>RSEF01000008.1:14938056-15216406 GCA_003993805.1 Himantopus leucocephalus
TTTTTTTTTTTTTTTACACATTCCCTGAAAGAAACTGAGATAGACAACGCTAGGGGAACAAATCCTATGGAAAGTCTTTGTGGGAGAAACGTGGGAAGCTCTCTTGCCTACTAGTTCCTCCAAAATAATAATAACATTTGCCAACTCAAAAATTCACTGTAATTTTGAAATAATTTAAAACTTTTAAAAGTGTGGAATAAGATTATTAAATGTGTACAGTTCCATCACATATCATCCAGAACTTAAAAATACGGCAAGCAAGCCATATTTCTTGTACTTCATTACTAATAATTTCCAACAATAGCCAAAGTAGTTTTATTATAGTATTTTTTATCTCAAATAACTATTTCCGATGAGCACTATGTTCCTGTCTGCTGTCTTTATTACCATTTTACATGCTATGGACCTTGATGTGGCCCTAGCATCCTGATCTAACTTTGAAGTTACCCCTGCTTTTAGGAGGAGGTTGGACTAGATACCTTTGGAGGTCCCTTCAAGCCTGCATTTTTCTGTAATTCTATGATTCTTCTGCAATTCTGTGATTCTACAGCAAGCTTTTCTGAGAGAAAAACGATGAATATATGGACTGTCCTTTCCACTACCCCTACTACAAAAGCAGATGTTTGTCTTTTCTTACGCTCTTATCTGATCACTTTTGGTAGCAGCCAGACTGCCTGCTGATCTCATTTCATGCATGCTTATCTCTCCTGATGTTCACTTTACGTCTTAGTCTCCTCATTTCTTTTGCTACACTATATAAATATGGTATAATCTCATGCCTTTAAAAAAACCAAAGTAAAATATATTATGAACTGATGTGCTTTTCTCACTGGTGCCTCTCTCTCAACACTTAAGCTCAGTTTCCTTCCTGCAATTCTGTCATGCTCTACCAAACTGGCATCTGCCTGCCTTTCATTCTAAGGAAGCCAGTATCTCATTTTGATCACAGTCCTGAAGAACCAAGTCCTTAAACAGCCTCAAAACTACTATTTTATACTCATCTGTCTTATGGGCCACCTTCAACGAAGCCAACAGTGTGTTTTCCCTTATATGCCATCATCCTCATTTGACTCCTGTCACCATCTTTGTTTATTTCCTTTGCTTTCCTAATTGTTTTTTTGAGCAGATCATTTGGAAGAACCTCCACTTTCCTCAGTTTTCTGTAGTGATCCAAGTGTTTGAGCCTCAATCTCCTTCTCTTTTTTCCCTCCGCGGTATGTATTTTAGCTAGCATCTTTATGTGAAAAACCTGCAGACCTACTTCTCCAGTCCAGACTAGACTTTAATTTTCTGAGCAAAAAAAAAGTAATTATGCCTATTGACATCATCTTTTGGAGGTCTGGCCTATTTTAAACTTAATACATCCATACACATAAAACATCCTTCCTTATTTTTCAGTTTCATAACATGTCATTCAAGGTAGGCAAAACCAGGGTTACTATCTTAAACTCTGATTTCCGTGTCCTCTCCTCTAAATTTCACTAAGTTTCTTGGTACTACCTGTAGGATAGATACATCTTTACCCATTCACATACAACAATCTCACGTAAGCTGTCAGTATCACCTGTTGCCTGCAACATTGTCTTCTCAGGCTCTGCCAAAGCAATTTCACTGCTCTCACTCATCCGAAATACTTCTGCAAAGGTAAATTCTTAAACATTATTTTGACGACACCATCTCTTTCTTTAGTTTCTTCACTGATGCCCTTTCATTGTTTCATCAGATGTACATACTTTGTCTTTACTTTAGAGGTCATTCAGGATCTCTAAAGCACTATTCACTTGGAGCCCATGACACTAGCTTTGATTGTTTGTACATGAAGTTTTCAAACAAACCTTTGTCCATTCTCTCATGTTTTCGAGAAGAGGACAATACAGTGGCAAAATCACTGTCAGGAGGCATGAGCAGGACTCCAGAGAACTCAAGGGACTGATACTATTAAACAGATAGCCACCTACACCTGCTTAAAGCTTGAACATCCTCCTGAATGAGGAATGACTACTAAAGAAGGTGAAACGGGAACAGAGTTTAGACGACAACACAGGGCTGGTCAGGAACATAGATTCTTACAGCTCCCTCATTATCCAGCCTCCAAATCTCACGCTCCGATTTCCCCTTCTCAGAATGCATACAGAATAAAAAAATGACAATATTTAAACTGATGGTGTGCTGAAACCATTGCTAATCAGCTAGACAAATATTGTCACTCTCATTTTACCTTTCCATCCATGGGTTTTTTTTGTCTTTTGTCTTAACTTGGATTATAACCACTCTGTGGAAGTCCTTGTTTTTATTCTGTGTTTGTACAATGTCTAGCCAGTAGGATGCTGGTCTGATTAAGCCGCACAGGCACTTTGGTAATGTGAGTTAAAAACAATACTGCTTTCTATTCCTGCTACTTCTACAGAGACTATTTGGCTGTGGGAAGCTGAATTCTATGGCTGCATATGTACCAACTGAACAATACACCAAATCCTAATCACTGGTCTATTGCAAAAATATTAAAGGAATTGCAGCAGCATCACTGGGGACTTGAAGAGAGAAGCTAATTTAATTTTCATACAACTGGAAAAGTAAATGCAAGAAAAAAAAATTAAAAACCCCTATACATGATTGTATTTCATATGACAAACACGGAACTTTGTGTGCCTTTTCAGTGTTACTTTTTCAATTCAGTATTAAGTTAAAAATATGAGTAAAGCAAAAAATAGACAAAAGGGACCCTTCTTTCACTTTCTGTCACTTTTCCTAATCCTTTATCTTCTCCTTTCCATCATTTCATTTTTTTTTAACATGTGAATGCCCACTGCCAGAATATCATCAGTATTTTAAAGTTGATTAAACTTTATTTTAAACAACTTTTACTTCAGTCTTTTACACAGAAATTGAGAAAACACCATTCCTCAGCCTTTTGTAAGAGCTTCTCTAGAGTTTCATCTTTTACTAGGGCTAATACTGTAGTTCTTTCATTTATCCAAAAGATTATCCACTGTTGATAACTTGTTTTTCACCTTCAAGGTATTTTTTGATGATTTGCACTTCTAGAGGTTCTTCTCATTAACCCAAGATGAAGACTGGGGTAAATACAGCATATCACATTTAAAATATTTTGAATTATAATATCTCACACTAATTATGCTCCTAAAAGCTAAAAGAGTAGGGGAAAGATTTTTTTATTATGAGACTGAACATCATCTTTCCGTGAGTTTTGAGTTTCCTCCTTCATTATGAAGAGAAAGGAAGGCTTTCCTTTTTTTTTTTTTCGCCTTGATATTAAAGAATAAGATAAAATTCTCCCTCCATTTAATTTGGGGAAAATAAAACATCACTTTTACTTCTGTATCAGAAGTTCAACAAAGTGGCTTTCTAGATAAACTGTTTTGCCTTAGAGTTCTTTATTATGTCAAGTCCAAAGATAAGCCATAACTTCTTTAATCATATGCTGGGGCAACTTCATATTTCCACGCAACATGGAGTTTCTGATTATGAACAAAAAGAAATGAAGTTTCTAAAGGAAATTAAGATGCACTGTTGGAATTGTGCAAAAGCTTGCAAAACTGACTGTATTATCAGTGGTTACAGCTAGCTTAAGTTGTGCACTCCTAAATAGTTTTAACAAAGAAAATGTTAGTAGCCTTTTACTGCTACGTGGCACCCACTTCTGAAGGCATTTCTGTTAATGACTAAGAGGAGGTAGAATACTTCCTGTTTATATTTTAAGCTGTGTGAAAGACAAGCCCTACTATTTCCATAATGCTGATATCTTAGAAGGTCTAACCTTAGCAGGGAAAACACCCTGTATGTTTCAGGAGGAGTTCTGCCTTGGTAAGAATTACAAATAGCTTCTCACTCCCTCCCCTGTGAAATCAGAAAAGACAATAAACAGTCCCATCCACACCCAAATTAATAGCCAAAAGCAGCAGAATGAGCAGTACTGAGAAGTATATCCTATTTCACTCTTAGTCAGAACAATGGTTACGCTGATGTTTAGTCTCATCATAAAAGCTGCACTAGAGGTATTAATGAAGATGCAAGAATCCTGTTACCCCTCCAAAAATGTATCATCTATGAGAACAAACAAAACCAAATTCCTGAATATCTTGCTATGCCTCAGCCAGCATCAGAAGGGTGCAAGTGTAATGAATTGAAGCTTGAAGGCAATTCTAGTCAATGTCAGAATTCTGATGTAACACTGACCATGACTTCAGACTGATACAAACATCTGGAGATATCAGACATACTTTTTTTTAGAACAGGAGCAGCATTCTACCAACTCCTCTGAATTCGTGCACTATGCCATTAAATTTTTTTACTTAAATATGTGCATTTCCAAGAAAGAAACAGTGCTCTTCCTATAGCACAGACCCTCTAAAGTCTTATATTTAAAGGAAAGACAATTTAAAAAATTTATTGGAAACTTCTAAGCAAAACAAACCAAAGATACAAAAATCAAATCTAGAAGAAACAGATGAGACAAGCTGCTCATATTAGTAAGGCCCAAGGCAGATTCATATTGAAACGTTTTCTTTGAACATAAGTGTATCTTTCTGTCATTTAAAGCAGCGTTGGCACACATCACCTTTCGACACAACCATTCTGAATCTTTATTGTTGCAAAATGAAGTCACCATATGGGGGGGGGCAGGGGGAAAGGAGGGGAATAGCGCTACTAATTGTGCAGTCATTTTTAAATTCTTGCTCAATGAGAATATTAAAATGTCAGAAAGGAAAATGAAAGGGAGGGTGGAAACCAAGATTTGTCTTTCATGTCATCTAATTTTTTCTAACAATTCTAGAAAATACATGCTCAAAGTTCATTTTTAGAAAAAGACATACATTTAAGTCTTGAAAAATTATTGTACTTGTGATTAAATCTAGATTATAAATTAACATATTTACCTCATTATATCAGAAAGATTGCCTCAGTATCAAGAATTGCTTGTTCTTGACTGATGCAGTATTTCATTACTGTATGGAAACAACTCATCAAAAATAGATTTGGGGAATGGGTTGGAGTTCAGCTGCAAACATTTGGTCACCTTAATGATGGGTTTCCAGTTCAAGAATTGTCCATTCCCCTTGAGGGGACGAACAGTCTTCAGATGAAAAGCTTGCCACTGTAATGCTTGCTGAAGAATCATCAAGTGGAGACATTAGTTCAGTCCACCTACTGAATGTGTCAACTTGTGATGTACCCTGAGGATTCGAACCATCTCGTGCCAGAAACAGTGTTTGATTGATAAGACATTGTGCTAAGTTAAGGTCTTCAGGAACAGAGTTTTTGAAACCTATATTTGAGTCCTGCTCAGATAACAATTGCCTGAGAAGAGTCCAGTCCTGTTCTGCAAACTGCTGATCTTCAAAATCCACATCTAGAACTGCTGTTTCTGAATCCATCCTCTGTTCAATTGCTTCTCCAACATCCATCTCATATATTGGAGAAAGGGTTTTTGAAGGCCGATGCTCATACATGCAGGTTTGTGCCATTGTGTCATAATCATCTATGTCTCCTGAAATAATTCACAATACTGTACAATGTAAAAATTGCAGATGATCCTCCCCTCAGGGCTGTGTAGAGCAAAATTTAACTCATTCAGGAAGGACAATCCAACCAGGTTAAAAAAGAGGGGATGGAGGGTTATACAAAATTGACAAAATTTGAGGCATTTATTTCCTATATAAAAAACAAAGTATGATTTATAAATTAAGTTAAAGCAGCAATCACCACTGGTAATTAACAATAACCTCCATAATTAAGTTTCTGATACAGAAAATGACAATGTAAATATACACTTAATGCACACGAAATTTCTCATTTACTACATAAATTAAATTTAGACCAGGAGGTGCATGGAGGGAGTTAATAGAGAATGATTACTGAATGGTGACTTAAGCTATGTCAGCTTACAAGAGAATTAAAAACAAAATTGTTTATCCACAGGCTTATTTCTACACTGCACATGCAAGGGCAGCTGCAGGCAAGGGCAAGCAAACTTAAAAAAAATAGTACAGACTTTTAATGTCTTCTTGTTCTGTGGTCTGGCTGAACATAGATCATGATCAGCATTTCATTACTCTGAATACACAATAGTTGTAACCAACACTATTGTATATTTTTGATGGGATAAACAGACTGAATTATTGGCATAAAGAAGACAAAACACAAAACTAGACAAGTATTCATCTAGCTACATGAAACAAGTTAGAACTTTTCTGTATATAAGCATTAGTTCTAAGTATAATCTCTCTTTTAGGAAATAAGCTTTTACTGGTAAAATTTAGAATTTTAGACATCTCATAAGCTCTAAATCAGAGTTCAAGCCTGCTCCCACTGATGTATATGGCAAATATTCAGTTATATTCAGTGGGAGAAGGATCCAAATTTGTGTATAATATATAAATAAATTACAACAATAATGCATATAGCTGTTCAGGTAAACAGTTCAGTGCGCTTTAGTTAAGGTTATTACTGTAGTTATTGCACATCCCATTCAGACATACTACATGTTGTCAAGCAGACAAAACAAATACTATGATTCCATCAAAAGCTGATGCTGTCAATGTTAGATTGGATCAAAAATAACTGAAGTACAGACAACTGCATCCAATCTTTCTTTTAGTATTACATAAAATCTCTTTTCTTGTAGTCAAGTTTTTCATTGAACAGCAGGGTATTGACGGATATTTCAAACAGACAAGCATTCTCTACCCAAGTGAAATACTTAAAAATATTTAAATTTAATATAGTTTCAGCCAAAATTACTTCAGTTCAGGATTCAATCCCAGACAAATTGCCAAAGCTTTCCCTATTAATTTGTTTTTGAATGACTGAATGTTTCTATTTCTGTACATTACCTGGAAGTAAATCAGTATTAGCGCATTCAGTAGTTGCTGGTTGACTGTCTCTCACTTGACCTTCCTGAGTCAGTATCTGATTCTTACTGGCTTCTACCGGTTTTGCGGAGCTGCTTTTTTGCACGTCAGAATTAGTTTCTCTCTGATGAAGATCCAAATGACATGGCCTTTCTTGAGATTTTGCATCATTGTCTAAATATTTATTGCACTGGTGAAATTCACTAGCCACATCATTCTTCACATTTGCTATTTGTTTTTCTCCTGGACAGGGACTAGCTGCTGAATAGACTTTCTCCGGGCAATTTTGTTCAGTCATTGAAGCACCTTGATTGTCCTTCCCCGGGACTTCGGTGTCATGAAGATGTAGGAGAGAACTTTCACTTTTATCCGATCTATTGTCTCTATCCTTAAGCTGTTTGCAATCCAGGAATCCATCTTCAATTTCCAGTGAGTACCTTGAATAAAAAGTATTTCCATGGTGCTCTTGAGAAACACTGTCAAATACTTCTGAAGGAGTAAGAGAATCTATTGAATGCTGACATGACGTATGACTTTCCACTCTATCATCAGATCCCAATTCTTCACATTCATCTACTGAAAGTAAAACAGATCGTTTGAAATGTTTTGTTTTAGAAAACTCTTGACTTGCAGTATCATTTTCTGTTGCATCTTCAAAAGCTAAATTATCAATTCCTTGGAACTGTTGAGTAGGAACATTTGATGGAGGAAAGTTTTCTGCAACATTCTCTGCTTCAGATTTGTCATCTTCTGTTTCATCAGCAGAAGAAGAAACTTGGTCTGCTTCCTGAGTAAATTGTGCATTGCCAAAAGTAGAACTTTTGCTTTCTCTAGCATTGGTCCTTACACCTTCTTGATGGGACCAAACTTCAGGTCTCTTTCTTGGTATTTCATCATCACTCGTTGAATTAACACGGAAGAGATCAGAACCCTCTTTTTTCATTTTCACTTCTATTCTTAGGCTGCTGTCATAAATTTTTAATTCCTCAGGTGTACTTGTGTCACTGCTGCTTCTTCCAAGAAAATCGTGGCACAACGTAGTGCTGCATTTAGAAATCCCTCTTTCATTGGATCCTTCATCATCCTGAGAGCCTCCAGCATCATAATCTTCTGATCTTGGTTTTATATCATCAGAGGATGTGGTTGCACTGCCAGTATCTGATTCAGGACTCTCTTTTGGATCTAGTGCACCAGTACTCCAGTGGTCCACGAAGGGAATTTCTGGATTTTCATGGTTTTCTGGCATTTCTGTAGGATCTATAGACTCTGTGTAACTGGGTGAACATTTTTCTGTTATTTGTTCTGTGGAACATTCTGAAACATCATCTAAATCTGCTGTAACCGATTTGTATTCGGTCAAGGCTGATGTATCACATAGCTCATCAGCTGTAAGAAATCCCTCCATATGAATCTGAGGAGATGATGTCTCATCCTCTTTATTGGTTATTGTTCTGGAAAAGCCCGGTAAAGCGTTTTCACTGTAGTTAAGACCTGTTTCAGAGTTTAATTTATCACTTTGTTCAGTACAGAATTTTGTTGCTTTTGAATGTTTCACCAGGTCTCCTGAAGCCTTTTGATTGGTTTCCTCGGAAAAGTCTGAGTATCCATCACTGGAAGACTGTGCATGACATTGAAATTCAGCTGTATTGTAATCTTTCTCTGTACCTTCAATCTGTTTAATTCCAGTCTGGTCTCCACAAATCTGTCTTGCTTCCATTTCATTTTGCAGTGAAACGTGCAGTTTAGGAAGAGTTTCTTCTGTAACTGGTGAAGTTTCAGATTGTATTTTGCATTCCACATTTTCAGAACGCTCTGATAATTTTTGTTTATTGGGTTGACAGGACACCAGCAGTTTAGCTTCGCTGCTACTTTCCATCACAGATTTTAAAGAATCACTTTGCTTTGCAGAATAGCATTCATTATTGTCATGAAGCTGACCTGCCACAGCATCAGTCATGTTTTTTTCAAGTTTCTGTCCTGAACTTCTGTGCTCAGAAGTGCGCACATTTTTCTGGACAACAGGAGATTCACTCCTTGCATGTTTTTGGGCAGGGGACTGAGATTTCAACACAGATTGTCCAGCTGTTTTCGGTTTGGGGTCTTTATTATTCACAGTTTCAGCATTTTTTGATGGAGCCAGAGTTTTAGGTGCTATTTTTGCAGTGGCTTTTGCTACAGGTGTTTGCGACTGCTTAACACTCTTCTTTTTGGCTGAAGGATGTTTTTCTGAGACTGCTGTCTGAACCAGATGTTGTAACACATTTTTTTCTTCGTTATGTTTGGGAGACACTCCTGATTTCAGTGAGTTTGGTGATTCCCCCTGAGGTCCTAACAAACAGCAAAAAAAAAAAGACTATAAAGACTGTATATGCCAGTCAAAGTATATTCACCAAATTTAAATTAGTGTTTGTTTATGTTGAGAAGCTAGTTACTCAACTTTTTATGTAACTAAAGGATTTAAGGCTTGTTAAAGAATTAAGAGTTGAGATCTTAAACAAATACTACACAAAAATACCACCTTGCATTTACATGCCATACACTAAAGCACTTTATGGACTGTACATAAAAGGATTACTTCAACCTGTAACTGAAGTGGTCATCCCTGGAGCAGAAAGCAGCAGCTATCTAATAGTGCATAGAAGCACTGCACAGCAGCTTAGCACAGGAAGTGATGAGTACTGTATTCAATTTATATTGTAGAGGAAATGAAAGCAGGCAGAAAATAATTACATTAATTATAATGCAATTAGAATACCAGAATTAATATCCCTGCTCGGTCAGAAAATACTGCAAGATCTTTAATGACCACAAATTGACAGGACCTGTGTTTTCTGTATCATAATGCATTTAAGATAATATAACTTCAATATTCTCCCCACACCCAACCCCCCCCGGTAAGTGCCAAGTCTAAATGGGATTAAAAAGAGCTCCATCCTTAACAGTTTGTATCTTTATAAAGCAGGTTTTCCTTTGTGGTCTACAATGTCCTTTACCACACTTGATACAAATAGCTGTTGAAATCAGGCATTTGTTTGTGGGGTAGGTCAGTATCAGTAGCGCTACCCTAGGGTCACCAAAAAAGGGAGGCATAAACTTAACAGTTCATAAAGAAGTCTGCAGTCCAGATCTTTGATGCATATTATAAAATGCTTGACCTACAGAATTTCTGTTGAACTCAGTCATGGTTCCAAGTGCAGAAGTGCAGGGGATCAGCAAATAAAAGACTCTGCAAAGCAGATTAAACATGCAGAAGAAAACAGCAATTGGCAGTGAAGACCATCTTTAAATATTTTGAAGTTGACACACATTCACGTGCATTTTAAAGTTTAGGATTGTCACCAAAAGCGAAATATAGAAAATAAACAGAATTGTTCAGAAGATTTTACCAAATGCTTGTGCAAAAAAAAAACCCCAAACCGACAGAGCTTTGCATAATAAATAGCGGACTGCTTCATTACTGTATGAAACTTTACCTTGGTTCTTGGGAGAATTGGTAGGTGTGTTTTGAGCCTTTTGCTGTGCTGCAGAATTGCTACTCACATTCCCTTTTTTCTTTAGAACAGCTTGTACATTTTGTTCATTACACCCTTTTCCAGTTGATTTTTTTGTCAGGCTGCAAAGAAATTATTTCATCCATTATTTCCAAGCCTAAGATATAGCAATGTTTAATTATATTTAGACCAACAATATAGGTGTTTTAATATGCATACATATATAAACATTGAAAAGGCAACCTAAAAGGTATACTTTTTGAAAATAAAACCTATGTGTGTATTTTATATATATATATACACACACACATATATGTATAAATGACCTATTTCATAATTTCATAGTGCTTCAGGTGTCTTCCTGTCCAGTTTTATCTAAGCTATCCCAGAAATGGTAAGTTTACAACACCTTGTGTAGTCATTAACTGTTCCAGTGTGCAGAATTCTGAATGACCTATAACAATTTAAAAATGATTAGCATGAAACAATCCAACACAAAAGCCAAACCAATTTTATCTTTACAATGTTTCCAACAGCTAACTCAAATTGTTTTGCTAGTAACATGCAATAGACAACCATTCTCAGATTAAAAAGAATATGCTGATTTAACAGTAAGTTTAATAGTTCACCTGAAACTTTTTTCACAAACATAGACACACACATACCTATATGTGTAAAGCCGCATATTGATTTGTAACATACCTGCTTGTTATGATATTAGCCTCAAGTTCAGTCTTCTTTTTTTTGTTGGTGACTCCATCTGATGTCTTCACAGATGGCTTTGTTTTCACTATTGTAAAGTAAATTCAAAGTTAACTATAGGGGAAAACGCATTGCAAGTAAGTACTGAAAAAATTCTAATATATGAAGATCAGCTATTGAAAACAGTACAGATGCTAAACTTTTAAAACGTTACTATTTTATATGGCTATCAGTTAATAGTCAAATAAAATCAGTTAATAGAGGAGAAATTTAATATTCTTATCTCCAGTTAATATTCATTTACAGGGAATAAGGTGACTTTTATCAACCTATAGTAGATTTTTTTTAAAGCTTCCCAGGCTGGTTTTCACTTTATGACCAGCCTGGGACAAACCAGAAGCGGACTTTTGAAATAAATAAAAAAAACAGAACCAAAAAAAGTTACCAGTCTCTTTTTTCCCTTCCTCTACCAATTTATCCTCTTTGGGTTCCTCTGTCTGTTCACTGGCAGTCTGGATATCTATGCTTGAGTTTGCTGACTTGCTGGAAGTTCCTGCCACAGTCACTAAGGAGGGAGATTCCTTCCCTGTGGTTTTTTTCAATGGTTTTGTTTTGATCTGCACACTTGAGGTTACTGTGAGCACTTTAGGTCTGGCACCTGCAATTTTTCCTTCATGGTTTTTTAGTCCTTTGCCACTTCCTGAATTTTTTTGTCCGCTTGCAGATGATGTCTTTTCAATATCTTGCTTGGTAAGCATGCTTTCAGCCTTCACATTTCCATTATTTTCTATTTTTGTCTTTATAACAGCTCTAGCCTTTGGTGAAGCAGCTTTTTCCCCAGGTTTTGAATCCTTAGTAATCTTGGAAACTAGTTTTTTGCCATCTTTCCCCTTTACATCCTCATGCTTTGAAGCCTTATTAGTAGTGTTTCTATTGGTGCTTGATGTATGTCCAGATGCTCCTAATCCATCAGATTTCATTTTATCCTGATTAGTGGAAGAATCTCCCCAGCAATCTTTTTTGCCGTGTTCTGTCCAGGAAGTATTCCTTATAGCAACAGATTCAGTAATAGATTTGTTTAGCTAGAAAAAAAAGCATCAGGAAAAAAAACAACCAGAAGACATTTAAAACATCAAATGATCCATTATCTTTCATTTCTGAAACACAGCTACTTTTTTAGTAGTACATGAATCTAAAGCAACAAGATTCAGCATAGAAATAATTAAAAAAATAAATTGTATTTTAGCTCAGATTGGTGGCTTTCAAAGATATAAATGTACGAGAAATAACTAGAGTGTCTAGTAAATCTCATGTGAAATACTACTTTATATAGAGGATATAGAAGTATCTAAGTAGAGTTTGACTTTTACTTTGGACAAATTACCCTGTAATATTTATTTATATTATTACTGTCTGCTGAAGTAAGAAAACTTTTTTTTTAGTTATATGTGCATGTTTTCCAAAGAGGAATAAAGAATATGAATTATTACAAACATAAAACCAAAAATCAATTTGTAATACATGTGATGTTTTTATCCATTACCAACAGTGTATCCATCAGATAAGTGACAATATTCATACTCTCTCTCAGGTAAAGATATATGCCGAACCATGGAGAATTAAGTGCCAGGAAATCTTTGTGATACCAGTGTCATTGCAATGTATCCAAGACTGTCAAATCATGTGAAACCCATCCTGTTTTTCTACCAAATAATAATGTAGTTTTGAGTGTGAGTCTCAATAGAAGAGTTAAGGGCACTAAAAAAATATTTTTTCAGGGCAGGGAGCGTAACAGACTCAGTGCTGTGATGGTTTGTGATAATAGCAGAGATTCATTAGCTCAGTAGCAAACCATTTGCTCTGGGAAACAGATCAGTTTCATTACATAGCAACAGGGGAATGTGAGATTCTGAACACAAATTCCCGTCTTTTATTTGAGCTTATCTCTTTGAAAATGTAGCAGAGCATAGGCTGAGTCCTGACATGTTTCCAGTAACGGACATTACCGATTCTGCAGAAATAACAGTTCACCAAAAAAATTACAAATTTATCAAAAGCAAGTTGCATTAAATAATATTGACAAAATAATATTGAATTTAAAACACACGATTAAAATACTTTTGTTTGCAAGCTTCTCAGTATTTTTAATGTTTGGATATAAACGTTTACCTGAGAACTAGTGAATACAGGTTTTTTGCCAAGTCTTCGGTCATCACCCTTGTCAAATGCAGCTGTAAAAAAACCAAGCAGTTTCTTTACTATTTAGCAGGAAAGAAGCGAGACAGAAAACAATCCAGACTACTCAATTAACATCATCTGAAATCAGAAAGCAGTTCTTTGGGTCCTGTAATTATTCTAGGAAGGCTAATTTTGGTGCCGTGGCAAATGTTAAGTGGAAATACATGGTTTTATGTTCAGAACAAAAAATGTGGTATCTGTAATGAGGTCACATGGCCATAATAAGCAAGTTGTTTAACTCTTCTGTTTCCTCATTTCCATAGTAAGACACACTTTTCTTTATCCAAGCTTAGCTCACTTAAAGCTTGCAGTGCACTGAGACCTTTGAAAGTGTACACAATTTACAAAAAAAAGACCTTCAAATTTAGAGTACCAATGACTTTTAAGTGATGTACTGTAATTTATAGAATATTTATTTATACTATTTATAGAAAAGATTGATTACATTAAAGTAAATTATATTCGTTTTCAAAAGTGGTAAAGTCAAAATATCTAAATGTACACAGTAAGATCATAGTGCCTCTAGATAGCATGCAGAGTAATGTCATGAGTTATCCCTGTGATTGTCATGTGGAATTTTCAGGCAGTGAATGCCTTTTTTTTTTTTGACTGGTGTACTCTGAGGGAAGCATTTTCCAATAAAGCCTTTAAATCAATTGTGCTTGTAGAATACAAAAAGTATATTTATAGACACTGTACAGACCCAGAATCAATAAGGTTTCATTTTTGTTTCCATTAATGTTTCAGCTGAAAAAAGGTTTTGCAAAAAATGTATTAAAAAAATTTAAGCATTCAGTGCCTCATGTTCTGACATACTATTTATACATACAAAAAATGTATCTATATAATACAAAAAAATTCTGCTGAATTTTTATTGAAGATACTAAAAATNAAATTTAAGCATTCAGTGCCTCATGTTCTGACATACTATTTATATATAGATACATTTTTTGTATGTAATAAAAAAAATTCTGCTGAATTTTTATTGAAGATACTAAAAACAATTTTTATATAGGTCTGTAAAAATCACACAAAAGGTATGCTGAAAATGGCACCCGAGGGATCTAATCCTTTTTCTAGCAATGACTCTGCACATTAATACATACCAATATATTAAGACAAAATCCACATAAACGTATGCTTAAGAAAACACAATACATGTTGTGAATGAAAAAACCCACAATATCATCTGCCTTCTTTTGGCATTTTTCCTCCTCTATTGTAGCCTTCTAATTCTATACAGGTTAAATCTCTAGAAGATAAACCACCACCAGAAATCATTAAGATGAAAGTTGATTTGAGTTATCCTAGATATATTTCACCTGAAGATTAAAATTTGTCTACCAGTATTGTGTGATCGCTTTGCCTGTAATTAAAAACAGATAATTTATGCAAACATTTCAGCCTATCTGTTTACATATAAAATGTATGCTAGCTCTGAGTTACAATTTAATCTAAAAGAAAACAAAACAATTTCTGGCAAGATGGAGTTTGGACAACTAAGGCACACCTTGGTCTCAAATATTTTTTTTTGTGTTGAAAGCACTAGTGCAAAGCAGCCTAAACATTTACAATAAGGACACGATCATTCTAAAAATAAAACACCCCAAAACAAAAGAACCCACGCTTGTTTCTAAAGCCAGCTCCTCAGCTTCTGAAGGATTTTATAATCCAGAAGGAAATCATAAGCCTGTTTGATACAGTAGCAGTGTGATGTTATTTGACTACATCCCTAAATCATGCTTAGAAAGACTGGCACTGCATCTTTCTCTTGGCATGTAATTGTAGGATAAAATTTTATCTATCTATAGGCATAAACAATTTTATAACTATCATATCCTAGCTACTATTATCTTTAACAAAAAGGACACCAAAATGTTTATTTCTCCTTTGAATCAAAAATGATTCAGTTTTAGAGGAGTCTTCAACACATTCTTTTCTTTTATAACACTGTACTGTCAAAGCTAATATTCAACCATAACCCGAACTCCACCATCAGTTCCGCAGCCTCAGAATACTTGTGTACTTCAAAACAAAGAAACGTTCAGAACAAAAACTCCTTTTTGTTAGAAGTGCTGCCTGTTAAAATTTTGAGAGAACACTATGCAGCTCCTTAGGGGCTCTCTGCAGTAGCGTACACAATATCACAATACCAATCAACTGTGAAGCCAAGCTATCTGCATTTACTCACAGTGCACGAGACAAACATTATGCAAGAGACAAGCAATATTAATACATTATGTAGAAAACGATAAAGGATAGAAACTGAATTCATAGAACAGATAATCTGCTTTGTGCAAATTTAATTCATCCACAGTGCTTATCTCCTTAAAAATGAGACAGATAAGGTTTTTAATCCTACTGCAGTATTTTCAGTAATTTAGAGCAGCTGTAAATAAGAACAGAATCAATCTGCATGTTTTTGGTTCCTATTATATACACTCCTAAAAAGAAAAGCAGAGGAGACTTTTCACAGAAAATGACTTACTGATTTCCACGTTTGAAACTAGCTAGGCATGCTGTTCTGCTTCTATTCTAAAATACCACTTCAGAAACCTGGAGCATCACAAATCTTGCTTTTATTTGTACCTGGCTCCACAATACCACCTACATTTTATCTACCAAACCGATTGCTAAAAAATTCTAATGCCATTTGATGCCAGACATACCTGCTTGTATTTTCTGTTGATGGTCTGGCCTCATCAGCTTCCAGCCTTCTGTGTGACGAACAGCATAAAAAGACTGAACCAGGAAGACCCAGAGCTTATCACGCAGAGCCTGGATCTTGCACGTAAAACCCTGTGTTCAAGTAACAAATCAGCAGCTGGCGAGGGGCATATTGTCATAGCAACCAGTCATTATTCCTTTCAGAATCTACTTACTCCCTAAGCTAGATCAATGATGTCATCACTTATATTTTATAATGGCCTGGTAGATGGAGATGCTGTTTTTGAAGAATTATTGCCCACCACAGTAATTTTTACAATACTTTAAAAACAAGTCACTGCAAGGCATACTACAGCACTAGAAAACACCACGTTGCTCTTTTTTTCCCTTCCCTTCCTTTTCTTTTTTCTTTTTTTTTTTTTTAAATGAACCCCATAATAGCTCTTTACTGTCAGCTGTGTCACAATAAGGTCAAATACTCCAGGGAAAAATAATGTATCTGATTAAATTTTCATTGCCTTTACCAGGAAGATCTACAATAGCACCAGATTGCAGTAATTCATTTTGCATTTATTTTTCATTCTTTGCTTGTAGCATCATTCTGGATTTTAAACGGTATGTCATATTATTCATGAATTATCCCCAACATTACAGCCAACCACAGCTTAAATATCATTATTTAGATTGTGTGAATATACATGGCATATTACACACATGGAGACTGACACCTCCCCCTAGTCCAAAAAACACACACTAGATTAAGAGGCAGTCCTTGCTTCAGAGGACAGTCTTGAACAAAAGTAAATGTAGCTGTGACTTTTACAAAATGGGGGAAAAGATACATAGAGAGAAAAAGAATAGACTCTCTTCACCTGTAAGTTTATGGTAATGCAACATTTTGATAATTTTTTTCTCATCACAAAATTAAAGTGATAGCAAAGAACAACAGAGCAGTGGTGTCCATGGGACTTACGTTCTCAGTAACACACCATAATTTTTTTTATTGCCATAGATAGGGTTTCCTCTTTAAAAGAAAGAAGTGTTAATGTCCAGTAAACAACTGCCAACATTTTCTGCACTTCCAACAGGACATTGGATTTACACAGATGCTTTTCTGTGTGACCCCAGCTGCAGGACTGAGCCACCTGAGCTTAAACCACATCATCTGATTTGAACCATTACATGAAACAATACCAGAACAGTTTCTCCTACAAACATTGCACATTGAAAAACCTACCATCTCCTTCACATTTGTGGAGTCCAACAACATGTCCACAGCTACAAGAAGAAAGCAGCTATTTTCGTTATTAATACTTTTTTCAATTGCATTAAAAATGAGTTCTAGAAGGTCAGGTTTGCTGCTCATTGCCTGTGCCTGAGGAAACAACGAAAGGCAGCCATTTAAAACAAAAGCGTGTACTTCATATGCAAAAGCATTACCGAGCAGAGAGGATCTGCTGTCACGCGGCACAGGAGGTATTCCAAAGCTGAGCATCTTCCTTTGTATCCATTCCATAACCCCACCCCCCCCAGGCCTCTACCAAATCATCCTGGGGCCTCTCCCTAACCCAAATCTTAGGAACAAGCACACTGCGATGAATTTACAGCCACATGCAACTCTAGATTCAAAGACAAAATGCTTTAATGTCTCTCTATTTATTTTTTTAATCCTCTGTACATATTAAAAAAATCTTTCATGGGAGAAGTGAACCAGCTAAATGACCAGATATGTTCTCACCATGACCTGCAGCACTGACACATTCTTGCAACTCACAACAAAAATCAGTAGAAGTTTGATTGTGAGTATTAGCAGTATACTCATTCTTCTAAGCACATGCTTTTGTCCTAGGGGTTGAAAGCTTTTTCAAAGCTTATGTATGTACTTATCTCTTTGCAACACAGAAACTGTCCTGCTAAATTCACTGGAACTTTTGCTTAACTAAGGCATGTAACCTAAACGCAGTATCAACCCTCCGTACCAAAGTATTAACATGCTTTAAAACAACACTGTTGTTTTAACAACAATAACTTAGCACTACCTTATTTTTTTTTTTTTAAATTTGCTGTAAATTGTACTTTAAAGCAAAAGTTGAAGCTATTTTAATTACTTAGCAGCCTGAACTATCCAAAGTGTGATATAATTCAGTTTATTTGGAAGCATACAATAACTTGAGGGCACTTTTACCTGCAACAAAATAGAGAAGCCTTCACTTTGTACTATGGGCAGGAAGTTTGCCACAATAAATGTTACGCATTCTTCTTGTAGCCTAGATGCCAAGGCCACAGCTGGCTCCGTCCATTTCACTTGGGGAAGACTATTGATCAGCCGGTCACTCTCCATCAAAAGGAAAGCAGCATTCTTGTGGTTCTTAAAATAAAAGCAGAAATTAGCCTGTTGCCAAGTAATCACCTAAAGAATTGCTGCTCGTGAAATAGCTTCTGTTCAGTTACTGAACACTTAACACAAGGATCCAGTCATCTAATTATTTCCATTCTCTAAATAAATTTGGATTTTGATAATTCTGAGCACTATAGCTACCTTCAAAACGAAAGCAGAAAAAGAATAATCTACTGCTGCTGTTTTGCCTGCTGAAGTTAGGACGTAAAGTTTTCAGCAGGTTTTATTGTATTTTTTAACTGTGTGTCATTACACACTGCAGTCCTGAACAAAATAATGCAAATGTTAACTGGAGAAACTGAATAGAGAAAACCCTTTTAGGTCACTGAAAGACGTAATAAATCCTTGAAGAAAATGGTTAAGTGAAAGTTTTAGGTGAGTGTGGATGGCTTAGCATGCAGCATACATAGATACCCAAGCACTTTTGTAGGTATGAACCCTTTAGCTTTATTTAGAGGAGTCAGACATCAAATATTTGTCTTCCCAGATGGAGTTTTAACTGAACTTACCCTCTTTGTTGTTAACTGTTATGTTTATAGTTACATTTAAAACAAGCAAACGTATTTCCTAATATTTATTCCCCTGATCTGTGCCTTTCGTTCTTTTGTGCATTGCATCAGCACAGTACCTGAGGACAACTTCTGGCTAACACATCACTTAAAAAGAACTTGCAATTTGTTATCCACATTAGAATGGATTGAAAGCTCTACTCTACATGACCTAGCAGGTCACTGATAAATTATGCAGTAAGCTCAGTAACACTGGAGAAAGCAACAATTCAGACAGATATTTGACATGAAAAATCCTGCTGTAAATTCAGGTTATAATAATGTTTGTCCCATGCAAAGTAAAAAGCAGGAAGGATTTTCTTCATGCATATTGTAGTTAAAACACAAAATCTGGCCAGCCATTGTTCAACTATATTTTTTTATTATTTTACGTATCTGTGGGCAAAACCAGTTTGCCTCTACACATATAAGGTAAATTAAGGATTAAGTACATGCTTATGGTTTGATCTTGCTCCCACTGGACTCAATTACAAACTTTTTGAATTGTCCAGAACTCAGCCCCTGCTCACAAGGCAATAAGCATTTACTCCCATTAGACACTTCCAGTGAAATATAAAATTCCTTCATTGACTTCTAATTAAATCAGCACTTTATAGGAGTGGCTCTAACTGAATTTTACTTCTCATGTTATATTTTTTTCCTAACCATTCTAAAGTGGAGTCCACTTTACTCATCTAAAAAAAATGATAATTTTCTTGCGTGTAGTTGAGACAGCAGGAAACCTGAACAGTGTTTTAAACTGCACTCCCTTTTTAATGTTTCTGTGTTCATCACTGTGGCTTCCCAAAGATTTTCTGATAAGCAATCTCCTTTTCTTCCTCTAAAGGGCTGCCCCACATTAACTAGGTTTTACATTTCCAAGATTGGTAAATGAAAGGATCAGTAGAGTTATAGTATTTAACTGGGTGTAACCGTTAAAGTTTTACGGCAGAGAACTGTAGCAGCAAAGAGGATTGTAAAACATACAGTAGCCCCTTCAAAATTCATGTTAGACCTTTTCTTCTTCCTCCCTCAAGCAGCCTTAAGCATTTTTGCAGGTTGTGAAAAACTCCACTGGGAATTCCACAAGTTTTTGGACCAGGTGTCTTAAAAGCTCAGAGTTAAATGATCACTTACCAGAACTGTTCTGCGGGCAGAAGAGGCTTATGCTTTATTTTTTAATCTTGCAATTCTAAAAGCTTTCTAGGCTTCAGTCCATAAGATATCAGTGAATCTTGCAAAGACCCACCAACACAAAATTTAAATCAGTAAAATGGGAACCAAAACACACTTCAGTCCAGACTGCACAAATCTTCCAGAGAAGCTGAGTACACAGCTGGAGCAGTACTAGTACCACAGTGCCATGACTGTTCTGCAAATGCTGGTAGCTTAAACATAGCTCAGGTATTTCAACACAAACTATAACCACAGCATCTAGATAGATTATAGTAGGCACAGAAGGGAAGGAAGGTCTGAAGTGGCTTACATTTACCTGTAAACTGTCCTGATAATGCACAAGGGTGCCTGGAGGGGAGCCTAGAACTGTGTCTACATACACTCTTGCCTACACGACACACCTGAGCTAGTTTGGAGATGGGTGGGTGGTGGTGTAACTATGAACACCTGTAGATCAGAATTAACTGATCTATAATCCATAAAACCTTACTTAAAACGTCTCAAATATTTATACAATACACGATGTACAAAGCTATGTATATATTCTAGGAACAACTGAGTATACTGATCTAATATAAAGGCACAACACCTAGAATCTTAAGAGCTGTATCTACTGTCTTTATTCTGTTAGAAATTGTGCATTCTGGTAGAAGGACTGTTTGGTTTTTATAACTGCAGATACTCTCAAGCTTCTCTTGGTACAGCCACATAGCTCTGAAATCTCTTGTTTTTCAGGCTTTCACCAGAATATGCAGTAGCAGCCGCCGCTCACAGCTGACCTGCTGGCCTCAGTGCTTGATGGGGTAAGTACTCCACATCAAAGAAGTCATGAAAAAAAACAGTCCCAAGAAGCCTTCGCAGTCCTTTTAGCGAGGGGCAGTTCTTGGCCAGAACCATTTAAGAGCACATCTCTTGAACTAGGGGTATGTTTGGCAGTGTGGATAGCCATATCTGAGCTATTTAGATTGGATAACAACAGTAACAGAGACACAGGGACAAGGACGTAAGCATGAGATGTATGAGACATCACATAGCTGTCTGGTGTGTGCTAGAACCAAAATCCTCCTGTGAATGTTACCTGAACTATCTAGATTAAACTTTATATACGCCAAGCGACATTACAGTCATGTACATACACAGTCACATACATGCTTGGCAGCAGCTCTTTATATCTCTGTTGCAATTCCATGTATTTACAGGCTAATTACTAGACCAAATTCCTGTTAACAGGTCTAGTTCAAATCAGTTACTTTTAAGTCAGCTCTGAGGGTAGTTTTATACAGAGACACAATTAGAAAGTATTTAAGTTCAGGCAGAACTAAACTGGAACAATGTAAATACGTGCCACAAAAAATGAACGCTGAACTCTGGGGGGACCAATTCAGTACTGTTATCTGAGAAGTAGAAGATAGGTATACTATACTGTTACTTTATTTTTGAAATGTCAGCTTGCCTGTAAACAAATGGCTTGTGATCGCTGATAGCCACTGATCACCTGAAGTTTGAAAAAACATACATTTTTTCCAAATTAGAATATAGGCAAACAGGAAAAGGCCATCACAAACAATGTATGCTGCCACCTAACAAAGAAATTGATACAACAATTTGCTGTTCTTCACTATCTGAATACATAATGCAGTGCTATGATGTCACAGCTGTATTTCATAAATTTATTTTGTATTATTATGCCGGACTTGGATGTGATTATCGCTAGACTGTGTGCCATGAAGCATAACAATGACATCTACACATCAAAATCTGTTTTTAAATTGTTGTTTTAATAGGAACTTTTTACATAGTTTAAGCGTACTACAGATTTAGAATACTATATTTATTATCTCTTAAATTACACTGCACAGCTAAAGAAAGAAAGCAAGAATTTACATTGCTCTATTTTTATATAAAGCACACTATATACTACTTACCAAAGAGTTAATCAACATAACAAGACAGTTGTTTTGAAGTTCAGCAGGTAAACTGGCAAAGCTTCTCTCTGACAAACATTTTGCAAAATGTTTTCCTACCCATCTGTTGAAAAAAAGAGCCTTTCTTAGGTAAGGAAGATGAAAAGTGTTCTATCTTCACTTGTTAGCATCAGTGATACTTCTCAAGTATTGTGAAGAAAAAAATGCTTAAAATATGAACATTTTATATGCCAAAATAAACCCAATTTCGCAAAGTAACATAATTTCAACAGAAAGCAGAGAAATGAAAAACATAAACCATAATTTATTTTATTTTACTTACTTCATGCAAGCAGCATATAGGCTTTCCGCTCCCACTGAATGAGCAATAGCCATGCATTCTAGTACAGGTTGTTGTTTTCCAGGAACAGGCTAGAGTTGTTAGCAAATTATCACAATTATTGTACATTCTGACTTACAGAAACTGTACAGAGTTACAAAATTTTCAGTTCAAGCAGGAGTACTGTTAGGTACCATGATATTTAAGTTTGTTTGCCTTTACATAGAATACGTCTGCTTCCACACACGTCAATAAAGCAGTATTCAGCCTAGTGAGCTTAATGCATGAAAATGCTTGACTCTAAGCAGTTGTTTGTTTTTAAATTAATTTTAATTGAACAGAAATATTTTCTAAATACATCCCCATGAAATCTGATATGCAAATATATAGTATTTCCATATTCCTATTAAGAACAATTACATATACAATGGAATGTATTAAATTATACTCTATGTATATATTGAATTGATCATGTGGAATACTGCTTTTCATGAATCACTTGTGGTTTACAAGCTTCTATAAATAGGTGGATGATACCACAGGCCTTACTCCCATCACCAATTCCAGTGAATTTAGCAGATTTACACATAAGAATAGGGTCTGTTGACTTAAGCTAACACCTTGACCACACAGTTAAGTATCTTGTCAATATGATGTGTAAGTAATAGAATGAAAATTCTTCTTAAGACTTCATGGTTCACAAAATAGCATGAGAACTGACGTACCTTTTGGAAAAAATTGCAGTAATCTCTTTTCAAAATGTAGATAGCCACTTCTTTCAGCCCATCTAGCCCATACATATCTGCAATGCCCAACATGCGACTAAAGGGAAAGCAGTAGCAACAAGAATAAAAAAAAATTTCATATATGCATTTTGCATACAATGCAATTTACATGTTAATTTCACCTTTCTGTTCTGTCAGAATTTACTGCAGAAATAGACTGATAACCAGGTGTGAAACTTGCCAAAGAATAATCTTCAAACAGGAACATGTATTGAATTAATAATAATCTCCCAACCAGTGGGTCCAGTCTATATAAAAGTAAGCCTCAGCCACTGGCTGACAAACTGCCTAGAAGACTCTCAGTTTCTCTATTTTAAGGGTAGCAAGTGAAAAAGAGATTTGTGCCAGTAGAGTTTTGGCATTTTGTAGGGTTTTTCCAAAGATTACAGGATTACATAAAATGTTATTGATTACATCGTGTCTGAGAATTACATCCCTTCCAAATACTAAAAAGCACAGTGAGCAAACTATTAATTATTTTACATAATAATACCATAGTTTTATTTTCTGTATCAATTCATTACTTAAACTTTGACATCAGGGAATATTTTAAACAATTCCATATTTTTATTTCGGATAGATATGCTTTGAACAATAATTTCTAACATTAAGAAATTTGAAATTGTAGTGTTTAAATATTTGGTGGCAGAGTTCAACAGCTAATACCTAAATGGTTTCAGGCAATAATCCACACATTTCAGAACTTACTTCACTAATTTAGTACTCTGTATAAAACTGATTAAAAACTATCCCAGAAGAAAATGCCAACATTTACATTGGTTGCTATATATCATCTTTTATGGATCTAAGACTAACTACTTGGCCTTTGCATCAACTCAGATGATTATTTAAAAATAAATTCCAAATATTAACTTATATATTATCACACATTGTACATATTATTCTGAAAACTAAAAGAAAAGTACAGGCAAATTTGGAATTATTTTGGTATAAAACACCCTCCTGTTTTTCATTCTCCTTATATAATATTCCAAACACGTCTGGCCCACCTTTTCTAGTAGCTGCCGAATAAAAAGATTTCTTCAACAGCTTTATTTTTGGAATTTCCTCAAGTATGTTCAGGTGTAATGATCATTATATTTGACATCTTTGTCTTATTTATACTACATGAAGAACTTTCATTTTGACACTTAACTGAGAAAATACAGAACAAGCACAAACCACAATTAAAAATAATAAAAGTTGACATGTACCCAACATCAACTTTGTCTGGGAAGTCCAGAATACCTCCATATATAAAATGCAAGATGACACTCATTTCTACATGGCTTATGCTGCAAAAAAGGAAAGAAAAAAAATACATGTAAAGACATGTCCAGAATAAACCCCACCACATTTCTTAGCCGAAGGAAGTTGGTCAAAAGGCTGATACATCATCCAGCCGTTATGTGAATGGAAGGTAAATAGTCTGATAAAATTAAAGCTATTTTCAAGATTACTGCAATGTAAAAATATCTAAATGGACTATATTTTGGGTGAATGTTGCTACTAAGTAGTCTTGCTGAAACTTTGTAATACTTTAAATACTTGAAATTAAGTCATAAAGAGACTAATACTAGTATCTAGATTATTTACACTGATAATATGCAGAAAGGATTTTTTTTATCTCCTCCAAGCTCTTTACTAGTAGTAAGTCAATTATTAAACAACTATATAGTTAAAAATTGTATTATAAAAATTATTTTTAATTCTTGATTTTAGGAATATATTTAAGCTTTTTCCACAATAAAAATACATTTAATAGTTTTACTACAACACTAGGTAGGAATGTTGCATCTCAAAATATTTAGAAGTGTTTACGCATAGATTCAGATTAGGAAATATGGAATTTCTACACAGAGTTGTGTTTGCATCTTTGCCCCGTCCCAGCACCGTAACAGGGAAAGGCACGGAATGCCTGTTTTAAATGGTGGACACGATCTTCAGAACAATACATGATTGTACTTATGTACGTCTCGGTATGCGCTCCTCAGAACCCACAAGTGCCGCGTATATTAGTATAAATGGAATATAGTCACGCAGATCGAGCTAAGACACTTTGAAACATTAGACATGTTTAAGCAACAGACATTGATGACTAAAAACAAAAGATAAGAAAAAAGGTTGCAACATGCTAAGAAGCAAAATCAACACAGTTGTCTCTCTACGTATTAGTACACATGATAGCCATAAAATCAGCAAGAAAGAGTTTCCCCACAGTCTTGACAGCTGTTATCTTAGGCAGAATTTTCATTATTTCAGAATAAGCCATATGTACTTTATTTATAAGTGTTTAAAAAGACAGCACGGAAAGCTGCACCAAGCAGAAAACTGAACTAGAAAAGGTAAAATAAATGTATATGGTTCTTAACAGAAATTATGAGACATTGGCATGAGAATATACTCATATAAAGATTAAGTACTTCTCAGGAGAAAGCCTCTACTGAAAAATAGGGATGAAAATTTCTTAGCCATATAGAAATCAATTACAGGGAGAGAAGTATAAATACCAGAGTAATTGAACTATCAGCCCCTAAAACATACTATATATAGCATAAAAGCTAAGGAATCAATTAAATTAAAAGCGTATGGTTTTACAAGGATTAGGAAGCGATAACCAAATCAACAGATAACTTTCCCAATTTTGCAGCAGTATTATTACATTGACAAAAAACTAAAATTATGAAAATATGAGAAGGTATCACTTGGCCAAGCAATTTTATATGAACACAAAGCAATTATATTTTGCAACACTGTAAGGTACACAGTTCTCCCTGAGGAAAGCTGAGTCAGCCAACATCATGCCTGAACTCACAAAGCTAACATGTACAAGTATCGGTATTAGTTTGCTTTGAAAGAAAATTTAATATATTTCAATTGATTTTTCTGATACCGAAAAGAACTAATCTGGCAGTCCCCAGTTTATCTACAAAGTCTTAAGTATTCATCCTACACTGACAGCTCCATTATTTTCAGCTCTCGCACAGAAAGCCATTGCAGACAAGCACACTGGTCAAAATTACTTTAGTGTATGATGCTGAAATATTGTTGTTAAAAACTAGTCAAAAAATGTAATCGCTTATTTGCCTTTACATTGTAAACATACTCTTACTGTACAAATAGGTATGAAAATAAATTACACTGTTGAGACATTTATACTACTTCCCATAACATGTACAACATGAAGTGAGAGAATTGCAAAACAAGACTGTGAATACTAAAACATACTCTACAAAAAAGGATTAGTACTCTTCTGCTGATGAAAAAGACTTCTTCCCTGAACCATCTGACAATATTAACAAATACACTACACTCCCTGTTTCATACTGAAGTCAAAACAGTACTCAGGAAATGCATCAGGTTGAAGAAAAGTGTCAAGGCAGATTAATCTTCAGTGCTCTGTACACAGCACAGTTGTTACATATTTGCAGTGATTTTAAATTGCCTACCTTTGCTCCCACACGACTTGCAAAGACAACGCTTACCCTTGAAGAGTGATGTGCTCTTGGGAGCTTTCAGCCCAACTTCCACTCAGCATAGCAGCAAAGTAACTAGATCTGGCACATAAAATGGCCCTGAGAGAGAAAAAGTAAACATTATTCCACTAGATACAAATATTTATTATGAGACTCTCCGATAACGTTGACTTAAATATTTGCCCTTTATGCATTAAGGTGTCATCTGTGTACTGCATGCCTTTTCTTCCACTATGCTTGGAATTTCAGAATATGCTAAAGAAAAAACAGTATTCTACATTTCTCAGTTAAAGCTTGTTCCTAGTATGACTTTGACATTCACACAGGGTGTTAGTATCACAAGCATTTTCCTTTTATATAATATAAAATTGCAAATTTATTTCTTCTGTTTTATTTACCAAATAACAGTAAATAACCTTGTTTATACAGCCCCATTTTAACTAAATAATTATATCCTGAATTCCTTAAATTCTTTTTATACTACAAAATGTGTAATTCTTAAAATGAAAAGAGAAGTATAAAACTTCTCTTACTCGAAATTGGCTGGCTACCTACCAGCACATCCTAAAAGTCAAACAAACGATACTAACATATGATAGAACAATATGATGCGTGTTTCCAGCACTATTTTAGAAGAACTATCAATTACTTCTTTTTAGACTTATTACCATCATTTATTCAAGAGTCATAACTGTCCATAAAGGAGCTAATTCGATTTACTACTACTTCCAAAGACAATAAAGAAACCCCAGACCAGTAGTCTGTGTAGCTCAGTATCTCCACCAGTATCACGGTCTTCAAAAAACCAGATGAGAAGACCTTTGCAACAGGAGCTTCTTAAGGTGGAAGTGGAAGGGCAAAAAGGAAGACAGTGGATGAAAACTGCTTTATGATTTCAGCCTTCCAGATTTACACCAGTTACAGTGTATATATATATATATATATATCTCTTATCTGGGCTACTGCAGCCATAGATAATATTCTCATAGATACAATTTTTTCCTGACACTTACTAGCTTCCTATTATTTATAGAATTACTTTATGTTGTGTATTTCCTGTGGCAGAAAAAGCAAAGTGTTATATTAGGCATGAGAATCCTTTCTTTTCATGTATTCGTTGGCTCTTAAAATGTTTCAGAGCACTCTGATTTGGCGTAGGAAGAAGTAAGAAGAACACTATTTATGGTTTCTTTTCTCATCATTATATATTCTGGAATCTCTCATCTCTCTTCCCTCCTCCTGCTTCAGAAGTCTCAATACTTTAAATTAGGAACTTCTTGCACATACCTCCTATGATTCATCCAGCAATAATAATAATGAAGCTTTTACAGAATGCTTCATATCTCAGTGAAATATGTCCATGCGTAAAGGGGTACTACATCACAGCTTTGAGTATGTTAAGTTCTGAATACACACATGATCTTGTTTTTATAAGATACAAGAACACAATATCATGGAGATATGAAATACGCTATCTCTGATTTTGTCATCCTCTTCCAAATAATTTTTAGTAATGAACAGGGCTAGATCAACTGCAAGGGTATAGTTGAAGTGGATATTTCAAAGACTCATTTTAAATAAGACAGCTACTCAGTAGAATATGGACAAGTATGTATTACCTAAATATACATTGATAAAATTTTAACTTATAAAATATGTGGAGATACCAAATGAATTTGAAGTAAATTTATCTGTGCTTTCCTACTGTTATGGTTTGTGCCCCAAGTTTATTACTGAACAAACTGACTTGCTCCACTCGGAGCTCTGTAAGAATACAACACAGCATGAGGAAGATGTAACTTGGCAACTCTCTCAGAGCACTGCTGCTCACGCTGTGAAGTCACAGGACTTCATCAGAAAATAAGGAATGCTAAGATAAGTGGGTGGGAGAGGGTGGGGGCTTAAACTATCTGGCGTTTGAGAACTTCAAGAAAAATCCCTTCAAATGAATCAATCATACTGGTGCTTTCACCACAATTATAACCAAAGTTAGATTTCCCTTATTCACTCCTACTGTTCACATGATGCAGTACTAAACCAAGCAAGTCTTGTGCCTGTTTCAGAACATCCTTGTTTTCTTTATGATTTACTGCTATATTTTTTGATGCTGGTTAGACTAGATACACTGCTCCAGGCAGTAAGTGGCCTAAATTAAAGAAGCTCTGCTGATGGAATCTTTTTGTTGACTTTCTTTTTGCATTAAAATATTAGTTTCTCAAAGTTATGGACCTGAGAACATGTATTCTAATAGTGTAGACCAGAAGAAAAAAAAAACATAGCGAACTACACTACATTCTGGAAATTTAGTCTATATTCTAATTCTATTATTNAAAAAAAAAAAAAAACCAAAACACCCCCACCCCTCCCACCCCCCATTATGACATATCTTCTGGAAAGATATTTGTCATATGGTAATACAACCCCCCACACTGGTTTTGTGTTGAGAAAATACTAAAAATAGAGGAGATTTTTTATAGTCTCTCTGTTATTTATATATTCAAAGGGAACAAAATACAGGCTGTCTAGTTTGCTATCTCAAGTGCAAACAGACTCATATCAAATGTGCAAAGAATGGTACCGACACTTTAATTTTCTTTCCTAAGCTACAGAAGTCCAATAAGCCAAAGTTCTTAAACAGTCTTGGACTTTAGCTCTAATAAAGGCTGCTAACAATCTTTACATCTACATGACCAAAGTAATGAAAGTAAAAATCACATTCTGTATGCACAGATTCTGAAGAGCAGAAAAAAAAATACTCCAGAAATTTTGTACCTGTATGGTAATTTTATTCAGCATTAATAGCTAAATAGCTTGTTAATAGATTTTTCGTTTTCTTCAGAGAGCACAGATTGTTTAAAAAAAAAAGTTATCAAGGAAAACCTACAGGGTGCTTATACATGAGTATATACTCATTGTATGAGTTTACAATGGCAAAGTGCTAAAAATGCATTTGTTTTCACAATAGTTGTCATTAATGAGAGAAATAATTTTCATTAGTATCAAAGTATGGCCACTTCGCACGTAAGACCTAAAAACTGTAACAGTTCACAGCTAGATAACACCACCAGCAATAACCTACTATACATATACAGTACCAGCAGCATTTTATACTAGAAGGATTTTGGTTGAAAAACTTTACAGTAAATACTTATGTACCTGTGAGCTTGAAAATCTTTGCCTTCTATGCAAATATTAATATCTGGACAACAGCACTTCTTGTAGAGCATCATTAAGTCTTCTCCTAACACAGACGCAGTTTCTAGTTTGGAATTACCTGCAGATGGGGAGAAATAGCTATTTTCACTTTGTCTGGTGTAGACTAGACTATTGACAGTGCACTGACAACTTAAAATATTTGAAAAGAAGAATTTGACATAATTAAAGTTTTTAATATTGCATATTCAAGCTAGAATTTTCCTTTATATGTTTTCCAGATCTTGCATTTTACTTCTTTTTTTGAGATACTGGAAATTTCACCAATGCTTCATATTTGATACCTAAGTAAGAAGTGCTACAGTTACTCTTTCGTAAGATTATGTAGCCAGTTCATTTTTTTTCTACAGACATCTGGTACCTCTGCATTAAAGTAGACTCTGAAGAAGTTCAGGGTCATGCAGTGCTACAAGCTCCTGCCTGAACAGATTTGTTACTTGATCCTATCTTACTGACACAGCTGTAGCAGGCAACACCTCTGTTGTAGATGCAATTATACATTTCCTCATGTCACTTATTTAATTCACAGTTGTCGTAGGGAAGATTTCAAAATCCTCATAAAACAACAGTGGAACTAACATAATTTGCTAGAAAAGGAAAGGAATGGAGAGATTCTGCTCTGTGGAAATCCCACGTGGTGAGGACTCAAGTTTGCTGTATTACAGAGAAAAGACGGGACACAATGCTGATGAACATGCCTGATGCCTGGCAAGTGCTGTCAGATTTGTTACGCTACACATTGGCTGAGAAGCTTTCCTGCCAAACTTCTGCAGCAATTAATTTTTTCAAAGTGTGAGAGAATGAGGTAGATCATAGCAAAGAATATCCATGTAAGCTGTGTTATAATAATACCTTTAATCTTTGCCTGCATTTTTACATCTGTGTAAGTCTTTGGATAATTATTTAAAATAAAATAAAATAAACAAACAAAAGTAAAATTCCAAACCTACCTGCAGGGACATTGTTACTTTCTGCATCAACGATGACTTTGGGAATTTCCTCTTCAATACAAGATGAACAAGCAACTTCCTTCTGCACAGCTCCACTTGGAGTATTCTGATCAAGAGGTGTTTTTTTGCCATCTCCAAGACAATTTTCATTTGTTTCAGTGTTCTGAAGAGTATCAATGTTGTTTTCATGTATTAATTTGGGTTCCAATACTTTTTTCATCATAGCCGGCTCCTCAGCTTCTTTAAGATTTTTATCAGATGAATACACAAGCCTAGAAGATGACACTAAGTTTACTCCTGTAATTTTTTAATTGATCAAAACAAACAAACAAGAAATGACATTTTTTTGTCTAACAAAGTTCATGACCAGAAAACAAAAGCTGGACTCTACAGTGCTTAATAAGAAAACCCCTTTTTAAAAATCTATCTCTGGAAAACTTACTTCTGCAATGCTTGAAAAAGCATACACAAGCACTATAATTAAAATGTAATAATACCAGGTTAAAAGGAACAAAGGTTTCTCTCTCTCACTTTGCTTTTTTAATTAAAAGAAACTTTTGTCTGCTCCTTATAGCTCATCTACTGGCAAAAGCAGAAGCAAGCTGTATCAGTAATGACAGATGACCAATTTACAAGTCTTAGTATGACCAAGAAAAGGGATTTGATTGTCCTTTAATATCATCAACTTCACAAACCCCAAAATATAAAAACCTTCTAACATCAAGATTACAAGTACAAAACCATAAGAATGGTACAGAGATATAAATGAATGCTATTAGAGATCATAGAATGGTTTATGTTGGAAGGGATCTTAAAGATCATCTAGTTCCAATCCCCCTGACATGGGCAGGGACACCTTCCACTAGACCAGGTTGCTCAAAGCCCGTCCAACCTGGCCTTGAACACTTCCAGGGATGCGGCCTCCACAACTTCCCTGGGCAACTTATTCCAGTCCCTCACCACCGTCAGTGAAAAAATTCTTCCTCATATCTATTCTAAATCTACTCTCTTCCAGTTGGAAGCCATTACCCCTCGTCCTGTTGCAACAGGCCCTTGTAAAAAGTCCCTCTCCAGCTTTCTTGTAGGCCCTCTTCAAATAGTGGAAAGCTGCTATAAGGTCTCCCTGGAGCCTTCTCTTCTCCAGGCTGAACAACCCTAAATCTCTCAGCCTGCCTTCATAGGGAGGGTGCTTTAACCCTCTTATCTTCGTGGCTCTCCTCTGGGCCCGCTCCAACAGGTCCACGTCCTTCTTCAGTTGGGGGCTCCAGAGCTGGATGCAATATTCCAGGTGTGGGGGCAGAATCACCTCCCTCAACCTGCTGGCCACACTTCTTTTGATGCAGCCCAGGATACAGTTGGCCTTTTGGGCTGCAAGTGCACATTGCCAGCTCATGTTGAGCTTCTCATCCACTGACTCCCTCAAGTCCCTCTCCTCAGGGCTGCTCTTGATCCATTCTCCATATAAATTTTGATTTCAAAGGAAGTGCTTGAAAGCATGAAAATTCGCAGTTAAGATTACCCAAGAGCTTTCACTTTGCCCATATAGTCATTCCCGCTTCCCACTTTCCCATCTGTTTCACCAGCTTATTTTTGGCTCAAGATCTGGAAAGGCTAACAAAGCCTCTGCAGTCTCTGACTGCAAAGATCTTGTATTTATAGAAAGATACTGCACTCCAGCAACTTAATGGAGCCTTAAAAAGTCAGTATGAACAGATAACATGCTTTATCAGTGGTTTCATACCATATAGATGAAGTTAGCAAAGTTTAACAGAAGAGCTACAGTTACTTTGGATTTAGCAGACATGTACTTACAGATCTGCATTTAGTTTCTCATTCCATGGCAAAGAGGCTTTATTGTTAATACTGGGAACACAGTAATTTGAGTATTCTGTTTGAACACTGTCCTCTAAAGGCACAGAGAAAACATACAAAGAAATCATCTTCCTTCTTAACTCCTGTGTTTAAAGGACTGAGTGAGGGAGAATTTTTTTGTCTGTGTGATACAGGTTCTCACCAAAAGAGAACGACAAGAAACAAGAATGCAGGGAATGGGAATTTTAACATTTTATTAGATTTTGAAAGCAAGGGCCAGGAAAACGTGACAGGAGTAAGAAATTTTCACATCAAAAGAAAGAGTAAGATCAGTGGACCCTCTTTACGTGGATTTTAAGGTTGTTGTACCTGTATGTGCTCTCAGGACTCCTAATCTGTGAACTTGGCTTGACCATCTATCGCTTTTCATTTTTACAGTACTTAACATCTGTATTTTACAACTCTATGGCAGTAGGACTCAAGAACAGAAATTCAGAGTAGAAACCCACTTAACCTAGAGATTTCAAAATTCCACAGAAGTATTCTGAAGTTTCCTCTTCAAGTAGTTTCTTCCAAGAAATTTCACTTAAAGTCACATAGACAATGCCACCACTAGACAAAATCCAATCATTCACACTTTACCCCTGCACCTTCAGTGGATGAAAGCAAATACAAGAATTACAGAAGTAAACTGGTAACACATACTGAATGTTAAAAGCTGCAGGAAGATGCATACTAAGGGTTTCTTGAAAGAAAATTGCCATTCATAACACGTTAGGTTAAATTTGCACTCGAACTTTACTTACTTACCTTTCTGTTGCTGCATAGCTATTGCATATTCAATACGTAAACACAGTGCAAATTGACTTGGAGGGAGAAAAAAAAGTAGTGGCAACAGATACACTGCTTTGCCATAAGTTCACTATTATAATATTCTTGCTTACGTTCTGCCAGTAACTGAAAAACCTATCCATAGAGAATCTGATAAGCTAGGCAATGAGGCAACAATCCCCTGGGAATCCTCAGGGCATTTTCAGATAATCTACATAAGAAACCTCAGGAATGCAATTCTCTTATCACTAGGGCTTAAGTCAATAAAAATGGTACCCTGACCACAACTAGGAACTCTGTAAATAAAACAAGTATAAGTGGCATGTTGTTAAACCAGAACTAAGTAACTGGTTTCTAGATCTGAAAAAGTTATTCTATTAGAAATAATCTTTCCTGTAAAAAGTAAAGAAACCTTGATTATTTCAGTTAATGTTTAAAATCCAGCCACAGTCCAGATTTATTACTTCCAGAAACTCAGCAGAATATTTGTATATTACAGTCCTGCTTAATACAGACTGTAAGTTTACTACTTTGAAAGACTCATGGAGACGCCCATTATTCTGCTTCACAGAGAGCAGTAATGTTTTTAGTACATCTTTTAGAAGTTTTCCTTTATCTCAGTTAAATCTCATTAGATGTTCTTTCCAGAAGGGAAGATTCTGCAGTTTTCTAAAACCTGCTATAGAAAACTGTGCTTGGCAACACCCTTTATTTTATAGGCTCGTTTCTAAAGGCAGAGTGAAGTTTTCTAGACTGTCTTCTACAGACTATCAAATGGCACCTTCCTGCATAAATAAAAGCTAGGGAAGCCTTTTATCCACAGCAAAATGCATAGCTCAGACCTTGAAGCTCAGATGTTTTGGTGATAATGTAAGAACCATGTCTTTAAAACACAGTTACTGTAAGAAACCAGGACCCTTACTGCAGAATCATGGTATGAATAGTTTTTACTGTTCGAAACCTCTTGAATAGGCATCATTTCAATGTGACACCTTAGTTTAGTAAGTTTAAGTGCAGAAGATTACAATTCTGTAAAATTCTTCTTTAAATCAGATAGAGTTATCATCAGGAGATCATAGAGCTTAACCAGTTTTGAAGTGAGTTAAGTATTTACAATTCTCAGTCATCTGAACAATCTAAGGTGGTATAAAAATGTTCCAGTTCTTCCAACATCCCCAACGATGATCAGAAAAGTACTAGATTGCACTCGCTGTCACCAAACAGCTTCCTAGAACATATAAGCAGTATGGATTTATTTTGTTTTTATAGCAACACATAGCCTACATAGACATCTCAAAATGCACTTTGAAGGAAAGCACGTACTTTGTAGGTAGTTTGCAAAGTACTAAGAAAACGCTAAGTAGCCCAACCAAACTCACTTTTGTGCATCTAAAGATTTCATTCGCAGTTTTGTTTTTAAAGGTGTCCTGAAGTTCTCTCTCTTCTCATTCCAAATCACTTAGGCTAAATTCTTTGGGAAGTTTCTCAGCCTTAGAGCTCTCTTTAAGGCCCACCTACTTCTGTCAATTGTAGATGCAAAACTCCACACAGTCTTGAAAGCCGTATAGTCTCATTAGAAGAGTAATCATGCAATTCTGTTCTCAGAACAGCCACAAAGCCAATACAGGCTAAAATCAGTAAGACATTTTTATGCTCACTAAAAATATAAAGGACATGATCACAAAAAACCCCAAGATAATATTTGGGTCAAAAAAGAATTCTGAGTTATGATCCACTTCTTTGGTCTTTCGAGTCAAGAGGCACTTTCCCTTACTGTGGGCCACACCCACTGCCTGCAAGACTGACCAAATCCCAAACAGAAATGTTGTGTGTCACTCATGACCATGGAGACCACACAATTAAGAAGAGAAATAAGAAAGGGCAGGTTTTACTTTAATGAAATACCATATTTAAAAGCATGAGGAACCCATTTTGGTTGTTATTTCCGAGAACACCAAAAGTCACTGGAATTAACACTATCATCACCAAACTTTACTGAAAGCTGTTAGGACAGCCTCTGCTATTGTCCCTAAGTAGTTGTTACCCAAATAAATAAATTAAAAAAAAAATCACAACAAATTAGACATTCACCTTTCAAATGCTCCCTACAGCAGCTTCCACTTGCTCTGAGTAAGAGTTCTTCACTGAGAGCCCATCTGGAGTTGACAGTTACCTGCCAACTTCTCCTTACCCACGTTATCCTTAAAGTTATACATACACGTCACGGATGTCACTAGAGAAGTGCTTTTGAGTTCTTAGACACTTGCTGTTTAAACAGACAGGATCTTGTACATGTTGTTATGGGTATGTCGTGTATATGTCCAGATTTGCAGAGCATTAGTAAGGAGATTACAAGCAGGCCCGAACAAAAGCCATTAATGCCAAGAGAGAGGATTTTTTTTTTCCCCAACCTTGATTATTTTTTTCCTATCAGCTAGCAACACAGGCTGATTTTTTAATGCTAAAGTCTATCAGAAAATCAGAAGCTTCTCCATCATAAATACTATGGACAGCATGAAGCTGTCAGTACAAGAGTCCGACACATACAAAAAGAGGAAATTCTGCTGTTTGACAGTACATCAGTTAATTGCCCTGAAAAAGAGATACTATGGCAATTTTAGAACAGAGGGACAAGTACAGATACCCAAAACAGGATTCTTACTTAGTAGTGTAGAGGATAATGCAATTAATGAAAACAGACAAAACAAATTATGTTTTTCTTTTATTTACAAGTTGTACAGATGCTGTGTGTTGTTTTCAATAGAACTTGGCATAGCACATACCAGAACTCCATGTAGTAACTAGATTTGCAGTGAAATATCTTCTGTACATGTGTAAAACACCATATTATACGGTTTTACTTAAATGTGTTATCACAATTAAATGCCAAAATAAAACCAAGATCTATTAGCTTCCGTTAATAAAGATAACACTGAGAATGTCGGAAGTCTCTGAACCACTCCCTGCCCATGGTTTTAATGCATTGATGTCTTTAGCAAACCCAGCTGCAGCCAAATACTCTCATGCACTGCACTTAATCTTGGTGGACTTGCAAAAATATTTCAGGAATACACGTATAGCAGCGAATCTTTGTTAGTGCAAGTTAGGCATGTCACATGCAAAACTTCAACCTACCTTAATCACTTAAGAGTCTTCCATTTCCCTTCAGATTTGCTAAAAGAACTGCTTGATTTTTGCAGCTGAGATGGTTATTTTAACTTAATTGATTTCTTGAGATGAGTATTTCAGTAAGTTTCTTCTCATGAGATGCAACATCAACTGCTTCGCTGCCTCACACAGATGCTGATCAAATTTTCTGATTTCTTGTGAAAGCTAAGCATTGCAGCAGAAGAAGAATCTGGCCCTTAAGCAATCATGGTCCCAGTGAAAGGTTTCTACCCATTTCTCACATAAATTGATTTTTTTTTTCCTTGAGGCATAAATCCATGGTATTAAGATGCTATGTCTTCCAAAGCAAGATGTTAATATCACACACATACCGGATATACTGCGACTTGACAGTTTAGCTTCTCAACTTCCTCTGAGAAATTGAGATTAGATATAAACACGGATCAAAAAAAAAAATCCAATAAGAAAAGAGACAAATTCATTGTTTCTATGTATGTGGAAAGGAGATAAGGTTGCCATTGTTTGGCAGGTGTTTAAAGCCTGTTTTCATGAAAAGAAACAAGGCATCACAGTGAAAGCTTTCTTCCCCAACAGGATAAAGCATAAAATCTAAACTAGAAGCTGCATGTATCATCTTACTTATTTCTCTCCCTCCCACCTTCCTTGCTTAACAAAATCTAATTATTCTCAATGACTAGCTTAGCTCATATTTATAACCACAACAAACTAAATTGGTGCTGTGGTAACAAACTCAGACCAGAGAGCATGGTTGTATGAACAAAAGCCATTAAGTTAGAACAGTTTAGCTATTCAGAGGAGCAAATTCCTTAATCCCTTAACTTGGGAAATAAACACTTTGGTTCACAACTTTCTCAGTTTTCACTGTTCACTGGAGATAAGCCTTTACAGAGCATTTTATCTGCTGCAATTCAGGATTTATCGTTTCACAAATTTTAAGACAGTCACATCAAATTTCCCATGTTGCCCATATATATAGGGCAGGGTTTGTTAATTCCACTCATTTTGTGAAGGATGATTTTTTTCTGCTGCATTGCCGATTCCCTTATGTCTTAATGCAAGGGAAAGAATAGTTGTTGAGCCATAAAATGCACCTGCAAGTGCCACAGAAAGCCCTTTTTGCAGTTAACTTGTTTTCAAGTTACATGAGTCTGTCACTCGGAGAAGACACTCCTCGCATGGTAGTGTACATGACATCAACAGGTAAGAGGATAAAAGGGAAGGATCATACCAGAGTAAACTGTATAGCCTACAAAATTTCAAGAACATGGGAGGCATTTTATTCTTCTGAAATAGAGTGGTCTGCAATTGTAACCCACTAGAGGGGAGTGCAGAAGCGTAGATATTAAAGGTAAGATTGCTGAGGCATAAGTGTAAAGGAATTCAGTGTACATGAGCAGAAGTCATGTTTGTTTCCTCCAAAATAGCCAGTATCTGATGGGACTACAACAATCTAGCAAAAAGTAAGAATAATCTCACCTACAAGTTGTTTAAAGAAATGTTTCCCCTTTTTACTACTTTTTAATCCAATGTTACGGAACTGTAACTGGGAATTGTATTTAAAGAACAAATATTCACAAACAAGTTGTGTTGTATTTGGTGCAACTGCTTTATGGAAACCTCACATGCAAGTGAAGGTCAAACTGAAAATAGAGCTAAGCCATCATCTTCTGCAGTGTCAGTCTGATGGCACGTAATTTTAACAGGTATCCCACCTTCTGACAGACACGAGCAACAATGAGACTGCAAGAGGTGTGACTAAGTGACAGATGAAACTGGAACAACGCCATAGGGTATCTGTTGTATTAATAGCAGTTGCTACAGCCTAAAGTTTATTCCACAAAAAAAAAAGGTGTGCATAAAGTCTACAGAAAGAAGTTACCATCATCATGCTGTCCAGGAGTTTACCTTCAAGAATGTTTTTGTCTGCACTTAAGCTAGAGGTAGCATCCTTCTACTGCCTGATACAGAACTACACAAACATAACATGGTCGAAGCCTTGGCTAGTCTACTTTGAATCAACTGCTGGTGCTGCAAATTAACTCCCACGTCACAATGACAATTGTATTCCTTTGTATTTGATGGTTATTTGTTGCTTTTTAACTGGATCTGACTGTCATTAGGTCCTTCTCTGTCCTTCTTTAAATCAGAATCCTTTAATACAAATATCAGGAGACAATGAGAATAACAACTAAATCTTTATTTCCAAAGCTGTATTTTTCCTACCAAAAGGGTAAAAGCAGTTTGCCTCTCAAAAGGCAAGACATTAACATTCTAATGATCTGTGACAGACCGTTATCCTTCAGGGATGCTAAATTGCTCACTTGAGGCAGACAGCAGAACCCTGCTTGCGCAGTCATCTCCTGCCATTGACATACTTGCAATTGTTGACCCTTTTGTAGTTGTGTTATGAAGAGTGACAGAAGGCTATTGGAGGGCAGAGTCAATACTACATTAGCTTCATTGGGCAAAAACGTAGGGTGAATAGTGTCTACAATAGGGATGCTGCACTTCCTGGTGACCAGCAGTTTCTTGCTGATGTCCTCAGACAGTTCAAGTATAGGGAGGGAAACAAAGCAGTGCTCTGTTGCTCATCTATTTCATGCTGAGGCTATGCAGAAAGATCAGCATGAAGTTCACCACGTCCTCCATCCTGCTCAAAAATACTCAGAAGTTTGACAAGAGGAGCTGCATGGCCTTCAGCACACAAGTGACACGTAGCCAACATCTCTCCCAATTAAGACAGCGACCCAAAGGATGTCTCACTGAGATGCATGCCAGATATAGCCTGTGAGAAAAAAAATCCCTAAATCCCCAAGGAAAGATCATTTTTTACTTGGGAAGCTAAAATAGAAGCTGAACACAAACAGGAAAAGGAATGAGACTGTTAAGAGCTTTGATGGACTTTTCAATACTGTACTAGTATTCCACTTCTGTTCTACAGAGAAACAGTATTTATAAGCAGAAAACTTAGAACTTTTGTAGAAGACTGCAACTTTCTCTCGGGAACTCAACCATAGCTACAGGTCTTTGTTACGACTCATCACAGGGATTCAACCATAGCTACAGGTCTTTGTTACGACTCATCACAGGATTCACACCACCCAGGAACTCAGCTAGCTTTCAGGCAACCTCAAGCTGTAATTTAAGGCACTGTTTTGGATTTTCGTAGATCCAGTTCATTTGCATCTTAACAGCAAGAAACCATTGAGATTCAACAGCTGCTGATATTAGCAGAACTCAGTCCAACAACGAAATTAGGTGCTTTTCAACCAACTGCTTCCTTTCCTTGGTTCAAAGCAGTTCACTGTGGTGGAACTCCAATGCACTATGACACATATTTTCACAAAATATGCTAGCTTAGAGGATTCAAAAGCTGAAGTGTTAAACAGCACTGAAGACTAAGTTAAGAAAAACCAACCATCTTGCAAAATGCACTTCATGCGTAGCTTAGAATATATGGGAAGACTCTAAACTCACATTGAAAAGATAAAAGGTTTATAATTAGATGAGCTGTTTTGAGTTTAAAAGTGTTTTTCAATACCGTGCTTTCTGGAGAACATGCAGAACTCCAGGGACCATTACTTTCCTTCCAGCAAACAGACAAAATTGAAAGCAAGTATCAATGAACTGTAGGGATATTAAGTGCTTACAGTAGGAAAACAAAGGAATGATATAACAGTATATAAATAATTGAAATAATTATTCCCAATAATTATTTCCCAGTTTCCAAATTGAAATAATTTGGAGTTTCAAAAATTTGCACTATCATCCTTCTGCACAACAGCCTTCTGTACCACCACATACATGAATGTGAAGCAAATTAATGAAACTGGAGCAATAATGGAGTTTAAAAAAAAAAAGAGACAAGACAAAACCCATGCTGTTTTGTTCCTTACTGCTTGTTTTGCTCCTGCCAGACTTTAACAGTAACCTAACAAATGCTGTTTATCAGCCTGTTCTACTGCAATCATTCTGTTTCAGATATTGCTCCCAGTTCAAAATATTTTCTTTCATACTTATTACAACTTTAGTACCCTGAATACATCTTTTTAGCCATCTGCTGCCTTATTTACAAATCTAAGGAGAGACTGAGTGAAAGCAATAGGGAGAGGTCAGCCTAGGTTAATATTTTAGGCACAAACTTTAAAACTGCAACACCTTCCCTCCCCAACACTCGCAAGACCTCGCCAATGCATACATTTTCTAGGCACATCCTGAATTCATCTGAAATCCCAGAGTGCCCGTCTATCACTCGGCTCCTGTGCATGCCCTGAAGTTCTGATCGGCTCTAACACCACCCCTGGTTTACAGAAGGTAGGTGGCACCACCATCACTTTGCTAGAGAAAAGAAAACGTTGCTCAGTTCTTTGGAAGAAGGATAACGAGAACTACAGGCAAGGAGGATTGCGAGATCTGGTGGCGGCACCCGCCAACACCCCGGTGTACTCACCGAAGGTTTGGAACGAGATGACAGATACGCACTAATAGCTGGCAATGGGAAAACAGGCTGGCCCTTGCTCACCTCCCACTGGGATCCCAGTTCAGCAGGAAAGCTACGCTTTTTTTTGGCCCAGGCCATGGATCAGTAGGAGTTCAGCAATGGCCACACAGTTTCTAAGTTTACGCATCCTCTTGGTGCATCTTCATCTAACTTGATAAAGTCCTCCTGGGCTTCCATAACTTTTTTTTTCTTTTAACATAACACTAGAGTGGGTTTTCGGTGTTGTTTTTCATTAGGTAGTCTTGCTAACAAGGGTATTAGTAGGCACAGACAATTTTAAAGGCTACATTCAGGATTTTTGCTGCGTTTTCTCTTGTTCTATTGTGAAGCCTTTTCATAAGATAAAAAAACATCCTACGGTGGAGAGTTTACCCATGCGTTGTCAGCAGGAGGACGAAGGCAGAGAGAAAATAAGTAAGTTACAGGCAAGTCCTCTGCAAGCGCTGCAGGAAGGCTGTGAACATACCGCTTCGAAGGGGAAAGCTTTAAAACAGGTGTTAACGCCGGGAAAACGGAAGAGGAGGGACGCAGGAGGGGCAGTGCTGTGGAGAGCGGCCGGTGCCCGCTGATCCGCCGCCGCCCCCGCCCGCCGCCGCGGCCGCGCACTCACCGCAGGAAGCTCCGGACCTCGGCGGGTCCCACGCCGTCCAGCCGCAGCACCTGGCGGGGCGGCCGCCCCCCGCCCAGCCCGGCGAAGAGCCGCGGCGCCCGCGCCAGCAGCACCGCCCGGTGCGCCCGCAGCGCCGCCTCGCCCACGCGGATGGTCACGTCGGAGCGCGTCCCCTCCGCCAGCAGCCTACGGGGGACGCACCGTTACCGCCGTGCCCACCCCCCCGCCCCGGCCCGGAGCCGCCGCCTCCCGGCCCGCCCCGCCGCCTACCTGCCGAGGTCCTGCCGGAGCTGCTCGGCCAGCGCCTCCTTCAGCCGCCGCCGCTCCACCGCCGCCGGGCCGGAGCCCTTCGGCGCAGCGCCGCCACCACAGCGCGCCATGTGCCGGCGGCCGCTCCGCTCCGCGCCCGGCGGGGCGGCGGAGACGCGGGACGGGGATTGACAGACGGTCCCTTAGCGGCGACGCCGCCGAAGGGGCGGCCCGCCCTATTCACGAAAACAACCGGGACGGCGCCCGCCTTCCCGCCAACGCCAGCCCCCGCCGGGAGCCCAGGGGCCGCCTCCCAACGCGGCGCGGGAGCCCCGCGGTGCGGGCTGCGGCGCCTTCCCCGCTCCCTCGCAGGGGGGCGTGGCCAGCCGTAGCCTCCGCCAATGAAGGCCGGCGTTGCTCCGCCTGGCCCCGCCCTTCCCGGTGGGGGGGCCCGGCCCTCCCCTGCGGCCGGGGCGGTGCCTCCCCGCGGGGGGTGGGGCGGGGCGGGGCCGGCGGGAGAGGCGGGGCCGGCGGGGGGCGGGGCCAGCCCCACCAAGGCCCGGCTGCCGCGGGGAGGGAGGGAGCCCTCTGCCGGCCGGCCCCGCCGTCCCCGCCCCGGCCCCCGGGAAGGCCTCGTTTTTCCCTGCCTCACTCGTACCGAAAAGAGCCTGGCTTTTGATTAACGCCCGTGACGTGTCCGGCTGCTGCACGCCTGGCAGAGAGCAGGAGCCCGTACCGGCCTGCAAGGCGGGGCTCCGGTGGGCAGCTCCGTGTGGCAGCGGGGCCCAGCCAGCTGGTGCTCCTCAGAAAAATCCGCACTCCCCAGCAACGGCTTCCACGCCGAGAAATTAAACTGCTGTGTAGATGATAAAAGTCGCTTTACAACACCCTTCTGAGACAAGGAAGAGCCTTTCCAACCATATCGTTTAAATAAAAGCAGCATGTAACCATTCCAGTCGATAAATGCTGAAAATACTTGGGGGGAAAACTAATCCTTGAAAGGCGGGTACCAGCCATGGACAGGAAAAGCGAGATCAATACCATTATCGCAATACTGAGGGGACTCGCGCCTCAGATTCTGCGAGCGGCACACAAGGAAGCAGAGTGCCACCACGAGCTCATACCTGGCTGACGGCCCCTCTCCATCCACTTTCTTGTGAGGATCATGTCCAGTGAGGTATCAGCAGGGGCTGTGCCAAGGACCTGTGCAAGAGACTGCGGATCGACAGAGACACCACACACGGCAGGGTGGGACTTGTTGGGACCCCCCAATAATTGTCAGCTGTCTTCTGCTCTTGGTGCAGGCAGTTGGTTCCGGCCTACCTGGCTCTGATGCCTCCTTGGATGGGTCTGTGCTGATTGGTGCCTGTTCCCAGGGCACCGCGCTTGCTCTGCAGGTGGAGAGGGAGCCTTTGGAAATCGTGTAGGCAGGTGACTCACCTCTTCTGGAGACCTGCGTTTTGTGCTGCTTTTTTCTTTGCAGTTAGCATCCACTTCTCTTCTCCCCTGCCATCACACGCAAGTTAATTCTACCCTCTGTTTCCATAATCACTGTCTGTCTTCCTCCTATAACCACAGGAACTTGGCAGCGGTTCTGGGAGGCAAGAACAGTAGTTGCTAACAGAGGAAGGATAATGCCAACAATGAGGCATTATTTCCAAGAAACTACAACAATCATAGCATGAGGAAGGCTGCACAGTGGACAGACACTTCAGCTATTCAAACCCAATTCTTAGCTTCAGTCAGAAACCTCCCCATAGGAAGTCAGATAAAGGGAGTAGCGTAAGTTGCATTTTATTAGACAGAGGTGGATTTGATACATGTTATATCTTAATTTTCCATTCTTCTTGTTCACACATGTTGAGTGTACAGGTTTCCCATTTTTTAGTCAAGAAAGAAAAACACGTCGCACAAAGCAGCTGCATTGAACAATACAACAAGATCATTATTCACTTCAAGACTAGAAATGTGCCCAGAAATTTTTCAGTCATTCAGTATGCTAAAATATAGATAATAAAAAGAGTTAGTTACTGTATAATGGTAAAATACATTAAAAAAATTCAGGTGACTCTAGAATGAAAATTCATGACCTCCTTCAGTATGGCACCACTCTATTGTTTCATTATAAATTTGTAAAAGGCACCACACATTAAAACTGTAAAGCAAGGGAGAAAACAAAACCAAGCAACTTTCCATGATTTTCTTTCTGTACAAATACATATATATCTTAAGGCAGGTGTTTTTATGTGCAAAATACAAGTATACAGGTAAAACCAATGTTGGTATCATATATTCTCATACTCACTTCTTCTTTTAGCAGTAACATTAGTGTCCAAATGTACAGTACACTGAAAACACTTTTCTCTAACAGAGCTCAAAATAGAAGGCAGGCTGGAAATATGGCCCTGATAACAATTAGTTTTTAAATCTGAAGAGCTTTTATGTAGACCCCTTAAAACATGTACAAACAGTCATTCTCTTTTTCTTGTTGTCTCCTCCTTTAGAAAGGTCCATATCAACTTGTTCACTATGTCAGGTTGATCCTGCTGGAGCCAATGACTGGCTTCAGACAAAATAGTTAATCTGAAATGATTTTTAACATAAATGCGTGTCATTTCTGCCATCTCAACTTCCATAAATGCATCTCTTTCTCCCCATAACAGCAGGGTTGGCATGACAACTTCATGGTGCTGCAGAGGTAGGCAGCTTTAAAAAGAAAACATACTTAGTTAGGTCTTTTTTTACAAAAATCACCACAACAGATTTCAGTCAATGTAGCTTTTGAAATCAACACAGTGAACCTCATTGCACGTTTTCTAGGTTCCAAGAAATCTTCTACAAGACCAAGAAAACACTCATGTGACTCAAAGTCCTTTAACTGTTTTTAAGGATGGTAAAATTGTTAGAAGATACTTTTCCCGTAACATGTCTGTAATCAGCAGTTGATTGCAACAGAGGTCTCATTTTTGGAATGTGAATGATGCTTCAGCATGGTGCACAGCTCAGGAGCCCCATGATCTCTGTAAAAGGGAATGTGGAACAACACGGCCAGAGTTTTGTAGGTCAGTGGCTTTCCCTTGGTTTATGAATGCTATGGCAAATTTCTGAACCTGCGTTATTTACTGCAAGTAGGTTTTAATGAAAGATGATGCTCTGAATCACATTTAGGCTACAGTGTCCAAGGCATCTAGCTACCCGAGTAGCCAAACTGCTTTACCAAAACAACGGTTGTCTAGGAAACAGCAGGCTGCCGTTTTTGGACACTATGGAAGATACCAGCTAGAGTGTTTCAGACCTACTAACAATTAAATATCACATAGTACAGCTAAAAAAAAAAACCTTGTAGAAAAAGATACTCTATAGAACATTGATGTCTGAAATGCTGAAGTCAGTTACATTCACTCATCTATGAAATTCATGCTAACATTCAAAGTCCATCAGAGTTCCCTTTACAAAGGGCGACAGTATGTTTTTGAAGGCCTTGGACTTACGTAACTACATCTGTATGCAGTAAAAGAAAACTGTTCCTTAAAAATTTGCTTTTCATGGAGTCATAATCTCTTTAAAACTGCAACATCACAACCCAGAGCTTTGGCAGACTAGACAGCTTTTGAAAATAAATACATTATAAGACATTTTATTGATACTTTGAAGAAAAGCCCTTAGAAAGTAAAACGTTAGTAAAAACTATACCACCACAATGACCTATTTAAACTTTCAGTAAACAATTAATATTTTTTCTTAATACAATTATTTTAAATGGAATATTTTATAAACATTTCCTCACATTAAAGGTACACATTAGGAAAGATACAGGTAGCTAGAAATGAAAGACTATTTCAACATAAACCATATTAACCCACCAGAATTTAATCCAGTGTATCTATTTCAGAGACGCTGAAAAATTTATCTAATTTATGCTCAAATTGCTTACTATTAGCCACATATTGTAACAGACTAGTGGTGACAATTCAAAACAGATTTCATCTGATCAGATACAAATCTTCATTTATACTAATGCTCAAACTTGATTATTTTAAACCAGTAATGTATAAAGAAGATTTTCTGAACAAACTTTTATGACAAACTTAAGTGCTAAGTTGAAACTTAGGAGTTAGTTAAGAGACTATGCTCTGTATAAAGGGAAAGACAAAGATGCCATGCATTAGTTTAAGGTAAGACAAAGAAATGGAGACTTTGAACACATTCCTTCTCTCTACTTATACGTAATGTCAAGACATATTATTAAAAGGTCACTTTAAATAATCATTTAATTTCATTTTGATTGATGAGTTAGGAAAATTCTTAAAATGGCTTTTGTAGGAGTGGATTTAAAATCTCACTTTTCAAACAAACTGACCTAACCCACTGAACCATAACTTATTCATAGTATCAGTTTTAAAAATTGATAATCTGATTCACTGCATTTAGACTAATCTCTTCACATTTTAAATCCAGTATCCTGGATCTCTTCACTCTTTATATGTGTATTTTCTCACTGCTGTAGGGTTTACTATTATTCTTTTGTGGCTAAGTGCCATACAAGATTTGTACCCTCAGTTAGGAAAACTCTACTGGGCTTTTTATGCACACTGCATAGATAAACAACCTGTCATTTTTCATTGCCTATGAGCTACACTATGTTTCTTTTCAGTCTGGAATATGGCACATTACACCGTGCCTGAAGTTTCTAGGAATCTCCTCTAACCAGGATTAATGCTTAGATTCCACATTTAGAAAGGGAAGTTCCACTTGTGATGTTTAAGTCTTTGAAAAACAGACTCAAACCTTCATACAGCACTGTTAGTTGACCAGCAGTTTTTCTGTAAACAAATACTGAAGTACTTCTTAACTGCCACAAGAGAAGTAATCCCATTTTCTAAAAAATGGCATATGGGAAGTAATTCAAGCTTCAACTGCTTACCTATCTCTCTTAACCAAGCATGACACAAAAAGCTTCATGATTTTTATTCTAAAAATGTTTGTATCTAAAGTATAGTGAAAGGAATGACTGCTGCGCTATTTATACAAGGATGTGTTGGTGATGGATGGAAGTAGGTGATTTCAATCGTCTCTTTGGAAATAACTTTCCAGAAAAATTAAGCTCTGACGAATGAAACTCCAGGTGGATACTAATGAGTTGGAAACCTTTAACACGTAGGTCACCAGCGCCAGCCCACTGGGAGTTATGGTGAATGCAAGTCATTAGCATCAAAGTGCTGCTCAATGGCTTATATGAGAGGAAGTAAAAATTTCAATCCAGTTTTAATATTTAATGATTCACATCCCATAAGGTGTGACCATCAGAATTGGTGGCAAGAACTGAATGAGCTGAGGACCAATCTTTTCCTTCCAGTCCAAAGCCTGCTGCATTGTGGCTGACAGCACTTATAATAATATTATCTGAATTTAGTACAGGTATACTTTCATCAGAAAAATAAAGCAAACAATGCATGAACATACACACATGCGCAGAGGAATTAATAGCTGTGAAGATACTTTCTGATTAATAACTGATACTTGGCATCTTTTGAGCCTGAAAAGGCCTGAAACAATAGTTTAAACACGCGCAACTCTTACATTCCTCTCATCTGAATCCCATAGCAATTCAGCTATCAGCTATCACAGATATTCCACTGTTACTGTCAGAGAAGCATCTGGTTAGTGTGCACGCTCACTGATGCGAGGTGCAGACGTAACGAATGAGGCTCAGGGCGCTCATGCCTCTCCAGCTCCTCATTAGCCCTACCCTGGGGGCTCCCGCAGTGCAGTTGCAGGGCCAGGGAGCTGCTGTGCAGCCGCACAGCTTCCCGTTGCCCTTGGACATCCCAGCTGATGTCATCACCACTCTCCGCTTAGCTTTAAATAAGTATACTGTTACCAGCACAGCCATCTTGTTTATTCCCCATTGATGTCTGTGCCTGGTGTTATCTTGTTTAGAAGAAAATATACCATCTCTCTACTTTCTTGTTTTATCTCTTAGCCTGTACAAGGCAGCACCTAGCTCAGATCCCCGTTTTCCTTCCAGTATTTCCCTGCTGACTGCTCTCCTGACAGTGACAGCATGGAAGGCACAGAAAGGTGGCACTAAATTTGGACCAGGGAAAATGAAAAGTTAATCCACTTCAAAAATCGACTTTCTGAGTTTAGGGAAAGAAAAGAGTAATTTTTAAAGAATATTGGGAGGCTGGTCTTGTGTTAGAGACGCATGCAGGAGATTTAGCACTGCTAAAGACTGGAGGCACTAAAGGAAAAAAGAGTTCAATCCCACTCTTCTTGGTATAGTCCTTCAAGTTACAGCTACAGGTTGTAAGTAGATAAAAAGGGGGCATTGGTCTCCAAGGCCAAGCCAACTCCTTCCAGGAAAGTTCAAACCATTAGAAAACTTCTGGAGAAAAATATTATTTCTATTATTTTCTGGAGAAAAATAAATATTAATCTTGCAAAAATATTTCCTATTATGATACTCTCTCTTGGTTTTAGTCTATGGATGTTCCCTGCTATACGTGCTTACTGCTGCCAGGGAGTCTGATGAGACCAATGCAGGAACAAAAAAAACCCAAGTAAGGGCTAGTTTTAGGCTTAGCTACAAAAAAAAACCCCTACCACACTGTTGTTTTTTTTTTAAAAAAAAACCCCAAAACAGCACAAACACAATAAAATTAAAGTCAGACATAGGTTTTTGTAAAGTTACAAGTGAGGGTAACTTACTTGGATGCCATAATATCTAGTAGTATTATCTAATAATAAGCTCTTCATAGAGCTTATTATTAGATAATATGAACTGTAATGCAAACAATATTATTAGTATTATTTAGAGATGGATTTTTGTGATTGCCATGGGTTCTGTGAATGAGGAAGGGTCTTTGCTTTATTAGATTTTGAAACAAAGATTTTTCCTTATTTGCACTCTGTTTGCGTTACTGTTTTCTGTGGATATCTCATACAATGCACTTTGCATCACACCGCTTGACACTGAATACGTTTGTTACCTGTTGAGACTTAAGACACATACTTGTGTTTTTCCTTCGACTTAAGCGGCAGAAGGTGCAATAACATTTTTGGTCTCCAGGGGTCTCTGGAATATTTTACCTTGTTTCAGAATGTTCTACTCACCTGAAAATACTTCTGTAATGGTTAATGGGTCCAGTTAATGCTCCAGGTTGTGAAAAGACATAGAGATAAGCTTCAATATCCTCTGCTGTTAATCTGCATCCTTTCCTTCCAATTCCAGTGGCCTGGCTGGTAAATAAACTTTTCAGAACCTACAAAAGAATAAAAAGCCACCACGTAAGATAGCTAGAAAATGTGATTTCTCTCCTTCAAAGGACACACCTTTCGAAAATCTAATTGTACATTGTTTGGAGTATAATGAATGGTTTAAATGCCTTTTTTAGACAGTTATGTGTAAAGCACACAGTAAACTTATTTCTGGTGTAACTTCAGAATAATCAAGTACAGGCAAATACCAGCATTACCAAGTTACTCAGCACCCTGACCTGCCACCTGTGAAAGCAAAGGCAAGCTCAGGCACATACTTTTCTTTGGGGGGGACCCCGGCAGCTGAGAGGGTGGGAGGGAGAACGATTCAGGACCTCCCCAGCTTGCTGTGCCCTGTGTGCATGTAGCACTGGGTGCTTTGTATTGGGCTGTGTGCGTGTAGGAGGATGCATGCCTGCAGCTGCTTTTTCCCCTTTCTGTATGCTTGTACTTATTTTTCAAGGTTATACAAGGTGTTGGCCTTGTTGGTTCCTTAGGCAGAATTAATCACCTGGCTGAATTTGATGCCCGGACTCCCAGGCAGCCTGCCCTGTAGCAGGCTCTGTGGCGTAAGAGGATGTCCCACAGCACACAGGAGCTTCAGATAAGTCACCAGGAGTTCCCCAGGCACAAAATGTGTCCCACTGGCATGGGCACAAGTAAAACCAGCAGACTGTCTAGGTGGAGAAATGCACTGTAGTGCTGGAGGTTAAAAGTATGTACCGGAACACCTCCCAGAAACGTAAAAGCAAGAGTTAATCTCACAGACTCTATGTACTTACATCCTACTTTATAAAAATATATAAAGCTTAAGAAGAAAAATCAGAAAGCTCTGTATTTTTCCCAGTAATTATAAGTACATCAGAAAGGATTAATGTAGGTGGCAATTCTTCCATCACTCACAGTTAAATATATAAACAAGAGCACTCATTTTGCTCACCTTGAAATCATTTACTGTAAACATGAATTCAGGAAACCATGGCATTTGGAAAAAGAAGTAGTAACCAGATTTAATCAATTGTGATGGATGTCGTAGAATGTATTCTGAAACAAAAATGTCCATGAATTAAAAATGAAAACTGATGACTCAAACAAAATTACTGTTAATATTACTATTTTTTAAACTTAAAGGAATGTTTTAAAAATATTACGTTAGAGCATGCTATGTGACAAAAGATGATTATTGTTTCAGGAGTAGGTACATGATGTGGCCATTAAAACATACTTCTATGTGTTAATAGAAACAGTCAGCAAACCAGAAGCCTGCCAAAGATTAGGTGAGGGCAGTGACATTGGAGAGTTTAATCGCATGATAGGTTTTCACTTAGCGATCTATTTGTGTAGCTAGTCCAAAGCATTTTTTTCAGCTATGGAATAAGAGGCATAAATACAACTCTTTAAGTATTTCTCTCATCAAAGATGTGATGCACAGAAATCTGTAGATGATAAACCACTTACATTCTAAAGACAGCATCAATCCTGTTCATGAATGTAAAAAATTTTTCTAACAGTTATCTTCTTGGCAATTTCAAGAATTGTAATCAAGATTACATAGTGTCGCTTTTTAAAGACACTGGAGCATATATAACAAAAAGAAAAATGATATAGCCAAATTTGCATTAAGTCTTTTTTTGTTTTTAAATTGTAATTTTGTGTCTCCAATGAGTTGCATGAGCCAACACTGACACTCAAATATCTAACTTCTTCGAAGCAACCACAGCATGTATGCAGGTACTAGGAAGTCTAGAACCTATCCTTTACAGACGCAATTTCAGGAAGGTAAAATTGCACTCCCAACATAGGAGATAATCTCTGAAATACTAACTCTGACAGTGAATAAAAACGGGTTTTAAAACAAAGTAAACTGAAGTGTCAGCTATCTTCTAAGCTTTCATATTTTATACATTCTTAAATTGCATCACCCATTATATTTTTCCTTGATGGGCCATCATCAGCACTGTTCACTTTACTTTTCTGCACAATTTATAAACTGTGTATTTTCATTTAATCCATAGCAGAACAAAATCGATCCAGGGAGACTTTATTAAGCAGATTTTGTACTTTAACAAATATGCAAACGAATACTAATAAATACTATAATAAAATGTATTTGTCTTCTATATAGCCTGGCTCCTGCTTTGAGTGAAAATACTGCAAAAAGCTGCTGCTCTCAGTGAAAATGCTGCAAAAAGCTGCTGCTTGCTCAGGTGGTGGTGAACAGACCTTTCCTTGGGTAAGTGAGACTTAACTACCTGGCAAAATGTTCTTTAGTTTCTTAGAAAGGTGCCCAAGAACACCGTGAGAACGACGCGTGAATGGTTCGGATTCCACGGTGGTGTAAGGTCAGATTTATATTTAACTGAAATGAAAATTAAAGCTGCACTGAATATTCTTAACTATTTCTGGGGAAATGGGGTGACTTTTTAAACGGAACTAGGGTAAGGTCAGCGATTGAAGAAATTAAAATCAGTGAGATGCTACTTTCATTTTAATTACTGAATGTTGATCTACTCCCTATGAAATGTTTTGTAATTCTAGGCAGTGGACAAGCTTGTCACACAACAAATTTTGCTAGTGCACCTAAATCCTTTTTTCAGCTCAGTACTGGTACGTTCCTGAGCCTCCAGTAAGCAGCCTGGAAAGGCTGTCTTTTTCCAATGAATATTGTACAAGATCGTAAATTGTCACCTGTCACCTAAATCAGGATTAAATTCTAATGTCTGATTCACATTTATACAAAGGCTGTTTATGCAGATTTAATAATGCACTGAGGCCTTGACCTAGGTGGAATGCAATATACACTCCTGTTCAGGGAATTTTATCCTGCTGAAGTGGTGTAAAACAGATTCATGTATATGAAAATTATGTCTGTGGACCTTCAAGGATTAAGAAAAACATCAGTAAGTTTGGTTGCAAGCACTCCCACTTCATAGAATAAATTATTTCCGTAAGTCAAATACTTTATACCTTACTGCTTCATAAAATACAGTCCAGATTGTGAGAGGGACTCAGTACTGGCAACTTATCTACTGAACATCTAAAGGGGCAAGTAGTTGGTTCTTCTTTAGCAACCTCAAAGCAAACACAATCTTAATGAAAATGCAGATACTCTGGATTAACAAAGACTACTATAAAACTCACCTGTAAACACAGAAGGATGAGGGAAATTAACCACAATCAGCTTAGTCACCATTTCAGGGTAACATATAGCCACTAACCAAGCGATCATTCCTCCCCAGTCATGGCCAATCAACACACACTTGTTGTATCCTACCACATAAACACAGATTTGTGCTTTTATTTCAGTGGAATTTGTATCCATACAAATTATCACATACAATAAAATCATTAATGGGCGAAATAGGTGGTCCAGCACATTTATTAATGTAACTATCTAATACCACACTGCTTCCATTACTAATGGCCAAAATAGTGCATTATTATAGTTTAAAAATTAACAAATAATTAAAATGATTTAATTGGACTTGAATTACACTTTAACTACACTACTTCAATGTCAAACTAAAGTCAGTTGGTATCCAAATGGCCACCCTGTTCACATCTTGGCCAATGTAGGGTCAGATATACAATTCAACTTGCAGTCATTATAATACATGTACATTTCTCATGTTTAGGGAGTTTGGAGTTTGAAACTGCAGACAGAAAGACTGAGCAATCTCTGGAGCTCCTCCTGAACAAAACTAATCCTTATGAATTTCTCTGAATATGGGAGGTTATCTAAGCACTGAACATCATCATTATGCAAAAAGTGGGCGTTATGCTTAATAGCCATATATATATATAGCATATATATACACACATAAATACACACATTTATATACTTAGTAGGCCTGTAGCTTTTCTCCATATGCTGTTTTGATAGCTTATTTGAAGTTCTCAGCATTCGCTTACTTATTCTTCCATCGATAAAAATGGTAATTTAGCGGCAATAAAAGGGGGGAGAAAAATCATGACTGTGTTTTTGAAAGCCTAACCATTCTGCCTTTAACCACTGCTGGAATACATACTATATTGTCAGATACCATCACCCTCCTCATTGAGGATTGTAATACATTACAAATGAAATATATAAAAGCCAAATTGTTTAGAATTCTGACATAAATTTGAACACAGTTGTCAAAGCACCTTATAACCCCTCTTGCATAGAAATCTTTAGGAGCACTTCTGATATAATCAAGTTCTCCAAAAGAATTTAACTTAGAACAAAGATAACAAGCCTCAGAAATACTTTTTCCAAAAAATTTTAAATCCTTACAAAATTGAATTATGATGAGAGCACTTCTCAAGCATAACCATGGCATTACCATGGAGATTAACACAACCAGCAAAGGTTGGAAAATGTAAACACAGTGTGGGGACTGCCTGCCCAATCTTTTGATAATATTCAAACATCACAAGCCAAGCAAATCCTAAATTCAGACCTTAGAACTGCAATCACTGCTTTATTATTTCCTCATGTGACATGCAGTAAGTTGTTTCACTATCCACAGAGTATCCAGGGAATTAAAATGATTCAGACACTGACAGTCTAATCCCTTATCTTGCTATTGGGATGGAAGGGAAATACCCTTCACTACGTGTTACAATTTATCGCCAGAACAGCTACGCTTCGAACTGAACTGGAAGGGCAAATTTTGCAGACTCACTTCAGCTCTAGACAGTTACACCATGCATTTGCCACAGGGAGCAATGTGTCCCTTGTTCTCCCTTCTGTTCTTCTCACTGTTGTATAAGACTGAGTGATTCAGCTCTTGAGAACCGACTACTGTGCAGGAGTAGTATTTAGGGATTTTTTTTAATACAGCAGATGTACCGTCACCGTCTTTATAAAGCCCACAATATTTATTCTAACTTGTTTGTGCAAGAAAAATGTCACCTGATTTAAATTTAAATTCTTTGCTCTGCAAGTGCAATTAGACTCTAATTCAGAGCATTATCCACTAAATGCACTGGCTAGGAGTAAGCAAAGACCTTCTTAGGGAAAAAGACCATAGGTCTGTACTGCTGGATTTCACAGCACATAGGGAAGATTTTTGTTTAAACTTGTGATGGAAAATCATCTTTACGTATTGTTTATAGTAGCATACACATCATAATTAGAAAACAAACGTTTTTCATTGATAAGAGTCCATAAAATATGAGTATCCTTAGATTTATATCTATATGTATCTGTAATGTGTGTATATTAAAGAGAATTCAGTTTAAAAAAAAAAATAAAATCAATGATAGATCTTTATGGGTTTTTTCCCCAGAAAATCAAGTCATCTATGAGCAGAGTAGTTTGTCTTCTACTAACGCACCTAGAGATTCCAAAATATCCTTTATATCTGTTATCAGGCAATCTAACTTGTAATTTTCTTTGTGAGAAGGAGCATCTGTTTCTCCATAACCTCTTAAATCCAGGGCCACCACTCGATATTCACTTTTAAATTCCCGCAACTGATGGCGCCAAGAATACCTAACAAAGGGGAAAAAAAAGTTGGAGTTATCAGGTCAAGCAGTACAATACCAAAATGCACTCAATGCTTTTGATCCCAAATAGCTGAGGGTAAATTAGCATGGCTTTGTTTGCAATGAGATTCTTTTTTCTGTCTGTGGTACATTGATGGTCTTTTGTGGCTATAGTAGTTTTGTGGTCCCTTCTTGAACTCCCCAGTAAGGAAGTGCAGCTGCCAGAAAGGGGGCATGGCCAGAGCCTGGGTGTTTCAACAGTTCCTGGAGTCTGGCGTGGTCCCTTTGCTGCAAAGGAAGCAGGCATAAACCAGAGCACGCGGAGGACTATTCTGTTTTATCCTTGGAGCCGTAGTATCATCAAAAAAGTAAGGTCTGACAAGCTTTCTCTTCTCTCTGGCTTGCTCACACACACATTTTGATGGAGTAGGGAAAAGTGCCTCAAGGCATGTTTTGGGTTTTTCTTTTTCTTTTCAGAAAAGGAATGTCAGATAATTAATGCACTAAATAAACCAAAGAAAGAAATACAATGAATAACAAATGAATTCGGTGAAGTTTATATGATTTATATTATGTACACTTTCATCTGTATCTCTATACTAGAATTGCTCCAGAACAATCTTTCAACGTGTTGGTGCTACACAAAGCATTTCATTGCTTGTGTTTCTATGGAAAAGAGTGATAACGTTACACACGTTAAAAGACATACAAAATTAAGAATTCAGCCAAAGGCCTGGGCTGTTCCTCATTCTGTAATAGCATGTAGTGACTAGATGTGTGTTATGAAGCAAAAATAACAAGAAAATGGTGGGTCTCATCCTGCAAGACCTACCTGCCCTTCAACTGTTATTGAAACCAAATAAATTTCAGAATAGCCAGTGCCAAGACAGACATGATCTTATCTTATACTGTAATAGAAAGTTATACAAAAACATGATCCATCTAGGCATATACAATAATGGCTGCATCCCTCTGTGCTAGGATCTAGTTTTTACTTCTGCTCTTACTTCAACAATGTCAGCTAAATGATATATAACATATGGATCATCAGCGAACGTAAGAGTGATGCACAGAATTCTACCTTAATTCAAACAGTGTCTATATCGGACCATTGGCTCTTCCACTTTAGCTTTGCCAATTAGGGATTTTGAACTTAATTACTTAATATTACAGCAACACTCATTAATTATAGAAATTTGTATTCATACAAACAGAACAGAAAAAAAAGACAGAAAAAACAGAAAGTCAAAACTTTTTCCTTTCAGTACCATATAAAGCAAACACAAGATTTAGCCGAGATCTCCAGGAATGAAATTTTTAAAGGCATTATACAATGACTTGGTAGCTGAATTTGCCATGGTAACTGTTGTAGCTATCCTATATACTTCAGTAACAAGAAACGACGAGGCCCATAAATAAATAAATAAACTATTTTCATTTTTAGAAAATGTCTCCTTGCTATCCTCATGTTCTGTTTTCACAACAGTCCATCGAGCACCAAGCATCTGACCTACCAAAAAGATAGGTTTTATATTCAAAGAAATCCTTTTACCACATATGAAATGTAACTATTGGACAACTGCTTTGGAAGCAGAATTTGGAAATGTTGGTGAACGCTTTCATTTTCACAAGGTTAGATAATGGAAACTATTTTGTCACTTTCTGATCACATTATTTCTGAAAGGCAGCTTGTACAAAATTTAGCAGCTCACACACAAGTCTCAGCACATGCCCAATTTAAAATATTTTATTATTGTCTTTCCACAACATTGACAGTAATTTTCAAGTTCTTATGCATCTAAAACACTTAATGGCTCTGGTGCATTATATTCTTAAGTGATCTTTCATCTTTGGACAGTCTCAATCACTCACTAAGGTCAGTATTGTCTGGTTATAGTTGTCCTACTTATACCTTGAGAAATTTGAAGGCAGAAGATTTGTTGCAATTAAGAATTGTAACTGTGTATCCTATCCATTTTGTCGTTTTTTGGGTGGCTTTTTTCCTAGCCAAACGATACAAATTTGATGCTGCTTTAAATATCTCTTAAATTGTGATTATTTTACCTTGTGCTCTCAGAACAATCTCTATTCTTGCATAAAAAAATCTTCACTGATTGAATTAACTAACCAACACCAGTATTGGTAGTGTGACTATTTTATAGACTATTGGCATGTCTTTTTTTAAAAACAGTTGTATAAACTATGCTACTGGTGGTCCCGGTGACCTATATAACAGTTTCTCATTCATTCCTTTTGAATGGTCAGATAATACAATTAACTGTCACTCACCATTCTAAACTGTAAGAATAGTTTTCTGCTTTTTGAAAATAATATACCAGATCTCAGTAGAATATGTATATGAAATGCTAAATTTTCCATTGCTGTTTCCACTGTAGGGGAAATGAGCTGTAGTCTCAGCTGTCTTATTGTGCTAGAATACGCATTATGCAAGGTATGCATACTGTTTGCATAGAATATGCATCCCCCCATCTAACTGTCTTTTTAATCAAAGTTTACAGTTTTAATCCTTTTAGATAGCCATTTATTTTTAGAACAATCTGCTTCTTTGAAAAATTATCTTAAAATAAATATGACTTTCTACCACCATCCTCCAGGACGTTAGTATCTATAGGAAATTGGTAAGGGAAGAGAACTGACCTCTGTTTTACCTGGGTCAATTTATCATGGTATGACCTGAGTCCAGCTTGAGAGATCACAGTTCCAACAGTGGAGCCCTAGCTCCATATCTGAGTTTAGAAAGGAAAAGGATTGTTTAACTGGCTGAATTACTGGCATCACCTCCTCCACTATTCCCTTATTGTTTTTTCGGTGAAAGTTCTGTAAGCCATGCTTCACTAGTTAAACCTGGCAATGACAGCCTGAGCAATTTGCTTAAATCATTAGACACATGACTGCTTTTCACTGTTATAAACAAACATTTAGGATTCAGTTTGATTCATCATTCATCTTATGATGAACTAATAATAGAACCTTTTTCCCTGAGTAGCATTCTGAAATTAGGCTGTACAATAGCCTATAGAACTCATAGTTCTTCTTCCCCTCCCCCAGTTAAAAATTAATGTATAGTATTTTTAATAAATGCAGCAATCCATATTACACTTAACATATAATGGATCCTCATTTTAACACCCTCTGCTATAATTCATAGGTTTAGCCATATTAGTGCAACTGTTATCCAAACAGGAAATTGATTAAAAATGAGCAGTTCCCCCCCAAAGTTTGAAGAGAAGTGTACATACTAGGGGGAAAATGGATTGACAATGCAAAAAAGATGGTTGGTTCGCATAAGCCTGCAGGAATTTTTTGTGGATGCCGCGGTTTAAAAATGTTTCAATAGTTTGTTCCCTACTAAAACTTCATGCCATTAGTTAGTATTCTTAGATACATAAAATGGATCACGCTGGGGATACTTAAGCTGAGAAGATCACCCTCAGGTATCTTAAGCAGCCTCTTTTATACATGAAAGGCGCATAGGGAGTTTTACCAGAATTCTGGAAAGCCATGAAGCAGCAGCATGAGTGGTTTACCCCTTTCTCCGGCAGCCACATAGTGGAATCTTAACCCTGAATCCTAAAACGAGAGAAAAAGAAGTATGTTTTTATTGCTGCATAGAACTGTTATACTGGGGTTTGAGAATGAATATGGTTTCAGACAATATTCTAAGAAACAACATATTGCCCCTGAAAAAAAAATATCAAATTGTCTGTTTTTGAAGCTGAAGTCTTCTGTGATTCTAAGATCAGGTATCTGTGACACGCCGGCAATGCTGAGTGTCCCACTCCAGCTGCCACAGCTTCTTTTGGGGAGGACCATCTTTAATACATGTCAGGCTACATTGACTATGTGCCAGCTCAGCCATGAGCATGCTAACCTGTCTGAAAGAGCACCGCCTGGCACGGTGACTAGGAAATGCAGATTATTGTCGAAGCTAGCACCTTGCTTTCAGGTGGACACCAGTCATGTGCTTTACGGAAAGGCTTTAAAACGCAGTATACTTTAAATGCACTTTCAATCTTTCAGTTAGTTTGTAAGATTATGCAACTATTTAAAAGCATCATGTTGCAATTTGGCACAATAAAGGACTGTATGGATTCTTAAGAACCAAAAGCAATCAAAATTAAGTAACTAGAAAGCAGGTGGGTTTTGATGTTTTTACTGTTCAAGGTTTCCGACTTGCTTCAGAAAAGAAAGCCTTAATGTTACAGTCTTCTTTCTGCCCTATCTATAGTCGCTATTTCTGATACACCTTTTAAGAAAATGGGTCTTATGAGAATTACCAGCAGACAAGTTACTTATTGTTAGCAGTGCAGAGGCTGAACACTGAAATACCATTGAAATGAATGGATGTACACAAGCTTACACTAACTCAAGGTCAAATCCAGCAGAATTTAAATAAACTGAAATTTTGACCTCAAGTGTTTACTGAATTCTGGCAGAGAAGTGGATACAGAAGTTGGGAAAGAGTTAGCTCACAAAATACAACATGCTGCTTAGAAGTCATGTGAAAGTAACTGCAGGAAGAAGGGTTGTAGAGCTCCTGAACAAATGTCAGAGCCTGCCCTGTCTCTCCTATTTTAAAGAGGGAAGAAAAGACCCATGCCTTTGCTGTATATCAAGAGCTTGTATCGTGCCAAGGATGATAAATACATAGAAAAAGTTTTGCTTGCCAGAGATGCTTCAAATTCTCTGAGCTACTTTAGCACTGCTAAGTCACTAACCAGCTATAAAACCGTAACTTACATCTTGATTCTTGAAAGGGCTGTGAAAAGGGAACACCTGGGGTTTTTATACTCGCTATGGACGTAATAGGCACCTTTTGCTCAGTTCTGCCCAAAATTACACTGGTATTTCTCCTCTGCCAATGAAGTTACAGTCCCTAGAGATAAAAGTATCTGTGTGTTTCCAATTACTTAAATGATCTCTTCCTAGCAAACCTTAGGGCCATTACATCATCTTCACCATTCTCAAAATCACTCTACCTTTAGTCCTTTTATATTTAAAAAAGTAGCATTTTCTCAGTTTCCTTCCACAGTTTCTCTTCTCAACTACTTTCAGTTAGTGTCCTCTAGGGATTTACCTTCAATGTTTTTATTTTAATCTATTTATTGCTTTTAATGACATCCCCTTTACTCACACAAATTCAATCACCACTTGTACAGCAGCAGTTTAAAAGTCACATGCCCCAAACTAAGCCCATCCTCTACCTTTTCAGTTGCTCCTTTCTGTCCCCTTTTTTCCTGCCCCCTAAAACAGACATAGGATGAAGCCAGCTTTTCTGAAACACATTTTTTCTTTGTTTTCTTGAAATCTATACAGATCTGTAGGATACATGCATTTGGAAAGTAACACATTAGCCTGCTGTTACCCAACGGCAAGAGCATTTCATATTTCCTGAGTGACAGGCTGTCGTATTGACAGCAATTCTATTTTCCCCCAAATGCTCTTTTATTGCTGTCACCCCCCTTACTTCCCCAGCAACCTATTCATTTACTGCTTGGTGCTATAGGAAAAAAGAATGTGGCATATAAGTAAAAAAGCACGCACGTGCCTCCTAATGATAGGAAAAAAAACCCCCAAGCAAACCATGTGAAACTGGGAGGCTCAATAATTTATATTGGTACAGCTTGGCACGTAGTCATCTGCACAGATCCCTCAGAACTGAGACCTTTGTGCTCATTTTATTAAAAATAACACCTGTCAAAATTTGCAGCGGGTTCTTTGCTCACCTGTAACTAGAAAAGAAGCCAAGCCAGTACAGCTTCGTTTAGAGCATTTGGTGGAGGAGCAAATCCCAGGTGGGGAGCTGAGACAAGTACAAAAATTCACTGGTGGCTTCAGCCGCACAAACCTTAGAGACAGGACTTGTCTTTTCACTCTACGTTTTTCCCCTGCGACCCTGATGCACCCAAGGACCTGCCAGGCGCAGCCGGGCGAACCGTAGATACCGGGGAGGGCACGGCGGCGGAGGAGGAGGATGGCGCGGGGGCGGCGGGGCACGTACCCGCAGGCGGGCTGGGAGAGACCCCGGGCCGGCGAGCTCCTCTCCCGCCCACCGAGCCCCGCACCCGGCCCGGACGGGCACCGCTCCCCCCCCGCCTCCGCCCCGGCAACCGGGCCGGGCCCGGCCTGCGGCCGCTCCCGCCGGACCGCAGCGAGGCCGGCCGGGCACCGGCACGGGCTTCCCGGGGACCGGGCGCCTGTACGGCAGCAGGCAGGGTGCCGGCGCACACGCCCGCAGCGGAGGGCGGTGGGTCGGGCGGGCAGCGGTGCCGTGCACGGCAGGGACGGGCGCAGGGACGCGTGTGCGCACCGCGGGGCCCGCTCCCTCCACCGCCCCCGTCGCCCTCACCTTGATCCGGACGTAGCAGTGGGTGCCCAGGGAGGGGTCGTTGAGGCAGGCGGGGGGGTTCTCCCGCACCACCCAGCGGAAGGTCTCTCCCGGCCGCCGGCCGATGCTCCAGAGCAGCCGCAGCCCGGCGATGCAGGCGCACACCCCGCAGTAGCTGTACACCAGCGCCCAGAAGAGCAGAGCCCGGGCGGCCACCATCACCCGGCGGGCGGGCGGCGGGCACGCAGCGCCGGGTCTCGCCATCGGGCCCCGCCGCCGCCGCCGCCGCCGTCGTCGTCCTCCCCGCCGGCCGGGAGGGGCTGGGAGCGCCGCCGCCGCCAGGAGCCGCCCGAGCGGAGGCACCGGCGGCGGCGGCGGCGGCGCGCCCGCCCCGCGGCCCCCCGCGGCCCTCGCCCCGCGCCGCCGCCCGCCCGCCCCGGTCCCGGCCCCGCTAGGCCCCGGGCAGCGCTTGAGGCCACCAGCTCGGTCACGGAGGGCTCTTCCTCCCCTTCCTCCCCCCCCAGTATTCCGTGGTGAAAAAAGGAGAAAGCGTCCCTGGAGCTGTCAGCCGCGCGCTCTGACAGAACCGCCAAATACAGAGAAACTCACCCAAAATGTGATTATGAGTAGTGTCGCTCGGGGCAGGGGGGACAGCCTCCCCTCCGGGGCCTGCCGGGGGTCCCCGCAGGCCGTCGCTTTGCCTGCTCTGAACACGCACTGACCTTATTTGCGTGTGAAAGGGAGCGTATAGGTATGTGGCAATTCAGTATTCTACAAGACTGCTCGTTCTTTCACTGCTGCTTCACTGTTGCCCATTTAAAGGTGATTTTGTAAAGGTATTACACTTGTAGTTATTACATGCTATTTCTGTGAATATTTCTTAAAAAGAAACAAATTTTGAGCTCCAGCACCAAAACTTACAATTTTTTTTAAACTTAACTCATTCTAATAGAGAAATTCGCTAGTAGAGGAGGTTGGATCATCGTTAGTAACTCTGTTTCAACAGAGTTAATTTAGTACTGAGATCTCAGCCGCCCGAGGCTGGCATTAGAAGCTGAACAATCTGATGCCTGTCCATTAGTTGTAAATCGCCACGTGCACAAGGCAAGGAGACGCAGTCACGGGTGAGGCCACAGAAACTGGGATAAGAAAGAGTCCAGTCAGCACCTGTCTTGTATTAACCTAGTGATATGCAGGGCAAAGGGTAATTTAGAATCAGAACGGTTCACATAACCCAAAACTGTAAGAAAAGGCATAACTGTATGATGCAATTGATTTTACGTGTTATAAAGATGTAGGTTATGAAAAATTACAGTTTATTGGTTCTGGGAGATAATGAAATGTGGGCATAGTAGTTGCTGACTACAAGAAAAGCAGAATTGAGCTTGCATGTCAAATCCTGACAAGTCCTGATCCAACTCACTGCACAGCCCGCCCACCTTTACTCCTTGGTCTGAACCCCTTGCTTCTCAGACTAGAGGGTACAGGAAGGTGTGAGACTTGGAGAGGCCACAGGAGAGTCACAGCTAGTAACGCAGGCCTGTGGGCAACTGCCTGCATTTTGGAAGGGAGGATTTTGCCAAATTTTACTTGAATTTGACTAAGACCAGAATTTCTTCTTGTTCCAGGTGAGTTTGGAGCATTAGAACTTAACTTCCAAGTATTTTTTTTTTTTCCTCTGTCCAGCAGTGCAAGTAGAAGCTGGTACAAAGGCACCATACACCTGTTAACCCTAAGATATGTAATTCAGTGAGCTATTTTATAAAAACCCCAACAAATTGGATAAGCATGTGTACAGATGGAATATCTATCATTTTTCACTATGCATGGAACATGGCTTGTAGACAATTTTTGTCTGTAACATACCAAATGCTTTCTCCTACTTGTTCTAAATTCAGACTTACAAATATAGACACTGATGTCGAATCATAGTCCCGTTGAAGGCAGTGACAGAATCATTGCTGGTTTCAACCAGTTCAAAATTTTTCAGTTTTTTTTTTAAATCAAATAAAAATCTTAAGCAGCAGAAAGGAATGTTGTAAAGCATTGCCCATTACTGCCTTTTCATGCATTTTAAAGTAAATAAGACACGAAACCATTACCTGAATTTATTTTTAACTATTAAAGATAACAGATTCAAGTAGCTGTAAAAAGCTGCCTAGCTTCCTCTTCCCAGTAACACAAATATCAGCAACCCCCATCAGCTCACAATGCTGAATCATGCTGTTCGCCATCCCTGCTCCTTGTCTCAATGCGAGCCCTGAGCCCTACAAACTTAAGGTCGGGAGTTTTATCAGGCTGCTGGGGAAAAAGGTGCTGGGCTGTTTAAGACTCCTTCCTTCTCTTGGGCAAGAAAAGAAGGAACAACATCAGAAGCTGATGATTCAGTTAAGACACTAACCTTTGCAGACTCCGGTAGGATCATATGAATCATGCCTACCAAGCCTGAGCCTTCCGTTCATGCTCAGATTACTCATCCTGCCAACCCTAAGATTAGCGTATAACTAATTTTTTATGCATTGGACTTTGTGGTAATAACCCTTTTTGTAGGGAAAAAGCCTTCGCAGCTTCTCAATATCCGACTAGCTGTGGCAGGATTTTCCCTGAAGTGGACCTCAGTAGACCAGTGACCCAGTTAGATAAGTTAGAAAGTTTGGCAGGAGCAAAGCAGCCAGTGGTGTTGTTTATGTCACAGTAGTCATCGCATTCCTTAATCAACCAGTAATCAGAATGAATTAGTAGAAAACATCCCCTGAGAAAAATTGGAATACCAAGGTTGGAAATCCTGAAGTTCAACACAAGCTTCCACTTATGTCTAAAGAAAGGTTGATGGAAGCCCAGTGACAGGTTAGACACAGCATTCACAAAATAATAGTGGCCATCTAGAACATAAGCAGGATCAAAGACGGAACCATGATGTACTGTATTATAAGCAGGTATTTGGCCAAGCTATGCCATATTTCTTGTACAAGCTGCAGAGCTAATTTTTTCACAAGAAGTCAGTCTATTTTTAGTTTATACATCACTAACTGCTTAGGTAGTTTTATGGCAAACTTCTGAATTATACAAACCTTTTGCCTGTGGACTTTAGCTATGTCATCTTCAGATATTAGATACGGATCCAGTATCAGATCTGGGAAGAAGATAGTGCTGGGCATCTGGCAGTTCTGAGTAGCTTTTGCACGATGAAATTGCTGCACACCCTTCAGCACGCCCTGGCTCAGTCTTTCTGGGCATCTCCACCTGTGCTACCTTAGCTGTCCTGTTTGGCAAGGAAGCAGTAGAATTCCTCTTTTGGAGGAAAGTTGTCTTTGTGCTCCAGGACCACGCTGTCTGCATACGTGTGGCAAACCTGTTCGTACAAGGTGAATACCTTCCACGCATTTCCCAGCATTTTGCAGAAGAATGCTTAGAATCTTCTATGTATCTCATACGACCAAGAAAAATTAAGAACACCATGTCTTCCTTATATTTTGATTTTCTCATTTTCTGCTCTAAATTGATGTTCTAATGGGTGCCAAGCCAAACCATCCCCAGGGCAGATTGCCTTACAAGCTTTGACAATGTGCTTTGCCCTCCATGATGTGCCATCTGCCTGCTAATCTTTTGTCAGTTCAACTAATCGTGTTTCTCCGAGAGACAAAAGAGGACAACTTTGCACATCACTGACTCTGCCTCTGGCCTGACCAAGTCATAGTTGACAGTAAAAAATTTAACATATTCCATTTATTAGTGACAGAGGAACTTTTTAAAGCTTTTAAATATCTTAACCTTCATTTACATGGAGATACAATCTACTACTGCAGACACAAGTACAAAAATGACACATTAGTGCAGCTGTTTCACAAATGATCAAGGTAACTTAATGGCATAACAGAACTTAGTACACATTTTAACAGTTAGGTAACTAGAAATAGTCTGTTTAAGCAGCTTTTTGTTTGTAGGCTGTATCTTCACCAGTGGTGTTCCTGCTTGCTTGAGTGCGGTGACAGCTTTGGGCGAAAAATCATTTAGGCTTGCTACTCACTTATGTTTAGAAGCCACCTCCCTTCCCTCTGAACTCAGCCTTCTGTCTGGAGGTAGGAACTCATTATCCTCTTTAAATGGCTTGTAGGTTGCAAATAAAGGGTTTATCAGATTAGCGTTAGCAGCACTGACATCGTGACTTTAAGTCATCATGACAATAGTGTCATGGAAGATGGAATTAGTTTTTGAAGGGGCAAGCAACTTCATACTGTTAGCAGTGCACATATGGTTATATAGAATGGATGAAATGCAGAGGATAAATTCTTGCCCTTTCCTCTGTCATCTCCTGTTTCCAAAGCAAGAGATCCTGAGCCTGCATTAACCCAGTCAGAAAGTATGTCCAGATGATGGCAAGGTTGGGAGTCCTGAATGTGAATTGTAGTATTTTATTGCAGGACAAATAGCTATTAATGATGTATCAACTACAGATAAAGGCAGGCCTCAATCACTTATAATGTGGATGTGAAACAAGACATCCTAACAGCACCACTTTACATTATGACCCATTTTTTACCCCAAATCCCCTTCCTAGCTGAGTACTCAAATCTTCCAAACAGTGTACGCTTGAGCATGCATCCAGGCAAGGCTCATGTAAGAGGACTTCCTTAGACATTTCAAGGGGCAATACCCCAATCTGAGCAGTTGTCAATATACACTCTTTCTGCCACTGAATGAAATACTACCCTTCCAGCAATAGCAGAAGGAGAAGATATGGAGCAGTGTTTTATTGCAGAATAGGTATTTCGGAACTAGCACTAGCTTACCAGCCTGCTACGTGAAAGACCAGGCTACTATCTTTAGGCATGCTTTAGCTGTCATTTATGACATTTATTAGATGCAATTTATTTCCTTTATCTGACAGTTAGGTTATTTATAGAAAGTCTTGTTTACTTAGTTGGGTGGTCTGTGGCAGACCCTCCCCACAACACTGGCAGTGTTACCTTCACTTCCAACTTTGACCCAGGAACTTGACAGACCAGAGGTCTCCATCGGGAGAGAGAGTTTTGAGGAGGAAGTTCAGCTAGATCGGTGGTCTCCGGAGTAGAGCGTGGGAAGAAAATATTTAATACAAACCATTTTTTTTTTAATTACAAAACAAAATAGACATAACTAAGCAAAATTAAATAAAAACTATTTAAAATATTTTCAATTTCTATTTTGTGGGGTTTTTATAATGTACATAATATATTAGTACAGTAGAACATGATATAATTTATAAATGAATTAATATACATGTCTTGGGGGTGCATGCTTAAAATTTTTTACTAATGGGATGCATGATGAAAAAGGTTTGGAGACCACCGAACTAGATTGTCTCAAGGGGGCCCCTTCCACCCAACATTTCTGTAATGCACATTGTGTTTTGGTATTAATTCTATAAAACAATGTTTTATTAGTCCTGTACTTAATTTGAGATAACTATATGTAATCAACAAGAATGTAGGGTTTTTACACTCTAGTTTGTACTTCAGACATTAATAAAATCTTGCATTAATCAGAAAGCCTTTCCAACTGGAGCCAGAAGTGGGATATTTTAGATAATTTCTTTCTCTGAAGAACCAGAACCTTTTGGCAAACATCCTTGCACCCTTATCCAAATGCGTTAACATAAAATACATTGAACAGAAGATCAACCTGTCTGGGCCTTAAAAGACATGCAACTATACAGGATTTGCTGTTGAAATTACGGAGTTCCAGGAAATGGTTTTTTATGGGTACAAATAATGTTAAATGCCCTTTAGAAATTATCATTGTTATAGAGGTCTTTTGTCACAGTCCAGATTCCATGCATGTCATACTGAAGTAGTTGTTTTAATAGCAATCACATAATTGACAAGACCTTGGTTTAAAGTAGTTTCTATAGGTGCGTATTTACTATACTATGACTTAATACAGTCAAACACAAGAATTTGGCTGTGCTCAGCATAACAGATTCTCAAGTGTTTCTGAAAAAAACTGATTTTAAAAAAGTGAGAAAAAAAATCAAGAAGCTGATATTTTCTCATATATATACACAACATATAAAACTGTAATCAAAAGAACAACTACGTTCCACTGTGTAACAGTCTAGATTACATATATGGTAAACAAGCAGCAAAAAGATCTTGTGGTGCTTCAAGTGTCAATGAACAAACTTTTAATATTAAGCATTTTAGAGGAGCTTACATGTCTTTAAAGTGGTCTTAACATTTAAGCCTGTAACTAGTACATTTTCAAAGTTGTACAGTTTGTGGTAGAGTTGAAGTTCTACGTTAACTACAGCTTTCACTCAAGATATTCTTCAAAAGATGCCATAATATCACTCTGCAGATTCATATCAATTGTACAGGCCATCTGCAAGAAAGCAAATTAGTGTATTTTGAGAGCAGTCGGACATTAGTTAATACTATGCAGGTCAAATATTTAATAAAGATTTAAGAAAAGACTACAAAACTTCTTCCCCAAAAGTGTATGCTTTCTCAGTTATTACAAGTTTGAGCACACGTGTTGTTGAAGTCCTCTCTGAAAAGAGCTGAACAGGACGAAAGTTTCAGTAGACCTTATCTGAATCTAGCATGATCTCACACTGCAGTTCTTACATTCTGTTGTACAATATTATGAATTTTAAAAAAATGTTTAATCTAAAAAAAAAATAGGAGCAATTAAAAAACATGCATTACTTACACCAATAAAAACAGTAAGTCAGTTTTAAAAGGGCTCAGTTTTGATATTTCAGACCAGAACGGTGTGACTAGCAGTTTTGTTGATATGGAGTATGTTGAAGAGGATAGACAGTTTGCAAACCTTGAGGTTAGGAGTTATTCAAAGGGCAGGGACTCCCCTTTAAAATTTGATTTTACTATGCAGTTATTCTAAGCTTATAGGAGTAATAGGACCAAGCAGTTAGTTTTTCATATTCTGCCACTTGAAGACCTACTTTGAATTTCCTATTTTATTTTCTGGACTAACTCTTCAGATAGCATAGTTCTGTTGTTTTCAATCATTCAGGCCCTTTAACATAAGGACCTGAGCTAACATCTTTTATTCTCTACTAAAGTTGAAACAAAATCAGCTGGCAAGAGTCAGCAACTTACTGCTTCTCTTCTCCTGCGTTCTTGTTCCATTTTTCTAGCCAAGTTACGGTCTTGAACAAGAGTAGGTTGTTGAGCTTCGGGCAGTTGTTTGCTCTTTTGCTCTTTTTGGGCCTCACAGTCTGTCGCTGCCGTGGCATCCAATCCTGTGCCTTCGTGGCCCCTTTAAAGAAAGCAGAAGAGATTGATATAGGATAAAAGTTGTTCCTTCTTTTTCTTCATGACAGGCCTTTGCACCTGAAGAGAATTTTGCAAATAACTTAAATCAGCACATAGCACTCAAACTGTGGTTCTGTTTTATATGTTGATTCGTGGGCATTTCCCTTCACAAGAGGAATGTGCTTGCAATTGTTGGGCTGTAGTAGAATAAGGTTTCTGGTGTTCCACTTCCAATCCACATGCACACAGGATTTATATATATGCTACACAAAGCTTACACGCACTTTCTTTCACAGACATACACACTTAAATTTCTGTTACCTTCTCGGCCCATGATGTTTTACTTCTACCTTCTTCCTCTTCAACTAGTTATTCGACTTAGATTTCACTAACTTCAGGCAAGCATCTGTAATGTCTTATTCCATAGAGCTACGGGCCCAGTTTCCTCCTTGTGGAAACCTGTAGTAGCTGAAGGTGCCTGGACTGTTCACTATACGTTCTGAACAAGGAGGGTATTCTCAAGTCTCTCAAATGCTCTGTTTATTAAAATAATACACTCCAAACAAGCAACCTGTTCTAATACAGCCAGTGACAGGCAGGAGCAGGAGAACCTAGGAACCAGCCCAGACCTATCTTTCACAGGGTCAGACAAGAAGTAAATCAAGACTACTGAAAAGGGAAATGTTACCAAAAGCAGAGTTTCAAAAAAGTGGCAAGCAGCAATCCAAGATATTACTGCAATGCAGTAATTAGTAGGCAGTAACATATCCCACTCAGCATAATAATAGACCTCAGACTGAGATACATATGTGGGCACTCACTAAAACAGTGGCTGCAAACAACGAGGGAAGAATACTACAGCAGTAGCTTATTGAATATGTTTCTCTACAACAATACAAAGAATTCTGCTGTCTGAAGTGGTGCACACTGGAACTCCTTTAGCTATGTTAACACCAAGTTCTTGAAAACAAGATTATTCAGTCTCCCCTTAGGATAGCAATAAGATGGGGATTTTCCTGGCTACAGATACAAGGAAGTAAGATACTGAGGACAGGTATGAATTCTGGCCATGACCAGAGAAATTGAGGGCTCCAGAGGACACATACGCACACACAAAAAAAAAAAGGAAGAAAGGAGTCTCTGAGAAGTTCCTTTACTGAAGTGATACTGATTTGCAAGAGAAAAAGCCACTTTGTGCATTTTGGATGTGCAGTTGTGCTTAGGGTGGTACAGCTCCCCCCTCATCTGACACACAGCAATTACCTAATCCAAATTACTTGTTCCTGAATAAGTAAGCCACCCAGTACCATACAAGCAAAAAATAGAATAATATTTAAACATACGTGGTTACAAACCTCTCTTTTTCTTGAGGAAGGTTTTGCAGTTCCCTCTCAGCTTGCACCAGAGGCTTTTTTAACTCCCGTGCTTGCCCACTTCTCTTCTTTAATGCTGCTTTCCTGAACTGTTTGAAGCTCTCAGCAGATGTTTTTATCGGAGCTGGAAGCATCATTGTTTTACATAAACTTACCCAGGAATCCACTTTCTTAAATCCTGTATCCTGAAGTTATTAGAAAAAGGAAAACATGGAAGAGGCAAAAATACTCTACAACTACTAATCCATTTTTTGCTTAGTTCTTGCATTAGCAAAACATTGTTTTGCCTGGACCTATTTGGGAATATCTACAACAAAATATCCTTACTTTGGCAGAATATTAGTACAAATACAGCAAAGCAGACTTCAATGTGTTTTCTTATCAGCTTCGAGATTCTTTAGCAATATGCTAAAAATTGTTAACATTTGTAGCTATTCTTGCCCAATCCTTTACATCCACCTCTCCAATTTTTAATTCCAGAAAACATCAATTCACAAGACTGAGCTTATGCAAGGTCCGTTGACGATATTTTAATACAGAGAACATCCATCTCATTTCTGTACTTAATCCTTACATAAGAATAGTTTGGTATTAGGCCTGTGGGTTTTTATTGTTTTAAATAACTGTGTTCCCCTCCGCTCCCCCCGCCTCTAGTGGCATTTTCTTCACCATAAGACAGCATAAACCCAGTATTCTTAAGAAGTACTGCTTCTAGTAGAAGGTCATACGTTTATGAAGGAAATAAGAGCCCATAGATTGTTTTTGTTTGTAGCACTAGAAATGAGATAAATCTGTACAGGTTATAACAATACCCAAGACCTATCAGACACTAAATATTTGGATCATAAAAGACTAGATTTTCAGAGAAGATCCCAGGACAGGGAATTATTGATCCTAGTAAATATACTCAAATTCTTCTCCTCAAATAGGACTTGAGCAACACTTACCTTTCTTGGAAGAATTTTGGATTTTGGCTCTAGCATGCTTTCAGGTTTATCATTAGGTGTACAATGACCTGATGGAAGAATAAAAAAGATTTTTCATTCATGTTGATATTATGGACTGTGCTTGCTCAAATTTAAGCGATAAAAATGTATTCATTTTAGAAATTGACTTAAGAATTTACACTGTGTTTTTTTCTTCTTATTATTAATACTATGACAGAAGTGCGTCCAAACATTTCCTAAGCTTAAGTTGAACTAGACCACTTCTCTCCAGTCTGGGGCAGGGAAAGAAATGGTTAAGCTCAAGTATAGATGAGAAATTAACTGATTAATTCTAGGAGAGGTCCCAGCAGAATGCCCAAAAAGTTTCATCAGAAAGCATCAACACAGCACCTTGCCAATTTCTCACCTCCTGTCCCATTCCCTCCCCATGCAGCCCTCTTCCATTTTGATGCCGTTGTTATTTAAGTGTATCTCATTCATCGTGTAAACTCATTTAACTCATTTTCCTAAAGCTCTCCAACCTATTTCCTTTTTTTTCCCCCCCAAAAAAACCCCAACCAAAACCAAAAACCCCACCACCAAATAAGTCAGCCAGTCAGTAAGGGCTAATCATCACATTTCCAGTAGCCTACAGGATGTATGGATACTCCGTGCTCTTACCTCTTTATTACTTGTGAGGAAAAAAGCCCCAACACTTACACGCATGAAGTGGAAGTGCTATTTTAACAATACTAACTTCAGATTAACAGTTCTGATGTACTGTGTTACTGTGGATTATCCATATTATTTTGTGGGAAAAGCACCTTCTCCAAACCTTTTAAGGCTTCAAAAAACCTTTTAAATGCTTGAACAGGTATGATTTCCTACAGTCATTATAATAAGCCTGAAAATAGACTTTTGTAATACTAGGGACTGGCTAGAATACCACACAGTTAACAAAAGCCATGTATTGTAGGGTGGGTTTGGTTTGGTATGGTGTTTTTTTTTTTTTTTTCTTCTTATGTATTGCTTTGTTATATTCCCTTTCTAAAGAGCTCCTGGGGTGAAAATCTAGGTACTCGGAAAAAGCCACTATTATAGAACCAGATTATAAACAACACAGATATATAAAATACCATTCGGCAATGATCCTCTACTGCAGTTTAAGACATGTCATTATTTATTTTAAGTAAATGTTTAATGAGAAACTTAAGATAACTTTTTTTTTTATGCAAAGGATAAAGTTCTTGGGTACTCGAATCTAGAATGCTGAAGGCAGAGTATCAAACCCTCAGTCAGTTCGTCATAAAAGGGGTTTTCAGAAAGACCTCACATCCTCCAAAAGTCAAGACGAGAACAGTGCCTGGCCTTTACCCTATGCCCCCAAGCAATTATACCATCTCAGAGATAATGTAAGTGAGCAGGAGAGCTTTTATTATACAGTGGAATAAAATAGGATGAAAGACCTCTAGAGACTCTCAAATACTATTGAAGAGGGTTCCAAATTCTGATATCTCCATTCTCATGGATTCTAGATCCAGTTAAGCAAGGTCTGCCTAGATCAAATTGCGTTACCAGAGACTTACTCTCCTGCAGAGCAGAGAACTAATGTATTAAGGCGTCCCTCTTAATACAACAGGCATCTTTCTTTCATCAATCATTGATCCTCATACAGGCAGCTTGAATCTTTGTCTGAGAAAGTTGACAGTCTTGAGCACTGAATACTCCAAAATAAAGCAAGAACTTCACATACCCCAAAATGTTGAAACCATTGTTAAGATCAATTTGATCAACCTGTTACACCTGCCAAGAATATGTACCTGAAGCAAACTTAAGACGAATTTAAGTTTAGTCATGTCTGTCTTAAAACTCTAGATCTAACACAGGAATATGAGACTGCATCAAGAGTATTTGCTGCCATGGGCTTTGAAACACGCATTTTAGAGCTACTTACAGCAATACCAGCCTACACAAAACCTCTTATTGAGAGACACTGCTTTTTAATCTGGAGGGAAGCATGTGGTTATCAGTTTCATAAGTAAAGCTTCTTAACAAGCCACCACTGAATTCAGCTATACATCTAGCCTTTACCCATACCATCAGAGGGGTCACAAGTCTGAAATCAAGAACTTTTTCCAGAGATGCAGGTAACCTCACAGAGATGCCCAAGACAGTGGGATCCTCTACAAAATTCAATGAGTTGCTCTAAGCATCCAATTCTAAAATGTTTCCCTGGTTTGATCTAAGTAGATGCATCTAGTACCGAGCACTCTCTATGCTTTCTATCAATAGATTACAGGCCCTACAACAGTTCCAGATTAGCAAAGTTTTGTTGTTCTTTAAAAAACAAAAGCCAAAATCCTGTATTTCGCCCCTGTCCTTCCAGTTTTCTACAGGAGTTAATAGTGGAAAGGCTAAGATAACACTAAGTGCAGTTGCAGGAACTGCAGAATGTATCATCGCAGGAACAAACACCACTGTGTTATGGAAGGGGCCAGATAACTACACTCACATAACAGTGTCAAAAGCTCTGTTGTGCAGCACAATGCTGAAGTTCAAGTGTACTCAAAGGCAGAGTCTCATAACTGGATAGTTCCCATATTAAATAGAGGAGCTCCTCTACAACTGCCTCTTGAAAAAAAGGGAAGAAGATAGAAACAGTAAAAATTAACTGAGGCTTAGGAATAGAAAGTTAAGAGGAATAAAGACTAGGCAGTAAACAATTAAGCATGGAAGGGAACAAGCTTTCCCAATAGTTTTGGTTATGCTTTTTTTTTTCCTGTGATTATTCAGTGAGCTTGATTTGTTCCTGCTTGTTTTCCTAGTCCTTTAACATATTAAGATAACACGGGGATCGTTATAGTTACAGTCACACAGTATACAGGACAGGAATTCAAGTTTTAGGCAGCCTCAAAACTTTATAAGTGAAGATCATTAGTTGAATCCAGGGAACCCATGTACCAGCTCCAGCCACTACAAGTCTAAACAAGGGGGGGGGGCGGTCAGTATGTGTATGGATAGGTGTGTTAAGACCATGAAAATACTGAATAGAACATCTCAGAGAATTAAATCTCAGTTTTTAAGAGTTGCTTTACTACAGCTCAAGTACCCAGCATTATTCTTTGGCAACAATTAACAAGTTCATCAGTAAGACAGCTGTGCCTTTTAATTGCATCAAGTTTTCAGAAGCTTGCTCCCTCCCCTGTTCAAGTCTATGCAGGTAGTCTAGAGAGGAAACAGCAAAGGAGGAACCAAAACAATCAATGTCTGGTAACACTAGGCTCTCAACATGGATGTTCAGTACCCAGCTCAGAATTCTTTAGTTTGAAATATGTATGAAGACTGATGCCTCTCTATACGGAAAGCAGCTTTCAGGGAGCCTGTGTTCTTCTAATAATTGCAAATTTGTTCCATGGTGAAAGCCTGTTTGACATTGTTTTACTGTCAGATCCTTGTCACCAAGAGCTGGAGCTGGTAACTCAAAATACACACAAAATGCCCTGCCAAGAGCTCTGTGAAGCTTCAGCAGAAGACAGCTTAAAGGCCAGTGAAGTTCGACAGATTGGAACATCAGTTCTCTCAGACTTTCTGAAGGACTGGATTACCTATAAATTCTTAAATCAAAAAGTCATTTGCTTTATATATTTTAACACAGAACAAGAACCAAGCATCCATTTAACTTAACTTTCTTCTTTAAAAAAAAAAAAGCAGCAAAAAGAAAAAGAACAAACAAGGGAAAACTGCACCCCCTCCATTATTCTGCAATCTTATTAAGGTACAAGCGTTCAGCATTTTATTTCTTTAAACCAGGTTCATACACATTTTTAACTTTTCACCCCTGATATCAGTTACAGTTTTTATTATGACAATACATACTTTGTTCTTGACTTATGGATATTGAATCATCAGTTCTCTCACTGGCCTTGTTCTGAGGTTTATTTGATTTGTCTAGATGTATTGTTTTCTCAGCTTGTTTACTCCAATCAGCACTGTCAACCTGGGAAGTTGTGTTGGATACCTAGAAAAGAAGTTAGACTTCAAAAATATGTTCTGAAGTGCTAAACATGTGGATTGTTATTATACAGCAGCAGGATTAAAGACTTAAAAGCTTAGAGCAGTAAATTGTTGTAGCTCTAGCTTCTGTAAACACCAGGGAAGAATTTAATTTCATTCATATTATGGTAGTCAAAGCGAGTTCTTATATTAACACTTTGGATTTAGAACATGAACTGCTCAGAGATACCGAGTGATGGAGTGGGTAGAATATGAGAAACTGATATGAGCTCTTAACATGGTACAACATAATAAAAGTTAGCTTTTACTGTTGCAAAGCCAGTTGCTCCACTCTAGCTTATGGATCAGGGTGAAAGGCAGCTATATTACTCCAGTTCTGGGGTAGTTTTTCCTCTGTGAAAGACTGTATAGTAATCCCCTTGAACTGGGGAAGGTGTTGCACAAACCCGAGTCTCATAGTACTTGCTGCCTTTGGATAGCGCACACAAATGGGAAAGGGCAAGTTACTTTTCTTCCTTTCTTGCAGGACACATTCTTGTGCTCGTAGACTCAAGAGGTAGTTTCTATCCATTTCAGGAAATAAAGACTATTAAAACCTGGCTAAAGCAGCTATATCTGAAACCATGTTGAGAAAGATAGTTAAACATCTTAAGATGGAAGAGATCACGCTGCTGCAGTAACATCAATAACTCCTTTTGTAACACAGAGGCCCTTCTAACCAGGATCCTCTCCAAGAACATATTAAGACAGAAAATAACAGTGACTAAGTATTTCACAACCTCATCTATGACCCTGAAAGCCCTAGTTTCCATGGCTTTAGGAACAGGAAGAAAAAGCAACGTGCTTTTCCAGGATAGCCTCTAGAGTCTTCAGAGTTTACTGAGCTTACAAAGTTGGTGTTTCTAGAAAACAGGAACATATAGTATAAGCTGCCCATCTCTTCTGAAACTGGATGTTTACAGGGTGGGCTTTTAAGCTGTACGTGTGCAAGGGTTACTTAAGTTTAAGCTATAACACTGAAAATAGATAAAATAAGCTTTATAGCACATTCTAAACTTGATAATATTGATCAGCCAAACTCTTTCCCTTTTGTGTTGCAGTCAACAGGCAATGAATTAATGCCCTATTAAAGGATAAGAATCACTTTGTCAGTGGGGTTTGAGATAACTTTTGTCATAAACATGAATGACCTTCATTGCATCAAATTCAAGCCTGGAATATTATATTAGATCTTAAAGGAGTAAGAACATGCTTTAAAGATGTTATTTGAAATGAGTGCATTGGAGAGAAGCATGTATTCACCTCTGGAAGAGCATGTGTGCACTGGGTGACAGAAGACTGATTGGTCCTTGTAGTACTCTGAGGAGTTTGCTGGTCTGGCACATCATGCGGAACAGATACAGCTGAGATTATACCTGAGAAAGAAGTAGTGTATGATTTCCCCTAACATGCAAAGTGCAGTCCCACATCTCAAAATTAGGTCATTGGTTAGATCTGTGGATTAACTGGATGCGAAGATATGTATCCTAGCTGCATCATTTGAGATAGTTATTTTTAATGAGTTTTTAATTGATTTCTCAGTTAATCAGCCACCAGCTCAAGCTGTCTTTTACCAAAAACTTAGAAGTGTCTGAAGTTATTAGACCTTTTGAAGTGAAGAATAGCTCATTGGATCAAGTTTCTAAGAAACTTAATATTCAATGTGCCTAGACAACAGGAATCAATTCAAAGGGCCTATGGCACCAAGCCTTAAATTCAGCTAATGGGAATTTCAGACAGGAACTTGAGTGGTGGTGATGGGTTTAAGCATCTAATTCCTGCCTTAAGGTGTTCAGCACTTCCTGTAACTCTAGGTTCATTTAGGTACCATTTTCTATCTCATCGGAGGGAGGCCTGTTTTAATACCCTTCTCCCCCACCACAAGTGCCCGAGTAATCTGAAACCCTAACCAGTCCTCAGTGCTGCCACACTTATTTGTGTCATGCTCTTTATAATCCATACCCTGCAAGAACTTTCTGTTACCACTTGATAACCTTCAAACCCCCAAGATAAGCTTATTGTGCAATACAAACATTAATTCTGCCATCACTTCTTTCCTCAGCCGTCAAATATAGCCATGCTTCTTGTAATAAAGATGTTACCTGAGGGAGACTGGGAATTTTGTTCTGATGATTTAAGTGATCTATTCTGTAAAGGCTGAAGCCTCTGCAGTGTATTGGGAGGGGGCTGCTGCAATTCAGATGATCCATGATTTTGCAAGCTACTAGTAAGAGATGAGGGCTGTGCTTGCAGATCAGCATTGTGGGATGTCCTCTGTAAACACAGCGGTATTCTCTAGAAAGATATTACAGTAGTTAATGCAGCCAAATCTTAATTTTTATAGTTATTTGATCCCCTTTCCCCACCACCACCCCATTTCCACTGTTTATAGGAGTCAGTACTTCTTGTATTGTGATACTAATCTAGCATTTTCTAAGAGTTTAGATGACAAAAACCCATGAGGTGAAGTGCATTGCCTTGGATGGATGGATACAGAAAACCCACGAGAACAAAATGTAACATGAGGTTTTGAAGTACGATGTTTGTTGTTACTCAGAAAGTCAGTTAGAGTCTGTTATAAGTGACCAACCTGAAGCCTAATTCCTGTATTCTGTTTTCTCAAGTTTATTGCTGTCATTCTGTCACTGCAGAGACTGCACTTTTTGAACAACAACAACAAAAAAGCATTGCATAATTCCTCCTCTCAGTCTTTGCTTATGAAGATGCAGAAGGAAGAGCTGAATAATAAATTTGCAGCCTGGTTTCCTGTATCCAACTAAGCACTCTAAGTGAAAGCAAGTCTATTGTAAGAAGAATGAAGGCTTTGCTGTGATCTTGCTTTGAAATCTGAGGTCTCTATCTCTGGTAGCTTCAAGGGAAATTGTGAAAGGCAGCTAACCCTGACAAGAATTAACACCCACTGTATATACAGGAATAGAGCAATTCAATCTTAAAGGCATTAAAAATTATTTCTAGATAACACTGCTGTTACTTATAATAATACCACAATACAAGTAGTATAAAGTATCCTGAAAGTGACTAGTACATCATACAGTTTATTTTCAGGTGTAGAAGTGAGTTTATTCATAGATAAAGAAAAAATATTAAAGTGGGGTTTGCACTGTTTATCAGGTCAATTCTATACTCAAAGTTCAAGTTGGAGAGGATTTTCTTTCTTTGGGGGTTGGTGGGGTGCATGGAGAATTCTCCCCCTCTCTTTTCCCTTCTCCTTCACCCAACATGGAATTACCATAATGACTGTAAGAGGTAAAAGCATCAGGAGTTCTCTCAGTACGTCAGTTTCTACATAAATACATAAGCTACTTTTAACAAACAGCAGATTTTACATCTACATGTAAGTCAGTCCTACAGAACAAGTAGCATTCAAGCCATATTCGTCATTTCCTGATAAAGTTGTGTCTTTTCCAGTACCGTTGTATGTTACAAATAATTTTAAGGGCAAAAATGTTATATCCATTCCAGTCAGTTTACCTTAGGCTTTTCCATAGAAGTTGGACAGTTCTGCCTGGCTCCAGCCTGTTTTGAGCAGGTTTCTGTAACTGTAAATAGACCGAGGTAGGCAGAAAGAGGGGGATGGAAAAAAATTAAATCAGTCATTCGCATATGTTTCATTATGCACATGTACAAGATCTGAGCTGCAGTTGTACCTAGAGAGCCAAACCTCACAGTGAAAGGAACATTCTTATCTTGAATACTTTGACTTCAGCTTGATGTGTTTAGAGAACTTCTCCCAGATATAAAAAAAAAAAGACCACAAGGATTCCTGCAGATCAGTGTCTTTTCTGCCATCAATGACTTCACTGTGTTTGCTTCCCCACACTGCAAAGGGTTGAGTATTCATCTCATCTTACACTGTTGCCTCATACAGATATCTACATTATAGACTTCCAGTTTGGCAGATCTATTCTGTCCTAGAAAACTAGGGAGAGTTTTCTGTACAGACAGAAACATCATTCTGATATCCTGATGCCGCAGCACTGTAGTATCCCTTGAACAAGCTTGAGACAGCTTAAGCACCACGGTAGACTTTACAGTCAATGATGTTGGCACCATTGTCCCTCAGCTTAGGGACTAATCCTTGCGCACAAGGTAAGGCACCCTTCACACTGCAGACCAGAAGATGACAATAAAGTAAATCACACTTTTTTAAAAGGAATCAAATCCACAAGAGTAAGCTATAGCCTGATAGTCAAGTCTCCAACTTAGATACACAGACCTCTTGCTAGCTAATTTTGGTCCCTAAGGTTTTTCATTGATAAGATGAGTGGATGTTGTAGAGTTTGGTGGGTTTTTTTTAAACCTACAAACTCAGTATTAAGACACTCATTTAATAACACTAGAATTGAGCCTTCAACATGGAGCAAACCTACAAGGGTAACTGAAGTCCTTGGTAAGCATGTAGAACAGTAGATGCTAACTGAGAAGGCAGATGTTTTGCCTACACAAACACAAAAGGAAGCTTTCTAACCCGATTCAGAGTCGCTGCTATCTGAGGAGCTCGAACCACTGCTAGTACTGCTGCCAGAATCTGAGGAGCTACTGCTGTTGCTGCTGTCACTTAGTCTGCTTGGTCCCATACTGCACTCAGCATTGTTTTCAACTGCAGGAGAAAAAGAAAGAATTTAGAACAACCTGCAGTGGAGCAGGCTTCATATACAAGACTAGAATCAACCTTGCTAGGTCTATTCTCCCATGGAAGAGTTCATCTTCTACCATTTCCTTGTCCACTATCCATTTAGCAGTGGATTTGGACCTTTATAGAGGAGCTAGTTGAATGAACGAAATAGCCAAGGAGGAACCGTAATCACACAACTTACAATCCTGAAGTAGGTTAGAACTGTGCTGTCTTAAGACACAATTCAAGCAATTTTCTTCCATAAGTTTTCCTGCTGTCAAGAGCCTGTTTCTGCGCTTGTTGCTGCTGCCAGACTTGCATACTGAGGTCTTTATCTATAGCCAACTCTCCTCTTTCCCAAGCCATATGTACTCCAGAATTGTCATCTTCTGCCACCTCCCCACCATCTGACTATTTTGCATCTGCAGGGTTGATTTAACTCAGTTTATAGTGATATTGCAGCCAAAAAACTTTTTCAAAGTGTGGTGCTCTGGTGGAAGCTTTGAAAATGAGAAGCTACATGGATACCTGTTTCCCTGGACACAAGCCTAAGTGCCAGCTTAAGCTCTTCCTTGTAAACAAGCCAGATGCCAGTTGTAAAGATTCTATGACCTGCCTCCTCTCTCTCCCCACAACACATCCTTTGCAGTTGATTTCAGCTGCTTCTTTAAGCTTTTACTTCTTGAACGTTTTCAAGCCATCATATATATACTAGACAGGAAGACTGTTACCTGAGCTAATGCTGGATGCAAGCATATGTCTTGCAGGGCTGCTTCTGTCATTTCAGCAAACTGGTTTTACATAGGAGCTTAATAGATACCCAATAGAGGGCAATAACAGCACTCACTAGTTTAATGAGGAACAACTTGTCCTATAGTAGTAGCATCAGCTGCATTGATCTGTTCTCAGTCGCTGATGAGAGCCACCAGTAAATGTTGATATGCTCAAGTATGTACTGACTTTGATATTTAAATGCATTATTGCCTGAAAAACTGAATTGATTCTTCTAGGGCACTTCCTTAAGATTAAGGCAACACAGCACACCTGTCACTGACGCAGTTTTAGTAGCATGACAGCATTAGCCAGGCTGCAGTCTAACAAGTATGACTTGAGTTTGTTATTCTTGACTCTAAGCCACAGAGAGTGAATTGCAGACAAATACATAGACTGTGGGACACTCCTTCCCCCCGCGTGTTTTAATATGTCAGCATAAGGGAGAAGGTGTTCAGTATCCCTTAAGCTCTGAAGCTGTTACCGTCTTTACCTGTAATAAAGGATTAGGTGCAAGAATAAGGAAGATGTTTTAGACAGGACAAGTAACTGACCAAATTTGCTGCTATGACTCCAGCTCATTCAACATAGGAAGAATCTTAAGACTAGCAATGGGAAGCTTAAGACCTCAACTGTTCAGAGGAGAAAGTCCCCAGCTCCATAACAGTACATAAGCCCAATGGGAGGATCCCATTTTAAGTTATTTCTGTTGCAAATGAATAAAAGTCACGTTACACTTGAGGTTCTCCTTTGGGTTTAGTTGACCACTGACATCCAGGAGTCTCTTCTCTAGCTCTTGTTTCCTCTCAGAATTAAGTTGTTCTTTTGACTTTGTTGGTTTTTTACCTGCACATGAAACAGAAGTTAACATTGCAGCAAAACAGAAAACAAATCTAGTTTGTTGGGGTTTTTTAAGGCATCATTTACACTACATACCCCGCTGCTTTCTTGGTCTCTTCCTCAAACAGGTTGCTACATATTTCTCTAGTTCTCTAAGTGTTGAAGCCTTTAAAGTTTCAAAGTCTATTTCTATCTCATCAGGGTTAGAGTTCCTCAGTGAAGGTTCTCTTGACTGTATTATGTGGACTACTTTCCCAAGCTTATCTCCAGGGAGTTTATTTATGTCCAAACTCAACTGTCTTTTTTCATCATAATTCATAGGCTTGGCACCATCTTCATCTTCTGATTTACATGCCAACAAGACCTGCTGAATGGTTTTCTTTGACTGACTGCAAGAAAAAAAGTGTACTGCAGTAACAGCAGTTTAAAATAATTTGACACCCACACAAGTCCCACACACTTACATGTTTAAAGACAGCTTTTTCTTCAATTTCTTCTTGTGTTTTAGGTTTTTCTTCTTTTGAATCAGGCTTTTTATTTTGACTTTTTCCTTGTTCTTACTTTTCTCCCTTTTAGCCTTCCCCTTTTTATTTTTCAGTCTAGGTAAGTATGCTCTGGTCAAAGCCCGCAACTGCTGGTGAACAGCTTTAAGCTATCAAAAACAAAACAAAAAAATGCTGATAATCTTAGGCAATGTAGGATGAACAATAAACTGGCCCTAAATATCACAGGGGATTTGTGGCAGCTGAGCTGATATTAATAGGATGTTTGCTTTCCAAATGAGGTTTATTTTCCAAGCATCTTTCTATAGTATGCATTAATAACAGGCTATGTATATAGAAGACGTAAGGCTATTTATTTTATGCAGACATTTCTAACAGCATATGTCTTCTAGCAGTGAAGAATAAAAAAAAAAAGCAAAAATCACTGTAGGAGTATCCAGCAGCTTCTCTTTAATTTCAAACTTTTGGGAAGCACGTAAGTGCCTTATTAGGTTAGACCTCTACAATGTTACTCAATTAAGCTAGTGGGACTGGGCTTGTGCATCTTCAACCCATAAACCCCAGATATTTTGCGATCTAAAACAGCTATTTGGGACATCCTAACAGCTTCAAAGAAAGACCTAACACAAGTTTGTTTAAACCTCCTAGGAATTAAAGGGAAGATTGACAGATGATGAGAATTTGAGTTCAGACACACTGAACTACTTCACTATTGCAAAGGCTGTCTTGTAGACTTTTGGTTGTCCTTGTGCCTATATTCATAAATTGATGATGCATATGCTACTCTGACAAATGCTGAAAGCTAAACTGTCCCCATTTGACTAGCAGAACAAATACTAGTTTTCCCAATAGTTTATAGATACAGCAGCAGTTTAAAGCATTATGCTCAAGCAAAAGCAAGGCCCATTCCACTCTTAGCCAGTGAAGCAGAACCGTGCTTCACATTAGCCTGAGAGTCCTTCTGTTTTACTTGATACTGAGCTTTTTGAAGTAGAATTTAATGACTTGCTTTTTTGTGTGGCTCAGAAGGGACTGAACAGAGCTCTGAACAGAGCTCTTCAACCATATGAAGGAAATGCCATTGTTAGAAGAATATGCCACTAAGCTATAAGTGGAAGATCTAGATGTTCTCATCATACTACAGCAACACAGTTTTATTTTTCAGAAGTTTGAGAGTAATCTGAAGAAGTGGTAGGCAAGAGTACTAGAGCAATGATTCACTAAAACCAGTTTGTATTTGCTGAGGCACTATTTACTTAGCATTTGGAGGTGCTTCCAAACAGAAATAAAGTTCCGTATTATGAAAAAAACAAATGTCTATAGAATCTTTTAAATACTGATTCTTGGTGCTAAGCCAATGGACAATTGCAAGTGGCACTACCAGAGGTAAATCGTGCACATTGAGTACTAATGCTTACTTGCTCCTGAAGCTTTGCAAGGTGCACTGTTCTCCCCTCTTCAGAGTCTTCAGATGATTTTTCTTTCGAAGACTCATAATTACTGCTCTCACTGGAATAAGCTTCTGTCATTTCTCTTGTAGGCTGCAGAGGAACACTTGCGATGGGTTCATCAGGAATTTTGGCAAAGTGCGTCTCAAAAACATCCTAAAGGGTCAGGTTTGGGAACAGCAGAGAGGTCAGCATGTTTTTCAGATTTCTAAAAGCATTATGAAGTTGCTGCTTGTTTTCTAAATCTACACAGCAACATAGTAGTTGGTAACATTAGAATATGCTACATCAGGGCATGAGATGACCACAAAGGAATTTTATGAGTCCTACACTTTTTCAAGTCTGACTTAAGTGATAACTCACCTGAAGTTTTCTTGCCATAGCAACTATTTCATGGTCTGGAGAATTATGTTTGTAGCAGCTCATGAACATTAATCTAACATCTGTAGCAAATTCTTGTATATCTCTATATTCAAAATTGTCCATTTTCTTCTAGAGGAAAAGAAAAATTGATGCACATTTAGGGCTTAAAAGTAGATAGTATTATGACAAACTGGCAGAAAAAGAGGAGGAACAAGAATTTTGACATCCAGTATCAGGTTCAGCTTGTATCAAGACAGTAAATATTGTAAGAACCATTATGGAAAGACCTGCTTCTCATTTCAACACTGTCCCTTTAACAAAGTAAGATAATTTACTCTTTTAATCAAATTTGCTAACTGTAATTGCTGTAAGGACTTTGTAGTACTAGTTTCAGCACTAGGTCAAGACAACAACGTTCGGGTGATTTTAGTTGGTCACGTATTCAGCACTTGGTTTTGATTCTAAGCATGGCATTTATACAAAGCTTATTCCATAATTGTCTGAGTCAAAGCAATGGGCTAAAAATTGGGAAAGAACATTTGTATTTCACAAGACAGTTTTCAAGATAATTCAATAGACTTTTGAAATTCAGCCCTCCCCACAAAGGTGGATCTTAACTTGGCTAAATACTTCAACCCCAGACAGGTGTGCCCAGTGTTTACAAAGTACTGGCCACAGATCTCCATCTAGAAGGGTTCATTTTCACAGAAAATGTGAAAGGTGTCATGTAACTATCCAGTGTTGAGGTTCCAAGGTACTTCATCAAGGATAATGAGATTCAGAAGCTGACATTACAGAATTGCATTTTGTTTTATAGAGCATTAGCAACAGCATTGTGTATACATACTGAAAGATACTTATCATGCAGCCTGCTTGGAAGCGCTTCATGGATATGGTAATGTTCTCACTACTTATATTAGCTTGTTCAACAGATAAATAGATTAGCCACTATGCACATAGTCACAATGAGACTTAGAAGACTTTCTTCAGCAAGCTATGGCTTAGTTTGTTGAGAGAGATAAATGTATGTGGTTTCTATGCTTATTATTTCTTTCAAAGGAGAAGCAGCTTTCATGACACCTTTTCAGCTAACACTATTAAAATCCAGTCATTACACAACTTATTCAAGCAAGCATACAAATAGTTCAATTCCCTCTGAAACATACTTACTTTAATGGTTCCCAGGTCTGTAGGACATTTGGTGATCCCTTGGTTCTCACCAAGTGAGAAAGATGCAACATCTACAGGTTTTATGAAAGGCCATGCATATGCTGCATGTTTCTTTGAAAACATTTCTTTAAGTATTTCATTACAATGTTTTAGTTGTTCTGACAACTGAATCTTTTTAAGAATTGCAGGTGACTGTTGAGAATCTGGCAAGTATGTCTTCAGAAGCTTATTTGGTATCATATACTCATTTTCACCTCTGCATGCTTTAGCAGCTTTTCTTTCATTAAATGTTGCAGAAGATTCACTACTTGCTGTGAATATTGAAGTAGTAGGAGTTGTAGTGTCAGCCTTTCTTTTCACACCTTTTTTTGCCTAGGAAAAGAAAATTTTACAGTCTAAAATACAGGTGTCCAGAACAGTGAGAGAATGGCCAGCTTTCAGACTACACAAACAAAACCAAAAAAATCTAAAAAGTGTCAGAACTTTTACAGCTATTGAAGTTAGAGCAGAATGTGGCACTTCCACAAGTTTAGACTGAAAACCTACAAGGCATTACAAGATCAGCACACCAAGCTCAACCTTTAGATGCAAAGGAAAGAACAGGGTGTACTGCAGGTCAGGCTGTGGTCAGTTTTTAGCCGTTTGAAAAGACACCAAGAAGCTGGTAGGTTATGAAGTTACCACAAGATGCCTGCCATGGGAAGGGGAAAAAAATACTGCAATTCATTGTAAGCCTAGTTGAGGGCTTTATGTACAAGGTTTATCTCTATTTTTCTTTAACCTGGGTGGTATTTGGTTTGGAAGTGATACAATGTGTGCTTTGTCATCAGTGTTCAGACTCTTCAGTAAAGTGTAAATATACACTGTAGGAGAGCCTGGCACATGTGCCTGTTCCTCATTGGAAGAGCAAAACCAAAACTAAGTCAATACAAGAGTGTTTATCTGATAAAAACGTCAGATGTTCAAATATAATTCAGATTGCCGTTAACAAGAATTTGCTTTTGTGAGCTACAAAAACCTTCCAGGCTACTTACACAATGTTTAAGCAAACATGCTATTTTTGGGGGAATCAAGTGTTTTATTTACATTGAAAACATCAGAATTTATTAAATAGAATTTAGAAAGAGCTTTATTTTAATACCAAAACCATTATCTACGCCTCAAGGAAAGAGCAGTTTCACATTGAGGTGAAGCCTGCAGAAGTATAGTGGTACCCTTCAAGAATGACCATCTTATAATTCACTTTGTTTCTTTAAGAACAACATTTTAATACCGTGTTTATAAGAAAAGATGTACCAAGCAGTCATCCCAATTTCTGCTTAGATTCTAGAATCAGTACTGGCCCAGTTATTTCGCAAAGACCTAGCAGATTTAATAGAGAGATCTTACTATCTTCTATCACAATGGAAGTTTTGAAAAGATACTGCAATAAGCATGGCTTCTATGGTTTTGCTGTTAGCACCTCAGGCAGCAATTTCAATACCTTTCTGTCTGAAAGTTATTTGAGGAAACTTACTTTTGTTATAGGGATTGTAGTTGGCATTAAAGCAGTCAGCTGAGCTGCAGACAAAGGAGCTAGTGTAACCTGATGTAGCTCTTGAGTCATCACTGGAGGCTGCTCTCTGCTTTCAGCTTGTTTCTGCATTGTGCTTTGTTCATTTGAAGTCCCAGCATTGGGCTGCTGTGTTTCTGGTTATTTTAAAACAGAAAGTTTTAAAGTTAACTCTTAAATGTTGCAGTTAATTTCTTTCATAATCAAATGGAACATTTGTCAACAGAACCACTCTTCCACACCCAAACTATACAAATAAATACAAACGAGATCATTGTTACATAGAGCAACATTGGTATCCTCCCCTACTCAGCACCGTTAGTACCTCAGCTACATTATTGTACCAAGTTACACGTATTTGACTTCAAGGAAGTGGTGGATTAACCTTAGAAGGAAGATTAACGAGACGTCACACTAAAACCTGTAAATTGTAAGAATGTTCTTGCCAGGAAGGCAACCAAGTTGTTTTCTACATACACAAAGACCAAGCAGGAAAGGCTGCAAACTGCATCGTGAAGGTTCAACTTTCCTAAGCATAGTTAAGACCTGAATATATTGCTTTGCCATATTACAGATATACATCACTGATTTGAGGACAGTTTAGACCAATGTTTTCCTGCATTTGATTTGGCTGGTTAGATTAATAATGTCTTTTCCAGCTCTGTGGTTCTGTTTAGTTCCCATAGATGTTCACACCTGTTAGTCTGTGTAACACAACACTGAGTAACACCATGACATTCTCCAAAATGGAAGTCAGTTTTTTTTTTTTAAAGGGAAACAAGCTGTGTGTATAGATGTCTCTGAAGCCGAAGTCTGCAAAAGACAGGAGAGAAATATTTGCTTGCTCATAGCAGTATGCTGTACCATCCAACTCAAAAACAAGTGCCTAGAACATTTCAAAATTTGTACAAGCTGCATATTTGTGTGTGCAAAGGGAATGAGGGGACTTAAACGGCAAGATGATGTTACGAAAGCATCTCAACATATTGTTGCAATCGTTTGAGAACCAAAAAGCTGACTCAGCTTCCAACACATTTCTCAACAGTAATCTTTTCTGGGAGTGACTTCTACCTGTTCAACCAACGTATTCTGCCAAGGCAATGAATTGCATGAGATTTTACTCAAATAAGCTAGTAAGAGCAGGAAGCCAGATAAGTAGCCTCTTCTTCCTCCTAACCTACTAAAAATTCATGTGAGAGGACCAAGGAATCCACTGCTTTTTCTTATCCAACTACCAGATCACCAAAATGTAATGTTGCTCCTCAAATATACCTTGAGGAGAAAGCTACAGAGATCTATCAAACTGTAACGCTATTGTGAAGAAACATTTATTTCAGATACTACCAACAACAAGGACCACCACACCACATACAGCAGAGTAAGAGGAAGCAAATGAAGTCATCAGGAGACCCTGAAGAGCTCTAGTTACGTAGCTAAATAACAAGAGTATCCGTTAAGTGACCCCATAAGAAGTGAGCTAGCTAAGATCGCTGCACCATGGCTGTCAGAAGGCAAATTCATAAGAGGTATCAGGATGAAGAAGTGTTGCAGCTCTTCAAGACATAGCTAACGTTTTCCTAACAACTGACAGCAGTACTTCCAGACCAATTTGGAAGACTACCTTGGAGGTCTCCAAATTAACCCATTGAGATGCACATGCGATTCCAGGCACTGCATAGTCCTACTTCTATCGATGTAAATACATATTCTTTGGCAATGTTGAGAGCTTAGGTGTAGAAATGAGCACTTTGTACAAGTGAAACAGGTTATAAGAGCAATTAAAAAGACATAGGAAGTCAGTGATGAGTAATAAGTTGCTGCTAATCACCTGGCCCCTTGCAATTAGGCTTCCCAATGTCTCTTCAAGGACTTACTATCTAATTTTCTCGTAAGTTTGAGATGTCTTGACTGTATTGTCCTTTTTGTAGGAAAGAGCACTGCATTTCACCAGAAGTTTGCCCGTGAAGCTATGCTGTTACACTACTGATGAAGCTGTTAATTCTGATTTTTACACCCTCTTAAACACACTCGGTTAGTAGAAAATAAGAAATTTAGCTAGTACCTATAAAAAAATATTATGGCTGCACTGAGTCTGCTAAAGCCTTAAAGCAATGTTGTTACTTGTCTGATATGTACTGGGAAGAGTAGAGAACACCCTGATTGCTCCAGGGTTGAGTTGTGACAAGCTACAGAGGATTCCCTGTTTCCAGCTTTTGCTTGTTTAATATGTTAACAATTCAACATCTAATACAGGTCTTACCTTCTAGCTTCTTTCCTTTTCTCTTGCCTTTGTTGAGAACCACTAGTCTTTCTTCTGGTGGCATTTGGGCTATTTTCTGCATAAACACTTTTTCTAGTTCTTGAGCCATAAACACAATGTCATCACCTGGCTGCAAAATATAGTCAGTAACATTCAGAGTAAAGAAGAGGCTGCAGTAATGGAGGGCTACCTTGTAAAATAAACAGTCTACAGAATTCTGCTCCAACAGAGTTAAACAAGCCACCAGTACCAGAGATGTCTAAGTCCTTGCCATCCCTGTGCCCCCAATTCACTTTAATCCAAGTTGCTTTATTATTGCCATACTCTTTCTCCTACTGTTGCATTGCACAGTCCTACTTGCTTTATAGCCACACATGTCCCACAGCAAAGGAAAAAGGGGGCAGATCTGTAACTCCCTCACTCATTCTTATGTTCTGAAGAAAGCTGTTGAAGCTTAAATATACTAAGACACAGCCAACAAACAACCAAGCACAGGAAGATGCTCGCACTTTGTTAGGTTAAACTTGTTGGAGGAACGGAGCATGGCTTAGGGTTGCTTGCCTTACACTTCTGTAGCAGTTACACTGTGCTTGCTGTTCATAAGCTCTGCAACTAGAACCCAGAGATTTTGCAGGCAGAATCCTTGTGCAGAAAAGACTGGGCAGTCAGTTGTACCAGGAGGCTAGGCTTCACTTGCATGCCCTCAGTCAATCCTAGCAACAGAGCCCCCCTACCTTTCAGAGAAAATAGTTTCAAAAAAATCATGAAGACATTGATTTAGTGCAGGCTCTAATAACCATTTGCTTGCTTTAGACTTGTTTGTATTGTTCAGTAGAATTGGTTACTGGTAAGAGGTTGTGTTTTGCATACCTTGTTATATATGTAGCAGTTCAAGAACATCGTTTTAAAGTCTTCAATGCATTCTGCAGCTTTTGTGTAGTAATTGTGTTCCAGACGCTTTTTAATGGTACTCAAGTCCATAGGTTGCTTTATAATACTGTAATAATCCTGTGGTTTTGAAAGAGTTAGTCACACAACAGATACCTTCAATATTAGGACATGAAGATTCTTACACATCTAGTTATGAAAGTTAAATTGCAAAAGAAGGGAATTGCATTATGTCGGAAGGAATATTTTATTTAAAGGAACACTTTCCCCTATAGCCATAGGTACCACAGAAGTAGGTGCTCAGGAACTGTTCACATCCTATTTTCTCCTTGCTCTTTCATATAACATCCACAGTTCGAAGACCCAAAGAATATTTATTTCAATAGGATCCAGAGCTATATGGGTAGTAGTACTTATAAGAAGTATATGTACTTCTCTTTTGTTATCCCAAAGCCATTCACCTGAAGTAGCACTCCAGTTTACAGATCAGAAGCCAAAGACACACTTTGATAAAGACTCAGTCACTGACAAAAAGAAGCTGCCAAGTTTTCACAGTTGCTGATCAAATACTTCATCCCCTGGGTTATATTGGCTCTTCTCCCAGGGTTAGCCTAGCGAAGATGTGGCAATATGACCGAAAGTCAGCTGGAATGTGGACTATTGTGATAATTTTAGAAGCATGGCTAAAATCTTGTGATTAGGAGCATGAGGCCAATTTCCTGCTGGTACACTTAAGAAATCAGAACAGGTGTATCCCCATTAAGTTCAGGTATACATTGCAATTGTGTGAAGTTACTGCTACTTCAAGAGTCTTCTAAAGCTGTCCTAACAATCTGTTTTAGTGAAATAAAAAAAGCAAAATACATCATAGGGCAGACTGCTGAATTTACTGGAACAAAACCATTAATGCTTTTAAATAATGCAGCTAAAAATTAAGTATTGTCCATTCTGCATCTTCTAACACCTGGAGGAGAGGGGCAAAGGAGGTAAATACCTTCATTGTCCTTGCCACAGAGCCAGAGGTTTGCTTGTTATTGTGCAGTGGTTGAACTAACACATACTTTTAGAAGTCAAGTGGCTGCCTTAGAAATCCAGAGAGGCAGAACTGGCCTGAGGCCAGCTGCAAACGTTGCTACAACTCTGATTGAATGACCCTTAATATTAACCTTAAGTGACAGTTCCTTCCAAGGAGGAAAAAGAAGAAAGACACAGAGAGATAGTCACTTTGACTGTGCTTTTGAACAAACTGACCAAATGAGTTTGTCATGAGAAACAGCTGCAGATAAAGGCTTTTGTCTGCTCTAAACAGAACCAATGATTTTGTAGAATTATTCTTGGAAATTTGAGAGAACTAAATACAATTGATTAAGCTGCAGGGGGGAAGAAGGAAATAAACCCAAGGTTTTATTTCACACCTTTTTACTTTTCTACTAAGAGCAGTATCTTCCAGGTCTTTTGAAATACCATTATGTGAATAACCAGTGTTTTCATTTGACTGAAAAAGCTGGGGTGATCCAAAACTGGCGTCTAAAGATACCTAAATTAAGACAATTTGTCACAAGACATTATATTTTTCCACTTTGTTGCAATTAAATTGTAACATAAATAAACCCCACAATGCAATACAGAACAAGAATTTAAGCATCAGATCTTCCATTTCCTAGAAGAACGTGGAGAACACCATATTTCTTTTTTCTTCCCTATTTTTGCAGGGACATTTAATTCCTGTAGAAACTTCAGAGCAAGATGCCAAAGTTGATTTGAAATTAAGAAGTACTACAAGTGCAATTACTTCTATGCATCAAACTGGATCCAGGTTTGCCTATTTACTTTTGGATCAATCGGCTCTGCTTTTCCATCATAAAGTATTTGACATTGAAAGAGGCTAGATGCCTCCTATTAAAAATAAAAACCTCATCATACGCAGTCTTAAGAAATATCGCTAAACAAGCAGGAAGGTGGAAAGAAGAGAAAACAGAATATCAACATCCAGAAACTCCAAGAGGCCTGTCTAAGCAGTCTTCTTATCCCTTAGAAATATTGATTTACTACGGTCTTAGATCAGAAAGCAAACAAAGATGCAGCATTTAGTATGAACCAAAGAGAAAACAGTTTTCTTGCAGTCTTGGATTAATGAAAGCAGTTCATATGCAAAACTAGTTTTCCATGATCTGTTGGATCAGAAAAAACTCTTTTAAACCAACATTAATTCACAAGTCCTGTAATACTTTATATATTAATACTCCAATTCCAAAATGGTTCTTACAGGAAGGTTTAGCGCTGCTGCATCTACAGGCTGATGAAACGGCCAGGAAAAGTTGTGTTTCCACATGGCTTTCATGACCACCCTCTGTAAATACTGAAGTTGGTTTGTTTGACAACCACTATTTTTGTTATTTATGTATTCTGGTGGAGGAGGGTTAATAATACGAGAACAGTGTTGGCTTGGAACAGACATCTTTAGCAAGTTTGTAGATCCGCTTGTTCAGAGATCTTCATTACACACCTAACCTGGGAAAAAAGAAAATGAAGAAAAATAGTGTTCAGTGAAGATATCTAGATTTAATGCTGTTTACATGTTCACTTCTGTTTGTGGAATGTCACTACTGTAGCAAGAGGCATACCTTCATGGTTTAACCAAGAAATTTGTTTTACACTGCATAATTGGATGTGCTGGACCACTAGAAGTCAGTTCTTTAGGCTATAAACATTTATCTTTGTAAAGGCTTAAAAGGCTTAAAGAGGAGGTATGTTGAGATCTGTAAGATTTCCCTAGAAATAAGCTTCCTCACCAAGGTTCATCTATCAAAGTCTAGGAATACATCATCCTCCTCTGCCGCCGCCNCCCCCCCCCCCCCCCCAACAATCCACAGATGGAGTCCTATAGAAGAGGTTTAACCTAAGCAGCAGCTTTACAGCACACACCAATAGCTAGGTATTGCCCTCCTCATGCATCCCTGCCAAGTCGCCACACAGAAGTCCTACAAGTGACAATAAAATGTTTTAGTGTAAGTGTATTTTAAAACAGCGCTTTTCAGGTTTGTATATATTCACAACAGTATTTTCTGTCACTGTGTATCAGGTTTGTTATGTACCAGAAGACTATAAAAGGTTGATTCCCCTCACCAAACAGTTTTGGCTCATTTAAAGAATACTGCAAGGAGCAGCCATGGTAATTTGTCTTTAGCCAGCATAGTATTGCTGCACTGGAGCAGAACATAAAAGTACTTGGGCATGGCAGAGGCTGTGTTTTGGGGTGCATAACACCAGCACTAAGCTAGGCAAGACCTTCGCCAAGCACAATTACAGAAGTTCCAGTCCTTGCCCACCTTCTTAGCTCATCATTGAGTTACACTCAGTCAAAAGTCTCACTTTCTTCTCCCCATTAAGACAAAAAAGCTTCCTATTTTCTCATTCTAACCTTAGTTCCTTGGTCTACCAGTGTAACGGTTTCTTTTTGTACATTCATTTGATCAAGCATTACTTATTCCATTCTCAATTTGTCCTGCTTTCTGCTAAAATAATCCCCCATAGCCTGCTTTTCATCATGGTATAAAGCATCTCATGAATGTCAGAAAAGGTCATAATAAGCTAGCTAGCTACGGTTATCAGCACACTGCTAGAATAGCATCTATGCCCTACTCTTACAACTGTAACATCCCATCAGACATTAAATATCACACATCTTACATTTTCATCTTTGTTCTTTATTTCAGCTTTCAAAAGCATGCCTCTTCTCAAACAGCTCTTGAAGCTAAAGAGCTGTTCTGATTTCTCCCCCATGTGTTCAGTCTAGTCATTTACAGAATGCAGATGTCTTTCATTGAACAGTACTGCCATCAAGGTAAAAGTTTTCTTTTTTCTTAAATAAGGAAAATGTATCAAACCTGAGTTGTTAATACCAGGAACAGTTCTGGGCTATGAGCCAGCATACCTACTTAGGCATTACATTAGTAATAAATTTAGTACAAGGTTAGATTCTTTTGAGGTCCACCGTAAAGCAGGTATCAAAGCTACTGTTATTTTTCATAATACTGATTTCACTCAAGAGGCTAATTTTAATAGTTTAGGCATGAAGTTTTAGTTGCGAGTCACATAAATAACAAGCAGTGCTAATTTTAAATTGGAGACTAATCATCCTCTGTGACCTGTGTCTTCTGATGAGACCAAATCTAGCACTTACTCTAAAACAAATTTTAAAAAACCCAAAGGCAACCTAGTTTTCCTGGAATAACGTATTCAACTGCCAGGGTACAGCATGTGCTTAACAGCTTGCACTCTACAGACAGAGAAGACAGAGTCTGCCTTGTGCTTAACAGTGTGCTAACTGAAGTTAAGCATTTCTCTGCTGCCTGCTTTTGCAAATCTAGTGGGTACAGTGGTAGGTACCGGAGTCCACTGCAGTAGGGAACTTGGTTTCTTTTTTAATTCAGAAGTGACTTCACAATGTAATTTTTTCCCTCCTGTTCCCACTCTTTCCTTCCAGAGGGACCATAACTCACGATAGCTCCTCTTACAATACTGAAGTCTCAGCTACCTCCTTACAAAAAAGTTCGCCATTTTAAACTGTAGCTATATATCACTTTGGTCTCAGGTGCTGAGGCACTAACAATAGAGCACAAAATGTGTTGCATTTTTGTGGTTGTCGGTCTTGCAGCAACATACTTTCTCTTAGGGAGAGGCTGGTAGTATCAGACAAACCCGCTCTTTTTGACCACTCATTCTGTACTTTCAGTTGGAGATGCCCGTAGCTACCAAGAGGGAACACAGCCTGCTGGAATATTGGGAACAACCTTACTGACATTGTCCTTCCAGTAAGTGCAGAGCCCTGCCTGCCTCCCGGCAAGCTCACCGGACACAGTCTGTTGATGCAGTGCCACAGTTAAGGCATCCTTATCACCCTCCCTCTGTGCAAGCAACATCCATTTGTTTTCTAGACTTTGATGCACACATTTGCATGCCTTGGAAAATAGCAACACCTGCCTAATATGAAAAGTGAATGCAAATGTAATTTCTATTGCCAAGTACACAATCTCAGGCTTTGCATGTCTTTTATTCAGATGGAGACATGCAAGCTGGTAGCAATATCCAAAACAAGAAAGGACCAGCACTTAATAGAAAGTTTTATGCTGAACTTAGAGTCTGGAAAGCCAAGTAAATTCCAAATACTGAGTTGTTTTGTGTATTCTAGCAAGAGGGGGAGGAAAGGAAGGAGGAGAGCACAAAGATGGAGTAACAGGTACAGAAGTTACAATTTCCTCATCCTTTCCAGCACTACAGACATACAAAGATTTTATAACAACATGCACAAACTACTAAGTGGTATCCTCCATTCTTTCCACCCCAATATATGTTTAATACTTAAAGGAACATAAACTCTCACCCCCAAACAACATACAGCTGCATCCAGTCCCGAGAGTAGCTGCTTTGAATATAAACCATTTCTACTGCTACATGGCATTTCTTGCACCAGCAAGAGTTTACAATAGAAGTCAAAACAATCCATAAAAGATGAAAAACTTAGGTTGAACTCCATATATATTAAACCTTAGATAAGAAAAGTTCATCTAGGTTGCACCGCCACACATCTTGCTAAGTGCTAAGCTTTTCACCAATGTATATATCTCAGAATAGAAAAATCCAGACACACACACACGATCTGCCTCTCCTGCAGCTAGTCAGTATTAAAACTCAGAAAAGTTCTGAGGCAGTTTTAGGAACCCCACAACCCAGCCAAGTCCATCATCCACTGTTTTCATCTATTAGGCCACACTATCATTTTTCCCTGATTCTTTCTGCCAACATTCTGTGACAGAAAGTGCAAGTTGTTCACCTTCCCCATCTGAAGCACAGAAGCTAGAAATTAAAGAAAGGAAGGGAACAGTTTGAACTTAAAAGATCCCCATCATAAAAAGCAGATAAATAACCTTTAGTACTGAAATAAGAATGTAAAATAACATCTAATTTCTTGAACATTTTATGAATTAGCACAGTACATGCTTGAAGGCAGCTCAAACTTGGCATCAAGAGTGCCTAAGGAAACCAGGAGACTGAAGTGTTATGTACATAAGACAGTGTCTTGGGCCTAGATGCCTAGCTTTTAAAACCTTAATTTATGCTGTGGAAACTAACTTCCATGCCAACAAAAGAGCTGAGACTGCATCTTCTAAAGGACTGACATGGGTTTATGTTTTGGTCAATCCCTCCTTTGCTACCTCCCCTGCTTCTCCCTAGTCACATAGCACTCTCCTCTAGCTTAAAGTAAAACCAAAGTTTGTATACTGAAGCAAAAGTGTGATCAGATTCCAGTCAGCTAGATTGTTTGATATTTTTCAAACCACCCCTTCCCAGCCCCATGTGCCCTTGAGCTACTGAGGAGGATTGCAAAGGTCAGGCAGTCTGAAGAGAGAAGCCTTGGGTGTTTCCTTAAGGCTCTATTTGAAGATCTTAGCTAACCTGATAGAGGCATGTTTTTTAGTTTAAGACTAAAAAGCAAATAGCTCACATGAATTACATGACTACAGAGAAGCTTTTGGCAAAGTACCACATCTTCTGATATTTTTTTTTAAGAAAGGATTATTTGCTATCACTAATAGCTCTCTAAAAGCAGACATTAGCTAGCCTACTGAAAAGGTGGCTCTTTCCCCTTGTTTTAGCTCAGCATTATAGCTACCAACATAGAACCTGTATATATCATCCTACAAGTCAGGAACAAAAGCTCAGGAAGATATTGGCATACCACATACAGAACAGAAGCATACCCTCTACCAGACCCTACGCACTAAGAACATTTCAACCTTCAAGGCCTTTTTAGCAGGTTTTGCTTAACTGATAGTCAATTATCACATAGAAGTTTTATAAACAATATTGAACCCCCCCAGGTTGATATATTAAGACCACCCAGAACAGAGCAGAGCCTTCATAGCCCAAGTAGCACAATCTCTTCTTTCAGAAGGACAGATATTCCCTTACAGACACCCATAAAGCAACATTTCATTATTTTTAGGACCTCTCCCGGGATACATCAAGCATCAGTTGTAAAGACAAGCCGTATAAACATTAGTCCCTGAAAAACCGCTGACTTACAGCTACTACCATAACCAGCCAGCTTTGCTAGCCTTAGGCAATTCAAAACTCAACTACCACCCACAGAACAGAGGAGACATCTTTTTACCTTTGTTTTAGGAAAAGCCACAACTCATTTCCTCCCCACCTGATAGGTGAAGGGAGAATAGAGTTTTAGAAGGAAGACAGAGAAGTCTTTATAATCTACTTGCTCCCTCGTTTACTCTCTAGCCCACACCTGCAACCCTAACTAAAACCTGCTCTATCACCAGTTCTCATTGGAAAGTTATCAGTATAAAATAGGAACAGCTGCTAAGGGCTAAGACACACCAGATGGTTATTTATGCCAGACGTACTCACTGGTTAGTCAATAAAACAAAGTGAAGGGATGCAAAAAGATGAGTCATTCTACTTAGATCAATTTTTGGTTTGATTTTCTTATCTTAGCTCTGAAGTCTTAAGCTTAAAGATAACGGAAATGCTTATGTTTTATCAATTGTCCTGAGTTGTACTGTGTTGTGGTATAAGAGGGATGCATAAGTAGCATATCTGATTAATGGCTTTACAGTATTCACACCTTCATTTGCTCTCCAGTTTACTTAAATTAAAAAATAAATATATTTAGTAAATGCTGCTGTAGCATAAAAGTGAGGACCAGGTTGTTTCTTAATAAATTTGATTTGTTGTCATTAAAACTACAAAGACTTGGAATTTAGCCAGCTTGTTAAGAATTTTGGCTATTGACTAAGCTTTTGTTTCTTTCAGTACACCTAAAAATTTCAGCCTTGGCATGCTGTAGTACAAAAATCAGATTTGCATTTGATCTGTTGTTTCATTCAGGTACATGTGTCAATTCGGGACCAAAACCTATTTGGATACTTATCATACAAGTGATTAATCTGCATGCTTCCCCCCNCCCCCCCCCCCCCCTTTTTTTTTCCCCAGCAAGTTGTCCTGGTTACTAAGCCAACTTTACTTGGATTTCTTTGTTTTCCTGGCAAAAGCATAGAGTACTGGTATAGGATCTAAAATACCTACGTAGATCCAGCACGTATTCTGACTTTAGCAGCCCAATCTGCTAAGAGCATATTGATGAAGTTGTTGGGCAGCTGTTTGCTGCTTCCACCAGCACCTCTTACTGAGCTGGGAGTGGGTAAGGCAAAGTTTATTCTTTACAGGTGATAGGAAGGGGATATTTTTAGTGTGATGGAAAGGATTCCTGTATTTGAAGCAGAGCAAGTAATAGAAACCTTGCTCAATGAAGTAAAGCAAGGAAAAAGAGTGGAATCCTCTACAGGTAGGTCTCAATGTTTGTTGAACTGAGTGATCTTCTTGCTATAAGACTGTCATTGGGGTGTGTGAGGTTTTGTTATGATTGATAAGGTTGGACAGTGAGATGGGAAGGGTGCTGGCAAAAGAAAAGAAGCTGTTGCCCATTAAGTGTACTTGTTTGCTGTCTTACTCTGTTTTCTGCCTTTAACTTCTGGCTTGGGACTGCTTAGTTCTCCTTTGAATCTGTTTTTGTCTTGTAAAAATTAAAGTCAGCTGCATTTGTTAGGCTATGCTGTGAATGGGGAAACACTACGTTTGAAAATTACACTGGTTTGGTTTGTAATCACTTAGAAAACTGAGTTTTAAAAAAATGACTACCTTCATGTATCTGATGTTAAAAAAAGCTGAAAAGGAGTGTATTACAATAATTCTTGTTTAATTGAAATATAGTGTTGAAAAAAAAAGACTTGAAAAATATTGTAGTGTTCCTTGCTGGCTCCGCAGCCTCAGCACTTGCTACAAGTTCTGATTCTGGCCATCTGTGACCTATGGGCAGGTAGCTGCTAACAATACTTCTGGCAGTTCTCCCAAAGGTGCTAACTGGGTAAAGTGGAGAAGAGGACAACAGAAGAGTGGAAAGAGGAGGTCACCTCTGTGCTTTTGTCCTCACCCAGTATCTGCTATCTCCAAAACAGTCCTAGTTCCACCCACTTACGTGAGAGATTAGAATAACATTCCTCACGTGTTCCATAAAATGAATTTTTACAAGTCTGATAGGATGGCTGAAATGGAGTGGTATTTCAGTGGCAGACTTCTTGACAGTTTTCTCTTCCTGCAGTGGGTTAGACTGCATCTTTCTGAATATATCGTATTCAGCAAAGACTTTTAATCACTTCTGTCTGGGAGACTTCAAGACAATGTACAAGGTAGTAGCTGGAGACTCCATAAACATGGTGAGTATCATGGAAATAGATTGATTACGCTGGGTTGGGTATTATATTTGAAATGATTCATCTATTTAGAATGTTAAAGCAAGTATCACTGATCATTCTTAAATGTCTACAAAGGTAGAAAATATGTTATGAGTGGGATCTGACCTACTGAACAAAGACATTTGAAGGTCCTGTGGGTAGAAGGTGAATTTTTAAATGCTTGCTAAGGAGTTGTGAAATAGTGAATTATCTATTTCTTGTCATCTTTAAATAAAAAATGTTCTTTTGCTACAGGGTATGTTTTTCAGTTGCTATAGATTGTGTTAGCTGAGACTTGCAAGTTTTATATGTTCTGGTGAAAATTTCTATTACAGATAGCCATTTATCTCTGAATCATGATGAACTCTTTCTGATTATAAAAATCCATATAAAAATTGCCTAGTAGTGATAAACAATGCCAATTGCACACTGGGTCATTATGTATTGACAACTGACGTTCAGAACTTAGAAAACAGTATTATCAAAAAGAAATTCAGACACCCAGTTTNTTTTTTTTTTTTTTTTTTTTTTTTAAACTGTGACTGGAAGGACCTCTTGGCTCACTGAGTTTAATCTCTTCTTGTCACTAGCAATGATGTCTTAATGTCCGTCATAAAATATTTAAGCTATGTCTTAAGGATAGCTGGATTTTCAGCCCCTCTTCCTTAGCATTTGGAACCCTATAATTGTTTCATTGACCAACCCTTATATCTTTCATACGAGAGCATATTCCAGATATAGTTTTGAGAGTTGCCATCTAGTAGAAATTCTCCTTTATGAAAACCTTTGCCCGCCACCGATACACCTTTATAATATATCACTTTGAAGTGATAAATGCAAACTTGTCTTTGGAAATGGCAATGTTTCCCTATTATTATTCCTAGAACAGCAGCAAGAGGCTAAGCAACTATAAATACTGAATGTGCAGCCACCGTGAAACTGGGAAGGAAAGGCTCTGGCTGCAGGAGAAAGGAACAGGAAGAAGGTGTCAAGAAATCAGTCTTTGTGGAAAAAGGATAGTGATGTTAGTAGTATCTGGGTAAAATTTTCATATGAAGAGTTAGTTTGATTTAGAAGCATGGAGGTTATCATGCTTTGGCAATGTGAAACAACAATTTATAACACAGGAGTCTTTGTGATAAGGAAGGTAATGTGTTTCGGTCAGAATTAAGTTCTTAAAAGTTAATCCTATTCTTTCTAGTAACATCGAAATACTAAATGGAAAAAGAAAAAGGAAGCTGTATTTTCATAGATGTCTATACTAAAAGAGCCCTTTGCTCTCCCTTGCTTATAATGTAAGGTCATATAGTGGTTAAGATACCAGCAGCTGTCTATAGTCTTCCTATCTATTGTGCTTTTTCTGAAATGCTCGGGTACTTCCCTGGAGGCAGAGCACTGGCAAGAGTCCTTCCCAAAGCAGTTCTCTGAACTGTGGCCACCTAGATCTGTTCCAAATAGGATTTCATGATATGGTATCTGAGCTATTGTAGTGTTACTTCCTATTATTAGTTAATAAACAACCCTAGAGGTGCTGCTGCACATATTACTGCATTTCAGCAACATTGTCTTTATGTTTGGAACAGAACATTGAACAAAGGCAAATGCGCTGCAGAATTTAGCAGGGTCTGTTGCAATGGGACAAGGGATAACGGTTTTAAACTAAAAGAGGGAAGATTTACACTAGACACAAGGAAGAAATTTTTTACAATGAAGGTGGTAAAACACTGGAAGAGGTTGCCCAGAGAGGTGGTAGATGCCCCATCCCTGGAAACACTCAAAGTCAGGTTGGACGGGGCTCTGAGCAACCTGATCTGGTTGAAGATGTCCCTGCTCATTGCAGGGGGGTTGGACTAGATGACCTTTAAAGGTCCTGTCCAACCCAAACTATTAAATGATTGTACAGGCTGTGTTCTGCAAATAAGATCTTGGGGAGAAATTGGGATAAGTGAGGCAAGATCATTTACAAATCAGATTCCTGAAACATTTTTATTTCCCGACTTCCCACACTTACCTTTCAGCACTTTCTAGGTTTAATCATGTATGGAGAACACTATCCTAGATAGTAGCATTAGTTTGATGCATTTGATAATAATTCACATTCATATATGCTTACTTTGTGGTTTTGGCTGTTGCTCTGAGAATGCTGAATCAGCCTCATAACACGTGAAATGCAAACAAAATTGAAACCTTGTGAATGAATACTTTAATTTATTACAGTTGAATGGTATTTCTCAAAAGTATTCCCTTAGAGCATGTTAATTTTGTTCTCCCAGTGAGCATTTAAAGCACTGCTTCACTCTGTGAGTGCTGTGTGACAGCATACATAACTATGCAAGAAACAAATACTTAAAAACCACGGGAAACAGAGTAACGGGAACTGAAGCTCCCCACAAACAAAATGTGATTACAGAAGTCGGCTCTGCATCACAACAAGACATGGAAATTGAAGTTGATGACTACTGCTTTATTTTATAGGCCAAATTTGGCTTTCAGATATTACTGTAAATTTAGAATAACTCTACTAACTTCAACGGAGCTGCCTTGGGTTTCTGTCAGGCTAAACGATAGCAAAGTGTAATTGCCCTGTGTTATTCATTTAACTCACTATATAATTTTCCCAGTTATTTATAAAGGTACGTTCATCTGAGACTCTATGGCAGGGTACCCGTCAAAGTTGTACAGGCAGATCTTTGCCACGTACAGGAAACTGCAGTGAAAAAATTCATCCATCCCAGAAAGCAGCCCTGTTCCTGCTTACTGCTGCCTTTCTCGCCCACTAGAGTAGTCTCACTTGCTAGAGAAATCTCACACTTCATTAACTCAGCCTTCAGCTAGTGTCCAACCAAGGGACTATTGCAGAATGATCCCTGATTGGGGCCATATTATATCATCAGCTGATGGAGCTGGCAACTACCTATTTCTCTCCCTGAAAATTTAATTTCTAAACTCTTTCATTACAATTGAGTCAATTATTTCTGACGTTCAGCCAGTGAGATGCTCCCTGTACCCCTGCTGCTGCTCTCCTGGTCTCTGCCAGCCTGTGGATGAGCAGTCTCCTCTGCCATGCTCTCCCTTCTAGCACTTTCTCTTCTCACCTGCAACAAATGTGTGCCTCCAGCTGCTTTGCTCCCGCCTGGCCTTACCGTTCATTGGGTTAGTAAAGGATGTCTGCTTGCTCCTTGGATCTTCTAAGTTCTTTCTTTACCCATATTCCCTTCACTAACTACCTCCTCAAATAATTTCTCTCTGGTTAGGCCTTCACTTGTGATGGCCAGCTTGCTTCTGTGCTTCCAGAGGCTGCACCTTGAGTGCATGTGTGGGGGCTACTCTGCTTTGAAAGGGAAGATATCCTGTGGAAGTGTCCATTCCTCTGTATGCTGAGCATGAAAAGAAGCCCTCAGTTACTAAGACTGGTGTACAGTCTTCCCTATATAGGACTTAAATGCATTATTCTGAAGAGTTCAAGTACACATCAGTTCTTTGTCCCATCCTATGATCATTAGGCATAGAGAGAGAACAGGAAAAAAAAAAATTAAAACTCCCTTGACGTGGAAAAGGGTGCTCTTTTCATGGTGTGTAAAACTGGAAGAACTAAATTTTCAGCATGCTTCTCAGAACCAAAGATTTAAATAGGTTGCCAAGGGAAAAAGAATGGGTTGTTCAGTATATTTTTGTACTCCCCGGGATGTTGATACTCCATATCAGTGTGAAATTTTTGTAAAGTTTGCGGTTATTAGAACCAATTAGGGTGCAAAGAGCAGGAGAAACAAAACAGCACATTGAATCTGAATTTCACCTTTTTCTTTTCATCATGGCATGCCCTCTTCGAATATGTCAGAAAAGGACCTGTTCTTTTCTAGGAGGTCCTCTAATGTCTGATGTGTTTAGTCCTAAATTGGGGATCTAATTTCTGTTGCGTAAAACGTTAAATCATTTACTTTATAGTAGTTTGGACAGAATCTGTGGCAGTATTTTTCATGTGCAGCTATGGTGTGGCAGTGCTGCCATCATATTATTGACTCCAGAGAATCTGAGTGCCACTTTCATGTATATTGAAAGGTTTGGATGCTCCCAGCACTGCCAATTTCTTAGTTTTGCTGTGTGAGAAACTGAGGGCTCAAAAGATGCATCTGCAGCCTTACCTGCAAACTGAATTGATTTTGTTGAAGTAGTGTTCTTACACTAGTTCAAGTTCCTTAGAAAACAATCTTTATCTGATTTAGTAGTGGTTTATTCCAGCATAATTCGAATTTTTAAACCCTCTTCAATGGTGGCTTTATGCAAGCTGGGTTGACTACATTGCAGCTGGCTAGGAGGATGTGCATGTTATTAATTACTGTGCCTCAGCCGAGACCTAAGAACTTTTTGAACTCCTCTAAAACAGTTGCAAGCTATTATGTTTTCATACCCTTCATGATCTAAGCTAACCCAAAGCAGATCTGATGAAAATGAATTTCAGCACAATCATTTGCATTAATAAAATTGTCTCAAAGTTAGGCTTGAAATGCAAAACTGGAGGTGATGATTGAGGAGTTATATCCCCCAGCTATGTGCCTGATCCCTCTGCGAGAGAGTACTACCCTCACAGCAGAATTGCATGAAATTTATACTTTCATGAGCTCTCATCCTTTCCAATCCCAGGTCATTCACCAGGTACCACCTAGGGATCCTTAACAAAATATCTTGCTGTTTCCTGATTATGAACAGTGTCTTATACTGTTGCATTCTTCTACCAGTAGATGTCAGCTCAGAACTGGTGAAAGTTTATTCTGCTTGTTTCAACGTAATTAAAATGAGTGGTTCTGTGGCTTTGGCCTTGACTTCTGATATCAGATTGCTTGTTCAGAACCTCAGAAAGCATGATGTCACTATTCAGACATTCAACGTATGACCAGTGTGAGATTTGCATACTCTGTGACATTTGTAAAGACAGAGAGAATTCAGGCTGAATAAATGGAGCATTGAAAAAAGAAAGCCAGTTATTCTGTCTATTATTAAAATTTAAGGAAAGATTTTTCAAGATCAGACCCTAGTTCCAAGTCGACATACTTCTAGATTAAGCTAATAAGCCAGGGCAAAGGAACTACTGTGGAGCAGGGGGTGGTAGTAATTTGTGGCAGCGTCTACACTGCCAGAAACAGAATTAGTGGAGCATTTGGAGGAGTCTCTGTCCCAGTGAACTGGTGACCCCTGTGAGACAATGTGAGCGGGGGATATGCTTGGTCTGTACTGCTCTGTTGGTTTTACTTTTTTCTTTTTTTTCTTTTCTTAAAATTATAGTGCTATTTGCAGCTTGTATATGTTGCTGGAACATAATCTGAGAGGCAAAAATTTGACCATTGGTCTTTAGAGTAGTGTGGCGCTGTACATACAACTACAAGCTGGAACAGGAAGAGGTATATTTCTCTATATACTGTGGAGACAGGTGCCATAGCACTGTCTCTGCTTGCTTTATGGTATCTGCTCTCCAGGCAGACAGAAAGACTTACTACTGCGCTCCTGGGACATGCTCTTGCTTCAGTGTGTTCCTGTGTTTTGTGATCAAGCATGCATGGGACAGTCTTATGTTCAGAAATTCCTGCTTTGGGGACAGAAGCATGCTATTAGTATATTCCCATGCTTTCCATACTGCTGTAGGTATTTCTCCTGAGGACTCCTGGAGGCCTGCCCTAGAGATTTTGATGCCTCAGCCATGGACCTATGCTGAGTTGGTCTGTGGTTCACTGGGAGAGTTTGCTGTGCCCCGTGAGGCAGTTACTTTAGCCCACCATCACATCTAACCCTGGTGCATCCTGTCCTGTCTGTTCCTCCTGCTCAAATCCACATTTTAGAAGTGGATTGGTTGCTCCTGCTTGTGGGCGAGTTGTTTATGCTGTGGATAGATGTTTGGTGAAATCTCTGGCATTCAGAAACATTTTTTTCCCCTTGAAATGCAGAAGGCACAAGGCACGGGGGGATGAGGACACAGGCTCAGCAGGTGTGTGAATGCTGCATTTCTGTGGATGGGCTGGGGCCTCAGGATGGGCTGGAGCCACATTGTACACATCTGGGAGAACCAATGGTGGGGCATCAGGAACAAGACCATGGCTTCCTCCTGGCTGCCAGGACCCTGAGAGCACCCACAGACTGGGCAGCCCCTTCCCCTCTCCTAGCAGCAGGTTTGGCTGCCTGCGCTCGAGGCCAGCCCTGATGGTGCAGCCTTGGATGGGATCGCTACGGTGTGAGAAGGGGCTGTGAGGGATCTCCCCCTTCTGGCTCAGGCCCTTGCCCTTGCCTGAGCTATGTGATACTTGTGCCTGGCCATACCCCTGCTAGTCCTGACCCCCAGATGGCTTCCTGGCTTGGCCTACGGACTTGCCTTGTCACCACAAATTTGTCTGACGATCACTGGACTGCTGGCTAACCCTGGTTACGCTTGTCAGACCTGCTCTGCTTGCCTTGCGTGGGGGCTTTGGGGTGGGGACCTTGCTGGTGAGGCCGCTGTCAACTGTTGGGTCCACGCTCACCTTCCCTGGTGGAGCAGCCAGCTCCTGCTGCTCCTGACGCTAACCTGCCGCTACCGATGGGTGGCTATCACAGGCTGATTTATGTGACGTATATTACAAATTATAAATAAATGTATAAGTTAAAATTAAACTTGTGTTGGCAGTTCAGTTATCTGTACTAGTACCGCAGAGTCTGTAAAGTGATTAATGATGTGTCTCCTCAAAATTCATGAAGGTAAGAAATAACAGACGATTTTCAGAAATTAGGCCTTCTGAACTGGTAAGTGGCCTATAGATGGCATACCTGCTCCCACTTGGTCCTCTAAAAAGAGAAAACAGATACACCAGTCCAAGGAAACATTATTCCTTATTTTTGCAGACTGTGGCCTAGCTCAATGCACAATTGTGAATGCCAATATATTAAATTCAGCAAAGTCTAGTTGCAAAGCTCCGATGTTTTTAGGAGATTAACTGCCTGTTTGCTTAAAAAATTGAGTCTAGTGACATTGTTGCTTACCATGTGACATTACTTTTGGGAGTGGGGACTTCCTCACTATTGCCATTCCTCAACAAATGGTACTTCTTTAACATCAGAGGGCCAGGCACAGTAGAACTGGCTGTAAGTGTTCGACAGTGGCAAGAGGGTGATTTTGTTGAGCTGAGTGAGGGTTGATGCTGGTGCCAAAAATCCATTCGGATACCAGTGTGGTCAGGGCCATCAATTAGATTGAGCTAACAAACCTTGCACCGCTAGACACAAAGGTATTTTCATATGGGGTGTTTCCAGGAGCTTACTTCTTTACTGAGCTGATACGGGCAACCAGCAAGACTCCCTTCGTTCCTGGGGCTGGATCAAGGCACTGGGGAATTAAGAGACACCCTGCATACCCACATCCAGGTTACACAGGATGTGAGTTTCTGAGGTGGACTATAATGGTTTGAACAATTTGACTTAATTTGTAATTAGGTTTTACTATACAACCATCAGTTAATTTGTCACAGGGTTTATGGGATTATAGGTTTAGGGAGATTTTTAAGTGTTAAGTGACCATATGTTTTAAAGGCTTAATAAGGTTTTAGCTTTTAGGTGATTGTGACATTTTGCAACTTTTTTAAAGCTTAGTAATCTGTTCCTTGGCTCTTCTGCATGTGCAGAACCCATGTAGCAACATATTTTAAAAACAAACCAAATTATTAACTATTCAGTTAAAGACAAACCATCTTAAGACTACTAGCTGCTTGTTCATACACAGAGAAAATAACTCATGTGCAGTGTGAATTTAGATGATCTGTATGTTTCTGTGCTCAAAACTTCTAAAATAGTTATAGTGAAATTATGTGAGTCACGAATGAAATTACTGAAGGTCAGTCTCATTGGTAATGGCTGTCGGAAGAGCTCTTCCACTTCTTGGCCATCCCCAGACTTTAGCAGCTCCTATAACTGCTTGTATGAAGTGGCTCGAAGCTGAGCATACAGATGCTAGTGCTTCAGAGCAGTGGCACTGATGTTGAACCTGGGAGAGAAGCTGCTATCAAACTGCCTATGCGAGCACTTGGCTCCAGACTGGTGAGTGATTTCATGAGCACAAGGTTCCGCTCCTAAGCCTCTGTCCTTCTGCAAGGAACCTGCCCTGTTGTTTCTGCCTGCGCAGCGCTGCATTCTGCATCCACTTCTGTGGAAAACTCATCCAAGGCCTGCTTGCTTTTCCTCCATCATTAAACACTCCTCCCTCCGTGCATGTCAGCAGCAGCTCTTGCTATGAGTGTCTACAGGCACATTATGTTAAGAACAGTTTAATAATGTTAGAATTTGGCTTGGGAGAGCCTCTGTTACAAGTGCTGGTTCTAACTTTGTTTCAGGCCAGAGAAGTCCTGGAGAGTATAACAGTTTCTAAAATACCATAATGGAAAAAAGAACTAATACTTGAGGCCAGTGGGAATATTCCACCTCTCTGTGCCAAGGAGCCTGTGAAGGGAGCAGTGTATCAGCAAATGGAGAGGCTTAGTAAGTGACCAGCGCACGCCTCGGGAGTTTGCCCTGTCCAGAAATCTGATAGACTGTTACTGCTCGTGGTCTAATAAATAATGCTGTCCAGAATTATCTATTAGTGAGGAGAAATGATAACATGATGCTGCACTGGGATGCAAATGCTTGCTATCAGAAGAATGGCTTCTTCCCCTTACCCTCTTAGCTCAGCTATGTTCAGCAAATAAGCAAGGAAGGATAAGCAGCATGGATGTGCAGCATTATACAGCTCTGTTCTTACAATAGTAACAGTCCTTTGCTAGTCGGAAACGTTTATTACTCTATCAGTGTGGCGATATGTGACTTTTGCATGGGGTTAACTAAAACTACAGTCCTGAGTGAGGGAATGAGGAACCTCACACCGGAGGAGAGGAGAGGTCCGTGCTGAGTCCCACTCTCACAGCTAGGACTGTCCCAGCTTCTGCGTGTCCTCGGCCGCTGCCTGAAGCTGAGCCATTGATACAGGGGCTGCTGTGAAGGTGGCAAAGGAGAACAGACTGCTCGGGTTGAAACTGCAGCCTGTGTGCTGATACCTCTGACCCAGCTCCGAGAACTGAAATGTCTTTAGCTGGGATGGGCAGAGGAGTATGTGGAGAGGCATGTTTCTGGGAGTGAGAGAGATGTGGCTAAATTCTGGACTCTGGTACTCGTGGGCAAAGAAGAATGAACAGACAGAAGGGAAGAGGGGTTTGGTACAACCTTTCTTTTAACTGATGCTAAATTGAATGTTCAGTAACATGATATAATATTGAAATAAATGTGGAGGACTAACCCCTCCACAGGGTGTGTGCAGAAGCTTCCGTATCTGATTCTCTGAATCCCGCACTTGGTCCTCCGGCATGGAATCGCACTGTGTGTACTTGGTTTTCTTCATGGGAGGGTCAAAATATGTTAAAATAATCTTTTAAAACAAAAAATAAAATGTTGAGGCTTTGTGGGGGAGAGAGAAGCTGAAGGCAAGTTGTAGATGGGAAAACTGTCTTTTTTTTTTTTGAGATAGACGGCTGGCTGGAGTCTGTGTTTTAGCTTAAACAAGGGTAATACAATTTGTGCAAGACTGCGACAGCAGAGGATATTTATCTAACTTTTGTTTATTATTATCTAGTTTTCTGAATTTCTAAACCACTGTTTCAACATATTTAAAATTCCTATTTCATTTTCACAAGACACTACATTTTGTGTTGCACATGCAATACAGCCAAATGCATAAGGGTTACAAAAAAGGCACTATCTGTGCATTACTGCTGTATTTTTATATTTATCTACATGCCAAGATTAATCCAAGATGCGGTAATGTTTTGCCTTAGAGCAATTGTACCAATGAACCTTAACCCTGATCTTAAGAGACTTACTCTCTGTTCCTGTGACAGTTTGTTTATTCTTCACTTCAGGGCCTCTTTTGAGCTAAAACAGCCATTAAGAGCAAATTGTTCTGGACAGCTTTTCTGCCTCCGAGTAACAAAAACTGTGCAGCTTATTTTCATTTCTTCCTACACCTTTTCCAGGTGATTCCTGCAAACATAAATCCACTGTAGTATCCATCTAGCACTGGAATATTCTAAATGAGGAGAAATGATGCGACTCATTAACGGTGTGACATTTCAGCATTCTCTATTTGTAAAAATTGCTGCATGCAGGGGACAAATCCCACTGTACTTTGTGTACTTATCATTGTGAATACAATGTGTACAGTGTCCATACTGGAGGAAAAAATACGTCCAGGTACTTTGTATATTTTCAGTTATGCGTACAGGTTCTTGTGCTGTGTGAGTGCCAGATAAAATCATAGCCATATTGTAAAAGAATGTTAAGTGTTGAGGGTTTAGCCCTAAGATAGACCTAAACCCCTCTAATTCAGTGGAAGGTGTAAGTGTTCTGTATTTCTTCAAGTACTTGATTAATCTAATTAATCAACTTAAAAATTATTAAAAAGAATAAATAATCTCAAAAAGTGACTGAGAATCTATCCCTATATTAAGTGGGTTGGTTTTTTTTTACTCCATTAAAAAAAAAATATTATCTGTGAAAGATAAAAGAACAGAAATGAAAAAGGATTGTTTGTAGTACAACTGTGGTACAGTGGAGATAACAAGGGAAAAATGGAGCCCACTTCAGCTGCTCTTAAAGTTAATAAGAGGTGGATCAAACCTAGGATTTCTTACAGCTCTCATGAGGCACCACAGCTCTTGACTTCACTAATCAAGAATTAAACCTCAATAATTGTGAACTATATCTTTCTATTCACTAAGGAAGAAATAACTCCTGGGTAGATTTAACATGGTAAAACTTGCTTTATTAAATCTTTTTTAATTAATCAAATACCTTACATTATTTTAGGTTCTGCTATACTGTTTCTTCTTATAGGAGAACTACTGAAATGGAGACAAAGGTCAGTTTAGGAATATAAAATTATTTATTTTAAAATTAAAATGAAAAGAAGTTAATCGGAGATAAAGGTATCGATCTCTATCAAGCTAAAATCTCAGGCTGACAGTGCAAATAGATTTATAGTAGAATACTAAATAATTTACTGCCCTTTTAAAATCATATTTTGTTGAGCTGTAGTTGCAACTTAATTTACTAATTGCTGGAAAGGAGATAGGTTGTGGTTTTTTTTTCTTGTTGCTGCCACAGAACAGAGACAGCAGTTATTTCTGTCATATTACAAGTATTCTTCCTTTCTATTTGCATAATCCTAACATAACTGAGACATTGTACTACTTAGAATGAAGAAAATATATTATACGTGTATAGATCCATATGTATAATGTTTATGCAATTTCTGATTTTTTAATAGACTTATTTGTGTTGTTAACTATAATTGAGATTTCTATCTTGTCCCTTCTATTTCTGTTTATTAGCAATTATGATGTAGGAAAATATGAACAAGTGAAAATCTGATTTACTGTTTCATATTGCATCTCATTAATTTTAAAGCTGCATAATTGTAAATTCTACAGTAATAATTCTGAAGAAATTTATCTATAGGCGGTGGAATAGATTGATTGAGGAGCTGAAGTGGAGTCTTACAGGATACTCAAGATATTCTGTGGACACTTTGTGCTATGTGCATTAACGGTAAATTTTGAGAAGTGTTAAGCATTGATGGATGCGATGAACAGAGCTGGGAATGAGTTTCATTACCGCTACAGCAGTTTGTAAATATGAGGTTATGACAGCTTAGAGAAGCCGAAACCAAGGAATTCTTGCAGAATTAGCACCTGCTTATCAGCTGTGCTACCAAGAAAAATAAAGCACTGGGAGAAATCTTAGACTGGTTTTTCTGTACAAAATCTGCTTATGTTCAGCTATTATTGTCCTGTAGTGAGGATCTGAGGACTTAAGCAGATTTTACAACGTGAAGAAATCTTGTCTTGCCTGTATGATTTTACACAGAATATGTAAATTTCACAGGTGGTGCTCAGTTAGCTGTAGATTTCAGCAAAATTATGTAGGAACATAAATAATTCTAATATTCCATTAAATATGAATAAAGGTCTATTCGACACTTTCTTTTTTGGAGGCTCATGGGAAACCTAAATTGAATGGTGTTGCTGAAGCTCTTTTGAAGAGATATTCTTTAAAATTTTTAACATGCCATGTACCTTTCCATTAATTTGAAATAGTTTTCAGTTCTCTCAGTATTCCCTTATGATTAAAAATCTTGTCAAATGCCAGTCCTCAGCTGTGCAAAGTTTCCAACAAGGGCTATTGGACTTGTCCTGAAATGATTAACCTCAGTGCTGGAAACATTTCACTTTTCTGCATTGCTGCTTCTTTTTATTACAGAAGGGAACAGTCCTCTGTAACTGTTGGGCAAAATGTTTTGTCCCTAAGTAAAATTATAGAGATATTGTTACTTGTCTATCTGACATCTACACACACAGAAAGCCCAGAGCTGCCGCTTGCAAGGCATCCTCAATTCCCTGTGTGTCCACTCGTGCAAGCGGCTTTCCCTGCATCATATCATTGTGTTCTGTGAATGTAACAGGAGTGGAGAAGACAGAGTATGTCACGTATGTTGATAAGACTTCTGCTGCCACAAAATCTTTCTTGCCCAAAATTACAGTAGATTGGTTTGGTCGAAAAAAGTGATTAAAAACACAGAAAAGCTTTCAAATGGAGAGGTGAAAAACTCCAATTAAGATAATTATATACCCTAGATGAATAAGCTGTGCTGTGCTGCATCTAGCCTTTTACAAAGTAATAGCTAGAGCCGGAACGGCTATTCACTTTATCTTACAAAACACGATGAATAAGATATTCATGAGACTCAAATGTTTTGCCTTCAAAATTGAAAGGAAGCTTTTTTCATTCAATGTCTGTTTTACTTGGGGAAATCATTATTTCAGGATACTGTTTGATACCTAGAGTTTAATGGGATCTAGAAAGGAGCTGATAATGAAAAAAATCCCAACAAAACCAAACCTCAAGCTTACTCAGATTTGACATACTGTTAAGTAAAGAATAAAGCATTTTAGAAGAGAGATACATTCTTACGCTTCTGACTAATGGGCTCTAGAAGAATCTTTGCCTGAGACAGATGTGACCTAACTACCTCTTGCAAAACCCCTTGAAGTTTTATGAAACAGCTGTGGCCACAGACAAAGCTCTGCACTAACCGAACCACGGGCCTGATCCAGCACAACAGTTGTTACTCCTCCACTCTGATGGCAGTAATTCCCCCATGATGCAGAATGAGGTCCTCGTGGTGCCTTGATACACAGATTCCTCCTAAAACTAGTAGGTATGTTCAAAGAGGGCAATTTCCTAGGTTGTACCAGGTAAGAGAAGTCCCGCTCAACCTCCTATGTTGCCCTAGCTTGTAGAAGCACCAAGTGTTAAAAACTACTACTGCAGTTTTGGAAACTTAAATGCAGCTCAGGTACATCAGGTTCACGGGCTCTGCTGACTCCCATGTGGCTGGTGAGGAGCAAGAGCTTCCATTCTTGCTGCCAGAAGGTCTGTGCCACTCAGATAAGGCCAGGTATGTCTTGGCATAGTCTGCTTAGGACTGGGGAAAAGGGGTATTGGGCCACCTTCTGCTAACCTACACCACAGGGGTCTGTGAGACTCCAGGTGTGCCTTTTCTTTCCTTATCTGCTCCCTGTTTAGCAAATCTTGGTGACAGACACAGCTGATGCTTCCAGGCACACTCTAGTGTCTTTTTTTGGTGGTAAAAATGCTGATTGACATCCTAATGAAAATCTAATTGATGCAATCAAGTTGTCTCTTGTTGATCCTGAAGTACGTGTGGTGACAAATCTCTTCTGTGGTGACACACACTGTAAACAATTTATTTTCCTGTGTAAAGGAAATATGTCACCTCCAATGTGCCCTTGCTTTGCATCAAAGATACACTGTTACGAGTTTGATAATAAGAACCAGCATGAAGATCAAATGTTGATTTTGATTTATACAAATAATTTCTATCAAACATCTTCTGTGAATGAGACTATTAGAAATTAAAGCCTTGAAAGTGTTTTATAGTAAATGAGGCATTCAGCATCTTAGGACTTACTGCTGAAGTATGGTTAATTATATATTATGCTGTTTACTGTGAAAGCTGGATGCACTTAAACATAAACTGTCCTAGATATATATGACCTGCCCAACCTGGATGCTTTTTCATTCTGTTTTTGGCAGTGGATTCCATATATTCTAAGTGAAAACTCCGATCTTTTCGCATAACTGTTGCATGTCTAAATTCAAATATCTCTCTTATAATGCTGGGTGTGGTTTTCCTTGCTTCATCATCGGCATTTCCAATAGTTTTGTGGTGGTGATTTGGAACCTAAATGGTAGACACATCCCATCTCTAATGTAATGATAAAATCATAAGAAAAACTGAGTGTGATACCACAAAATTAGGCCTCTTTTACCCCTCTTTGCCCCTCCCTGCCCCCTGGGGCTGAAGTTGGCTGAGCCACAACTAGTTTAGTTGAGAAGTTTGTTTACAGTCTTATGCAAGGCGCTTTTATTCTGCATATGTTACAAATAAGAGCTTTGGACTAATAGGAAGATCCTAGAAGTTTACTCTGACATCTGTAAGTCGTTATTGGAAGTTACATTCCTGGTCTAAGGATCTCTCCAACTCCCCCCTCCTCCTCTTCTCCCAGATCTCTGATACCTCCTAGAGCAGCTATGCGGATAATCCTTGCAGTACAAATCCGATCTCTCTCCTATGTATCAACAATGGCTTAACTACATGACAATTACTGTGATAACAGAAAAAACCCCTAACTTTTGGGAGAGCAAATTGTCTGGTGTACATATGTCTAAATGCTAAAGTTCACAGGTTCTTTAATCTGAAGTGGCCTGATTCAGCCACTCCCACTTGCATCAAATAATGTGTGAATTTTCCCAATGAGCAGAGCTAACAGGACTGGGGCCTCAGCTGAGTAATGCAGTATTCTACAAGGAACAAAATGCAGCATCTTACAAAAGAGTATGCACTTTCTTCTTTGCTTATTTTGGCCTTAGTTTCATCTTTGTTGGAGTCCTGGTCTTTGGCTAGTATTTGTTTGCTAGTACCACTAGGAGATCTGAACTCGTGTGAGCTGGAACAGTGAGGGGTTCCAACTTGCATCTCTCCAGGCAGATGACCTCATTATGGCTTTAGTCAACACAACTTAGACACTCAAGCGATTGCATTAACTCTGAGGGGAACAACTTATTAACTTATTGGTAAACACATCAGTAATTGGTTGAACCGAGGCTTGATGAAGGTGTGCATTACGGATAAAGCTCCTTAAAAACTTCACAGGCAAAGATGGGTAAGATGATACCCTAAATCAGAGTATCCGAATAATCCATGCGCTGTTCTGGCATGCAGAACAAACATAAGTTAATACTAAAAGTAGTAAAGTAAAACCTCTTTGTAAAAGCTGGGGTTTTCTTTGACATGTAGTATACAGCAAAGGGAGAGAGCAATGCAATTAGATATTATAATGAAATGTTTTGTAAAATTCCTCAATTAGCTGGCAGTTTTTGTAAGCTCTTTTGTCAGATCCATGAATCAGATTAAATTGAATTTTGCCGTTTTTTTTTTTTTTTAAATTGAAAGGAAAAGTATTTAAGTTTAATCTGACCAGTTTTACTGTATGCAGAAAATGTGTGGTAGATAAGTGTGAAAGACTTGCAGACAATTTGTATGTGCAATTGATTGCTTCTGTTTTCATACATGCTAACTTAAAAATCAAAGTGATAGCACGTTTCTGCACTATATAGTCGGTCAAAATTTAATTAAAATTTACAAGTAACTCTGAAAGTTTTCAAAATAATGCTTATTCTTTTGAACATGTTACAAGGACTGGAAGAAAGTAGAAAAAGGGGTGAACTAAAAAAAGATTGCTCACATTTGCATAGCTAAATTAACAGTGGGCTTGTATAACGCTTTTCCTTTCTAGTGTGTGATAAGCCCCACGTGCAATATCTGTATTTGTTGGCAGATGGAAGATGGGAGCAGAGGGAGGTGTTTCTCATTTAAATGGATCTGCTTTCTTTTTTTTAATAATAACCTAGAAATAAGGTATCCTTTTACTGTGCTTGGCTATATGTACTTCATTGCTTAAAATTGCCCTGAGTGTATTAATAGTATAGCACAGCATTCAAGTAATATCCTTTGTGGTGGGTGTGGGAGTGAAGACCTCGTAGTTGGGTTTGGGAATATGTACCATGGGAAATCTCTTATGAAATAACTGTTACTTCATGCAGTGTGGTCCATTCCAAATGCTAACCATTTACTCTTCAGATATTTTTCATGAGTCTTGCAGATAAGACATCCCTGTGGGGATTGACTTAGCTGCGTTCAGAAAACTAAGCTCCCACCAGAGACGGGGAAATCACCCCACCTTTCTTTCAATTTGGTGGTAGAATATTAACGAGGGGAGCGTTAGTCTCTGGGGCTTCCCCCCACCCTTTAACACATCAGATTTATATTAGCAATATTTATTATCTAGAAGGATGACTCGGTGTCAGCTGTTTTCAATTTTTGCTTATAGCACCCTGGAGAAAAATGTATATCTAAGTAACAATTTACATTTTCATTTCTATATTTTATTGCAGTGGAGCTGGTCACAATACCATAGTAACAGTCGCTTTGCAGATTCATTTTTGACAGCATTTGATTCTTTGCTGTAGTGGAGGTGGTTAACAGGCTTGCTTGTGGTAAAAACTGGTAAACCTGCAATTCTGGATAATTAAGTGCTATTATTTTGTTGGAAGAATTTAAGCAGGAAACATTTGTCTTTACTTAAAGAAAGCCAAATATTTACAAAAATATGGAAAAAGAAATATTCAGTGCATTGTTTTGCTTCAGGACTTGCTTCATACATAATGTGTATGTATATTATACTCAACAGCATGTGCAATGTGTAAAGACAATTTTACAACTTCTACAGCTGTTCACCACATGTGTGGCTGCATGGGGAAAACAAGTATGAGCTAAGAATGCTCCCCAACTTAGAGATGTATATGGTTACAGTAAAAAATGTATATATAGGTAGTGTTAACAAAATGCTAATAGTTACCAAGGATTAAGTTTTGAGTAGTACGACAAACTTGTATTTCAAAAACGATGTGTAGAACAAGAAAATTCAACTAAACTGCTGAATATGTTGGTTTGAACTTTTTTTTTACCCACAGAAATTCAACAAATACACAAAACCCAACACGGGCTTTAATTTTACTACTTAGGATAGGAATTATTCTGAAACATTAACTGCATTTCATGTAATCAGAAAAGAGAGCAGCCCAGTCATTTGGTTTTTTCTGTCTTTTGCTAACTTGACGTAACAGATGTTAACCTAGCGTTTCTGCTGGCTGGCTGGTTTCATTTGTTGCCATCACACCTTTTTTACATAAAAGGTAAAAGAAAGTATGTTTCATCAGAGAAACCACTCTTGGTTTTCATCTAAAAAAAAAAAAAAAGTAACTGTTCTCATACCTATGCTAAATAAGTCTGTTTTATCATGAATGTACGTGGGATTTATTATGCAGCTGTTAAGAAATTACCTTTGTAATCCCTTTTGGATTAAAAAGAATTTGCTACCTTTTATATTCTAACACTGAAACTTTGGACCCAAAGAATTCAGCTGCTTTCTTTTCAGGGATCTGAACTCCATCCCATACAATGAAACAGGACTGTAGTTGAATATTTCTATCTTGAAGAAGTAAAAGCATCTAAGAAATAAAGGTAAGCACAAGACAGTATCTCTTGTGGTATGTCTGCCTCACACATGGATGGATATTTAAGGTTCCAAGTGTAATGGAAGAGTCATTTGTGTTTTGTTTGAGAGGAGAAAGAGGACTGGGGAGAAGGATTCTGCGATCCCTTCATGGACAGTCAGTGACGTTCTCCCTAGCAGAGGGCCAGTAGACAGCCTGGGCACCACATGGAGACAAAATAGCAATAAAGAAGGGCAGAGCAGTACCTGAAAGCCGTTTCTCTGCATTGGCATAGATTTCAACCCTTAGAAGCAGAGATTGAAAAATGTTTTGTGAATCTGAATTAATTCTGAGTGTGAACATCTGAGAATAGTATCAGATGTATCTCTTTGGCAAGCAGTGAGTGTTAGTGCTGTTGGTGCCTTGCAGTGTCTTGTCTGTAAGTTTCTGTGGCCCACGTGGGTCCCTATAGAGTGGTTAGACTAAAATTGTGTCCTGTGAGGTATTTGGGATACACCTACTGCAGCATTTTAGGTTGGATCAGGAGTGGGCTTTGGAAAGAAAGCTCCTGGTCATTCCCACATTGGTGCTTTGGTTTGCAAGATGGTTTCCAGTCTCAGAGTACACAAACGGGATTCCTCCTGGGTGAAATTAAACTGTGACCCAGGACCTAACATGCGCCAACAACTAATGGACGTGCAGTCCACGCTGGAATTGGTTGGAAATAACTCCCCGTAAACTGTGTGTAGTGTAGACATCAGAGCCTCAACACATGCTGTTTTGTTCTGTAGACCCCTTCCTATTGTACTGCGCTAGTTGTAAATAGAGAGATGCCCACAGTCTGAACATTAACACGTCTTGCNCTTTTTTTTTTTTTTTTTATGATTATGAGAATCTGTTCTTCTATCTCCTATTCCTTCTGGAATTAATTACTATTCATTAACAAAGTGGTTGGTCTATTTCATGGGAGAAACAGGATGAGACAGATGGAGGCCAGCCAATGTTCTTTAGCATGAGGCCTTTCTCACCCTCATAGTGATAGTTTTGTGGCTCACACATTAGGAACAATTTTCAGTGTAGTTAACTATTCTGCTTCTCTTGCCTCTTGATATCAAAATATCTTGACGTCTAAATATATAGATATCTAAGTAACATGAAAAAATGTGTTCTCTTTATCTACGAGATAACACAGCTCTCTGGTTTATAGATATTCCTGTCTGTGTGTACTTGGATGTATCGGTATATTTTCTAGAGCAGGTAAATGTTATCCTTCCATCTTTTAAAAAGAGTATGCTATGTAGAAATAGTTTGTGGTTTTTTTTCTTTTCTTTCTTTGTTCTCCCAAAGAGCAATTGAATGAAACAAATGAAGCATCAAAGAGAAAATGCAAGCCCATAATGTTTATTTCTTAGTAATTTTGCTCTCTTACACCCTAGGCAAGTTGATTTTTTTTTGTTGTTTTTTAGGTACATTTTGGCTAGGTCAGAAAAGCATGAATTTTTCAGTGTGAGCTTTGAAATGTTGTGCAGATCTATATTTCTGTGATGGATGCCTACCATGCCAGCCCATAAATACCTCAGAAAAAAGATTGTGGTGCAGATGGAACTCCCAGTCCTCGGGATAAAATTAATCCTTAAGGCAACAGTGAAATTGAAAGACCTGAACAGCAAATTTACTGGATACATAAATTCATGATTGCTAAAAGTATAACTTGCTTTTGACTGTTTCTTTTTGTCCATGGTTTTCAACAGTACTGAGCGTGGAATTTTGTTGTCTGTCGGATAAACTTCAGATCGTTCACCAGATGCACAGCTCGCACGTGGTGTGTAAGCAACCTGTCCTGTACAAAAGGTTCTCAGCCCTGTGATATAGCAGGGCCTGAACTGTCCCTGCTTTTAAGCAATTTCCACATGATAACATTGGGGGCACTGTCTCTGACGTACTTAGTTTGCTGATGTCCTTCAGCTCATTATCACCTTCATATCTGACATTGCCAGTTCTGTGGAACAAATAATTCAGAAATACATAAAATTCTTGTTAAATTGTGCAAGGCAGGGAAAGTTGGTGGGTTACAAGAAGCAGCTGGGAGAATTACCAAGGCTTGTGTTTGGGCCCTTAGTGAGGAATGTGAATGGCAACACAGCTAGTTGAATATACTCTGGACTGTTTGTGAACTGGTATTTCACATTTTTCATCTTTGGATCTGTGCTATGATCGGTGTTGTCGGTCAGTTTGTTTCAAGGTGCTTTCAGCTGCTTTCAACTTATCTGTGTGGACTACGATGTTGAACGATTGTCTCACTAGCGCAGTCAAGAGACCCAAGAATTGGAAAAACCAATCTTTTCTCTCAAGGTTTGGTACAGGAGCAGATAGGAGGTTGGCCTGGTTTTCCTCCTCTCTCTCTTTTCTCAGGACCTCTCTTGATCTTTTGTGTATATGTGAAGGAAAAAGAAAGTTGCATTTGGCTTTTTTAATCTGTGAATGGCAACAAAGAGTGGATTTTGATAGCAATTCACACACGTCTACACAAAATAATTGATACTTTAATGAATCAATGAATGACGTGAAAGTCTTCCAGCAGCAAATTATGTGTCAAATTTAAGTATAAACCCTTCAAATATTATGTGTATGCACTTGTCTGACATCTCCACTCAGACCCAATGAAGGACAGTTAAGACTGATAGGTCACATTCCCTGGCACATGTGTTACTGTAACACCAAGGACTATGAACTAACATGCGAGGAAAACAAACAAATATCCAACATAAGGCACTAATCAGTAGCAGTCTAAAGCAAAATAAGGAATGTAACGTATTACAGATCACTCGGAGGGATGAAATTGAGATCTAACGCTTGCAAAAAGACCCTAATTCTTGTACATATACACAAAGACAAAAGAGTATGCCCTCTGAAATAGTTAACACTGCACAGTATACGTGCAGGAAAAACTTTTACATTAATTCATAACGCTAGCGAGATCTAAACTGAAAGTCACATAATGAAGTATAAAATTAACCATTCTTACACATTCCTTTTGTAGTAGTATTGGTAATTTCTGCTGCAAAAGGAAAATAAAAGTGTGTTCTCCAGGAGCAGTTCTGAACCTGGCACGGAGCAGCACTGCAGAATTCCTTGCTTAAACGTTCGGAGTTCAAACAAGAAATAAATTGCAGCCTGGGCAATACATTACTCACTGATTCCCAAATCCAGAAATTTTGCCATAGGTTGGTATTTCAGTTCAAATGGCTCGTAGGTTTAAATGGGTGACTTCTCCTAGTGGGGGAGCAATTCTGGAAACAAACTGTGTACTGAAGAGAGACTCATTTTATGGTTCCACTTTGAAACGTGATTGCCTAAATTGGGCTCCAAAAATATCATACTGCTTCACCTTATAAACATCTCATGACCTCCTCACCCTCAAGCCTCATTGCAAGCAGACTGATAACAAAATGATAGCTTTATTTAACAAAATAAGGACTTGCAACTCCTGCTTTTTGGTCAGTTTAGTTGTTTTTTGTTTGGGGTTTTGTTTGTTGGTTTTCTTACTTCACTTGAAATTTTCTAATTTCACTGGGATTTATAGCTAGATTCTGAACATCTAGCCAGCTTTTTATTGGGACAGAAATATAGTTTAAGCACTCTTATTTCAGGCGTTTTTACTGTGCTGGATGAAATTTACTTTATGAAAGATAACGACTATGTATCTAGCTGCTTGATTATTGGCTCTGCTTTATCTGTGAGGCAGGCTGTACTTGAATCTCCTTCCACTTCTGTGTCATGACCCACTGGATCGTGCCCTTGCAATCAAATCAGATCGGGAAAGGAAGAAAAAGAGAAAAGCAAATCAACAAAAGATCAAAAGGGCTAAAAGAAAATATCCAAGCCACATTACTGATACAGTGTGTTAAACTTCAATGCTCAATTACTTTGTCTTGCATTCCTTTGTTTCACTTACCTTTGCTAATTGAAGTTGTTAGCTCTCTATGTGGCAGCTTTGTCTTGATGTTTTTCATTAAAACATTTGGCACCCTGTGGATATTATATAAATAAAAAATAATAAAGTAATTAGGCCATTGTATACATGAGAAGATTTTACCCTGTGATATTTACATCTTGGCTGCAAAGAATTCCACCCATAATATGGTCTTGAAACCACAGGCATGCAATATAAAGTTCATAACAGAATACAGCAGTTTGGGACCCGATCCTGCACACCACGTGTGCAATGTTAGTCATGTGTATAATTCCATATTTTAAGTATTAACAAGGGTGAATATGAGTTATATAATACGTGGGCTTATACCTGGAAGTATGTGTATACGTTATTTATTAATTTTTTTTTTTACCTAACTTCTACGTGTGTTATGATCAAACGTAAAGAGAATTGTCCAGAACTGAAGAGTTTAAAGTCACCTATTGACTTCTGCCTATTTGATTAGATTTTGGATTGGGCTTTAAACAGACACCATGCAATATGAGGAATGGGATCCAGCCAGAAAGAAGTGATTGAGCAGTGAAGGTATGCTAGTTTCACATTTTTCTTGTTTGATCTTTTGTTGATTTTTCCCTTCTCTCATACAATGTCTCTTTCTTTCCTCCCTCTTCTGGTCTGTTGTGTTTGCACTTGTTAGGTTGAGGGCCTATAAACATCTTATCAGAAAAATGTTGGAAGGAGGGTAAGGGGCATATCAGAGTCAGTAAAAGAGGAGTGCTGCGTATAGGGGAGCCTGCGCAAGGTATGCAGGTAAGAATGTGAGGCACAAAGGGGATGGTTAGTCACGTTGGAGAGTTTTTTGGTCTTTTTCCTTCCTTTTTTAACCTGAACTCTTTAAGAATGTGTTATTTGAATTGGATACGTAGCATCAGTTTTGAGTTCAAAACCCATGGTACCTTCCAGGATTGGGTCGTATATGACTTGTCTGCGTTTGGAATTATTCCAGATTTGCTGCTGCACTTGAAATTCATTCCCTGCCTTAATCCAAAGTAACTTTCAAGTGTAGACAAGCCTAACAGTTCAACACTAACATTCACTTAACTTTGCCAAAAGTTTTAGGTGTTCAAGGAATGCAGGATCATTCAGTAAGGAATGTAGAATTTTACCTCATTAGTCTGTATTAATGAGTTATTTCCTAAGAAGCTTTTAATGGCTTAATTTTATTAACTGAACCTTCATATTAAAGGTTGTATGGGTAGAGTCATATAACTAATGATGGAGTTACTGCAGCATAACAACCCATACCTATTCAGCAACCTACGGTTAAGGCTTTTAGACCTTTCCTTTCCCTGCCTCCGGCTGCACAGTGAAACAATCTTAAATCACAAAGTTAATTTTAAATAATGGCATTTTACCTCAAAGAGAGACAGAATGGGTGACCTGGGCAATAACTGCACACATCCGAACATACTCCTTGTGCTTGACCCCAGTTCCAGACCAGTCTTATGTATAAGATATCCTTGCTGGATGCATATTCATCCATTCCTTTTTGAAATTTGGTGAATTAGGATATTCACTCTTTTCTGGATATTACAAAAGAACAATGCTTAGTGTTTCAAGAGCATGGCTGCTGGCCTGTCTTCTGGATCCAGGGTTACAGAAACTGTGTTCGCTTAATGTAGAACATGATCTATAAATTTACAAGCAAACAGTCAAACAATGCTTAAAACAGTGTATTCCTTTGTATCTTTGATTATTTTTTTTTTTAATGCTATAGTGGCTGGGACAATCTTTTAGCCTTAAAGACTCTAGACACTATATGAAGTGAGTCAGACTTTTATGAGAATTAGCCCTTACTAATGTCTGAGAATAATTTCTGTGATCTTGAAATACTTTATGACAAGAAAACATTTTCATTCTCAGTTGCTCATTTGTGGAAGCCTGTGCTTTCAGGATTAGAACCTCCAAGTCCATTTAAGAATAAACACTTTGTAGAGCTGTTGTACCCTCCATTTCTTTTGGTGGGTGAAGTACTTTTAAATAGTCCCATAAATAGGCAAGTGGTCATCAGATGCTTACATCCTGCAGCAGCTATTTGAAGCCCACTTGTACTCGTGGCAGTGGATTCATCATAAGAATATGTTCATTAGCAGGAAGTATATTCAATGCCATAACAGCTACAGCACGTAGCCCCTCGTTCCATGTTTAGTCCCAAGGCCCCACTCTAGCATCATTACAGAAGGCAGAGAGGATTCTGTGTTTCTTAAAACTGTGGAAATTACCCAGGCAATAATGTTTTTAGTAGGGTAAGGTTCTGAGAACAAGTGAACTCTAATTCTGTTTTTCAACTCCGATGTATTAAAAAATGTTAGTTTATGTGAAATTGGGTTTCACAAGAAGCTGTGGCTTTAGTTGAATAAATCAGCATTGGTTAACTATAAATAACACTCTATGATCTCCAGTAGTGCCTGCTTAAAATTACATGCTTGGAGTTATTTGTTGAATTAGTGGTAAATGTGCTGAGCTGAGCTCCTTGCTGGATATCCGGTACGTTGGGCACTCAAGAACCTGGCTGATGCCAAGGCTGTTGGGCTCCTGTGAAACCAGAGTGACATGGGATCTGGCTGTACCTTACAACAGAGTGTGATGTGAAGACCTTTGGCTTAGGGCTGATGAAGGCTGGTACATGGCTGTCACTTATTACTGTAACAACCTAAAATAATATGAAGAAAGGCTGAGAGAGTTGGGGTTGTTCAGCCTGGAGAAGAGAAGGCTCTTGGCTTATAAGAAAGATGGGGAGAAACTTTTTAGCAGGGCCTGTTGCGATGGGACAAGGGGTAACAGTTTTAAACTAAAAGAGTGAAGATTTAGACTAGACATAAGGAAGAAATTTTCTACAATGAGTGTGGTGAAACACTGGAACAGTTTCCTCAGAGAGGTGGTAGACGCCCCATCCCTGGAAACATTCAAGATCAGGTTGGACGGGGCTCTGAGCAACCTGATCTGGTTGAAGATGTCCCTGCTCATTGCAGGGGCGGTTGGACTAGATGACCGTTAAAGGTCCCTTCCAACCCAAACTATTCTATGATTGATGCCACTTTAACGGATTGATACTGCTTCTGGCTTGGGTGACGTGAACTCAGCTGTCTCTTCAGTGCAGGTTAGAGCTTTATGACCATCATGTGAAGTTAGTAACTGAAGCTGGCCCTTAATTTTGTGTGAGTAGTCAATGAGTAGTTGTTACCCACAGAAGTATCCCTACTGAATTTCATGGGCCTATACAAATAAAGGCGTTAGTGCTAATGACTCAGAATTGATGCTGTCTTTAAAAAAAAAAAAAAAAGGAAAAGGATGAAAAAAAAGAAATTAAAACTGCCAAGTGATGTTAATAGTTTTAACTTGGTGCATGCTTTTCAAGGTAAGAATTGACATTTACTTAGGCTTAATTATGGAGCACCCTGCAAACCTCTAAACCTCTTGCAAAAGTGAATTGTCACAGCTTTCATACGTCTTAGTGAGGATAATACATGACATTGCTGGATTGGGCCAATGCCTGCTAAGTGAAATAATCCTGCCCTGGACAAGAAGTTAATCAGCAGATCAGCAAATACTTAAAAAGTAAGTAAAAAGGTAAATTATGTATATAATTGTGTTCCACAGCTGCAAAGATTGAACACTACAGATAAGATTACAGGACTTTTCCTTGGTTTTAATAGGAAATTGAGTGTTTTCTGTTTATTCTGCCATGAAACGTAAAAAAGACAATAAATTGCCAAAGCCAACTGTATATCATTATATTCCCGGGTGAGCCAACCCATGCACCTAATTGCACTTTTATGTGGCAATTTTTCACATCTTCAGTCCTTGAACTTCCTATACATCAGCTCTCATCTGAGTTACATATCAGTTTATAATTAAAATTAACATTGAGCATGTCTTGGAAAGTCTTGAACGTTTTCGGACACCAGGGGAAGCAGTGTAAAGTCTGAACGATGATCAAGGATGCTCAGTCCCTGACAGAGTTGGCTCCAGGGACAAGAATCAGTTCTTGACCAACCTCAATGAAATAATTTGGCTGGGGTCAGACCTGCGTACAAAGAATTTGGTTTTGCCAAGACTTGTGCATGCATTTGACTTCACACACTTGAACAGCTCTCATGGCTGCTCATTTGAGCGAATCTAATCTGTTTAGTTTAATCTTTGTGGGATTGGGACCTAAATGAGTACATAGAATAAAAATAATTGGTTTGCTTCAGTTTCAATCCCATTTTTAATCAGCACTCTGGAATTTCAGCTAACGGAAATATAGTAGACACACAATGTGCATTGAAAGACACACATTGCATTTAGTACTGTAGAATATTAATTTTCTTCTTTGCTGAAGGGACTTCCCCCACCTCCACATCGCTCTTGCAAAGATTTTGCATCCTACATATAGGCTTAGAGTGGTAAGAGAGGAGTGTGTCATGCTCCAACATGCGCAACTTTTCAAACACTAAAAATAAATCAAAAATTGTGTAAGTGGGCTTAGGCTGCCCACAAGCAGTCTGAACTCGTATTTTACTTGTTTCTGCAGGTTTTGTAATCCTGCTCACCGAAATATTTAATGTAGACTGAATGCTCATTATGGCAACCTTTGATTTACTTGCTAGAGGTCTCATATACAGCTCACATAGGAGTTTGGAGGTCCAGCCTTTGGGGGTGCTCAGCGCTTCCCAAGACCCAGCCGCGTCCTGAGGTGTGGGGCGTGCAGCAGAAGTGGATGAGCGAGACCCGTCCAACTAGGTAGTGATCAAAATTAAGTATAAATTGGCATTTTAAGACTGGCTAAATTGCGTCTGAACTCTCTTAACGCACCGCTCGGGTGAATGTAAGAACTCAGCATTGGTGAATTGGGGGCAAACGGCCTGAAGTCAAATAAGCACAATAAAAAAAAAAAATCGACACCTGCTCCCCCCNCCCGCTCCCCCCCCCCCCCAGTAAGAAAGCAGCTTAAACTAGTAAAATTTTGTTGAAACGTTCTGAAACGCCTCTGCATTTCTCTGTATCTCCGCACGGCCTGCACACCTATACTGGAATATTCGCTTATTTGGATAGTAATAGGATTAGGGCTCGATTTTGTGATGGGGGGGTTGCTGTATGGTTTCCGAAGTGCCAGTGGCGCGAAGAGTTACCGTGACTGTCAAAGGACATACAGGTCAGGAGAGCAGCAGAGCGCCACAAACCTGTACTGGTGCTCCCAAGGGGCTGTCGGGCACCCCCGCTCCGCTCGCCCCCGCCGCGGGAGAACACCACTGCCGAGCAGGGCGGCGGGCGGCACGGCCTCCGCCTTCCGCGGAGCCCCTTAGTGAGGGCTCCCCCCCCCCCCNGGGGGGGGCCCCCCCCCCCCCCTCCGCGCGCGCTGGATGATTTCTGCCCGCGCGCGTACGACGCCCGCTGCCAGGTGCTGACCCGGGCTCATTGTGACGTAGGGTCGCGGCTGATGCTGGCGCGCTTCCCAAGGCAGGGCGCTGGGGTGACGGCCCCGGGGATGGGGGGGTGTGTGTGTGTGGGGGGGGTGTCGGCGCCGGCCTTGCCCCGTCCCTGCGCCCCGATGGCCGCGGGCTGTACCTCGGCATCACACCGGGCAGAGCGCGCGCTTCACACCGCCGCGTATGTTCGGCACGCGGTGGTGTGCCAACTGCTCAACATCTATTTTAACGCCGGTAACGTACGGCTGCTGCTGACCGAGGTCATGGCAGGGGGGGGGGTGTGTGCCGCTGGGCGGGGCTGCGGGCGCACGGGGTCTGTCGCCGTTGTGCCCCCTCGCCGCGGTTCACACCCGGGGCTGCCGGACCCGCCGCCTGTCCCTGTTTGTCACCGGGCGGGCGGGAGCTCAGGTGCCGGCCGGGAGCGCGCGCGGCCGGGGGCGCGCGGGGCCCGCGCCGCGCGCGCGGCGGGGGGCGGAGGCGGGCGGCCGTCACGGCGCCGTCCCCGCCCCGCGCCCAATGGCGGCGCGGCACCGCCCCCCCCCCGCCCCGCCCCGCCGTGTGCGCGGCGCGGCCGCGCCATGGGGTTACTCGCGGGCTGGGGGCCGGGCGGGCGGCGGCGCGCCTCCTCCTCCTCCGCCGCCTCCTCCTCCTGCGCACCGCCGGCCGGGCAGTAGTGGCCGGCGCTGGGCGGCCTCGGCGAGGGCTGCCCTCCCGTCCCGTCCCCTCTCGTCCCGTCCCGGCTGGCCGGCGCCGCGGTGCCCATGGCGTAGCCGCGCTGCTGCGCGCCTGCCCCCGCGGGACGCGGCGTGGAGGACAGACCCGCTGCTAAGGTAGGTGCGGCGGCCGCGACCCCCCTTCTCCGCCCCCTCGGGCCGGGCAGGGATGCGGCGGCCGTTGGGGCGGGCGCCCCCGCGACATGTCACCCTGCGCGGGGCTGAGCGGGGACGGCGGCGGCGCCGGGCGGGTCCGCGGGGGGACGGTCCGGCCTCCGCCGAGCTGCCGAGCTCAGGGGTGCGGGACCTGCGAGGGGGTGGGACGGGCGGCGAGGAGCGCTGGAGGCGGCTCGCCGGGGCGGTGCGGGGCCGTGCGGGCTCCCTGGGAGGGGTGAGCGGCGAGCCGCGGGGTGCGCGTCTGGCGGGTAAAAGCTACAGGTGTCCCAGCGAAAATGGTTTGTGTCAGGCTGGTTGGTAGGTGCCGGGCGAGTTACGGGCACTGAGCGAGATGCTGAACGGATGCTAACCCCAGCGGGCACGTCGGGGTCATCGTACCCTGCATGGGGCCAGCTGGGAACTTAGTCATGTACCAGCGGAGTGTAAATTCGGTGTATGTCAGAATAATACGAAGGCCAGCGTCGTGTCACTTCGTTACAGTTTCACTGAGGAGTTGTTGACCGGTGGGATTTACCGTTGCGTATTTTGCAGGGGACGTGCCGGAGTCAGGGCACTGCAGCCTTCTGGGTGCATCTCTCCAAGCAGTAACAATAACGTGCCGTTAAAGTCAGATATAATTAAGTAACTTTTCCAACTTTCCCTGGCTTCAGATGCACTTGTAATTCCAAAGTTATTGCCATTGAAGTCAAACGGTATGGGACGTGATACTACTTGTGTTTTTCAAAAGAAGAGACGTCAGGTATAGCTGCGTGTGTGGTTATGCCTTTTCCACTTGCTGTGGATGTAACCAGATGTAAACCTACTTATCTCAGTTCTGCTAAGCTGTAGGTGTTACAGTTTAATTGCCATCATTTATTATTTTCTTCTAAATGCATGATCATCAGCACAGTTCGCTTTTAACAGAAACCTCTTGATAGGGTCTGTAACCTATTCGAGAGAGACTTGGATGCACAAGTGCCAGGATATTTTTCTAAGAAAGAAATTTTCCTGGTTGGGTCTATATTTATACCAAACTAAGTACTTATTTTCTTTTTTTTCTGGATGAGGCCGAATAGGCTGATATTAGACCCCATCTGGGGAGAAAACCCAAAGTGAGCGAGCCACCTGCTTTTTGATGGCTTGCGGGACCAATTTGGTTTGGCTTACAGTGACGTGGAGCCCAGTTGCTATCGTAGTCTCATAAGCGGAAGACTTCAAAACTACACTTGTAAATACAACTTCTTCTAAAGACAAAATCTATTTGTTTATCAGTTCTTGCCAGGAATACTTTTATTTCCCTTACAGTCCATGTTTTTTCCATGGATGCCAGGGGCAGCATGAGTTGATAGCTGGGTTTTAATTAGCACTGCACAGGTGTCCTGTCAAAGTGTGTCCAACCAGAGTGTTAGCAAAACGTGAGTGGAAGATGCTTATTCATTTGAAGAGCTCCAGTTTAACCCGTGAAGACTCCCAGGGCTTGAATGCCAGCTGAGGAGGAGCTGCTCTTGTTGGGACGCAGACCTGGGCTGACACCAGCTGCTGAGCCGCTGCTCAGCGTTCCCAGCTAGCTGGGGGAGGAAGGGAGGGACGGGTGTTGGGGGGTGAGGGGGGGGGCAGGTTGTTGGCTTCCTTCAGTGAAGAGTCCTTTACTCTGAAACTTGCTTCCCCCCATTGTTTGCTATAGTCCAACCTTGTGAAGTTTAAAGTGACACTTCAAATTTTTCTCTTCTAGCATGCTTTCTCTCTCTGGGGAGCTCTTCTTTGGTCCTTGATTTTTGATGCACGTTTTGTGTGTCCAGAGCCTCATCTAGTCAGAGTATGTAAATGATGTCTACCATGGATGTGATCTCTTTTAAAAATCAAGTTTCAAAGTTTGTTCTCTGGCATGCAAAACATCATTTATATACCCCAACCTCTTGATGCCTACCTCTAGGAACAGTGTTTTGAAGTTAATTGCTAAACCAGCAGGGGGAACACAAAACTTTCTGTCTATGAAGTCTCTCTTCCTACCACAGTTGCAATTTGTTAAAGCTTTGGGCCTGTACGTTTGATAGTATATCTTTAGAAGATGAATGTTGGTTGACTTGGAAAAAAACCCCACAACCATACCTTGGAATAAACACATTATTTTTGAATGCTTGTTTATTAGTTTGCTCCAGCAGGCGTGTCTCCCACTCTTCTGAATGGAACTTTTGTCATATTAGCCAGAACTGAACTTGAAAAAACAGTAGAGGTTTATTTAAGTGAAATTTCTCTTTGAGGATGTTTGTGATGAATTAATTAAACCCAAGAAATGATATTTTGAGTAATCCCGTAAAGCTTTAGATAATGAGCAAGGCAATATATTTTCACAGTAAAACTATTACTGTATCACATCTATGATTGTATATAGAAATCTTGAGAGCTGAAGTTGAGTTGCAAAGAAGCTGTATTCTCACAAGAAACTATTCCTAGTATTTAGGGTTTCCATAAGAGAGAATATTTTTAGATATTCTCTTAGCTTTTAAGAAGTCATTACTAGCTTATTTTTGTAAAGGTCAACTGACGCTCCCAGCACGGATCAATAATGATTTTTCTTTTTGATTTGTATTGGCGTAACGGTTGATTACGTGTTTCGTGCCGGGGACGCTGAATGTAACCTTCTTTGGCAACAGCCTTTATCTGGATGAGCTGCGTTGATCCATACTGGTTTCTAGTCTGTGAAGTCTGATGCAGCCAAATGGCAAATACTTAAGGTACGGGTATACAAACAGATTGCTGAATGCTAAGTGAAGATGGGAATTTGCAGCATGTCAGCTATTCCCCGGTAAGAGCCAGGGAATGGGCTCTCACACTGCCGTAAATACGAGAGATCTTGCTGCTTATACTTTGGGGTTAAGCTGTCTTTCACTGATGGTGGGGTAAAAACACACCTGGGAGCATTTGCCACGGAGTAGCCGATTTGCTACTTGTGAGTGATAACAATTGTATATTCTTTGGCTAGAAGGTCTTGGAGCAAGTGGAGACAAAAAAATAATTCAATTGAAATTAACAGTCTCGGATCAGGTTTAAAGCAAGAGATGTAAGCTCCTCCGGTTCTGGAATAGCACTGACGACATATCGAGGCACTAGGAATAGGAAATAGGAATTTTCTTCCCATTGTTTCAGTGAGCAGGTATATGTGTATTCCAGTGGCCACGCATTCTTCTTCCAAGAGCATTATCTGACGTTGCCAGATACTGAAGGTACAAAAAGATGCGTCTTAGGTTCCATTGATGATCTCCCTCTTCCATCATTTTTGTGGAATCACAAAACTTTCTCCCTTATATGGTTCTCTGAGACCCTGAAGTACGTAGTTTGTAAAGTCAAAGTGAGATTTCTGTTATAATGTTATTTGAAAATAGCACTAAAGCTTTGCCTAATTTGTCTTACAATTCTTTTGTTTGATATCCCCAATAATATTCTGTTAACGTTTAAGACATGAATTACCGAGTCTTGGGCAATTTATGTAGATCTTGGAAAATACTGTGTGGGATAGAGACTGCAAATATCTTTGCAATCAAATTACTTTTGATCTAGTTCCATAAAATATTTGTGTATTATAAATAAGCATTACTTCTGTAGCAGTAATATTTGTGGTGATTAACAGTGGTATGCTAGTTTCTAGCCACTTCATGAATTGAAGCATGTTTTGCCATAAAAACGTACTAGCAAAGAAGTAGTGCAATTGGAATTGCTTTATCCATAACTGTGGATTCGCATTTTTATGTGCTGGCAGTCATCCAATAGAGCAGCATTTCTTGCGCTATTACAGCAACAATTAACTCTGTGGTAGCCAAAATGAAACAGATTTACACACCTCTGGAAATCACTGAAAGAGGTACTTTTATTTCCAGTCTGGCAAAATGGATATTCTTTTNTTTTTTTTTTTTTTTTTTTAAAGAACATCCTTAGGGACCTTGAGCATCTACATAGTCAGATTTGTCAAGTTCAGCAGTGAACATTTTATATATTGCATTGTATCTGTTATATTGTTGAGTTGTGCTGCTTACACTTTGTTATGACTGGCAAAATATGCTAGTTTATGATGTATTTATAATGAAATAAATGAATTTACTGAGGAAAATGTGAAAATAGCGATTTCATATTTGTTCTGTGAATAGTACTTTAAAATGAGCTATACCTGTTTATTGTTAGCAAATTTAATGCCATTGTATTTAGCACTTCTCTTTCATAGTCTGTCTAATTTCAATACACTAGTTAGCCAAGTTAAGATTTTTTTTCTTTTCTTTTTTTTTTTTTTCGGTTGCAACATGTTGTAAGATTTTGGGCGTCAGCTGGAAAGGGCCCCTCTTTTAAATAAGTTTAGTTGTGACCTTGCAAGAGACCTGTTTAGATTGCAGGAGAATAGTTTATCTAGAGGTCATGGGCCTGAACCAGGTTAATTATAGAGCTAACACCTATAGGTTGGTTTTCTGCACAGAAGGCAATAGGAGCTGTGATACAGGAGGTAACATTAGTGATTCTGAAAAAGAATGGCAGTTCACTTATAGTCTGATTTCCTTTGTAAGCACAGGCATTTTCTGTTGGAAATCAGTGTAGGTTCATTGTGTGAGTCGAGGACAATAAAAAAAATCCCAAAGCATCCAGTGAGCTTACTGTGTAGTACAGATCTGCTGAATACATGTATTTCTTTGCCAAGAAGCTGGAGGTGGATTGAAGACTGATATGTCCTATTTTGTCTTAGATTTATAGAAGTAATTTATTAGGCTATCACTGCATTTGACACAACGTGACTGAGAACTATGGTAGTATTTTATCACCAGTGCAATACTTTGACAATGATTTGAGTGAGGCAAAATTCTGGTTTGATTTACAAACCAGCTATTGCGGTATTTGAAAAGCTGGGCTTTTCTTATATTAAGACTATTACATTAATGGACCAGGTCACTCCTCCAATATGTACAGCTCGTGTTCTGTGACGGATTAGTTCCTCCCTCCGGTGTTTAAAATGACCAGTGTTTCCGAATACTTGTAGATCTGGTGATTTGGTTCACTCCAGTGATGTGGTGCAGTGATTTCCTTCTGGCATACAAGATGCACAGATTATTTATACGAATACAGGAATTTATTGTGGCCTTCGTTCTCCCAAAACTTATGTTCAAAGCTTTTTACAGTCTTCATTTATATATTTAATATAAAATAATGAAAGGAAGGAAATCCTATATGGTAAAAATTATATGGGAGTATATCCACATTCTGAGTGGAACGTGCCAGTGATGTGTATCTTGATTGAAACAAATCCTCCTCGCAGTGCTTATAAATGATGATTTTTATGAAAAATGTTTTGCCTTGACCTTATCATGTTTCTGTGCCCAACAAATTAAATTACACTGGTTATTTGGCAGACGATTAGGGAGAGGGTAGGTTACTCCTACACAAAGCAAAGCTCCTTTTGACTCATTCTTTTAACTGCATAGCACTTTAAGGTCTTCCCTGTTTGTGTGGGAGAAGTTTCCTATCTTACAGATGTGCATCTGAAAATTCAGTGGCTAACAGCTAACTTTTGATAAACGTGTTTATCTTGTGTTCTTGTTTAGCAACCTGAAGAAATAATCTGTTAATCTACCTGCTCTCTAGAGTATGCTTTCATCTAGAGAGCGAAATTCAATACATACTTTTAATTTTTTTTCCCAAAATGTGGTTTTGATAATGCATGCACTTAAAGTGCCTAGTAGTTAATATTTTGACCTGTTAATTCAAATCTCGCAGTATCTTATGGCCAGCGGCAGTGGGGAGGGCTGTTTTATATCACCTCATCCAATTCCCCTGTAATGGGGAACTCTGGTTTTTAATCCTGTTCAATTTGCTGACCACCCCTCCCCCCGCAAGAGGATTGCGTCCTTACGTAGCGAATTTATGCTTAATGCCATAGTCTTGCTTTTCATTATTACGCCTTGTGGGTTTCTCACAATTAACCCAGAGAATTTCAAGTATTTGTAGGCCACGGTTTTGAAACTTTTCTAAATGTATAGAGGCAATGTCATGATTTTAAATCCAACATTATTTCCTGGTTGGAAGGTTCCAGCTAGAATATTTCTAGCTCCAATTCTAAGGTTTTGCAGTTTAGTCTTGAAAAAATAACAGCAGCAAGCATTCATTGACAGAATAATTTGCTGAAATCTTTTACCCTGAGTGGAAGAAGCCTTGCTGAGTTGTTGGTAACTTTCCATCCTGCTGTGGCTCCTTCTCCGCAAGGAGATGCCTTCCCTAGGGTTATATCTGTCTTGATAGGTACGTTAGAGCTGTTATCTGTTTAGTTTAGGTGTGCAATTAGAAACTGAGCCAAGTAAAACTCAAGATAAATGAAATTTTGTGAGGTTGTTGGCTGCTACTGTGTTTGTGAAGAGTAAGATAGTCCGGTGCCAGGAAACCTATTCTGTTTCCAATTAGAAACCATAAAAAAATAAAGTAATTAGGCCAAATAAATTTAACTATGAGGAGGAAATGTTGCAGAGATTTGTTTCATGCAATTTATGATCTTCTTGTTCAGCCTGAAGATTCCTGTGCACTAGAAATCTTCTTTCAGGGTAAGTTTTCAGAAGCAGCGAGTCCCATTTAAGAAACATGAGACTGGTTTGTGTTAATTGTGGTGAGATATTACTGGTTGAGTTCATTGGGGACCTGAGTTTTATTTAAATGTAGATTTGGGACTCATAGATTTCTTGGGCTGCCGTGAGAACTTTACCCCAGTCTTTATGTATGGACGTTTCTAGAAGTCTCTGCTTTTTTCCTCCTTCTGCTACCTGAATGTTCATCAGGAAGATGGCATGTAATTGTGCCACTGGTATTCCCTGATAAGAGCAGTGAGATTTTTCATCCATCTTCTAACTAGAAGACAGAAGCAGAACTACTGAAAGGAGTGTTGTCTTTCTAGGTAGGTCTTATGGGGGGGCTGCTGTGGCCATGTCGAGGTCCTGTTACGACTTTTTTGCATGTGAAAGAATAGGCTAACTGCAAGTTGCACAGAAAATACGTGGCTGAAGCTGGTACTAGATTGCAGATTGCTTGAGCCATTATAGTATAAGAACTGTACAGCATCCCAACATCTTGCTTTTGCCACTCCCTTTAGAGATGCTCTGATGTAGGGTGTCACTGAGGGCTCTATGTTAAAGTAGAAAAGTTCTGATTCGGTACTCAAGTTACGCTTATGGTGTTGGTCTTGTTAAACTCTTCAGTGCCAGGTTCACTCCCTTGCGTAGAGATTCGGTAACCTCTAGGAACTTCTGCTGTTGTCAAAAAGGAATCTGTTCCAGTTTCCTTCTTGTGGAAGAGTCTTGTGTACTCTTTCCACTGAAAGACTCCCGAATGCACTTCCTTCCCTTCCACCTATTGAAACCCTCCTACATCCTGATCCTGGAAGAGGCTATTCTCTTGTTTACACTTGATAAGCAAAACCTTGCCCCATAGCCTGTAAAGATTCAGCTGCATACGTACCTCCCTGTGTTTGGGGGAAGGGAAGTCCTGGGAACATACAACAGAACAACTTTTATCATGTTTCTATAAACTGTCTCTTACTTTTGTGCTATATTGTGCAATGATTATTCAGCTGAAACTTCCAGTGTCTGGTGCATGACTTTATTTTTCTGATCTAAACTCACAGCCGTTCAGGTCAGGTGACTTAAAAAAATGTTGAGAAGCTGAAAGGAAAGTTGGTTATGAAATGATACTGAGAATAGACACCGTCATCCAAACCGGAGCTTCATGCCAGCTGTGGGCAAAATAGGTACCAGGTAACAAAACCAAACTCGGTAAACCGTTACAAAAAAGGTGGAATGGTTTCACATCTTTTATGGACTCATTTGTGTATATTTTGTAGCTTCCTGTAGTTTGGCAGGCTACATTGTAATACATTAATAAGAAAATAAATAAACAAAATGTTAAAACAAAAGTCACATGGAATAGAGGGGCACAATTGCTAAATGGCATAAAACATCTTCCCTTGGCACTTGTCCAGTTCCCATAGCCTTTAACTGTGACTTGTTGAAATGTCCCATTACAAGCACAGCAGCATGTGAACTGCAGGACATCAGAGTTACTTTTTCCCTGGGCTTTTAATATGTCAGGATTTTTAGTTTTATTACTTTTCATATATTCTCTGAAAATGAAACTACTTTGTTGTTTCTAAAACAGAATCTTTTCCTTTAATAGTTTATGAATAAGTTACTGTTTTGAGTCCTGAATGGTGGAACTTCATGTATGTGCCTTGGACATTGAAAAAATACATACAAATTTTCAATTCCACATTAATATTTGCTAACCCCGTTAGTCAGCTTTCTGACCTGTACGTGAGCAAATGACGCAGAATTGACAGAGGATAAATGTCATCTAATAAAAAACAAATCTGTTAAAATGCATACTTAATAGGAGTAGGGTTATAAATAAACTCTTTCAAAAACTGTTCTATTCCTGAGTTTATAGAACTGCTCGTGTAGTTAACCAGTCGTGATCTTTTTCTTATTGAGCTTGGCTATGCTTGATTACAAACGATTGCCTTTTTTACTTATGCATGGAATGCATGTATTCATTGCATTCGCATAGGGAACCAACAAATGGGAGAAAAACTGGTTAAATAAGTGAAATGGTTGCCATGCGTAAAACAAACAAACAAAAAGGGAAAAAGCTTTGGCTGTGAAGGCCTTCTTGGATGGCCTAGAAACTTAGGTTCACGTTGCTATGGCAAAACAACACAAAGGGACAGATCCTGCTGGTTTCGCTCAACTATCCCCATTCACTTCGGTGGGGCTTGTGATGTGACTTAGAGGAGGAAGATTCTTGGCTTGCTTTGGTAGAGAAGTGTTTGTTAGTGGTGTAGAGAGCTGTGCAACCTCTGGCACCGTGCATGGAAAGAGGAGGGAATTACCAGAGTCCGTGTCGATAAGGAGGAGAGGAAGTGGAAGTTATTCTTCAGGCAGCAAAGGAAAAGGTTAGACAACGAGGAGGATAGAGTTAAGGCAAGGGAGAAACTTGTATGGGAAAGGTAGGTGGTGATTAAAGAAACAGATGGTGACTATTGGGGGGAAAGGCTTAGGGGAACAGAAATAAAAGGGGAAAATAAAGCAATAAGAACCCAATTCAGCAATAAATGCAGCAAACGCCTATGCTGTAGAAGTCTTTAATAGGAAGCAGAAACACCCCCAAGTCTGTGGCCACCTGCAGGCGTATATATTGCTAGGTTGGGCTGTGCAGAGCAGCTTTGAAAAAGCAGGCAAAAATAAATTTACCAGGAGAAGAAAAGTGGGTAAAAATCCAAGCTAAGGAGATGACTGATCTCAAGGAGAGTAGGACATATCAGGTATTTTGCTAGAAGTACGGAAACAGGCTGAGTAGAAAGGTGCTCGGATCTGAAGACAGAGCTTAATCCTTGGGCTTATACTTGGTCATTTTCATTTGTAGTTCTTCAAGCACGTTAGAGCAGAGTCCTGTCCCCTTTTTGGCAGACAGTAAGCAGATGTGCAGATGGATACCTTTCTGCTGGTGACAGAACAGCACAGAATGCGATTTCTTAGTAACAATCCATGCATAAACCACAGAGCCTTACGTCCTGGTAGCTCCTGTCAGTGAGGGCTGGGAAATCCTTAGTGGAAAGGTGTGTTTTTTTTTTTTTTTTGTAAGAGTCAGCAGCATGCTTCTAACTTCTGAATTCTTTGGTCATGTTGTAGTGTTAAAGGTGACTTTCAGTTCAAAGGATAGCTTTAAAAATCCACAAAAGACTGGAATTCTCAGGAAGATGAGTGGCAGATTTTTACAAAGAAAAAATATTTTGGTTAATGAAAGCTAGAGAGATAAGAGTAGTGTACTGAAGTGATTTGTGTTTTGTGCTTACTGCTGCTGGCTCAAACCAAGTCAGATTCTTTTAAATACCATTGAGTTAAGGAGTGTTTGTTGTCCTCTAGCTTAGAGTAGCATTGAGATCTGTCCTTCTGTGGCTGGCCACGCTCACAGGCCAGTCAGCACATCCCAGCGTCCTCCAAAAGCATCATACTTTCCACTGGTTTCTAGCTAAGCTTTATGCATTAAAATTTTCATGGACATTAGAGGCTTCTGCTTTAAACCAAATTAAAACCTCATAATTCCTCTTCTTCTTGTCCTGATGTACTTCAAAATGTGTTTCTCCCCTTCCTCTCCCCCAGTCTTCTTTCAAACCTAATAAAATCTAGTAGCAGGAAGATTCTTCCTGATGTTCCCAGTAGCGCTTATGCCTAATTGCATCTGCCAAATTACACTTCTCAACAAAACAGCCTCTTTTGTGCTTCTTAGACCCTCATTTTTATCAGGAACTAGTGGCCTTTACGCCAGCAAAATTCAGTGAAAATTACCCCAGCAGATGATGCCTCTCGGAGTCTGCAATGGCTCTGGCTGCAGATGCTCTCTTTTGCCCGCCTTTCTTGCAGCTTGTAGTAGTATAAAGCATTGGTGTGAAAACAGTATGTTTAGTAAACCCGAAGCTCTCATGTCATCTCTTCCTCTTCCTCGTTGGGATCTGTTGGTTATACTCTTAATATGCTCTTTTGTGACCTCAGTTACAAAAATAGCTACCCAGATATACCCCAAAGGAAAAGATGATTCTCTCGGAAATTTCTTTTGAATCTCAAATTGACTAGCAGTTGTGTTTACTTCTTGGATAAATAGTTTAGGTTCCTGATCCCTTTGCACAGCTTTCTTCTCTTATTTCAAAGGAAATGTCCCCCTGTTCTGTGGACTGCCTCAACTTTTCCTAGTTTTCAGGTTCCGCATGTTGTTCTAGTGATCATAGGTTTCACACTGAAGTACAATCTGGCACGTTTTGCACCACAGCTGAATTTTTCTCACCTTTCTTATTCATTTCTCTTTGGTACTGTCAGATGGTCAGATAATAGCAGCTTCATAGCTGACTTCCGTCACACGGGGGGGTGATCAGGTTTTCCAAAATACTGACAAACTGCCTGCTTAGTAGGTTTATTCTTAAATGAATTATTAGTAGTATTTTCATCTGTACTTTTTGACGTGAATTGCTGCTGTGTAGCTGGCAGTCTGGATATCATCCAGCCTAACTTTGTGACACTCTCTGTCAATTTGTCACCTTTTCGCGTTGTCTTTCATTTGCCCTCCTTTTTAAGTTTGTGTGTGCATATCTGCAAGCAAGTGAGCCCTTTCTTTAGAAAGCTCTTCCTAATTCTCATTTAAGTCTCCATTATTCACCCTCCACAAGCTGGCAGAGTCAGAGTAGAAGCCTAGGGCTTTTCGATCACATACTGCCTGCTCCAAGTTATACCTTGTAAATGTCATTGGGCAGTGGGTTGCGGTAAGAGTCAAATCACTCTTGTTTTTGCATACAGGTGGAAATAAGTGTGTATTCTCTCTCCCTTTTAAATCATCTTTCCCGAATCAAAGTCGAATGGAAACTTGGCCTTTTAATGTACTTAAGAGGTCGGCACAGAGTGGGATTCTCAGCTGCTCTCAGCAGCATCACTTTATCTCCAGTTTTTTTCCTGTGTTCCCTATTTCTGCACAACTGCGTGCCTTATAAAAATGTCACTGAAGAAAGAATGAGAAGTTTGTGCTGATGGAAGAGTGACCTGAGTAATGTCTTATGTTTTCCTATTTAGTGTATTGCTGAGCATATGTGCTGTAGTTGCTCTTTTTCTGGTTTCTCTTTTGTTTGTTGTTGTTGATGAAATGGTTGTACATCAGTAACTCAAGTTTCAGAATGCTTATTCATTGCCTGTTTGCACGTATGACATCTTGCAGGACATTACGATGGTCTTTTATTGTTAACACTGGCTACAAACCTCATGGTTTGCTGTATTTGATCATTTTTCTTTATGGTAGCATTTAAAAATTGAGTTAGCAACCAAATACTCTCGTTGAGTAGATTTAGGTTTCTTTTTATCTAGAGAAATAGCAGTAAGTGATTCCAGCTAACGTTTGACTTCCCAAATGATGTTCAATATCTGCCATAAATTCCTTATGGCTTGCTGTTTGGCATTAAACCTGTTTGATTTGGATTTTTATGTTCAAAAACTTCTGTGTTAAAGAATTCTCCAACACTCTTGTCAACAATTTATTATTTCTGTTTAATAAAGGTTGCCCTTAATTTACCACAAAGTTCAGTATCCCTTGCGGATTTAAGGGTTTAGCTATATAACCTTACACTCTAGGGGGAGATGAGAGATATCTAGGAACTCATAGAATGCTTCTAGTAGGTTCAGGATGAATAATTTTTACAAGCCTTGTAAATTGCCCTAGGAAGCCATCATTTTCTGAGGTTTTTCTGTTTTGAGCTGTCTTTAGCATTGGTTTTGTGTGTGTTAATCCTTTTCCAGAACTTTTTTTTTCTTGAAGATCAACCCATCTTCTACAAAATGTCATAGAAGAAATCTTTAGGTAAATCATGCTTGTTTGGGGTTTTAGGGTGGACTATTGCTGCATTATGAGAATGTGTTGTTTGTCTTGCTATTCATGATAGAAATTCCTTGCAGGGTCTTGTTGCCTCAGTCATGTTGTGTGGTAGTGTAGTTTCACCTAATGTTTTTGTAAATGTATTGATCCTAACAAGCAATGGAAAGAATAGTTTGTGCACAGAACCTGTAAGTAATAAAACATTCAACATCAGTAACAGGGATATGTTTTAAGATGGAATAAGCAAAATTGTACAGAACTGATGTTGTTGAATGATATATAAGTAGGTATTTGTTTATTTCTTGAAACATTTTTTTCTCGTAGATTAATTAATATCTATTCCTAAGTTCAGGGCCAGTTTTAAAAAGGACAATGTGTGGAAGAGAACAAAAATGCAATTGGTTTTTTTTTGTGGCTAAGGCTATTTTAAACATCCCAGGATAGTTTCACAGGTTCTTAATTTTTGAGGTTAGGGTTTTAGGTTAGTATGACTTAAGTATTTTCACATATAGTGCCAGTATCATATAATTCTGATGGAAAAGAATCTCCAGTTTGGGATATCTAATCATACATCAATCACATGTAACTTTGTGAATAGCAAGTAACAGGATACCCAGATCTTGTTTACACTGTGTGAAGTGATACGTGTACCTCTTCCAATTCAAGAGTAAGCTCCTTTTCCCCAGACTGAGTGCCAGTGGGTAGAAGATAAAGATTACTGAGTAGCATCACTAGAGTCACCATTTCCCTAGGGGATTGCTTCGTCACTGCTGTTGTCTGACGATGTTTCTAAGCCACTGGAAGGGCGGTGATGAGAGGGTATGCAGAACCAGTGACAGAATTTCAACCTAAAGAGTCGTGTGTCAAAAGCAAACAGGAGACAAAAGCAAACGTGCTTCTTACAGGGGACGCTGAGCTTGAAAGTGAACAGCATGAAACCCCACGCTGTGATGGATGTCCAGCTTGTTCCTCGCCCCACGCGTTTCCGTCCCCTGGAGGTGCGGTGTCTGGGCGCTGCCAGCAGCGTGGCTCCGGGGCTCTCCTCAGCGCTGGTGGGGTGTGGGTCACCCCCGAGACCCGTCAGAGGTGCTGGGAGCTGGGCGCTGAGGGGAGGATCTGTTGGAGGCCATAGTTCTGGCCTTGGGCACCGACAACCCTTTCTTGGTGGGAAGCTGCAGCTCCCCCCGCACAGGGCAGTGCTGTCTCTGTCGAATAACCTGTGGAGAAATTCTGCAAAGGAATTCCTGGTGTTTTCCTCGTGGCCGTAGGAGTGCTATCAGCCGGTGTCTTGGAGTGCTGGTCTCGGTGCAGGTTTCCCTGGTGCAGACTTTTGGTCGTACGCAGGGTGGCACACGCTGAAAAACAGGGCCTGGCCTTTTGTCTGACTTTGTACTTCATTCCATTTTAGTGTCAGCAAGAACCTTTTAAATGGTATTTGTGTTGTCATGGTTTAGATTTTGGTCCTGACTCAGCGTTCTGCTATCACTTAGCCCCACGACGGTGGTTTGCAGTTGCTGGCATTGCTTTGTGGTGAGTGTTGGTGGCTGCTGAGGCACCGTCTGCCATCTTCTGCTCCTGACTGAAGGCTGGTAGTGAAGTAAAGTAGCTAAGTTTTTTTTTTTTTTATTTCATTGAATATGATACCAATGTTCTGGTTCCTTACGTACTTGGTCTACAGTCTCATTCTAGACTGAGATGACTGAGAACAGTTTTTAAAAAAAAGTGGAAGAGGATATTGTGCATCTAGTAAGTGTTTCCCCCCAAATCTGCAGCGTGCTTTCTGGGGTCAGAATTTTCAGTGTTTTTAATGCCTGCAGGTGTCAGCTGTATTGTTATTTATTTGTATAGCACATTTAAGTTGTTTTACTGACTTGGTATATCATGTCTTGAAATGTCTTAAAATAAAGATTCTGAACAGCTTTATATTTATATTTATATTTAGCGTCAAGTGGCCTTGAAAAGTTTTCAGAATTTGTGATACTGAGAAATGATGAGATAAATTTATTGTTTTGCCCGTAAACCGGCTAGAGCACATGTGAAACATTTCTCCATGGTACAATAAAGGTAGCAGCAGATAAATAAACAAACAAATGTTTATATGTCCCAGAGAAAGTCTGGGACATATAAAAGTTAAAATAAACATTTCTGAGGCTGTGAGTACCATTGGCAGGCTTCAGCAGGACTTCACTATTAGTTGACAGAAGGGACTCTGGGATTTCACTTCCAAGCAGATCACAACTTGCACAATGTATAATATGAAAGAGTGACAGCTGCAAAGAAGTGCTGAAATACGGGGGGAAGGGCGCTAAGCGGACAGTACCTACGGTATCTGGCAATATAAAATGCACTCTCTGGTAGCCCTTTAAGAAAGAATTCTGTTTCTCTTGTTACAAGAGAGATAACTTTAAATATCCAGTAACATTTCTGTAAGTTGTATTAAAGTGTGTTTTTACTTCTTTCTGTAGGCAATTAAAAGTCTGGAAGATTTGATTTCAAAACGTACCACAAATTTCAAAGGAAGTAAATCTACATGAAGAGCTACAAAGGGAGTTGATTTGAGAAGATACAGCGTTTGCAAAAATGTCTTCAAGTTGTGTGACTTCAGTGTTTGCTTTGATGATTTTGTGCTTTGCAGCTGCAGGTAGGTGACATTATGTAAATCATGCATTCAGTGTAACTTATTGTATATGTTCAGAATTATTGATCAAAAATACTTTTTCCATGCTGGAAAAATGTAGGTCAGCTAAAGTTTATATTTACATCTAGGTTTTATATAAAACTACTGTGAATCGTGACTGCTGGTATGGTAATACTTTGGGAGTGGAGGCAGGGTAGCTCTGCCAGCGTGAGGGTTGTGCTGGTGAAGCTGAGGTAGGGCATCTCTACAGATGTGTACTGAAAGGGTGTACCACCTCAGCTCAGCGCTGCCTTCAAGGTCTAGCATCTGGAATTAAGTCCCAATTACTTTAGTTCATAAAAATAAATTTCCGACAAAAATCTCATAAATATTCGTAATAAGTCACCGAGTCCATCCATCCTTCCTGCCCTATTGGGACAGATCTCACCTCGGTCATTCCTGACAGTTGTCTAATCTGTTTTAAAGTTAACTGTCAACGGTGATGGTCAGTGTTACTGGAGGTCTCATAAATTAGGAAGATGCATTGCCATTTACAGGGATTGTTCCTGTCCCACATTTTGTCCTAGATAGGGATTTTTATTACTGTGTTGCAGTAACTTGTGACAGAGAAAGGAAGGATCTGTAGAGTTCAAGTACCTAGCTTATATTGTAGTTTCTTCAAGTGCTGAAGTGATTCTTCTCGGTATGTTTGTTTGTCAAAGTTCTTCCTGTGGTTGCAAGGGGAAGCCTCTTATGTGTCCAGCTTGCATACAGCATGGGTCGTCGGAGAAGAGGCCAAGTGGATACACAGTCAAAATGAGGTAGTGGGAAAAGTGGACAGTGGACAGATGGCTTGCTTAAATCTGAGATGTCCTCACTGTGGAAAAGATGAGCAGCTTTGGAAGAGACAGGGCTGAGCAATTAAATGTGTTACAATTTGGCTTCCTTTCATCGTCAGCATGGAAAATTATGTTGTTTCAAACCCTCAAGCCTTGTGGGACTTTCTCTGGGGTTGACCTCCTGAAGGCAGCCATCCAACATTAGTAACTTCGATTATTTAATAGTACGTGATGCTAACATTTTGCAATAGCTTCATTACAGATGAACTTTCAGCAATACAGGGCGTGTCTGAGTGTGTCTGTGGCTTGAGCTGAGGGTATGAATGCTGATCTTGGCTGAGAAGAGCGATTACTTGGAGCACATCCGAATCATTACAGATGCGTAAAAATCTACTTGAAAGAAAGTGCCAGTGTAGCAAATAAAAACTGTTTTAATTGATCACAACCACAATTCCATTTTGCTGCTGAGGAGATTGCTTGCCTAAGAAGTCAGCTTGCCTCTTAACACCAGCTTTAATTAAAAACCACTAATTTAAAAGTGTTGTCAAACATAGTACTGCTATTAGAAAGTTATTCAGTGTTCAGAAACCATACCATGCCTGTCCTGAAGTTTATTGTGGTTTTTTTGGTTTTACTCCCCAATTCTGTGTTTTCCTCTGGCAGCTATTTTTGAAACAAGCTCTTAAAAAGCACTATGGCTTTGGATTTGATCAGATGCTTATTCATATGTAGAGTCATAGAATGATTTTTGGCTGGAAAGGACCTCTGGAAGTCTAGTCCAGCTCCCTGCTCAGAGCAGGGCTAGCTTCAAAGTTATTTCATTCTTGGGGACTGATTCTTCCCAGTATCTGCACGGGAAGAAGATAGCTGAAGGGAGTAGAAAGGGTCACAGTTCATTAGGGGGAGGTGAGGAAGCACTGTCATTGTGGTTTCTAAGCGTGCCTGTCCAGTGGGTTTTGGTTTTCTTCCCTGCTTTTTATTTTTGCAATAAATTATTAATGAGAACAACTAGTTCATGTCCTTTGCAGAGTATCATGAGTACAGTAAGATAAGAGCAATGAAGAACTGATGGACTGATGAAGGAGAGAGAGAGAGAGCTCTCAGGCAGATATAATTACAACTGAGGAAGGACAGCACTCTGAAGGTTATTTAGATAGAGCTTTTGCAACATTTTTCTGTTAGTAGTCACTGAGTCCTGTTAACCCAAAACATTATGCTTTAAATGCAGGGAGTTTGTGGCTATAGGTGAATACAGGTGGGAGCAAGCAATGCGTTCTAGTCATGTGCGGAGAAAGCTGTGGCAGATGCCCATGAGCTGTTGTGAGTGTGATGGCCAGGGTACCACAGGCTTGGCTCTTAATTGCCGGTGTACAGAACCCGAGCTTTTTCAGGCTTGAACCATTAACATACTAGTATAAATAAAACTGATAAGTATAAATAAAACTAAGAAGTATAAATAAAATCCCTGTGTGCCTGTGGTGAAGCCTGGGGGAGGCAGGGGGCAGCATGCCACCTCCCTAGGGTGTTGATTTTTGTATGTTGAGCCTTTTTCCAGCTTACTCTTTGTTTCTGAAGTAGTGAAGCTGCTGCAGGAGAGCACACCTTTCTTTTGTTTGCCAGTCCTACACTGACACTGCTATTATTGGTCTATTGCTAATTTTCCAATATCTTCAGCATTGTTACCTTTTCAGGTATAGGTGATCTTCTAGACAGAATCTGTGGGGTTGTTTTTTTTTTTCTTTCTTTCCATTCTTGCTTTTTAAGGTACTAACGTGTTAAATATTTCTCAAAAAAAATGGAGTTAGATGGCATGATGCACAGAGATGTATATTCAAACCTGAGCCACAAAACTGCATGTTTTTCATGCTAATAGCTTAAAGAATATGCTTCACTAACATTGCATTGAAAATGGTCCGTATAAATATTCAAAGAATAATTGTCTATTTTTCTACCTCCTCTTACTGCTTGGATGTTTGTAGCGAAGTGCTTATCGGAATCTGATTTACTTTTAGCCTGTAGACAGATTTCTTCTAAGCTCATATTTATACAGCTTCAGTTGTACAGAAAAAGACTGCAAAGAAAACCTTGATTACTGTGAGATTTTTCTTCCCCATGGAAACTCCAAGGCAGGATGGAGAGGAGAACTGCTGGCAAACTACCTTACGGTCTGAAGGAATTATGTTTTTGAAGTGGGCTTAAACTAAGGTCTGGCAAGCTGCAGTAGGAACTCCACACAAATGCTCAGAACTGCACAGCTAACAGCCTTGGATAACCTCATAAGCAAGTCTGGCTTTGTAGTCTTGGGAGCAAAAATATTCTGCCCTAATGTGGCTTAAATCAAAGGCTGAAACATATTTATTTTACTTGCTTGCAAATTTGTGCAGTTGGGTGCGTGATGTATGTCTTGATAAAATGTCAGAGGACAGCTGAAATGCATACCTGCCCTAGGCCCCAAGGCCAAACCTTCAACAAGGTAGGTTCTTCCATGAAGGAATGGGAATTTTTTTTTCAATTGAACTTCTTTTTTTCCTTTTTCTTTCCTGCTTTACTGTTCAGCTGGAAAGAAGGTAGAAGAGAAGAAGCCTGTGGATCTGCACTGGCCAAAGGTCTCATTCCAGCCTTCTGGGGTAGATCCCCCAGTGGTGCAAATCATTCCTGCTGTCGACAGAGCAGTGCAGCCGTGGCATCTGATACCAACCAGAACTTGCCCATGCAGCTATGTTCTGTCTCCCTCAGCCCCCTAGATATTTGGTGTTGCCTCTGCTTGCTTTGTAGACACCTCTCCTTGTGACAGTTTCACGGTTGTGGTCAGGCTGATGGAGAGACTGTAAGAATTGGGTATATTGAAGAATTTACCCATTTTCTGTAATACTGAGCTTACCGGCTATTCTGCTTACATTAGGTCTGTCTCTATGGTTTTCTTTCAACAGCTCTTTATTCCTTGGTTCTCTACTGTATTATTATCCTAGGTTGTATTTTTTCCTTTCCTACATACTTGTTCTTATAAGTAATCTTGTGTTGTTCAAAGCATGTGTGCTTCATTTTCAATAAGGCTGTTTGCTTGTAAGCTAATGTATCTTTTGGATCTGTGCCCCCCAGATATGGTGGTGATGGGTGCCATGTTAATAAGCGTAACAACAGGAAGAAACAGGCCTTGTCATGACATCTTTTTTTTTTTTTTTTTAAGAGGAACTTCCCCTGACCTTGAACACTGTGTTTCCAAAAGCAACATAGGATCCTTCAAAGTATAATAGAAAGTCCTTCCACTGGAAGGTGAAGGACGTGATCTAAAAAAAAATAAAATAATGATGCTGGGAGTCACTCACACAAATTTCCTTCCATTTTAAACAGTGTTTGCTGGGTATTTCCCAGGTGTAATTAAATTGTAAGTTTTATTTTTCCTCAAAATATTTGCTGCCAGAGGTGTGGGGGTTTTTGTTTGTTTAAATTGCGGTTAGAGGATGAGAACCAAGGGACAGGGGTTGGTTGGCTCTTGAGTTATTGGGACTGAAGTAAAGCACAGACTGGTTGCAACTTTTGAATGGATAGAGGTTTTGCTCTCCCACCTCCCTCTTCCTTTAGTTCTTTCTCATAATCAGCCAACTTCTGCCTCCCTTGAAAACCCCCCCGGTCCTATCACTTTACGGTCTGGATAGCCAGTCTTCTAGAGGATGAGATTAACCAGTACTCGGAGCATTTAAAGACTTGCATGCTCAGACAAGAGTTAGAGGAGCAGAAGGCTGGTTCGCGTGCTGTGCTTTGCTTGTCTTGTATCTGTGCTGCTGCCACGTTTTGGGTTGGAAAGGCTGGGAGCCCTCCGGTAGGGGCTGTAAGGCAACGGCCAATCTCTTTTCATGAGAGTCTGTCATGCTCTCAGTTCTGAGAAATACTGATTAGGAACCACTGACTAGCTTTTAAAGGTGGAAGTTGTTCAGTTTTTTTTTTTATCCTCTCTGCACCCTAATGGTGAAGCATCTTAATGTCAGATGTTCATCTGATAGGGAAACAAATGATGAATTCCTAACTTCATGTCATTGAGCTTGGTGAGATAACTCTGAGAAGCCAAAATGTACATTAAAAAATTGATAGGTAATCTTAATTTCACACAAAAAGAAGTAATACCTTTCAAGAAGTAAATGATGTTTTTAAGTGAGCAATTTAAATATAAAGACTGATCAAACTGGGAAACTACACTAAATCTGAATTAATGTTTCTTCAGCACTGCTGTTTGGTGATCTAGTCCTGTGTAAATTGGGTTTTTAATCTGGTCTTCTGTCTGTCTCTCAACCAGCTCAATTGAGAGACATCCTGTGCCATTTCTGTGTGGTTTATGCATGAACAGGATTTTTATCTGCCAAAACTACACAAAAATTCTGAAGAGCTTTGAGTGTCAGGACACAGAGAAAGATTATGTATTTTAGAAGAGGTAATTGTATCAGAGACTTGGAATGGCTTGAACTCAGCAGACTGCATTTTTCCTGTATCAGCAAGGCTCTGAAGCTAAAAACAGTTGAATTTCGGCAGAGTTCTGTACCCACGAGGAGTAGTAGGATGTGGGGTTGTGGGTCCTGATTCAGCAAAACAACTGAGCGTATATCTAAGTGCTTTGCTGAACCAGAGCATTTATCAGTAAACATGAAAGTCTGATTCTTTGATTGAGTCTGGACAATGCCAAAGGAATTCTAAGAAATATCAAGCCCATAATGCAGTACTTGAATTGTATAGATGCAGGCAAATGGCAGTGTTACTGAGTGTCTCTGGAGGGAAGTACTTAACTGATGAAAAGTAGTTTTGTGGAAAATTTTATGGCATGGAATGGTGAATGGCATTAATCCTTATCTTTCTAAGGAAATTTATTGACTTTTTTTTAAAGAGAACCTTGTCTTTAACAAGTTCTAAGCATCACATAATGATTTTATAAATACTGTGCTAAAAATAATTCTTTTGTTTTCTGAAGGGAATTGGGATTTGGGATTTTGCTTGTAGATCTTTTAATATCCTTTCTGTACTGTAGGCCCTTATTAACTCTTTCTTACCTTTTCCATTTGTCATTTAGCTTAAAAATAACACAAATCCTTGATCTCTTTATTAAAAAAGTGAAAAGGGCTTATTTAGTTAACTAAAGATGGTATTTTTGTCTTGCCTAATGTCAAGGAGAGGTACAGAAGTTTTCTGAACTCAAGGGTCTACAAGAAAAGTGATAGGTACTGTGGGACATACCTAAAAAACAAAAGTCTTCTAACTAATACGTATTTGCCCTTTAATTTTTTTGTCTGTTTTAAAATTATTCTCCCATCAAAATGACCTCAGCTGTTGATATGTTGAACCTGCTTACCTTGCCTCTACAGAAGGCACTTTGTTTTGTTCTTGCTTGTTTCTTTTGCTGCAAAATAGCATAAATTCTGTCATGTGGACTGAGCAGGGCATGCGCAAGCATCGAAAAGCACAGTTTTCTGTTGCCACAGGAAGAATTAGGCACCAGGGGCTCTAGCACCTGAAACCCAGCGTTCCTGAATGTGATCCTGGGGTGTCTCAGCAAGAAATGGAGCATCTGCTATTAGAAAAACAGTTGTTACTTTCACATGAAAAATGTACTGACTTTCTGCAAGCCTTTTTCTTTTATAAGCTTTTTGCACTGCAACCCATTTGCATGAATCAACCCTGTTGTTTTACTACTGGCTTTGTTATAGTGTAGAAAGAATATAGGGACCAGGTATATTTCTTTTCAAAGAACTGAAATAATTTCATTCTCTGTAGCTAATGACAATAAAAGGAACTGAAGACCCTCAGGCTGTAAGTCATAGGAGAGATGAATTTTGACTGAAAAAAAATATATTTAGCACAAAGACTGTGCCATGTTTCATTACCTGAAGGCATTGAGTTGGATTCCTCTTTGGTGTAAACTTGTTTTAAGTCAATGGAATTTCACCAAGGATGAATTTTGACCCCAGGTGACAAAAGCAAAGGTTTTTAATAATTCCATAAAGTGCAGCTGCTTCAAGCACAGCATGCTTTTCTTCATATTTTTAAGTGTACTTTATAAAAGATGGAGCTATTGTTCCCCTATTTGGCAGCTGCTACACTGTGAGACTTACTAATAGGCAGTTGATAAAAAAGGGATTTTACCTCTCAGGGATGGAAAGAACTAAACCGAAAATGTCGTTACTCATTATTGGAAGCAGTGCATAGAAGAAGCAACAAATAAAGGAATTCAGGGTTAGATGATGGAAACATTTGTAAGGTTTGTTGCTGTTTTACCTCTTCAGCAAAAATGTTACTTTCCTCTNTTTTTTTTTTTTTTTTTTTTTTTTGTTCTTGTTTTGTTTTTAAATTTGTAATGAATTAACTTTACTTAACACTTGGAGCCAAGAGTGGGTGAAGAATTGATTTTTGTGGTTATCTTCACTTGTGTCCTCTTTTCTTTTTCTTCACTTCCTAGATCCCCAAATTTGCCTTGTGTCTGAAAAGGATGGTTGATGCAATTTATTTTGGAATGAATAAAATTTTCCTTTAAATTATTAATTTCCATGTAAATGGAGCAGTAAAACGTATGTCCTACTAGAGATTCTTTTCAAGCTATTTTGATTCAAGCTACTAAGTCAAGCTGGCATTTTTTCCTTCACAAGACTGTGTGCCTTTCATTAATGTGTAAAAACCAGGGGGGCAGTAAATGGCCACTTAGCATCACAATGTCATGGTGGTTCCTTAGGCTTCAGCCAAGGTATGAAGGTGAGTAAAGGCGAAAAGGTTATTTGAAAATGTAGCTATTGCTGAAGTAGCTTAAAATAGTTCAGTCTGCACATTTGGGGCTGCTTTAAGGAAATCTGTAGAAGATGAGAAACTTCTACAGCAATGGCCAGGCATGGTATATATTTGTGTGTGTGTTTAGTTCAAATGGGCGATTCCTGGTTACTCTTGGAAAACATCTGCTCTGAAGCACAAAACCTCTTGTGTGGCTTGGGGCTCTGCTGGGCAGGTGTGCTGCCTGCTCTGCTGTCTCTCAGGACCGCGGTGGAGTCTTCTGCCCACGGACTGACATGCAGTTTTCATACAGCCAACACACAGCTGCCCTGTGTGACTTGATGTGGGTATGTTCATCCTGTGTGGTGACTAAATGTAAATACCCGTGTCTGAAGGACCCTTGGGAGAGGGTGAAGTGAGTTACAGGCCGTCAGAGCAATTCTTCCCAGCTGTGGCCTGTCCTCGACCATGAGCCGAGAAGAGCGCAGCAATGGCTGGGCCACCGGCTGGATGAATTCTTCTTGTGGAGTCCTTGTGGCATGATGGCCATAGGTGTATTAAACGTGTAGGACTAACCTATGAGCATCAGCTTTTGCCTGAGAGATGAAAGGCTTGTATCTGGATTAGTGACTTTCTCTGTGATCTCTCCATGAGTTATTTCATCTCTCAATCTTGGTCTCTTGATATGTAAAACAGATGCATTCTGTCCCGTTGTCTTCCATGCAGGACTGTTTGAAGGGCAAACGTAATAGCTTTACAGTACTTGGATCACATCGGTGCTAACTGCTGTTATCTCGTTAATTCTTCAAAACCTTCTCCCCCGCCCTTTTTTGGAGGCATGAAAATGGCAAAGGTTTTATTTAAAGGTCTGACATTCTTTTTGCCTGCCTTGCTTGTGTTTGGACTGATGAATGCTGAACTGCAGAAGTTCCTTGTGATCATGCATAAGGAACAAGCTGGATGAAGGTTTGGCAAGTCATAAATTAGTTATGAAGTCCTGAGGAGTGTCTTACTGATGGAGCTGCTTCTCTTTTCTCTTTCTTCTCCTGCTATGCCAATCCTTATTTAAAAAAAAAAAAAAAGAAAAAAAGGAAAAAAGCGCTATTTTTACAGGAACTAGAATCAGTCATACTGAAAGCAAGGGGGTGGGAAATATGGGAATATGAGACCACTCTTACTTTGCTGTAGACAAAAGGATTGTCAGGTGAAATGTGACTCTTCTTGCATGATTAGAAGAAAACTTTCAACAGTAGGTAGGACTACCTTTCATCCCATGCATAGTTTGAGCAACATGTTAGAAGTTTAATATGTGGCTTCAGTTTCTCCTACTGGGGCAGACTTCATCTTTGGAGATGATTTGTTAAAATATGTAATTTGTAAAAGTTGCCAGTTTTCTGTATTTTCTGCTTTGAAATATTAGATCAGTCTGGCCAAATTTCCTTTTATAGCACTAATGAATTCAAAGTAGTAATTAATTGTTCTATGGGATATTTTCACCTCCAAGCTGAAAAAGTAATGGGTATTTGAGAAAATTGGCAAGAAAACTGTTCAGAGATTACCTTGGATATTACTTGTCTCAGTTGCTTTTTGGAACTAGGCCAGTAGTAGTTGTTTTTCTTGCTGAAATAGTGCTCGTGGCCATATTGTTCTCTGTATTTGCTTTCATTCTCCCAGCGCTAATGTTTGATCTCTGTGGTAACATGTATTGTCACAGATGGAAGTAAGAAAGCTAAAATATGCATCATAGGAAGGACTCTTTGAGGTTTTTTAAAAGATTACAATTGTCTAAACTGTGTAACAACTAGGCAAATGCTTCTCCACTGTCTCTTGTTAAAAGGCCAGCTAACTGACTTTAGTAACAGTTTCTATAACAAGGAAAAAAAAATAGCATGTAACGAAAATGCTCAGAATAAGGAATGCTTCATGCCAGTAGCAGAAAAATAAAAGCAATCCTGAAAAAGACCCTGTTCTGTTGCTTGTGAATTCTCTTGAAATCTCTATTCTCTTATTTTTTTTAATTAGCTTTTTTTTAAAGCAATTTCATGCCCAAAGTAAATGCTTAAGACTCTCTGTGATGGTTGATTTTTGAATAAAAGAATTTTAAAAACTAAAGTTGCTTAATTCTAGGTCTCTGTTACGTTTACTGGATCTCAAAAAGTACATTTGCAGCAAGAACCCTGTGAGTAAGTCAGCTCTTATGAATACCAGACTGAACTTCAACTTTATTGATATGATTCAGGAGAAAAGAATTCTAATGAAACAGTTCTGAGTATTGAGCTGCTTAATGGTGTTGTTTAAGATCTTCCTGTATGTGGACAAAACCTAACCAGCTAATTCTTCTGTTTGTTTCAACATCACAAGCACTACACACAAGTGTTCAGCAAAAAAAAAATAATAATTGTCTAAGACCTTTCAAGTAAAGGTTGCTAATGAAGAACTTTTTTTTTTTTTTCGCCCCCTGCCTTGAGGAGTCCTAGAATGTAGCTTCCCTCTTTCTCCAGAGAAATAATAATGCACTTAAGATGGTTTTATAGGTCAAGCGTTTATGTATCTGTGATTTGACAAGATTGCTCAAAGAAAAAGTAGAGTGAAATCGGGATTCATTAGGGAGGATTTCTGAGCAATGAATCAATGCTTTTTTGGCCTAGTGGACTGGATTAATTTAATTAGAGCAATAAACATTTTTTTATTGTAGTTGACTGAACTAATTAAGTTGATTCAGTTCTGATACCTGTGTTGTCTCATTGTTCCAAATGCTTTCATGATATTTTTGAAAGGAGCAATAGTCAGTTCCAGTAGAAGAGAGATGATTTTTCTCCAGTGCTCCTCAGTGCCAGCACGTATGCTGGTGTCCCAGTGCTCCCTGGTGGGGGGTCCCTTGCTGGAATGCTTTTGTGGGCATTCAGTTTGCTGCTTTGCAGGCTACAAGCCCCTGCAGCTGGAAAGGGTTCATGTTTGGACTGTAACTTTCTGCACAGAGTCGCTACACCTTCTGCCCTTTAATCCCATTTTAAACCAGTCAGTAGGTGTCTGATCCTGATATGGTTGTATAACATTATGTCTCTAGGACAATTTTATGGCAGAAATTTTAGAGTGGTGTAGTGCAGCTCATTCTTGCTTAATGGAATTAGTCCTAGGCTTCATGTCTTGAGGTGGTAACAATACAGTTGTCCTGGTCTGAAGTCTTTCGATACTCCTCCTCCATTTGTGATGCGTGGGTTTGTTTGCTTTGTCTTTCTGTTCACTTCTTGTTAGGTCCTCCACACTATTTTGTTAAATAGGGCATCACTGGTACAGTTAGAGATTTAGTGGGAACCTGCTGCGCAAGGGCTGTAGTGCCAATGAAGGGATTTGCGCAATTACTCTCATTCAGTGGGACCCTGCAATGAGTGTGATGCTCTCTGCTCCCCTCTTTCCTTGGAGGTACGTTCTTCCTCCTGTGCCTAATACCTCACTGAAACTGTCTGTATCCAAGATGTGTACTGGTATGTTTTCTTACTTAGGGTGATCTCATCACTAATGAGTATTTGATGCCTTTGTAATGCTCCTAATATACACATAGAGCAGCTGGCACAGACTTTTTAAACAACCATCCTTGTAATCTCCTGGATAATCTCAAAGAACATTTAAATACAACAGTGCAGTTACATTGGAAACTTTTAATATAAACATATTTTTTCCATGCAATGGCTTAACAATGTATTGTGGGTTATATGTGGGGGTCTCTCTTTGCGTTTGTGGTGAATGAAAACTGCACCTGACTGCCCTAGGTGGTTAGCTAAACTGTTTATGTTAAGGGCAGTTAAGGAATTGGTGAATGAGAGTACACTTCTATGCTTTATTTCTGAATATATTTGATTTGTTACTGTAGCTTTTTTATCCAGAGAAAAGGGTGTTTGTGCTCAACAAGAACTTGGTTCTTCTTTTACAGCCAAGCTTGTGGCACTGGTAATAGGGCTGAGAGTAGTGGGACTGCTGAACTGCTCTGCCTTGTTTCTCTCTTGCTATGAGTAAGGTCTGTGTTGACCTCGGGGCGAGGGTTTGTATGTGTCTGTTTATTCAGTTGTTGGGATCCCATTAGAAAATGTTGGTACCGCTCTTCAGTTAATCATTAGACGGTGGCTTTTTTAAAGAAGGGATACAGATGGGGTTATGCTTAACCAAGTAGCTTCCCTTGCAGCGTAATGTTAAGACTGCCTCTGTATTGTACGGCCGGTAAATTATCACAGATCTCATGAGATGTTAGTAAAATAATGGATGTTAACATCATTGAAGGGCATGGAAGTTTAACCACTGGCCCACTGATAGGAAGAAGTTGTTTCATCCTGGCTCCTGTGTTGACTACATGAGAGCTTTTGAAGTCCTAGAAGAGTGGTTGGTTTTCTGTGCACTTTCGTGATTGCTAGAGCAAACACAGGGACCCTTGAAGGTGGGTGGCAGGGGTAGTGGAGCCTCCCTTTTTTGCAGCAGCTCATGTTTGTGCTAGATCAAAACTGAATTTCCTCTTACAGAAGTAGTGTATCAAAGTATTGTTCAAGTATTTTGAATAACTTGATCTGTGGTTCACCTGGTGGCACGGTTAGACATCAACCACCAAGTAAAACATGTCCTGTCAGAATTGGAGCATATGGCAACAAAACAATTTGATTTATTGGCATAGCTACACCTCCTTATCCAAAAGTACGCAAAAAGCTGACAGAAACACTTTTTTTGTTCACTTAACTGATGTAACTGTACCCATAAGAAGGGTTAGCCAACTTAGCAGAGTTTCCAACAGTGATATACAATACATCATGGAAAGGAAATTCACCATTGTACAATGTAATGTTGAAACTTGCATGCTTTTCCTATTAAAATTGTTAAATAAATGAGAGGCAGCAGTCCTTGTCAGGACTCTGAGCTGGAACCCTTCATACTTAGTGCATTATGCTGCAGTGCTAACAAGTGAAAGCCTGAAACATCTAGGCTTATCTAAACCCTACCAAACAATATGGAAAAAAAAATCTTAGTGACTTAACCATGCCCAGTATTAGGTTCTCTGTCTGCTTGGTTTTTTGTTTGTATTAAAATGCCATTAATTCAATATCCAACTTTTGTCAGCTGGGAAAGACAGACCCTAGCTCTGTTGTTTTCCTCAAAATCAAAACCTGATGTTACACCCTAATTATGGATACGTTGAAACGCGTCGTTTGAATGTTATTTTATTCTACAAAAATAATAGTAATAATTTTTAGAAAAATATCTAGGTATGTGAGACGCATAGCAGTGGCCACCTTCAGACTGTTATAAAATCCAGCAAAACATTTTACTGTACGAACTGCCACCGCTAAGTGCTGACTCAATGATAGCTTTTACGTGTACCTCTAATGTTTAGCAGGAAGAGATATTACTCATTTTATTTAATGCCCTTTCTGGGGGACTGTTTCAAAGCTTGCAAAGCGTGTATGAGGCCCCACAGACTGCTGACTCCACTGCAGAGTTATTTTACATCTAGTAAGTTCCAGGATATTGTGACTGTTTTCTAAATAACACTATCCTTTACTGATTGTACTTGAAAACAAAGTTATGCTGTTCTAAGTGTTGCCAAGTCACTTTGAAAGTCTCACTGTAAGGTTTCTCACTGCTCACCCCGTATGTAGGGCTGGGCTGTTGGTTTGTCCTTTTGTTGGAAGGGAAAAGCCACCCTGCTCGCTAAGGTATCTCCTTCCAGTTAAACTGTGTGGCAAGAAATCTCCTCTGATCTTGCAGCATGAACATCCTCAGGCTTTTACATTTAGTTAATGTTTTGTGGTTAGTTTTTACAGAATCTATCTGCCTTTTTTTTCTTTTTTCCTGAAGACTTGATTGTTTAACTGTTCAAGAAGGAGCATCTAGAGTTTTTGTGTACTGTAAACGACAATGGATTGTACTCCCATCGCTGGCAGTTGGGTTCCCTGTGTGAGTCCCTGCCATCTGTAGCGTCAAGGGGGCTCTTGCCTTCTTCAGGCAAGCCCTTAAACAGGAGTTGAACCTTTGCTATACAGGGAGATGGATTTTGGCACCCGTGAGGTCTCTGCAAGGGAAGTGCTTCAGATATGCGTGTGAATGTTTTATATTTTTGTGAAACCTGAATCGACTCTGAGGTTCCCTGAGACTTTTTTCCAGGCAGCAGTGATACTAAGATACATGCCTTATAAAGGCTATGTTAGCATTGGGCACAAATGACTTATTTCCTGCGTTAAAACTCCTTTCCCCAACTTCCCTTTAAAAAAAAAAAAGCAAAAGTCAATAAAAGATTATTTGAGGAGAAGAGCCATTGTGATTTCATATGGAGGCCATCTCAGTTCTGCTTTTGTGTCTGATGCTCGCCTGGGAGTATACGCTGTACTCGTGTCCTGGGCTTGAATTGTTTTCAACTTATTAATAGTTTTGAAAATGCGTTTAACAGTTAACTGCCAATGTGCATGCTCTTTTTGGTTACAGCTAACAAGCAGCTGGTCAGTACATTAACAAAATGTGGAGTTGGTTAACTCTTGTAGAACCGCATCTCTGCATTTCTTCAAATGCCCTTGTCAGAACTATATGGGGAGAAATCCAGTAGGGTAAAACAAAGGGCATATGCTTAATAAGGGAAGAAATGAGCAGAAGGAAGTCAAGGAGGAGAAAGTCTTCTTGTTTTGGAAGGGAAGAAGGGGCGCAACAAGCAGGGTGTGAGTTGTTTCCTGGATAGAAGATGAGTGAGTGGTAGCAGATTGTAAGAAACTCCTTAAAGAAAACTTTACCTCAAGGGAAATAGAAAGAGAAACATTAGTTAGCACTTCATTTAAGAGCTCTGGCTGATATTGTAGATAGCCTTTTGAGAGACGCTTCTTAAGTGAGGAATTTTACTTGTTCGTTGAGAATGACTTTATTTTGGTGTGGGGTTTGTTTAATTTCTGGTGGAGGTCTGCAGGGCAGAGAAGACCCTCAAGGGTACTAGTTAGTAAGTGTGTTATTTTAAAATTGAATTTATATTCTTTTATGGTTACTTTAACAGTTTTGAAAATCTCATTACTGGACTCATTCTGTCAAAATTTACATTTTGGATAGTGGAAATCGTGCCTGTCCAGTGACAAGCCTTTCTCTTTTCAATGAAGAAGAGGTGCAAGTATAGGATATATACGGCCAAATCTTTTTACATGTGGCTGCCATCTGCGTGAGCTAAATTACTCCCTATGAATCAGGCGTACAATATGCACGCTTTCTGTTCTGTATAAAGATCTGCTCCCAAGTTGTTTAGAGTCATCCTTTCTCACTCTCCATTTAGTCCTTTCTCTGGCAAATCTCCCATGGACCTCATCTGGATTCTTGCCTGATTAAGGACTAAGAGCTTGACCCTGTGAGATAATAAAAAACCAGCATCCCCACAAGAATCTACAGATTTCAATGGGAGTTGAAGGCGGTATGTGCTGCTAAAGTGTTCAGCGTGTATGCTGGGTTTAAGGTAATGATTTCAGGACTTGGCTGTGTTACAGTATACATACTTGCTGGCCCTAACTTGATTAAGCTGCAAGTATATTACCATGATTTGAATCCTCTATGGAAAGGAAAACACATGGTCTCTCGGTGGATTTTGTGGCTTATTTAGAATGAATTTTCATTTTCTAAATGTGTATATTGAGATGTTCCTCACTAGAAAATTCCAGTTTATTGGTACTCGTATTCTTTTGGAGCTGTTTTCCTAAAAGCAGGGATCCAAGAGAGCAGATACGTTTGGGAAGCAGAGGCCATGAAATTGTAAGATCTAGGAAGGGTTGTAACTTTGACTCTTATTGCACACAGTCTTCCAAAATGATTCACCGTTTCCTTAAAAGATTCCAGTATCTCCAAGTTTTTGTTAAAAACAAAGAAAGACAAAGCTAATTATCACATCCCAGAAGAAAACACATTACAGAATTAGGCCATATAATGAGATAATGAGCACAGTTGGGTAGTGACCTTCAGCTGTTTGTGTGGATAATGCCCTTTAGACTTTCTTTATTTTAACAGAGCAGACTACCCAAAACCAAGGCTTCTCATTTAAAAAAGAAAAACAGAACTCCCACAGAATCTCACAGTTTAGAAGGGGGAAAGAAGTATTGAAATTCTCACACAACCGCCAAATTAGCTTTTAATTAAAAAAACAGGTAAGTGTATAATGCTGTTTAACTTGCAAATAATTTCTGACAGAAGAAAAAATTTGTTCATTAATGTTGTAATAATGCTTATAGGTTTCTCTCTGAATGCTACTGTGCCTAGGCATAAGGAGAAGCCTGAAGCTCAGTTTTAGGTTGAAGTGATAACCCTTAAAAGACCAAAGTTTCTTGAGCTGAAGGCTACAACATGGCTACAGGATGTCTAGCAAGAAAATCACTTTGTATTGAAAAGCAAGCCACAAACATAGGTAGTATTTAATTAAAGCAATGTTTGTTGAAAACGTAGATATGTTTGTCACCTAAAGAACTAGGTAGCTTTTTGGTGGTAAAGCTCTTTCAGTCTTTCAAGACTGGTATTTCTTTTTCTATAAAAACATTTTTTGGTGCATATCATCTTTTTCATTTTTTTTTTTTTTTTTCCCCTGTAATTGGCTTCATACAAGGTTCATGGGGCTGGGTTGCACTGTGATTGGACACGTGGTAGTATCTGGTCATACAGGATAACACTTGTGTGTTAAATCACATCACGCTTGTTTATCTTCCTGCAACATGGACTTCTGTTGTGGTGACCTAGTGACGCACAGTGTTTATGCAGAGAGAAATAGCCGAGCCTGGATGCTTGTAAGTCAAGCAGAATGGATATCCTTTTGCAAAGGTCCAAGTGATGCCTGCCCCAAAAAGATTATCATGAAAAAAAGGTATGGAACAAAGACTGGCAAAGGTGTTCTTGAACACGCAGCAGGGTGTCCCAGATGGTGATATCAACCAATAAATTTGTGGTCATTTAACTTATATTGTAGAGGCTCGAGGAAGTAAATATGGGGTTTGACTGAGAAGAGAAGTGAGAAGCTGTGACAAGAAAGACTAGAAGGCAAAGACTGTGTGAAGGAAAGAATTGGAGGAAATAAAGCATGATTTCTGTTATCAAATCTGTATTGTACAGTTCATGGATATCACTGATACATGGGGGAGAGCAGGAAGGAGGAGGCATAAGGACTTCCCCCTCACTTGTAAATGCCTTTGGCTGGCTTCAGCTGGGGCAGTCCACTGTGTCCCCTGGCCCATGTGGAATGGAGCTGGTAGGGTGCAGTGCCTGGAAGGGGAGGGAGCACGTGCCTTCATGCCTTGCTTCTCCTGGCAACTGATAGAAAATAATCTTCCTAGTCCCAATTTTCCTTAAATAATTCTGAGATTTTAATTTCAGTAGAGTTTGTGAGTCTCTATCATTTCCCATTTATGGCTGGTATTGTGTTTCATGGCTGGAGTAGTATGTTCAGGGGAGTGGAAGATCAGGCAGGGCATGGGTGTTGTATGATTACGTACTCCCACTGTCAGTTTCTCTTCCATTAAATGTGTTTAACAATATGCTTTTTTTTTTTTTTTTAAAGAAAGGAAGATGTGAATAACAATTAATTGGTGGTTTTCCTTGTAAAGCATTCAAAGAGAACATGCTGTGTTAGGTAAATAGGGTTAATTTGAAGTCTTCTTTAAAAGCCACCAAGTTATTTGCCTAAGGACAAGCTCATTTTTTCAACTGCTAAATTTCTTTTGCCCTATAAATTAGTGGTAGTTATGTTAACAGGTTATAAAAGGGGAAAATATAGCCATGGAGTCACATTAGTGCAAACCATTTATCTTAAGTGCTAAGCTGCCCTTTAAATGATAGTTACGTATTTAGGAAACCCACATCAGTTTTGCTGAATCCAAGTATTTCAAAAGCCTCAGATCCTCGACTCTTTGAAAATACTCTGAAAAATATTTGTCTAGGCTTATAGGTGGACCTGGCATTTCTGGTTTAGGTCATCTTGCTTCGAGATAACTTCACTGCGATGACAGCAACACTGAGCTGAGGTGGAATGGCCTGTGGACTCGTGGAGAGTTGGTTGGTTGTTTTTCACACTTCAGTATTAGCTTAACAGCTGAGTTTAATATGTAACATCACACTTTAAACAGAACCTGTCTTCAGAGTGTGGTGTAAGCACTGAGCTTGTTAATGTTCAGGTATTGTTGCTGTTGCTTCTGGTCAGCCTCTTTGCGCGGAGGTTCAAAACAAGGATTTCTCAGGCCACTCGATCTCTGCACTTGTATTGCACTCATCCTGTTGAGTCAGCCTTATTAAGAGGACAAAGTTCACTTTCTTCCAGTTTTGGGAGGAAAAAAACAAAGACGGTTTCTGCTTTTCATAGCTACAATCCAAAAGCAGTTGGCTTGAAGAGCATATCTATTTATTTAATTGTCTGAATATTGACAGTTTTATAGAAGCAGCAGCAGATGAGAAAAAAATGTACTTGGGCTGGACAGATATCGTGCCCAGCAAGCAAACCTCTGCATGTTATTGATGAGATGATGTTTGTTTGTTTATTTTTTAAAAGCCTTTTTATGGTTAAAGACCATAGATACAGCTGTTTATGATTAGATGGTTTCAGAGCTGGTCTGAATCAGAGGTGCTTTTCCTTCGATAGAAAGCTTTCTCCTCCTTTGAGGCAACAAACTGTGTATCTTGTAAACATACATACATAAAAGATGCTATAACAGTAACCTGGGATAATTATAAAAATCTGTAAACCAAACGAGGTTTACTCAGGGTCTGTTTAATCAGAACGGTAAGTAAAACTTCCCGATCCTTATTTTCATCTTCTTTTTTAATAGCGTTTTCCCCCTTTTCCCCCTTCCCTGAAAGCTAGAGGTAGGTATAACTTGGACTGAGAGCTGATCTGGTGAAAGCATTTGACAGCTCCTTCAGTCTCCTTGTAAAATGATTCTGTCTGGATAAAAAGCATTGGGTAATTCAACAAGAGTAAGAAACTTTATGGTATCTGAAGGACTGTGCCGTGGGATCCCAAATATGAAATTAATCAAGGCTACAGTGTATCCATGCAATAAATTAGTAAAACCTTTCAAACTTCAGACTTCTCCCACATCAGATCTACTACTACTACATCTAAGACGATCTTCGCAGTGTAGTTGTAAACGCAGTTTCCAGGCCCTTAACACAGAAAGTGAAGATGAGGAGGAGGAGGAGTGTTCTGAAATGCGATTTGGTTACCACTTAAAAAGGAGGCAACCCCAGCCTTGCCTTCCATCTGAGGTATTAATAGTGGGCTTACGGGAACGCTGGTTAGGGAAGCAATTTTAAGAGACCGTGTGTCATGACTGCAATGTCCTGTCATTGTAAATGGTGACTTTACTAAGGCTGAGGAAAGTAAACGAAATTGCTTCAGGAAACGCGCTTTTATGTTGAAAAACAACAGTCTCCTGCCTGCTCTTCAAAAGTGGAACAAATACCTTTATATGGCTTAAGTGTGATTGATTGTTCTCATTTCCACTGTTTTTTTTTTTTTTTNTTTTTTTTTTTTTTTTGTCAACGTATAGGTCAGATAGCTTTGGAGAATATGTGTGTTTTGTATGTGTATATATATTTACACACGCATATCTATGCATGGAACTTATTAAAATATTGCATGAAGCCTTTTTGGTAATCAGAGCAGTTGCTAAGCTGTGATTATTTGTGTTCGCCGCCGTGGAAAGATTTAGTCAAAGTGAAAATGCATGAGGAGCTTTTGAGAGTGGTAGTTTGTGTCACTGTTGTGCTGATCATGGACTCTAAGGAAAACGTATTTGCACAGTCAGCATGTTTTCTAAAATCGGCAGTATCTCTTTCTAGGAAGGTCTTTTCACATTCAGTCTGTGGTTTCATGAGTGCAGTCAAGTCTGATGGCTGCCTGCTGCCCACAGTGGGGAGAGGGGTGCAGGTTACCCCACTGCCCTTGATGGGAGCCAGCCTAGGTGCTCCTCAAGCTTTCCTCCCTGACATTCAGTGCACCAAAGACCAACGGAAACCTGCTTAGTCTCTTTATTGCTGGGTGAGTTTCCTGTCATGTTAGTGAGTTGAATCAGCTCCTGGGGAAGGCAGATTTGATGAGCATCAAAACAGGCATAAGGTAGCTGGGAAGTGTTGGTGGGAAGGAGAAGAAAGGTGGAGGGAATGAGACACCCTGGTTTTGGCTGTGGTAAGACGTTGGATGATTCATCCTGTCTCGTAAATCTGCAGCGTTAGCTTTCAGTGGCTTTTCGTTCCTCTGCCTGTAGAATTAGCTGTGTATGTATAGGTCTGTCAAACCTGCCCTCCCATGAGAGACTTGCTCATTTGAGTCCATCCCCGTGGTCCCATGCAGATGGTGTGGTGCCCCATGTACATGAAGCAGAGAGCCGTGCCCTAGATGCCAGGCACAGCATTTGGCACCCGTCTGGTGCCTGGGGCCTGTCCTGCACCTGCACTGGTGTTACCTAGCAAGCTTCAAAGAACGTCCTGGCACCAAGTCACAGTGCCCAGCTGCTGCCGTGGCTTGGGGCTTCACCCCAGTGCATGGCCAAACTGCTGCGCGTCCCCACTCGTCTGCCCATGCCGTCCCCTGGCATAAGGGCTCACATCTCCTGGGCATGAAGCAGTGTTGCGGTTTCTGCAGAGTTTAACTTACTGTAGCGGCTGTCCTCTGGGTTTTTACCTCAGAGGACGCTCTACTCTATTAGACTGAGTTTTTTTGAATCTCAAGTACAAATTGAGAGTAGCTATAAAGGAGGCAGATTGTAATTGTACAGCATGGGAAAAAACTAAATTCCCTGACTTTCACTACTAAAATTGTGTGAGGGGTATCCTTTGAGAGGATTTATGTTTGGGTTTTCTTGTGTGCTTTTGAATACACCGAGCCAAGTCCTTGCTGATTGCTGGCTTTAGGAATAACCATAGTTTTGCTGAACTACGTGAGCCATGATGGCTACAGTCAGAATTGATTTCCTCTGATCCTACAGCAGAGGCTGAGCAGAGTTGGTTAACTGAGTGGGGGCTGGGGAAGAGTACAGTAAGTTTTGACTTCTTTTTATTTCCTATTTTGTATAATTTTTTTTTTTACACTTACCAAGACAAGACTGAAACTTTAAATGTTTTGAGGAGAGAAGATTTATTTTGCCTAAGCACTTGACACGGATCAGTTTTCAAGGTTTGTGCAGTGAGCCGTTTAGTGATAGTGAACTCATCCTTAAAGGGTCAGTTACAGGAATTCAGCCTTCAATTGAACTTGTAATCTTGTTATTTTTAATTAGGAAAGGGCTGGTACTGTTTTCAGTTATGGAGCTATCTTCCCCCAAGACTGTTTCCTTCCCTTTGGCTTTTGCTGCTTCTGAGGTCCACTGCGTTTGATGGGGCTGAGGCAAACAGTTGCCAACTGCTGCAACTGGAAGCCCGAGTAACAGAGCCACGTTTCTTCATTTTATGAAGGGGTCTGTCCACTGATGAGCATTTTCAATCCATTTGCAGCTGAGGAGGTGGGAAAGGCAGCCCCAGCACGTCCCAGGCTGGCTGGCAGCATGCAGATCACACGTTTGAAAGCCGCCGCTCTCATTCCGACTCTGCGGCCAGCGGCGTGTTTATCAGATCGTCCTGACATTCGGCACTGAGCAGATGTTCCCTTTTTTAGTATAAAGTGATGTTCCTGACCTGCTAGCTGAGATTAGGGAGGGGAAGGCTTATAAAGTTTCATGCTCGAGTGAAGCACCTATACATCAGCACAGAAGGCCTTCTGACAGGCCAAAACCAAGGCGGGGGGGGGGGAACCCAAACCCCAAACCAAAAAACCCTCTGCATCTGCTTTTCACTGAATGCCTGGTGTTGCAAGCAGAGTCCATGTGCTTCAGTACTGGCCAAGGATTAGAGGCGGTGACTGCTAGCCTGTTCTTCAGACACAAAAGTCAAGTCTTCCATGTGCCCCCGGGTGTGGTGGTGAACTTAAAGCCGAAGAGGATTGCATGCAAGTTGCTGTTGAGCTGAAAGCTGCGCTGTCTGGTACTCTGCATCTCTGTGGATGTCAAAGATATTTTTGAAAGGAAATCACCTCTCTCTCTCCAGATGTGCATGCATCCATATGCACCAACATCCAGAATTCATTATTTCCTCTCTGAAGACCAAAAAGTGACCTGCCAATAATCCAATTGACAGATAAAAGCACAACATCTTATTGAAAGAAGAGCCTTTTGTATGTAGGCGCTGGTGAAGCTGAGCGATCTGCGTAGGAACTGTTTAATGGAATAAGAAGGGTTGGATAGAAAAGAAAACAAATGACAGGGAAGTTCAGGGGAGTTGTGGAAAGGAACTCATGGGGGGGGGGAAGGCACAGGCAGAGTCCCTGTAAGTTGAATGTGTCTCTGTATATGAAGAAAAGGAAGCAGTTTGGGCCTGAATAAAAGAAATGAAATAAAAAGGAAAACTTTGGCTACACTTTTATTTTGGAGCTTGGATGACCTATCAAAAATGATGCTAATGTTATGAATTAAAGGCAAATCTGTTAATGGTTTGTAGGAGTCTGTAATACTGTAATAGCTTAGAAATGTTTGTTCAGTATCTGATAGTTTCAGTAACAGCAATTATAAAATTTTCTAAATTGAAAGAATAGCTATCAAATCTGTGGTTGGTGTGCACCCTGAATCAGTTAACACGAGGCACCTTTAGTCTCTCCTGATCTCCTTGAGGTTGCTCTCATTAGCCATCAGGTAAGTGGATATCATCAACTCTTTCCACTGCATGGTAGTGCCCCTTGGACAACCAATATAGCACCATGTATTTTTGGGCCAAAGATGGCTGTGTATGTAGCTCCAACTGGAAGTCAGTGGTGGTCAAGCATGTGACAGGTACTTGTGTTTCTTAAAAACTGCCATAGGATTTTTTTATTTTTAAATCATTCTGAACTAAACTTTAAGAGAAGAGAAAAAAAAAAAAACCAAAACAAATCACCAAACAACAACAAAATCCACCTAAACCAAAATTCCTACCCCTGCTCCCAATCTAGTGAATATGTTCTATAATCTTAGTATTGCCGTATGTTTTGGTAGCTTTATTTATACCTATTGATGCTCCCTGAAATGGGATGCCAGCGCTTCCTGTGTTGGTTCAAAAGTCATTAGAACTTGTAGCAGCACTTTCAAGAGCACCCATGAGTATACAAAGAACTCAAGTATACATTTGCAATTTAAATAGGTAACATTTTGCTGAGAGAGAGAGAGACTCAGAAGACTTGTTTTCTTAGATAAGCATAGACTGCTGAGGTCTGATCTATGTTTACACATGTATTTTTGTGCATGCTCTTTGATGATGCATGAATTCCTATGTGGCTGATCGTGAAAGTAAGTATGGTTCTCTCTCTTCACCTCCTGAAACTGATTTTATGAAGTCTGGAATTTCCTTCTCTGTCATCTTTAATTTACTCATTTTCAGGAATACAGTAACAGCAGTAGTGTGGGTAGGATGGTTTGAGGAGTTTCAGTACTGATTTAGTAAAAATACAATGGTTTTGAAACCTGTTTTAGTTATTTTTGCTCTAAGCAGGCATTTAATTTTTATAGGAGCTCTCATGTAAACCAAGCAGAATGCTTCCTGCATTGTCTGATAAAACATGCACTTCCATTCATTGTTTCCATGCAACTTCCTATCCTTTCTACAGTAAAGAGGGATAAATCTGAGACAATTTATGGGCTATCTCTGGGGAAAAGAGACTTTCACAACAAAAAGTTTGAATATAGTTTAGAATAATGATCAAGGAATGTTAGGAATAGTTTGTGTTTGTTCATTTCTTCCTCTTTGTGCAGTCACAGCGCTGAAGACTACTTCATCCATTAACAGTGATGAAAACTGAATGCTATGTTTGGTTCTTCCATTATGGCTGTTAAGGCACAACGGTTACTTGCATTTTAGGTACCGCTTGTTATCTGAAATAATTCTATATCTTTTACAGTCTTAATGCAAGTTTGTGATGAAGTCAGGCATTTCTGAAATACAGGCGTGTTTGGGGGGAAGCCCTCAGTCTGAGTAATGTTGGCCACTGTTTAAAAAAGGATAGGTGCTCCATGGGACCCTAGATTTATGCAAGAGGATCACCTACACTTGAATTTTAGACCAGTGGTTGGAAACTTGTCTGTTTTCTACTGCTTGGGGGATAACAACAGGAAAAACTCAGCAACCCTTTCTGAAACATCAGTGAACTACTTTGTTTCCAGTTCTTTGGCGTGGAAAACAGAAATTGTGCTTTCTGGGTTTATTTAAATAAAAGTCAACACATTAATGCTGTTCTGTTTATACAGATTAAAAAGATGCTCTTATGCTAGTAGAGTGTTTTCCAAATACCCACTTGGGGGAAGGGATGCTGCGGGGGGAGAAGAGCGCATGTATGGATGAGGTTGCACATTTAGGCATGGAAAAATACTAGAGAAGAGTTCCTGTAAGCAGCATTTTGCTGCAAACCTCAAGGGCAGGTAGGGCTCTGACAGTAGTGGTCAGAAAGAAGTGCCGCAGAGGTTACATAAAATGTAGCTCTGTGGTACAGCACATCTGCTTTGAAAGACTTCTTTGTTTTCCAGGTACAGATGTTTGTTTTCTAAGATCATGCCTCATGCGTAACGATGTCTTAAAATTGTGCTCAGCGGATATTAAACCAAACAGGTTTTTCATTCATCGCTTTTTCTGTTTTATTAGCTTAATAGGTGTATAAACAAGACAGCTGGAGTTTCTTTTGTTAAACAAGATACTAACTGACTGACATTGCCTAGCTTTGCCTTGCTTGCATAGGTATTGAAATAAGTTTTGCTGTATAATGAAAGAATTTGATTGTCATTTACATTTTTTCATAAAATTGATAATTTAGGTATAACTCATCATTTTGAGTAGCAGTACCTTGCTACAGAAGTTGAGTTTTACTTGATGGTTAACTTTTCCAGTTGAACTTGCATCAATTTTACATCCTGATAAGGACAAAACATTAGCAGAAGCTTATTTTTTAGGGAAGTAGAAGAAAGCATTTTTGCTTTCAAAATGTAATTTGAATTTTTTCCCGTATGGAAAAAAATGTGAGATCTGTGCAGGCAACACTTGAGGTTAGATCATCTCTGCTAAACAGATGAGAGAAACCTCGTGCTTTTAGCAGTAGCTAGGAGCAGTGGGAATGGATATTTTGCAACACATCCTCCACAGAGGCATGGAAGATTATTTTGCTTAGAAGGAGAAACCAGCAGCAGGAGTTTACCAAACATAACAGCAATCTAAAAAAGGTATGGGGCCTGTCATCTGTAGGTCTGAATGATTCCCAGTGGGCGGGCAGAAGATGCTACGTAGACTTTACTACGCGTAACAGAAATGTCTGAAAGACTGCAGAAAATAAATTATCAAAATACATTGCAGATTAAGTGTAATCTAATATATTGAAACATCTGAATAGTTTGGCCCATGTGTGGAATAGGTCTGGGCAGAGTTAGTGGAATGGAAATTAATTGGGGGTTGATGGTTGGGGATTGAGAGCACAGAGAGCAAGGGTCTGATTGCACGTAGCATTAACAGTAGAAACCACTGTAAAGGTGAAGTATGTAGGTTAATGCATAGTTCCAGAGGATAGGAGTTCTTTTTTTCCTTGGAGAAAGGAGGAAGGAGCAGGGATGGTGTCATGGAGTTGCTGAAGATTAGTGGGCTTTGAGCACTGGAATGGGGAACCTCTGCTGTGTTTTTGCATAAGCACATGTTTTTAGTTAGTACAGCTTGTATGTTTTAACTCCTTCTACAACCAAGTCTTGCCATCTGTAGTGAATATTTCTTGAGGATATGTTTTGCTTCTTCTCAGTTTGTTTTATAGCTCACTCGTTCTAATAGATATATGTGGAGTCTGAGATTTTGGGTGTTTCGGTTGGTTTGTTTTTTCAAAATAGCCAAAATCAGTCCATGTCTGTGAATCTTTCTCCCTGTAATTTTAAACCTCTCCTCCTTGCCCCTGTGCTAATTCAGTCAAAAGTAGTTCCACTGTGAAAAATACTCTTTTCTTGCTGCATGTGCTAGATGTGGCGGTAAAAGAAGTCCTGAAAATTAAGGATATGAAGGGAAACTTACCCAGCCCCGTGCACAACAGCTATGCTTTGTTTATGTTTTCAGTACAATGCTTCCATCTCCTTTTTGTCATATACCCCCACTTGATTTTCTGTGCATATTGTTTTCTCATGGACTTTTTTGATCCTTCAGTCCACTTCTGCCAAAGCCCTAAATTACATTCAAGGACGTTCATGAACATTTACTCAATTTCAGTCCTGCTTCAGTTGCATTTCACAAGGGGTCTGCTGTTCCTTCTGCTAAAGTAGAACGTGATCTAAATTCACGTTTATGGTGCAGTGATTTGAACAAACTCTCATCAGAGTTATTCAACAAATGTGGAAACTGAGTTTTTAAAAAGTTTGAAAATACTTTTTCAGGGGAATTCCTAGTTTATGTAAATAGTCTTATTGAAGGGAGATACCTACTGGATTTCAACGCAGTCCATAGTTGCATGAGGAGAGGCTTGTAAGACCTAATATGTAGTAGCAATAGTAAAATAAGTACATAATTAAGTGTTGGGACATATTATAAAAATGCCAAGCTCCTTTTTTTTTTTTTGGCTGGTATCGTATAAACACATAAAAATTGCAAAGAGGAGAGAATATCCAAATTAGAATGAAATTTATTTACTACTGTAAATTTATTTCTTTTTTCTTATTCCCCAGCCCTCTGAAATATCAAACCTTTTATTGCAATATTAAGCATATCCTATTGTAACTGCCAGTTTTTGAAACTTAAGGTTAGATTACTAGGTGCGCAGTGTAAATAAAAACTAACTAGAAAAAAACCCCACCCTACACTTCAAAGTTTAGTTCTTAAATATTAAAATATCCAGGAATTGCTTTTTTTGTCAGATCAAATCTACAACCTTTGTTACTCCCATGCATTTCTGACTATGTACTAAGGCAGAAGAGTGATACTGAAACCCACCAAGATATTGTTCGTCATTGGATTTCTTCCTCCTCCATCCCAAAATCATGGCAGATGAGCAGCAGTGTCATTCTGCGTTGTGTGCTGTGTTTCATCAGAGTTGGAACTGCTGCCATGAGACGTACAGAACAAGAAAACCATAACGGTCTCCTCTCCTCCCCAGCCAAACAGTCTGGAAGACACAAAAATGAATCAGCAGTAGATTTATAAAAATTTTGAAATGCTTTGGACAGTAATCTTCTACTTTAGTCTTCCTACTGGCCAGTATGAAGGTCCAATGTACAAATCTTCCTTTCAATATCTTGCTTTTCTCCCCTGCGCCTTTCTTATGGTGGTCACGCTTATTCAGAGAGGAAAATTGCGTAATCCAGTAAGAGTCTTGGACAGTCCAGCTCCTTCTTGTTGGGGATCGTGGTGGAAATGCTCCTCCTTTTCCATGAGATGAAATGCTGCAGTTTGCTCTATGCCACTGCTTCTCATCACAAAGCAGCTGTGATATTTCCTACCATCTCATCTTGTCTTTTCCATCTCTCAGAGCTTAAGGCTGCTTGCCAGAATTAATTGACTGATTCTGAGCAAGGATGTCTTACTCAAGTGCTTGCTTAGGAGTGTGAAGCTGTTTTTTCATGGTCATCTGTAGTAAAAGCTGCTCTTTGTATTAATGATGGAGATTGTCCATTATCCTCTACACCATTTGAACCACTAAGAATTTGACTTCCCAGGTGGCCTTCAATGAAGGGGTGCACAGGAAGGAATTTAGTAGTTGTTGTCACAGAGCCACCCATACTAGATAAGTAGTAATGACTTATTTTGAGTGACAGGCATTATTCCTCTCTGTAGATTCTTATTTGCCTCAATCCTTGAGTATAATGTTTTGGTATAAATGCTTCCCTTGGTGAGAAACCCTTTATAAGAAGAAGGTTGTGTAGGTGGTAACAATTGCTCCACGTGGAACAGTGGCCCTTCACCCATGCACTTCTATCTTTAGAAATGAGCGGTGAAGGTTATAGGAAGAAGGTGTTACTAAGTCTGCTCAGTTGCTCTGCAGTGAATCTTAAGCTTTTCAGTTCAAGAGAAAATGGCTTCCCCTCCTCTTGTTTTTACAGAACCCTGTTGTCATTCAAAAGTAGGTTTCGGGACCCTGTCTCTTTTCTTCCTTCTTGTTCCAGTTGTCATTGTCACTAGCTGATGAAAAAAATGCCCTTAAATTAACCTTCTTCAAAAGAACTTTTGTGAAAGTCTGTCATTTGGGCATACTGAAATCTCTGCTTGGATAGTTAGCCTCCTCTAAGACTTGCTTTTCCGTGTATAAAGTGATGAATTCTAGCAGGATCTGCAGTAATTTATATTACTTTGTACCTGACAGCACAGAGATCCCTGGTGTTCCTCAAGTCTGGAATTTGAATTTTTGTCTTTATGTATAATGACTAGATTTGTGTCATTCCCTCATTCAAAAATCAATTAGAATAAATCTGTCCTTCTTCTAAGGAGTGTTATATCCCATTGGTGTGTCTTGTATCCTCTGGCGTGGTGTACGGGAACCATGCTAATGTGCCATGGAGCCCCCAGCACAGATTCATGCAATTTGCAGGAGCTGGTCACACTTTTCAGCTGACAACACTGTAGAAATCTCCATGGAAATACAACAGAAAGTATATTAGCCTTTACTGTTTGAATAAAATCCATCACAGTTATGAGTTGGTCTTGGGTTGTTGTATTATCCCCCTTAGCGTCGTACTTCCATTTCTGCTACTTTCTTACAGCAGAACACATGTTACTCATTAGTAGCATGGATGATATGGGAAACAAGAATGTTGAAATTGTATTGAATATGTTCCAGATGTTAGTATCAAACAAGGTTGGGTCTGCATTAAGATTTCCTTTAAAATATTCTTATTAATTGGAAGTGGAAAATAATTCAATACTAAACGATTCTCTAGAATTCTAAATTCACTAATAATTTGCTATAGTAAAACACATACGTAATAAGCGGTTCTTATAAAACTGCCTAACCTGCTTTCCATCTTCAAAAGGCTTTGCAGGCATTAAGCAACTAGAATGTGATTGTGGTAAGAGCCAGGATTTGCTAACGTGGTTAAATGGATACATGGTCCAAAGTTAAACAAAGGCCCAAGGGTGGCTGTGCCTGCACAGCTGCCTTCTCAGCAGAGAAGGGACCAAAGGCTCGTAGCTGCACTAGGATGTATAAACTGGAAGACAGTTTTGACTCTTTAAGGGCCAGTTTGATGGGGGTGAGATGCAAGAGGGTATCTGTACACATTTGGAGCTGATGAGGCAATCCTGATGCGTTAATTGGATGAACTGGCCCTTAAGCAGTGATGGTAGTGAATTTTGGCAGGATGCCGGTGTCGCTGATGCAGGGGAAGGTCGGCAGGAATGGGGTGTGGGGCTGGGGTGGGAAGCTGGTGAGCCTGATCCTGGCGTTTGTGCAGGGCAGAGCAGCAGAACAGTAAAGCCCAGGCAGGATGGGCTGCCGTTTCATGTTGGCTTTCAAATACGGGCAGGCGGTGCAGAGGTGATAAACTATCAGATGAGTAGTGTTATAGAAAGGGCTTTCTGTTTGTTTTTTCAGAGTGGTAAATATGCATTTTGTAGGATTTAAACTACCTAGGGGAAGTAATTAGCTTTCCAGTCAAGAGGAAGGTGGCAGGAGGGGTCTGTGAGGGAGCCGAGAAGGGTGAGAGCAGCTAATTTGGGAAGAGGAGGGCTCTTGCTGCTCCCAGTGGAGTGTCAGTGCCTCGGAGTGGCACCTACCTGGCTTTGACTGGGACAGATCTGCAGGTGCCGTAGAAAGTGCTGGAAAGAACTGTTGTTAATTAATGTTTAGCGAATAGCTAGGCGGCGCTGGGGTGCACACAGCGTAAAAGTAGACCAAAATAGAGCATAAATGGAGAGAAGGCGGCAGAAAGGACTGTCTTGCACCACATACAGGCTGACTATCAGTGGACTTTGTGATCTAGAAGTGAGTTTTCCTTTCACTTGGCACTAGCTCCAGGCACGCAGGTGTACACTGAGTATGGCACTACAACCGCTTTAGTGGTTGGGCAAATAAGCGAATTTCAGTGCATGAAGATTGCTGTCTGGTACTGCCAGCGCAGTTAAGAGAAGTAATGTTCATGAGAGTCTGGAGTTCCTAGGAAGGGTAGTATGGGCCTGGGACATAGCTACGCAGGCACCTAGGTGAAGGTCTACAAAAATGCAGCATGTGGAGTAACCCCTCTGTTATTTACCCCACTGTTATTCCTTGTACATGGGCAGTCTTACAGCATATGTGGTCTGAATGCAGTAGAGCCAGTCTCCAGGAGATACTCTGATCTTCAGTTCAAATTTCAAGGGCTGTACCTTGGTCACTCATGAGGCTGGTCTGAAAGCAACTCTACCAGATGCAGTAACTCCCCAAAAACCTTGGTTTCTTATATTGAGCGGCTCAGAGCAACTCTGTGCACCCCTTCCTTCAAAACAGAGTGGACAGAAATGGCGTGCCCCAGGCTGGTGGGCTATGAGCCAGCATGCATCCGGATGCCACACAGCTGTACTGGTGTAAGAGCAGACCTACACCAGTAAGCCCTGCCTAAGAAGCCCTGCTTGAGACTGGTACAGCCACGTGTGCTCGCTGCCAGCAGGGAGATGGGATTTCTGCAGGAGATCTGGCCCACATCCAGCCAGGACAGCGTACAGGCAGGGCGGGCATGCCTCAGTCTGCCCTTCACTGTGCAGATAAGCTCAGCTGCCCATGGTTATCCAGGATGTGAACTTCTGCTCCCTCAGAGTATTTCCATCTTGCATGTCGAGCAGAACAGAGGGCCATGAAAGAAGGGCTTTCTTCACATGCACTTGAGGTGCTGGCGAGGGAGACAGTTACAGACAGCCTGAACGTACCAGCCACTATCTTCTTCATGTGGATGAGTCCTTGTAGGAAGTGAAGGGAAAATCCAGGTGTCTTCTCCTCTGATGTGGCAAATTTGTACAGTATAAGGACCAGATGAAGGCTGGAGGGGGAGGATTGGTAGATGTAGTCCATGGAAATAGGTGTTCACAAGGGAATCCATCTGCTGAGAGGGAGGTATTGGGTCTTTCTCCTGAACCTTTGCTAAGGAAAACGCACGTTTTTGTCAGCAACTCCATTTCTGCCTTGTTCCGAGTCTTGCACTTTGTTCTTCATGCACGTGTCATGGTAGAAGCATGTTAACAAATGTCAGCTCCATTCTGGTCTGCAAGAAACAATTCAATGAAAGCACTCCTTGGCTCTCAGTTTGTTCCCCAGCCCAAGAAATGCTTGTGGAGTGCTTTTTGTGCAGGTTGTATAATGTGGTCTGCTGCAGGACTTACAGATCAGTGGCTGTGCTAATTGATTAGTAAGTCCTCTGATATGCACTTGTATATCAGGAAAATGAGGTCTGTCTGCTGGTTGTGTTATTGTTACAAATTCTAAATATTTCTTCAACCGTTACAACGGGCAACTTGTTCATAGATATTTTATTTTTTTTAAATTGAGTATCATTGCTTGGACTGGTCCCGTTTTTTATGTGTATTCTTAAAAAGGAATTTTAAAAAAAACCCATAAATAAACCTCAAATCCTCCAAGCTGGTGGTCAGTACTACTACCAAGCTCCCCATACAGAGAGCAGAAAGTTTGTTTATCCCTTGTACCCCAAGCACAGGCATGCGTAATTTATGCCTTGAGCATTGCCTTTAACAAATATTCCTGTTCTGTGGGAGCTGGCAGGGTGTGCGCTATGCACCGGTGGCTTTCAGGAACGGCCCCTTTGGCAGGACAAGGCACGCGTGGCCCCAGGCACTGCGGAAATCTCCCTGTGCTCAGGGGCCTTGCTTTTTCCAGATAAAGTCTCTTTTGAGATGGACTCTCTGACTTCTAAATGGCCAGCTGCTGACTCTATCTTGAGTGAACTGTCTTTTTAACAACTCTAGTGCTACAATAGCTGGATGTAGATTTCACAAAACCAGAGTGAGCTCTGCCGTTTGATCAGTTGAGGATTGTCTTTCATTTTGAACTCTTTCTGAAAGAATCATTTTATTTCAGTTGCAGATGTATGCTATCTGGAAAAAAATAAATCCTGCTTCTAGCTTATATTTCTCTTTTATGCCTTGCAGCCTCTGAACTGATTGGGTCACGTGAGTCTAATCCTTACCTGAGTTGCTTTGGTGCAAATTAGGGGTTAAGTCAATTGACGTTCTCCTGTGACCTTCTGAATCAAAAACATACTGTATCTGTTATGGTCAGGGGTGGGTTTGAGTCCTTTTGGAAAAGCAGGGCTGCTTTTCATAAATATTTGTCTTGCTTTAGTTTCCTGAGATATAGTTTAAATGTAAACTGCTCCGTATGTTTCGGCTTTTGTGCTATCTTTCTACATCACATCACACTGTCTCACGTACTATATAAGAGTATGGCACTACATCATGCTGTGGTGATTATTTGAAAGGGCGTACACTCTGTTTTGGACTAGATATCTGTTATCAGTGTAGATAATTGCTGTCAGACACAAAATAGACTCAGTAAACAAACATTTCATTTTATCATGTGACAGATGCCTGCTGTTTTGTACATTGTATTTGAACGACATTCACTATAAATCACCACTGCTTCAAAAGCAACAAATCCAACTCACCCAAATCCTTCCTGATGTAATTACTTTATACTAGAGATTAACTTTCCATTGTTATATATACATGGCTGCATTTTTCAATGTTTGGAGATAACAATGTTTGACATAAACAAATAATTCACATCGTAAGATGAACCAATTCTTCCTACCACTATCACTGCTTTGTTTTTTCTCCTTTGAGCTTTTTTGGTGGGTTTTGTTTTTTTTTTTTCCCCCTCTTTTATCCTTGGTTTTCTCCCTCGTAAAGACAAGACTACCTTCAATTTTGGTATTCATACTTTAAATTTAGACTTTCAGAGAGAAATGAACCAACAAGTTAGCATATTCAGGAGAACTTAAAAAGGCAACAGAAATAAATGTCTTCATTTTGTGAATAATGAACATGAAGCCTGTACTTGTGTTCCTGTGGGTTTTGTGACCAAAGGGATGATCGTTATTTGACAGGTGTAATCTATGTATTCCTTTTTTCTCCAAATGATGTGAATCTCTGTCTTCCTTTGCAGGTCCTGTGCCACGGAGTGAATGTATCTTGCTGCCTGTTAACAATTCGCACCCAGTCCATGCCTTATTGGAGAGTTTTACGGTCTTATCTGGCTGTGCAAGCCGAGGCACAACAGGCCTGCCGCAGGAGGTGCACGTCCTCAATCTCAGAAATCCCGAGGAGGGTCTTGGCCATCATGAAAGAGAGGTAAAGGGGAAATTACTTTTCATCCAGACCCCTGGCTACAAGTGTGTCTGCAAATGAGATTGTTCTACGTTAATTTGCTGAATAAAGTTATTTCTGAATGGTGACCAGAAAGACTACAAAGAAGCATATGCAATTTGCGTGGATGCTGTCCGCCTGTGCTTTGCGTGTCATATGAGTAAACCGCTTCCATACTCGGCCACTCTCCATCACCTCTCACAACCGCGAAGTATACTTAAAAAAGGTGGCAGGGTGGGCAAAGGAAATAAGAAACAGATTTAGATCTACAAGAGGCCTTTACAGAATTGGCTGTCTTCAAAAGCAGATCGTTTACCTAAATGTGTTGTAAATTAACATGAATACCTTTGGATCCCTGCCATGACCACTATAAACAAATATTTAAGTTCAGATTCTTTTACCCCTGTAATACATCCTTAATGCTTCACTGAGGGGGGACTGCCATACAGAAAGCAAGTGTTGCTGACTAGGGTAGTACTTAAGTGCAGTCCAATTACTTATTTACGTATGTTGCACTCGGAGGGACTGGCAAGAACTTGAGCTGTTCTGAAAGCAACAGCACAAGAAGAAAATTTTTGATGTTAAGTTGTGCAGCACTGTTGTTTACTCTCAAACACATCAAAACAGAGTGCCGAAGTGAAAAGAAAACATTGCATGCCATGACAGCTGAGCTTCTTAGTTCATGTTCTTACAGTATTACACCCGCAAATCCTTAGTACAGTGTCCTGTGAGAGCAACGTGCATGTACACAATTAGCAGAATTTGTAATAAGAGAACAAAGATGATGATCTAGCAGGCGGAAGCTTAGAAAAAGAGGGTCTAAATCTGTGCTGAAAGAACTTTTAAGTGGAGTCTTTTATAGCGATTTAAATAAAGGCAGATACTCTTGGCTGTAATCAAAGTCTTTCCACTGACTTCAATGGCAGCCTTGTTGGGTTTGTGGTGTGTTCAGCTCAATGTGTATTATATGCATCCGTGACACTTCAGCTGTTGTGTTCACTTTCAGTATATACACTGTCAGAAATGTCTAGTGTATGATGAAAAAGTTATTTACTATTTTTTCAGTAGGATTCTCATTGGCTGCCCTTAATCAAAAAAAGTCAGGTCTTCTTCAGTTCAACTGTCATGAAATGAATAGAAAAATTAGACTTTTTTTTCTTGTGGGGCTGGGAATGAGGAGTAGAGATTTTATATTTGTTTTGGTTTGGTTTTTGTTTTTTAAAGCCTTTCATAGTTTGCCAGGCACAGGGTTATCAGCTTGAGGAGTACACTGTGAATGCCTGAAAAAAGTGTGGGTACAATCAGTTCTCTGGGCATGAAAACCAAATTGTTGTTGAAATCTCTCCTCCTCTTTTTTTTTTCTTTTTGGTAGCATGGTTTTCTTATGAAAACTAAACAGACTTATGTGATTCTGCTTTTGATTTGTCAGTGTCTTTCTCACCACCCAGGAACCTTTAAATCCATTGGCAAGACGTAGACAAATTTGTTATGAGGACTAGATCTCACAAGGTAGTCACAGCTTTTGTTGAAAACAGGCAGAAGAGTTGCCTTTGCTGTGGGGATGTGGTATAGTGGGAACTTGTAACTTCCTAGTTACTAAAGTGTGCCCGGGGATGGGATGAAGCAGGCTACAGCTGGGTCTTGTACCTCCTGAGAGACCAGAATGAATCAACTGCAAAGTGCGCATTTCCATAAACCCAAATTTCCCTCTGGTTTGATGCTTCTACCACCACTTGCGTAACAGTGCAGCTTCTGCGCTGTTGTGTGTGCACACACAACATGAGCTACAGTCAGGCATGCACAAGGTTGCAGGCTGTGCCACTGCTGTCTAATCATATTGACAGAATGATAGATATAAATATTTGGCTTTGAATAAAAACAGTTGCTGTCTAGCAGAAAGAGGCTGCTTGTGTCTCCTCTAACGTGCTTACGGTAAGAAAACAGTTTGCCCCAAGCTGTCTTTTTTGTGTACTTCTGTGGTATACTAAAGCGTAGGGCACAGAATATATTTCACAATTTGTAGCCCTTAGCCTCCTCCTCCCATCTCCCAACCAGTTTCCAGTCACAGCCCGTGGAGATGGCTGCTCTAAAAATGCACAGGAAGCTGGAGCAAGGCTTGCTGGCGACAGTGTCCAGCAAAAGAGTGTAAACAACTTGGAAAGATCGGATTTTACTTATAGGATCAGACTCAGAAAACAAAGCAGAGCAAGTGTTATCTTTTCCATTATTGTGAAAACCAACTCCAAGTGGCCTTTTGTCTTAAAGTAGAATGTACCCATCACCTCAAGTTACATTAGTTTGATTTACCAGCTGAGGTATTTCCTGTTGCCTGCAAATGCTGATAGCAAAGCTAGAGATTTGTTTGTCATACAGTATTTCCAGTATACTCCAGAATAAAACCAGTATTCTTGTTTGACAGTACATTAGTTAGATTCAGCAGCATCGAAAGCATGTTTAAAATAAGTCACACATTCATTCAGAGGTTGGCTGAAGTTCTGATGACATGGAATGCAAGATCTGAAAATCTTTAAGTGAAGGTTTGCTTTGGAGGAGGAGGCCGGGTTTTGTTTTGTTTTTAACCTGCCCTGTGCTAGATGCTGCTAAATTACACATTCCTTACTTGCTGGGAGGAGTGTAAACTTCCCCTAGCAAATTCCTTGGAGAGCTCATGCATTAAACATACTTGTGCAGTTATCCTGGTTCTCATAAATATGCAACATACGTGTATGCATTAATTTAACTCATTTTGACACTTGTGTAGAATATACAGACAACAAGTGTTCACAATTTGAACACGGGCGGGGTGGCTGATGTGGGGGCAGGGCACGGCAAAGGCGTATGTTCCTCCTGTAACACATGTAGGCTTTTCTGTAAAGATCAGTAAGGTTTGGGNTCTCGCTCTTCCCTGTAAACAAAAAAAAAAAAAAAAAAAAAAGGAAAAAAAGGTGGACTAGAGATGTATGGGATTACGTACTCTGAACAGACTTTGCAAAACTAAATCAGTAATTTCACGCTTTCAGATTAAGACTGAAATCTGGTAAATATAAGGTCATATCCTGAAATGCTGTAATCGTATCTTGTGATCTTCAAGGAGTTCGCTCATATTTTACTTTGTTAATCCCTATTGGGGTGACATCTCATTTGTTGAGACTGCAAAGACGCTTTCTTCAACTAAGAACCCCAAAAGTTCCGATCTTTTTCAGGTATCTCTTAGAAATGTCTTTTATCACAATTCATATTGGCCATGCTTTATCATAGGAAATAGAATACGGGTGCATGTAATAGCCACAAGTGTTTATATTGAACTTGGCATGAAAAACGCAAGCCTTTTTTGTTTGTTTTATTTGATCAAATATTCCTGGGGAAGTGAGTGCATGTGTGCATTTCTGTACTGATCTGGGTCTCAGCTGAAAGCCAGGAACTACTGACCTCTTACAATAACTTTCTCTTCAGCTTTGGGTATCTTCACTGCTTCACTTTACCAGTTTTTAGAAAGGAGATAGTTGCTTTCTCATGGAGCTGCTTGTTCTGTTACAAGAAAGAATTGTTGTTTGTGCAGGCACTTGGAAACTCTAGAGATTTGCACGAGAAAAATATGTATATAAAGATCTAAAAATTATTTTAAGAGGAAAGTCATTCCTTAGGTATATTATCAAGTCCTAAATTAATGGAGGATTCTTTTATTATACCTGTCAGTTGAATTTCTCTGAACTGCTTCAAGCACGCAGCCACAATTGAAATAGCTAAAGGGGGAGCAGGGGCATATAAAATTAATCTCATGTGAATACTTAGGATTGAATACATGTGAATACATGGAATCAGAGTTCCTGGCAATGGATTCACTATTGTTTTCGTTGACATCCTCATCCTCAATAGCTTTAAGATGTTATGCCCGATACAGATGTTTAACATGTGTTATGTGAAATGGAAAGCAGGAAAATCAAGGACTCATCTTTATTTTTATAATTTTGAGTAATGCCACTGAGTCCATAACAACTTGACAGGCTTTTTCCCCACTGTTTAATCAGTGTTACTTGGCAACAATTTCATAATAAAAAAATATTTTCATTTAAGAACAAACCTGATACTAAAATGCCTGTTTGTTCCTGTGGAGCAGCCTAATTATAATAGCCAGATACTTACTAATAATGTATCTCAGGTTCCTGAGCCGGCTCACTTAAAAAAAAAAAGATGGGCAAAATTATTTAAGTCCAATTTTTAAGTACTTTCTGAAAAGATCCTCTAAGTTGTAAAAATGAGACAGGAAAAGACTCTGAAACAGTCAGCTGGTAATGTATTTCTACATCCTGATCTTTGCAGTGCATCCTGAGTTCTGGATAATTCTTCCATGTAGCAATGGGTTTGTATTTTAGGACTATGAAGATCTGTGACAATAAGGGTGATGAAAACCTGGTTCGTTTTGCCTATTTTTCTACATATTTACTGTATTTCCCAGTGTGTTCATTTTAACTGTTTTCAAAAGTTTACCACCACAATAGCCTTGCCCAAGGCTATGTCAGGGGAAAAAATGTTTTGTTTCATGCTTAGGCATCCAGAGAGCAGGGGACAGCCTTGAGATACAGCTGTGATAAAGGGGCCACTTTCTGAGCATGGTTTAAACACGCTGACCTGCTGCACCAGAGCCGTGGTCAGAGGGGGCCCGGAGGTCTTGTGCCGACAGCAGGCAGGAAGGGAATTCAAGGTTTGTTATTTGACGGCTGGGGGTTTTTGTTACCTAGTTGTTTGTTTGATTCCATTTTGTTTATTTCTTCCTCTAAAAGTGCGTTTGTTAAAACAAGTTTCCGTTTGGTACCAATCAAATGTCCACTAAGGCTGTTTCCTGAGACTTCAGGATCTCACATATAGCAAAAATAAGGTCAGCTGCTTTTTCTACTGTGGCTTTTTAGTGCTGAGCTTGGTGTCAGCATGACCAGCTGCTCTAAAACTGACAAGACAGACTAGTTTGATTTCGGTTTTTGAAGCACCCTGCAGCTTGGGCTTAATAATCCAAATTAAAATAACTGGATCATTACCCTATGCAGTCCTAAGATCATACTAAAATAAAAGGCTCAAGAATAAAGAGTTTGTTACTTCTGTGAGATTAAACTTTTGAGTAAGACCACAGACTTCACTAACATTAATATTGGATCTGTGCACTGCCAGATCACTTGGCTGTACAAATTTGATGTTTCTGGTGAGCTGACCAGAATATGTGGTGCAGAATTAGGCTGGGAAATAAGGGACATGTTGCTTGGTTTGCCAGGCTGCGTTGCATCTGCCTTCTGCTTGTTTACTGTGGTATGGTGGGAAGCCTACACTGCTGCATGTGGGTATGTTTGGTACTTTTGGTATGCCAAAGGCCTTTGTTTTGCTGACAAATAGTTGCTGCTTTAGAAGAAGCTTTCAAAGATAAAACAAAGCACGGTACCTGTGCCTCTGCCATGGTACAGACCAGATCGGAACATTGCAAGGGTATTTTGCTGTTCTTACCTCTTTACTTTCTGACCACCTTTGCTTGGCAGCAGTTATGGATATCTAACTACGACAGCTGACTTACAAGTGGCAATGCAAGTATATGCAGGGGTTTGAACCAGGAGTGGCATGAATTACCTATAGTAAGATGGCTTGAGAGAGGAGTGGTGCAGGTGGCTATGTTGCTGCCCATTCTGTCTGGGGATGAAGGAGAGGAGATGGAAGTAGTGGAGATGCTTAGTCTTTCTGGGGATGGAGAAGTCTGAGGTGAGACTTCAGATGAGAGGACCAGTAACTTGGTGGCAAAGGATCTCATTACAAATATGAGAAGGTAAACCCTAAAAAGAAGACTAAAATGTCAGAGAGGTTTGGTGAAAGTCTGGGCTGATCTCATCCAGCTTCATGAGTCAACCAACAAGACAGTGTCTTTCAGGAAAGACTGTCTTTTGTCACTTGGAGCCTGACACCCTAAGTCATGTAGCCAGCCTGTTCTGTATTGGGAGCTGACAGACTCCAGAGTAGTTTGGGAAGTGAATTTTGCTGTTTGGGAAGTTCTTGCCCCGTGCTTCCTGTGCTTGAGTTTGCATTTTTGCTGTGACATGTACGCTAGGTTTGCTCACACCGGCTTCCCCAGCTTCAGTGGGGCTGTAGATCTCTTCTGGTCCAACATTACCAAGAAGTGGTATTTACTTTTGTACTGCATACTTTTGTGGGCCACTGTGGACATTTTAAGATACTGTTGCTGGGTCTGGGTGAGTGTGTAATATTCAAATTTTCCACAATACTTGGTTGGCTTCAACATCATACATGCAGGCCAGCTCTCCTGTTACTCTGAGCCCATCAAGATGAGCTTGATCGCTTTCACCCTGTTACTGCTTGTTCCTTGATAATCTGTAGCTCTCAAAGTCATGCAGAGACAGCGTTATCAGTCCAACCAGGACAGGACCTGCAGAATGGCAGTGGAAAATGAGTTTGGCCACCTGCAAACTGCTCTGTCAGGCTTAAGGTTGACTGCTGCTTTTTATCGCACTCTTCTGTCACGGTGTTTTGTTCTTACCACTTGTAAGAGTGAGGGAAAGGGCCCACATCAGAAGGCCGAGAACGGGAAGCCCAGATGAATTACTACTTCCACCAGTGCTCTGTGCCAGTGAGGTCTCAGAGTCAAGTTGTGAGCGACGCTGTGGCAGATGTACTCCAGGAACACCCTGTATTTGTTGCTTGGAAAGCAGCAGTTCCTCATCACGTGCATCTCTTGACTCTGGGTATTTTCCAAAGCTTGCCCACAGCCTGTGGTGGCTCCACTGGCTCACCAGGGTGGTTTCACAGGCTGCTGTTACTCCTGTCCCCACAGCCCTGCCCAAGAGCCCTGTCTGGGCTGCTGGACCACTGGACTGAATCAGAAGTGAAGCATACAATAGACCTTATAAAGCCTTAAAGATACTGACAGCAAGCTCCACAGAAATTGTAATCATTCAATGTCTTTCTCAGATGATGCCATGTCTACTGAAAGCTGCAACTCCCATGCAGCTAATACACTAAAATGACACTGATGTCTTAATTGCCTTGATTGATGGACACTGCATTGCCGTGTTTTTAAAAAACAAACAAACCAACAGCCACCCCAGACTCCATTTCTTAAAGAGCCCTCACAACCCTCTTCCCCCTCTTTTCTTTGTTAGCACTTTGAAGCGTCTGCGCTTGCATAAAATCCAGCCTTTTTTTAATGTGGCTTTTTCATCTCATTTGGTCTGGACCGCAGTCTTTGTGGGTTGTTTTCAGCCAGCTCAGGATTTGCTGGTCATTGGATTTGGCAATCGTTCCAAGTTCTGCCCACCAGAACTGCCAGAGGAAGTCATGTGTCTGCCAGAAGAGCCTGTTTGTGCAGAGCCTGCTGTCCTGCAGGAGCATGCCTTGATGCGCGTCTATCCTTAAAGAGGCAGCAGTGACTTCTCATGACTTGGGAAGTGCCGTGCAAACCCTTGGTATTTTCCGATTTTAGAAACGGGACTGTTTGCGCAGAAAGCGAGACCTGCTCTTGGTTTCAGAGAGCTGCGTGGAACGGTGTCTGAAGCCATGCCAAGGCCCACCACAGAAGGCTAAAGGGTTCAAAAGGAAAAATGTCAGAATGACTTTTCTGATTGCTCAAATTTTTCGGTTTTGCTGACTGCTATTTAAAAGGTCCTGTTGGAAGCTAAAAATTGGTCTCTCTTGTTTTCCTCTGCTGCGAGTGCCCACAGGTACTGATGTGCTCTTGCAGGATTATAGAGAGAATGGTGCAGCTGCTGCCACGGTCTTTACTAGATGGACTCTTCTTCCTCTCTCTCTGTCATTCGCATGTGTGTAAGCACACTGTGCACATGCGCTCACATGTTCTTTCAGGCAGATGTATGTGTTTTGAGTTTGATCATAAACTGTGATTGACATTCTTGGTCTCTAGTTCCCTCCTCAAAGCTTCTATCTGATGTGCCTTGGAGTATTTATAAATTACTTCTTTGTCTATAGTTACTTTCCCCAAGAAAAGATAATTAAGGAAGTGATGACATTTCCAGGAGTCCATTTATGTCACAAACTCAATGGGCAGGTTCCAGTATAGCTTTGGGCTCGTGTGTGTGAAATGTTGAAGCAACACTTGTCATGAGTGGTTGTGTTTATGTTGTTCTCTGGAGTGCCTGTTTGAGGCAAAAGCTGGAATTAATGAAGTCGTTCTCCTGCAATCTCCCCACATCGGGGAAAATTTCCAACATAAATTGTGTGGATTTTGCTGTGCCTGACAGCCATGCTCCTGTATCAACTCAAAAAGTAAAAACCTTGCAGTGGCAAGATATGAGAGGATGAACAAATGCTTTAATTGTTGGGTTGGTGGGTTTTTTTATGTAGATCATACTTTTGATAACACTTATTATATACTCATGTTTGTGTTTCTCTAGAAGAGTCTCTTATTTTCCCTGTGAAACATAAACAGAGTACTTCTACAGTAGTAAAACTTGTCAGTTAAAGGAGAAGATGCAAAAAGAGCACCACCATGAGGTACAAACATCTGAAACAAATTGCTTGAAAAAGTTTGAAGGATTTATAGGTAATTTATAGCTGATAGTGTCTCTAACAATTGTCATGGCAATTTATAATAGAGAAATATTTTTATTATTTGAGCTCGTGCGAGATGTGATAAACATAACAGTGGCAGTAGTTAGTGTCTCTAGATGAGAGGTAATAGTTGGTGATGACCCAAATCTCATCAGTGAGGGGAAAGTATTAAAATCTGTCACTTTTCTGGAGATAACTGGCATTCTCTAACCCTGAAGACTGGTTGAAGTCTGGCTTACTCTTCCATCATCACCCAAGGAAGCAGAGTCTTCATTTCTTCTGCACGGATGCGATCCACTAGTGCATGCAAATACGTAAGTGATGTTATGAGGCCTGTTGGGAAATGTGACTCTGACCTTAGTTTTGCAGAAAAGCACAGTGGCACTTGCTTTGTGGATATCTTTTCAGAATAGACCATTGGAACATGTCTTTTTCCTGCCAGTAATTTGGTTTCAAGTGATACTTGCAATGAGGTAAATTAGACACTGAAAATGCACCTGAAGCTACATGGAAAAATATTACATGCCAGGAGTGGCAGTCCATTCCTACACTGTTACCTGGAAGGCAAGCCAGTATTTTTTTCAGTAAATCTGTTTTCAAGCAAGAATCAGCAAGACAGTGCAGATAAGAAGTGCATGGAATGGCATCGTTGTGCAAGAAAATACTTGCATGACAGCCTCAGTAATGTCTTCTGGAGGATTTTGTCAGTTTTTCGTGGCTTTTATTCTGCAAGTGTATACAGATGTGAGTAGTTTTACTTATATGGGTAGGCCTGATTAAATAGAAAACTTTATTCCTTAGGGGTTTGTTGTTTTTTTTCCATGTAGTCACTATCATAAATTCATTCTTTGAAATATTCCCAAAATACTGTTTTGTTTGTACAGGGAGTAAAAGTTCTGATTATTTTTTTGAAGTTTGAAAATAGAAAAAATTAGGGAAGAATGAAGACCTTCCTCAGGGGAGTAGAGAGGCAATGTATTGGTTACAGTTACTTTTAATCTTCTGAAAGCAGTTTCCTTTATATTTAATTTCTAATACCATTTGTGAGTGTATGCATTAGACACACACTTGCACCAACTCTTACTCAGGCTCGTGGGTTGCTGACAATAAAGTAAACAAAACTGTTTCCTAAATCTGGTGCTGCTGCTTAGGTTTTCAGTTTTTTATGACTCATGCACACACGCTGTTCTTTACCCTGGCTCAGAAAGCAAGAATTCAGTTTTACATGTCCAATAAAAATGTGAACTCCACATTTTACACTTCCCTATGTGACTGTGCCTCCCTAAAAGACACCTGTAGAATGATGTTTCTTTTTTCCAGTCAGCTGGATCTATGTGTGGTCTGGCTGCAAAACCTTTGAGGAGCAGATTGTTTTATATGTGGGGGCTTTCAAATGGCATAACCCTTTGTCCTGCAGTCTTTCCATCATCTATTTCATGTTTGTTTGTAATCTTTTCTTGCTTTGTGAAGTCTCATTGTCTCAGCCTCTTCTCCTTCCACACCTGCAGCTTTTGAAACAGCGGGAAGTAGGGTGTTCATCTGTTCAGGATTTACCCTGAGATTTGGAAAGTCTGTATTCAGATTCCAGTTTTGCTATGATGTTTTCATGACACCATGTGCTATGTTACATCTGCATGGTGTTTTGCAGTTGAGATGAACTGTGAACTTGCTGTGTCTACTGTCAGAGCCTGGTAGAGATGAAATAGTGCTAACATCGGTCTCTGAACCCATGGTTAGTATCGTACTGAGCTATGACTAACAAGACCTGTTGAGAGGCAAGATGTATCAATACTGTAGTGGTACATTAACACAGCTATGTAATTTCTGGTTGGGTGGCTAGCACCTATCTAACTTGCTGAAAATACTGGCGGCGGAAACTTGTGTTTGCCTGGAAAACCCTGGGTAGATTTGCTCAGAGTGCCACAAAAGCATTTAAGGAAAATGGTCCTGGCAGAACTTTGTCATCTGTCTTTTATCTGTCAGTTTAAGAAGCATTTTCTGTAGGACAGGAGCTGCTTTTTAGTATGTACTCGTACATCTTCCAACATAGCCTTTGATCCCCCCAGCCTTTTTTTTTTTCAGGGCATTGGGCACTATGTTAGTGCAAAAACGCAACTATCTGGTAATAGTTAAGGGATGGGAGAAGGGAAGAAGAGTATAAAATTAAACTTAATTTGCAGCCCAGCTGATTCCCTAAAGAAAAACTTAGATCTGTAATATATCTGCAAATAAGCGCAGGATAGAATATTGTTTGGGAAAATGTTTCCTTTTCACATGAGTCTTCTACCTTAATTGTTAAAAGTAAAACTCAGTCCAATATGATACTGTTTTGTGAATAGGCCGTTTAACAACAGTAGGGGAGATGCTGTACTCGTGGCTTACAGGAATGGATCCTGTGCCCTTAAACAGATCTCAAGCCAACAAGAAATTTTCCCACAAAATGTATAAAAGGAGGACTTTCCCCTTAGGATTCATTATACAGCATGTGAACAGTATTGACATCTACTGATTTATGCAAAGCTGAGCGAAACATCGTGCTTTTAGGTCTCAAGTGCTGGGAAGCCTGACTGCTCTGTGGAAGGGCAGATGGCACAAATGGTTTCACTTAGTCTTTGGGAGCCTGAGTGTCTAGTTCAGGTCACAGGAGGAATGGGCGAAGTGGTCCCAGCCTTGCACTGAAGGGCACGGGCTTTCCATTGAACGAACCGTGGGGCTGATCGCTGTGGGCAGCCCTTGCTCTGCAGGTGCCCAGAGCAGGGATAGCATGTGAAGAATAGGTTTGGTTGGCAGAGCTGAGCAGACATGCTTGTGCAGAGACTGTCTGCTTTCTTTGCTGCAGCCAGAAGTTTTTGAAAAATCTTATTTTTCAGGAGAACTCTGGTTCTCCAAACTATATAAAGCATGAGATAACACTGAAGACATAAAAACCGTATTGAAATATATATGCACAGGGAAAGCTGGATCTTGTATTACTCAGGTAAACGAAGATAAAGTAGGCAGTTTACATGTGTATATGATCTGTACATAAAATTTCTCAGTAAAGTCTTTGGGTTATACTTCTAAGATCATTGTCACAGAATTAGCTATATCACTTTAAGTATGACTTATGCTAATACAGTTATTACCCTTTGTGTTCTGAAGTAGCTCTCCTGATGTAAAGCCTCAAGCTTTTTCACATTTATTATTCTTGCATTGTGAAAGTAATACCATTTTCTAGTGCAAATAGGCCTTCGATAACTGTCCTGCCTGTTTGACAAGTTATTTGTATCAGGAATAGCTTTGGTCCTAATTTTTTTATTATCTAGGTATTTGCATAAATTATTAGCTTCTAACATAACATGATCGCATTTGGCAGCTTAAAATAACAACTTTCGAACACTAGAAATTAACTGGCTACATTCTTGTCTGAAGACAAATTATGTGACTGAGCTGTGGGCAGAAATGGTCCAACATTTTCATGAAGTTAGAAGCACTATTTTGTAATGCCTCCTTGTGTCAGAACTTTGTGATGCTGTGAGAGCTGTGGTGCTTTCTGAATGGGCACTTCAGTCACTGCCTTTCTAGTAAAAACTTACCAGCATGGTTGCCTACTCCTACAGTTTTGAGGAGAAAGTATGTGCAGTAAACATCAGTTATGAACCAGATAAAAACAACAATGCTGCCAGGCACTGAGCAATATGTTTAGTGCCATACAGCGTGCCACTGTACTGATATTACATGAGGTATTTGATAATGTTACAGTGCTAAATTTTACTTGTAATTTGCTTTTTTAGTCTGTTGTCTGGAGCAGCTGAATTAAGAATCCATATGAGGAGGTCTAAATGTGCTGTAATGCCATCCTGTTACATGGATCCTCAGCTTGATCATTTAATATTTAGGTCTAGAAAGGTACCAGAACTTAAACTAGAGGGAGAACTACAGATAATATTTGAATACACTGCGAGCTCTTAGGCTTTTGTTCTGATGGACTCTTTCATCGGTTTGTTGGATACAGTTGCTGTGTCGGTGGATGGGCAGGTCAGTTTTCAAGCTGGTTCTGAGGGTAAACCTTAGATCTTTGTTAAAGATGGTATGTCCATTCAAGTACATTGCTTTGCTCTGAGTGTAACAGTTGCCAAGTGCAGGGGCGGTGCTCCATCCTCACTGAGGGCGAAGAGAGCTTTGCTTAGTTCTCCCCTTGAACATACGCCTTGGGGCTGCCATTTGGGGGCGTTGGACTAGATGATCTCCAGAGTTCCTTTCCAACCTTGACCATTCTGTGATTCAGTGATTTCTACTCTGAATCATTAATAATGCATCTTCATGTTAAAGTGGCCTTCTGAGAACATCATGCATACTTCAAAGTAGTTTGTTGGTGGATGTTGGCATGCACATGTGGTGGAGGACTTGAATGTCTTGATTAGTAAGCTTTTTGGGGAAGGAGCTGTCTGTGTCTGGCACAGTGCACCCTGATCTTTAGCCCCTGTTGCAGGACAAATAGGAAAAAAAAAAGCGGGAGGGGAGATTTCAAACACCTTTTGGTCAGAGGTTTCTGACAGTACTTCTTAAGAGAGTGCAGTAGGCTGTAGATCATAGTTGGGTAGTCCTTATCAACCTTTCTGTTCTCTTGCCACCTTTTCAATGGAGCCCAGTTTTCCAGTCTGGGTGGTAGATCATAAGGGTCAGCAGATTGTGCAATAGTATTCTTTTTTTATAAGGTAACATATGGGACCACATCAGTCTCTGGCTTAATGCTAGTAGCTTCAGTCGAATTATGCCAGGGATGTGAATCTTACCCATGATTTTCACAATTGAGCTATAACTGCTGTTTAGTCAATCTGATTCTCTGTGTGGAGTGTGGGTGAGAAGCTCCAGGCAATGCCAATCCATTTGCAACCATACATTTAGGATAAAATAAGCAAAAGGTTGATTTTTAGAATTAGAGTGTTACCTGAGCCTTGGAAATAAACTTCAGTCCTCCACATACCTGGTAAATGCTATCACAGCTACCAGGCGCTCAGACCTGTTCCCTGAGGACTGAATGAAAGAAAGAAAGGGTTTTTTCCTCCCCGCGTATGCCTCATGTATCGCAGTTCTGCTGTCCCCTCCTGCAAGACCAGGGCCCTGCCCCAGCAGCATCCATTAGCGGTGGCCTGGCAGAGAGAAGAAAGCGTGGTGTGTCTCTGGCAAGGGCTGCAAGGATGGCATGGCTTCGAGTTCTGCAGGAGAAAAAGTAACTGTGTGTGGGTATGAGTGCTTGTTTTTAATGGCATTGCAATTTTCCTAGAGATATTTATTTCTCCAATGCGGTTCTGAAGATCTTCTGTCTCATTGCTGGGGTGAGTTTTCAAAAAAATAGGTGCTTGCCATGAATGAATAAGAGAGTCTTCCCAGAAGGGAAGTGGTGGGGTCTCATGTGCTGATAGGAACTTGCTTATACAATCATTTGATTGAAGAGTGCAAATACTACCTTCAAGCAGTAACACCATGCGAACATATTTTGCGTTTCTTGGAAAAATCAGCAAACTCTGACTCAAAAACTGTTGGCTCCTGAAAGCTGGACATTGCGATCTACTATAGCTGGCTCGGTATCAAATCTGTAATGCAATATTCAATGAGCACAGCAAAAATATGGGGGGGGAGAAATGTTCCATTTTGAATTCACAGTCCCTGCCTAAAAAATACACTTTTTCTTTACTGTCATCTTAAAAGGAAAAACAGATGGCCTGGAGATCCTTCCCAAAGCAATTGATAAATGCATTTGAAAAGTGGTGCTGTACTAGATCCCACCACTTGAGTTGGATTCAGGAATTAATCCTTGATTGAATTTTTTTTATAGCCAGTGTATTGAAATTATATTTTTCAAGTAAATTTCAGTAGAAATTCTAAACCTCTTATATTGGATAATATACACTACTGAACTGTAAACATAAGTTTCTTCATATTAGTTTCTTTGACTGTTGCCATACCAGGATAATTTACGTCCTATAAATATTACAATAACAAAAAGAGGGAAAACACTTATAGAGGTCAGTGATAGGTATAAATTTTCAAATTTCTGTTCTAAATTTGGCCTGCATTGTACTAATTAAATTAATCTTTGCAGCTGAGTAATGAGTTAAGATGTCATGAATCCATCTTTAGTGCATCACTTGTAAGTCAGAATTTAGATGATCTGAGAGTTAAAATTGATTTTTTTTTTTTCTCTTCTCTTTTAGAGAACAGCTGTCATAGCCTGGGCAGTGTAATTCAATACAGCACAGCATATTTTGTCCTGGTTTATTAGCACAAATTCGTAATGGCTGTTTTGGAAAATGTGCTATGAATTTATCTAAAGACCTTCACACTGGAAGAGTTAATTCAACCTTACAAATCTTTGGCACTTGGCTTTCATCTTTTTTGAACAAAACACAGAGTCTGTGATTTGATGCCTTGAAGTCAGCAAAACAAAATGGTACTTTAACAGCAGTGCTTACTTTGATCAGTTTTCAGCATTTGTGCCCTTGCCTTTCACGTTGTACAAATTGCTTTACCAGAGTAACGGGGCAGGAGCCCATAGACTGTTTTTGTAGTTGGTTTCTGTGGTGATACTCAGCCTTCCATGAAACTCTGATCTCCGGGGACAGAGAAGCCTCTGCAGCCGCCTTAACCTTGCTGCTGCTAGAGACCTTAAAGGAACTCTTTGCAGACTGTGCAGACAGTAGTGACCATCGTGAATACATGCAAATATAGCTGGCTATGTAATGGCACCATAAGTTTGATAGACGTGGCACCTATGAAATGTGGTATCTTTTTAAAGTCTTTATAAAAATTTGTAACAAAAAAAACCCCCAACATATATTGAAAAATGTATTCTAGCAGAAAAAGACAGAACTCTGTGGTTCCTGTCCTCGTCGCAGTTCTATGCTTTGTTGTTGATATGCTTTTTAAAAATGAATTTGTAGGGTTTGTTGTAAGATTTTTAGAATAGCTTTAATCTTTTAATTTTCATCTATGACCAAGTTGTCATATTCCTCACAAGTTAGTCATGTATTATTTGGAGGAGTGTGTGCCAAAGGAGGCCGCAAAGGGCAGACATGAGTCTGGAAGAGGAGCTTGCTCTGACAAACAGCTGCTGAAGCTGAGAGGTCCATTGCTGAGACACGTGTCCAGAAGGTCTGGTCTAACTGTTGATTGCACAATGTGGATACACAACAACTCACTAATGAAATGAGCCCTTCACTGGGAGTGAGGGATGTGTTGGACCACATCGACTTATTTTCCTGTACTGTTGTTATGCTGCTGTCTGCTTGGTTAATGAGCTGTCCCTTAATACGTTTTAAAAATAATATGGGAAGAGCAATAGCAGCTGCTTGTTAAATGGAGGAGTTGACCTAAAAGTGCTTTGGTCCATTTAATGATTCTGGTTTAATTTTCTTTTGGTAGTGTTTGACCAAACTGCTCATAGAGCTGGCTGAGATGCAGAAGACTGACTGAGGTAGTATGTTGCTGAGAAGTACAAAATGTGTGTATTTTATAAGCTTGTTTGAACCTGTAAGAATGGATGGAGAGTATTGCTTTTTAGATACCTCATTTTTTTTAAAAAAAAAAAAAGCTTATATGGGAGTTTCAGAAAAATAATTAATTTTACCACAGAGTTCAGTGAGTTCAGAATTTCACACCATATCTTCATATCTGGCTGTACAGTGCTGAACACATGTAGGACTGGTTTCTGATGGGTTTTCTGGGCGATGCTTCGCATAAATATTTAATAATATGGATTCTGCCAGTGAAAATACAAAACGAAAGGGAAATTTTCTAGTTCGCTCTTCTGCTATTAATTAGAAACATTCTGTTTGGTTTGAAGTGATCCAGTACCTTTGTATTAATTTGTGGAGTGTTTGGAAGGTGCTATGAACTGTCTAGACGTTTGAGAAAGGATGTGCTCTGCAGAGCTCATGAGCTAACATGAGACAGAGAGGTGGCTGGGGGAAGGAGAGCACCACTTAGGATTCAGCCAGTATATGGTTTAACTAGAGCCACAGTGGATATGCTCCAGCAGAAATTACTTTTTGGTGAGAGATATTGCTGTAGAGAGTAGGGAGGAGGATCTTCAACTGCAGTGCTGTGGATGGAGACAGCCATGCCAGAAGTTAGCAGCGGGGCCAGAAAGTGGGAGCACGGATATGGCAGCAGAAAGCTTAACAAGGCAGAGCTAGAGAGTGTGACGGCTTCACGCTGGAGGTGCTGGTACAGCCGAAGCTTGGAACTTGTGCTTGTGTCAATGTCATAAGCTTGTAACACCTTAGAGTCCTGTTAAACCTTTCAATCTCTAAAGCAGGAGTGGAGGAGGCATTTGGGTACCTCTGTTGCGTACTTGAAGTCCAGGACGCCACAGTTCAAACCACTACCCGCCACACAGAAACACCTGCAGCCTCACTGGTGAGGGGTTTTGACCATGCCTGCCTTACTTGGGCTGGAAATACTGTGTGATAGCCCACCGACTGTTGTTGTGCAAGGTGAAATCTGTATGCTTGGCAGCTAGGTTGTCAGCAAAAAGCTCTTGAATGCTAGTAACTCCCCAGCAGTTTGCTTGAAATTCTTTTTAAGGACCAGGAAAATATCTCCCATAATAGATACCAGTGTTGCGTGTCATCAAGCACAGATGATGATGGGGCAATCGTAAATATTAGGGGTGGATGTAGTTACGCTATGAGGAGACTGTTGATTTTATATGACATGTAGTGGGGACAGTCACATTCAGGCTAGGTTACCCAGCTGCTCCTCAGCAGAGCTAGCTCTGAAGCAAAAATGAATTATGAAAAATATGATGACCAAGATGGTCCTGAGCAGCTGTTGAGCAGCTCTTGGGGGCGGTTGTTTATTTTTTCAGTCTGGAAAACCAAGCTGGTGCTGAGGACTCAGTTATGCCAACAAATGTAGTGACAGGGAATATATATGCCAAGGAATATAGTGACAGGGAATATATATGCCAAGGAATATAGTGACAGAGGCTGCTGCAGAAGCATCCTCACGTTAACTACATTCTTTCTCAAGTTTAGGACCAGGATTATGAAGAATTCCACATTGTGTTTTGTTGCTGCCTTACTCATGAGCAAACTGAGGAGTGCAGTAATGCAAAATTACATTTATTCTGAATTTTTTCACAGGAACACTTAATTTACTTATGAAATATAAATTTATTTTATGTTAAAGTCCTGTAGCTTTTCTTAAGGATCAGTCTGCACTTTTCAGGCACAAATGTAGGAAAATTCCATTATGTGATATAACTTATCCTACAATTCCAGCCAAAGGCGTGGATAGATATATCACCACTTCTGAATATGGCTCAAACTTTGTTGATTATTTCCATACATGTATGGAAATAATCGTATATGTGTATATTATATACATATATAATTTCCAAAGCCTAAAGGAATAGCAACTATGAAATCTGATAGTAGATCCAGTTGCAAAGAGTCTCTGATTTTCTCACTAAGGTAGTACGATTGCTCTGTGTGCTCTTTCAGGTGACCAAACCAACAGGCAGAAATCTTCATGAAGTCTAAAACATCTGTCTTGTCTGACAGATGTTGGCTTTGAATAAACTTGTCTGAGATCAGCTGAAACAAAGATACTTCTCCATTTCCTTATTACCCAAAGGACTTGGCCTAGCTATTTCTGAGATGAAGTTTTCAGAGTGTATTATTTTTCTTATATCATTTCTGGTTTTAATAAAAGCCAGAGGTTTTAAACAGCAAAAAATTTAAAAATTTCTAATAGGAGCCTCTTCCTTGCATTGACTTGACATTCTAATAAAAACACCACCAGGATGCAAACCCAAGCTGAGTGCCCCCGTTGGCCAGTGTGAGAGGATTGTTACTGTTTTTTCTGTTCTTGGTTATTTAAGTACATAAACATATATTATAGCTAATTTCATCACTATTTACATTAGTCTTTAGTTCCATTGGGATAAGAAAAAAGCAGTTATCATTGGGTGTGAAAATGTGGCTATGGATGCATGTGATAAGAGTGGAAATGTTTAATATTAACTCCACTTAATGTAGTAGATAGTCTCTTTGACACTTTGAAGTTTAGAGAGTTTAAAATGGAATGCACTTCTTGCTATTTGGAGCTGAAAAAATATCAGAATAAAATTTGAACTCATATTTGCCAGATCAGGACTGCGAAAGATATAACTAGGCTACTTTGGTAAAGTTAGGTTACAGTGTTTTTATTACTTTGTAAGAAAACATAACCCCAGAACAAGGCAATTATATTTAATAGTTTAAACGGCTTATTACTAATTAGCTGTGATTACAGCTGAAAACCCACAAGAATTAATGAAAGCTTTTTAATAGCCGTGAATTTAATAGCAGTTCTAAACACCTTTTTCCTTCCACTTTCGCCTCTCTGTTTCTAGACAAAACAACAAAGAGGGAGCCTTGTAAAACAAATAATTTTATCTTCTCTCTTATTTTCAGCTAACAGAATTATTTTGGTTCTATAGCCTGATACCCTAAAGCAGTTTTTATAGCTAAGATCATGACTGTTTGACATTTGAAGCCTCTGTCATCCTGTTAGCGTTCGGAGCGCTAACAACCTGCAGTTTCCTAAAAGAGGTATTTTATTCTTTTGAGGCAGAAAAAGGAGAGAAGTGTGGTCCCTGGAAGATGTGGTAATCTATGGTACTTAATGTTTCCCTTTGGAAATGCATAAATACAACTAGGCCTCTTGCTGGGAGAGGCCAAGCAGTGAGAAAGGTGGCTGCCTTTGGGTGGAAGGTGGCGGTGCCCAGCGTTCCTGGCTGCTGGAGAGGAGAGGTGCTCATTCTTTGAAGCAGTTCGGGTTTTGTACAAATACAGAATTATTCTTTTAATATCAGTTTTCCAACAAGCTTTAATCGAGCATAACAAAGATGAAGATATGGATGTCCTCAGTGCCCCCAGAGGTGTACTTATGGGGTTTCACATCTGTTTCGCTGTGGGGACTGGAGACACGTTCATTCAGTGCGTTTTAAGAATCTAGTAAATTCTGCTTCTGAATTCTAGTAAATTCTGCTCTGCTTACTGATTGGTGGGGTAACACAGCTAGTTGTTTGCCAGCTTTTCCTAAGTTAAGTAGCCAAAAAAGGTGTCTCTGCTGTCCTCCAGGTGTCTGTCAGACCTGAGCCGTAGGTTTGACTTTCACTTTGCAGTGATGGTGAACTTTTCACTTTGGGTGGGGAAAAAAATAAAGAAAATAATNGGGAAAAAAAAAAAAAAAATAATTAAAAAAAAAAAAAAAGAAAGTTAAGTCTTTCTTTTGGAAAGATTTTCAACAGTAATGGGTACCTAATATTCAGGGTGATCTCTAGCTATCATCCAGTTAGTTTGCAAGATAAATCACATTTACTTTAATGGTAAACTAACTGATGCTTACCACTGTATAGGAATGCAATAAACTATACGTAGTAGCTTCTGTGTCTCAGATTTCCGTTCAGAATTCTCTAGCGGGAGACAAAATTCATTCCGAATTACCTGTATGCTCATTTCTGTGTGCCACCACTCAAATTAGTGGTTGTGTTCGTGTTTGCTCCCTCTATACCATTTCTAGAAAGAGCTGTGATTCTCTCTCAGGGAACCCACCTGCCACCCGCTGTTGCGAGACACCAGCTTGCCTGCTTAGTCCGTGTGATATATCATCTCTCGATTGCACACTAACACTTTTTCACTGTAAAGCAGGATGAACTGTCAAGCCAAATGCTGCCTGCTTAAAAAGCTTATTAGATACTGCAAAAACACCATGATTTCAGTTACAAGTTGTATGCTAAAAACTGACAGGCTATTCTCTGCTGTGCATTTGGTTAGTTGTGTTCCCCATCGGCCCCTTTCTAGAAGGGCAGCACTGGGATACGAGAAGCTGGGTAGGAGGGGCTTCCAGTGACCACAAACTGGTGGCTTAAAAATCACCTCTAACAGGTTGCCTCAATTCTGTGATGCCCACTTTCCTGGGATTGTTTTCCCCATGTATCCTTTTAGTGCTTGAGGACAGGCATTTTCTTTCCCTAGTGTATGTTAAAATTTCTGCTGGAATTCCTTCCATAAACTAGTGTAGTGCTCGCTTGTGTTTCTGGATTTGTTCCTCCTGGTTTTTTGTTTGTTTAGTTTTATTTGTTTTGCAGGTTAGATTTATCCCCTAATAGTATCAGCAGATGAGGTTTGTACTCTAAGCCAGCTTTGTAGGTTACCATCTAGAAACCAGAAATCGGGGTTTGCTTTGCAATTCTTTTTATCTCCTTGTTCTCCAACTCTCAGCTTAGTGGTTTGACCTTTTGCATAAGCTATTTTTCATCAGCGTTTGCCAAGGTTTTCTTAAACACTTTAGCAGTGCTTTGCAAGCACAGAGCACAAACGTTAACTATTTCATTCTTTATCTGTGCTCTGTTGACTGATTTTTTTGGAAGTAGATTAGTTTATAATCTTGGGTCAAGAGGTCTGAATGCTGGAAGCGATAATATATATAAAAATGACCTTCGATTCATTGTTTTAAATTCCACTTTGGTTTTGAAACTTAGAAGTGGGTATTCATGTATTTCTGTGTTTCTCTGCAGGTCACGTTACATTTGAATCCAATTTCATCAGTGCATATTCACCAGAAGCCTCTGGTGTTTCTTCTCAACTCTCCTTTGCCTCTGGTCTGGAAGCTAAAAACAGAAAGGCTGGCACCTGGAATCCAAAGAGTTTTCTTTGTAAGTATACACAGTCCTCTGGCCTGCTCTATATCATAGCTACTTGTCGCACAAGACATAGAGTTAATGACGTTCATTTAGAAAGTTTTTAAACATACATTAAAAAAAAACAAGTTAAAAGTTAACAGGAGGTCAAGTTTCAGTGTAGGGCTCTGGGGAACAGTTAGGTGGCAGGGCAAAGCAGTTTGGAAAAAGTACCCAATTACTTGTTATGTGAATTCAAGTAAAAGAAACCAAAACTGTATTTTCAGAATCTGCATATGGTGTAGTTATTAACACTAGCAGCCATTCCAGTTCAAAAAGCTGTGACGTTATAACAGATTGCCAGTCCTGATTAGAAGTTTAATAGTACCATAATGCAAAAAGCCTCAAAGCAATGGGAAATATTATGGGTGGACACTAGTTGTGTGGTCCGTGACCAAAACAAAAATCTGTATGTATTGAGTTCAATATGTACAATTACGGTTAATGTCTCTAATGAAGCTTGGTCTATTGAAATGACCGAGCTAAGCCCAGAATGAAGTCATTTTTATTTCTCAGAAAGACTGGAGCACTGCTTATAATGTAGGATCCAAATATTACCTAGTATTTGTAAATCATGTCCTTAGAGTTTGCCAGGACATTCAAGTTTGCTATTTGTAGTGAAACGGACAAGTTGTTTGGATTAAATTTTTAATGCGTGACATCATGTCTAATCATGAGTCGTCTTTATTAAAGTTGCAGCTTTTACTATGTTCAACTCTAATTGCAGAACTAAACTTGATTATTTTTAGCTGTATCCTTATAGGGTTTAATTTTGCTCCTCCAGCACAGCTGACAGTGGTAGGCAAGATTGCTTCTGCAGTACTGAATGGGAACTTAATGGTATCCCTGTGCATCAGCAGGAGGAGGGGGTGGACTGTGCTGCAGCATTAGCGCACTGGGAAGGGACACTGCTCTCTCAGTTGACCTGATATGGTGGTGACACCATTAAGTGCTCCAAGAGTCCTATCACTTGCTGGACACCAGAAGTTTTCTAGAATTGTTTTTCTTTTGCCTGTCATCAGTTTACAAGAGCAGGAGTACCCTTGATATTTTGAACTTTGAAGGACTCCATCCTGTTTCCAGCGCAATGTGTTATTGACCGGTGCAAAGAACATGGGCTTGTTTGTATTCTAAGGTATTCACAGTCTCAGGTTTTCTCATTACTGTGTTAGAGACTCTGAACTTCTTGTTGACCATTCCTGGTATATGTCTTTACTGCAACCAGTACAGTTCAGGTCTGCTCAGAAAATGACTGAGCAATGAGATGATGAACAACAGTATGATAAGATTCCTCACTCCTCTCCTGGCCAAAAGCAACAGCATCTCTCATCAGTTAATCGAGTCTTGGACCTACTTTCAGTTTAGTTTTGATCTTCTACAATTACTACATCATCACTCCCATTTCTGTATCAGCTAGTTTGTGGTCGGCTATCTCTTCCCTTCTCTTCCTCCTCCTCCTCCAGGCTTTTCTGTCTCCCCTCGCCTTGCCTCTGGGAGCGAAGAGGTGCTCTGCTGAGAGCCATCCGTTTCCGCTCAGCAGACTGCGCCGGTGTTCAGACTGTGATCGTGCTGGGCTTGCTTGGCTTGGCTCAGCGGGGCTAGAGCAGGCTGCATTAAGGCATAGGAACAATAGGAATGTGCCTAAGGCCTCGGCTGCCAAAACTGTATGATTAGCTAAGTGTTTGCTTCAGAAAACTGCTTCAGGCTCTCCTGGTTACAAAAGCAGGCCTGAAACTGTGAGCAGCAGCAGTCGCGATTCATGCCAAACAAGAAGCTGTCTGACCTCAGGAGGTGCCACAGTAAACCTGGCCACTGGTGCTGCAGGAAGGGGTGGGCTGTCTCTCAGGTGGGGCAGGATTACCTGGGTAGATGCTACGGGTTCAGTTCTCCGTTGGTGGGACTCAAATACCTCCTCTCAGTATTGCAGCCTCTTTTAGGCTCTGCTGGTCACAGTAAGGGCTGAAAGTTCTGGTACCTCATGCAATCCCCCCAGCACGCGCCTGTGGCACTGGGGTAACACTGCTCCCCATAGGCTGTGCAGATATGAGAGCTCGCCTTTCCATTGCAAGGAGTGAAATAGCTCTCAGTGTTGACTCATCCCTAAGCATGTCTAAACATCTGAATAGCTCTCCATAACAGTTTTGGATCTCTTCAAGTGCCATATAATTTATATATTCTTTCTTCTACCACGTTAAGTTTCTATTTTTCTTTTCTGTAAAGAGCTTGAAGAATGAGATTGCAAAACAGAAAACACCAGGGTACGGATCCAACGTTACCTCTCCCAGTTTAGTCTCTGAAGTCCCTCTCACTCCAGAATTTAATTCTCTGTGTTCTCTGCTTAAGGCAGTATTTTTGCTGCAAATGCAGGCTCATCAGCCTTCCCACTTTTCATGTACCATTTTCTCAGTATCTAGTGGGGCTTGGGATGATAGGCCATGAGGTTACAGGCTGAGCAATTTAAACTGCGGTGATCATCCATTGCTTTTCCACGGTTCCACTCTGCTCACAAGGACAAATCCATTGTTTTCCCAAAAGCTTTCTGAAAAAAGAGCACAGAACCACACAGCACAGAAAACGTGGGAAATCCTGAGTAATTCCTAGCAGCACCCGTGGGCAAGTGCAATAGGCCGAAAAGAAATTGAGGGGCTGTTGTTCTGCAGCAAAGCTGTTTGCCTGCATTGGGCCATGACAGGTTGCAATCGCTGGGACTGCCTCTGGCCTCGAGGAGCCTGTCCCTTTGCAGAATCAAGAGTTCTTGTTTCAGGTGAGTCGTGGTGCAGATGGACATGCTGCTTCTACTCTGGTAGCAGAGAGGCTCCCTGCCTCCTTTCCAGAGCCTTCAGTAAGTTTTAGAGAATTGAGCCTAGGAGTGTAAATGGCAGCTCCAAGGGATGCGTAGTGCAGTGCTCACTTCATTGGCCCTTGTTTGAAAATACTTGGCTTATCTGTGTACTTCTGCTGCTCTGTCTTGTTCATTCTCCTTAAATGTATAGCCAAGCCAGAAAACAGAGTATTTTGAATCATAAAAAGATTTCAAATTTAAAAAACCTTTTTTAATGCCTAAGAATTCTATGTTCAAAACAGAAATCTGTGTCACGCATACCATAGGAGTGTCATAACTATTGTGTCTGTCTCTATGGAAGCCTCGGGCAGGATAATCATTGACTTTCCAGCTTCTCCTTCAGACTTTTCATACAATACATTAATTCACACTTTTATTAATATACTGTATGTAAAGTATGAATTGCACTGTTTCATTGATTGATCCCTAGTTAGAAAGGTAAGTAGTGTAAAGAAGTTTAAATGGTGACTTCTGGGACTTACTGCTGACAAAGACGACACCCCTAGAGCCAGGTCAAAGTTTGTAGTTAAAGGATCATGTAACCATTAATGAAGTCCTAGCTGTTTATTTCTTTTTATTACTAGCTATTATTTTTTCCCTGTAAAGCATCATAATAAAGTTCTTAAACTGTTCCAGAGAAGTGTGTTTGAATAAATAAATAAATAAAAATTACAAATTAGAAGATCCAGTGTTCTTTCTAACAAAGAAGATAACTCTGCGAATAAGAGCAGATGGTGAATCAGAGCACTCTGTAAAGTGCTGTTAGTACCATTGTACAGGTAGAGAAACTAAGGTACACAGAGATTAAACGATGTTTATATTGGAGCAGAGGGTAGAGTCAGGGCTGTGTGTTTTCAGTGTGTGTCCTCATTAGGAAGATGGTCTGCTACCTTTGCTCTATGAATTCATTGTTTGAGTTTCCACTAAAGCTAAGCCACCCCAGATTGCTTCATTTAAAGGAAAGGATGAAAAGATTTAAAGCTCGTGTCAGCAGATATCCAAAAGACTAGGAAAGTACTGTGCTACTGAGTTGGTCTGGAATTTTAAGTTCTTATCGTATAGTTCAAGCTTGGATTTTTGCCTTAGGCCCAGTCCTCCATTAGGCAGAAGTTTAAAATGAACGGGGGACACAATCCAGCCTTTGGGTGTATGGTTATAGTATAGAGGGAAGCACAAAGTACCTTCTTGATAAACATTTTTCAGTATAAAAATGTAAATTTGGTGTATACATGTGGGTTTGCACTTATTTTTATCATGTGATGTACATAGCTTCACTCAGCACAGTGACTTGTCACATGCATTATCTTCATGGACGCAGCTCACAGTTTCACTTTCACAAACTACTGGTGGCTAAACCTCACAGTGGAATAAATTACCATTAAAATTAAATAGCATGCCCCAACCAGACCAAAGATTGTGTTCTTTTAACATCAGGATTTTTTTTAATGTCATGTTTTGAAGACTTTTTTCCAAACCTGTGGCAGTTGAATGGAAGCACAGTGATGCTTACAGAGTCACAGTACTTTGGAGGAAGCCATACGAGACGGGGCTGGGGTGCTAAAGGGAGTAGTTCTTCACTAGTCTGTTACCTTTATTGTATTGTCATTTTCCTTCTCGGCACATCTTTCCCCATCTATAAACCAAGGAGAACACTAGTGAATAGTTTTAAGAAAAAATTTTAGCTTCTTGATAAAAAACTGGACATAAATTTCTATATGTGTTAGAGAAGAGTGAATGTACGGTGACTACATAGTGTGGTGTTAACAATACATTTGGCACAGACAGGATTATTTTCAGACTCTACATAAGTTATATATATATCTTGATGGTTAAGTAGGTGGTGCTGGGAAAATTATTGTGATTTTAGTAAAGTAAGTCTTGAGTTTATTCTCATCGTGTTAAAAATAAATACACCTAAGTAGCATGGCCTTTCAATCTGAAAATACCTGAAATGGTTTAGTGCATGAACTCTGCCTGACCTAAGTAACAGAAAATCACCACTTTTATTACTGATGTGTCTAGTTATATTAGTCTGATTGGATATTTTTACGTGTCACAAAAATACAACAGTTTTAGAATGGACATTTTTGGTTCAAGTGTTCCTGGGTTGGACCCTCATCACTCGGAAGAGCAGTGTGTGGATGGGAAGGTCTGCTCAGTTGAGCAAGGGGAATACTTAGCATCTCTGGTTAATATTTCTTTTTCCTCAGCAGGAAATAAATGCCAAAATTATATTGGAAAGGGGGAGTGGGAGAGGAATTTCAAGGGCATCTTCACTGGTGGTTAGGCTGGTTAGTTTGTGACAGATTGCCATTTTACATAAGCTAGGCAGTGCCTGTAGAAAATGCTTTTACCTGTAATCCTGTTACAGGTCAGTCTTGCAGAAGAACCTTACCAGACCTCTCCACCATCCCACTTTTAAGTTTTCATATAACAAAATAATTTCCTCCCTTTCCATCAAGTCGTTATTTCTCTCCTTCTCTAAAAGCAGTTTATTGCAAACATGTCTTGGCAGAAAACCAAAAGTTTTATGAAACTGCCCAGAAGGAGGGTTTTATAGGTGCTACTCAGCAGTGAATTTTTTCTTTAGATTTGGTAGCTTTCTCAATTGCTTTTATAGCCTAGGAACGTCTTTACTGGGCAAGTGAAAGTAGTGAGAATTAAATCAATGAAAGAATGGACCCAATCCTTTGTGATTTCCTGGCAGAAATCACTGTTAGAATAGATCCAAAACCCCCTAAAAATATCTAAATATGTGATTTGATATAGTATTTGATTGAAGATGTGATGCTTCAGCTCTTTCTCCGAGTTAGTTATTCAGGCAACTGAATGAGTAAGAGTTATGGATGAGAAAGCACTTATGCAAGCAAATAACCTTACTCATAAGAACGCCTTTAATAGGACTGAATGTGTGTGCTAAGTTAGTAAAATGGAGGAAGCAACAGCAGTAATGATGAATACAAAACTAGATCACATGCCGTTGGCTTCAGATTTGAAAAGAAAAAAAAAAAGCTTTAAAGAAGAATAACTGATGGAATGAAGAGTTTAATTATTAGTCATTTATATATTTCTAAGAAGAAAAAAAGCCATGTTCTTATTACTTCAGCCAATAGCTGGTTTATTCCTTTCACTTCATGAAAATATGGTTCACATATTTTGGGTCTCTGCCACCAAACCACAGGCTGTTCTATGGCTTGCACTAGATTTTGGATGACTGACAAAACTCACTGAAAAACAAGTGCTATTTGTTTTCCTGTGCCTAGTATTTAACGGGAAATCAGGAGGCTAAATTTCCAATCACTGGTTAAACAGACCCAGATGTGAACCGAGTGCTCTGCTAGGAGAAGAGTGAGGAAGGATAGGAAATGCATGACTAGTGATAAATTTGGTATAAATAGTGACCTTTCACTATTCAAAGTAAAAGCCGTAGATTTTCAGTGTTGTGTAACAGTGTGAAGAGGAATTTAAAAGGACGTTTACATTTCTATAGAATCCTGGGTTTGTTTTTTTTTTTTTAAAATCTTCATCATTCTTCTACTCAGGAGCTGGAAATAATCCTTTAGTTGCCCTTTTACACTTGGCAAAGTTCATATTCCCGCTTCCCCTCCCCACACCATTTCCTTGCCTTTTGAAAGAATGTGAAAATAACATTAAGTATCTAATTAAAAGCACTGTTTAGTAAACAGTAACTCTTATTATGCTTTTCACAATAGTAAATTTCCCTGAAGACTTTGTCTGGTGGCCTGATTCAACCCCCTGCAAAATCCTGCTTTTCTAAAGGCTATATAACTGGTTTACTCCCAGAAATATCAGGGGGACTTCAGGCTACGTACGGGGGTTGTTCTTGGCAATAGAGTGAAAGGATTTTGTCAGAAGTATGCATGGCAGAAAATGACAGGGTGGTAAATACATGTTTGAAAGTGATGCATTGTCCACATTCAGTAAAAGGAGTTTGAGTACAGTTACCCTAGTAAGACATCTTTAAATATCTCCGTGGGGTTTTTTTCATTCAAAGGTTGCTTCATGAAGGCGTTACAGAAAAGAAGTGATATTTTTGGCTTAGGAAGCAAGATATAGTACATGAAGCAAATATGCAGTGTATCATAAAAATGTCTATATGTGGTAGTGTGATGTCCCAAAATAGGGAAATTTTATGATATATAGGTGTCCTCTGCTTTTACTGTAAGCACTTTGGTTTGGGTAGAAATATTTCAAAAATACCAACTGCCAGTAAATTTCAGAGGAAGCAGGGCGGATCAGTGTGCCTCAGTTTCTCCTTTCATGGGATGTTCAAGTCCTGCGCATTTTTTGGAGATTGGTTTGCTAAGAGCATCACATAGTTCATACTAGATCCTCTCCTGTCCCAGGTGGTTTAAGCCATCTTTCAAAACTCGGGCTTTATCGCTTGGTGTTTCTTTCAGCTTCAAGAGTGGGCTGTCTTTGTGCGTCACAGCTCCAACCAAATCTTTGTGCTGAGACTGTGGATGGGGCCACGTCTGGATGCTGCTGCCTCTTGGATCTGGTGCTGGTCTTTCTCGTTGCTGCCATTGACTGATCCTGAGTGCTCGTCCTTCTCACAGTCCCTCTGGGAGCCCAGACCCATCACTTGCAGAGCAAAGGAGGCTGATAGTTAGGAATACTGGGACTTTAAGTTAAACTAGGCTGCAAGAGTAAGGAAGGAAGCAACATTCTGGTATTCAGTGGCTGAAGCGTGTTGCCAGACCCATCTTGCAGGAGGCTGAAGGGCCTGGAATGGGCTGCTGTGATAGTCCTTTCTATTCTGTATGGTCACGGCTCTTTACCTCTTTGCTTGCTTCAGTAAACAGGGGGTTTAGCTAGTGGCAGTTTACAGAAGCAGGCAGCGGATTTTGGCAGACTACTGGTGTTAGTGATATGGAGATAATAAATCACAACAGGTTGTGTTACTGAGTCATCGATTCCAGTGGAAACTCTAGCTGCAGTTGCGTAGATATGCTTTTAATTCTCCCCTTCTCTTCTTCCGCTAAATTGAATCTTAACTTGAAACAGAATCCCTGGAAAAGCTTCTGCTACCTTATTTTGTTCAGATCAAACAAGTGTTACATTGAGTCTATTAAGATGTTGCTAGATTAATGTGAGCTGAGTGGACAGTTACCTGTGTGCAATTAATAAACCCCGGCTGAGCCCTAAGCTTTGGGAACAGATTTCCCCTTCACAGAGATTTTGTTTGTTTGTTTGTTTCCTTTTTATCATTCTAGTAACTGTTCCTTGGGGGTTCTGAAAGTTACACTTGCTTTGAAGCAGTTTCAGCTTCGATGGAAAATCCCAGGATCTTCTTTCTACGTATATAAAGATGTGCAAGAGTCTGATCCCACAAGGTTCTGCTTTTATCCTGAGAAAGTGTTGAGCGGCCTTAATTCCTATCAAGATCTTTGGTAGTTGGCAAACTGAGCTTCTCCTAGGAAGCAGAATTAAAACCTAAAATATAATTAAGATAATGCTGCTTCTTTTACATGTTTGTTTTCAAAAATGTGAAAACTGAAAGTGGAATTTTGTGGTGACTGTAGGAGGTCTTTGGAACACTAAATAACAAATGAAAAATTTTACTACTGCCCGAAAGCATCGCACGTCCGTGGCTGGTGCCAAAAGGACTATGCAAAGCTGATAGATGATTCGCGCATGTTGCATGTCATTTCAAAAGCAGCATGTTTCCTAGTCACCTACTGAAGAGAATTGTTCTCTTGGTGATTACTGTATGTTGTACGTGGATTTATGAACAACACAGGATATATTTTTGAGTTTCCAAATACCTGATATTTCTTCATCCACGGCTTTACTTTTCCTCTTTAAGGGCACCAAAGCACATCAAAGTACGTTATCAAAAAACACCAGCTGAGTCTGAGCCCCACGTGGACTGCTCTGAAAGTTGGTTCAAGTTTTTGAATTTTATTCTGAGCAGATTTACTCCTCTCCTACGCATTCCACCACAAGTCTGATACTGTATAGCTCTGATAAAAATATGAAGGATGCTGCTTTTCTTCTGCTAGTATATTTGCCTCAGTCTTGGCTTTATGGGTGGCTTTGTTGGTCACTTGTGCTGGAGGGGCCTTGATGAGTAGCGGTGTAGCTGTTGCTGTGAAGAGAGGGATTGGTTCATGCTGTGTAGCTGTGGACACTTTGTATTCTGAGTCATCTCCCAAAGGTGCCTACCTTTCTCTCAAGGCTAAATTATGAACTTGCTTCCTACTTGGGAGTTCTGAATTATAGCTATGTTAAATACTTAAGATGTCATAAAGCAAACAAAGTAAATATTCCTCCTGGATCAGATTCAAAGGAAAAAAAAAAAGCAATAAACATTTAAAAGGAGAGAAGGAAATAGGTAAAATAAGAAACAGAGGACGCTATTTTGAGTGTATGCAGTGTTTATGCTCACCAGTGTATATAGTTGAGACGATTCAGGGGTGATTCTGACAGATGTTCCTTCTGGAGAATAGTAATTATGCCGTTTGGTGCTTCTGCCAGGTAGCTGATGCCCTGAACTACCATGGCAGCCTTGCAAGGGCAGTTTTTGTAAGACTGGAAAGTTTTCTTAAGGGACCTATAAAGGCTTTTTTTTTTTTTTTTCCTAGCTTGAGGGGTGTATGTTTCCTTGCTTCTGTAGACTGCAAAGAAAATGACAATCCCTATTTTCCCCCAGTGGTCAGCAGGGTAGTAGTGTGTGTAATCCAAATAAGTTCCTAAAGATGTTTTGTTCTTTGATAGAATACTCAAGTTTTGGTAGCAAATTTTCAAAATACAGTACCTGATCCTCCTCTCCTCTGACTGCAGAAGAGCCCTTTGAACTGCGGTCCTTGCTGTGGTTAGTGGCCATGGCCAGTATCTTTTGGTCTTGCAAACTGATTTTCCGTGTCAGGCTTGGAAGTTTCCTCGTTTAGCCTCAGAAATGTGACAGGGCACGTAGGTGAACTCAGCAGCAGAGGATGTTTCTGGTGCAGTCACTTTTAATGTCCTCAGAACAACAGGAAGAAATAGAGGTAGGGCACTTTTTCCACTCTGCAATTTCTGAAAGTAACCACTGAAGTAGATGAAGTGAGGAGATAAAAGTGTATGTGGCAGCAGTTTCTTAATCACCCAGTCGGCTGTTGTAATGAGTGCTCAGATAAAAATTGTTGATATATTCCCAAGTATTTAAAACATTCTTTGGTTTTAATGCTCTGGCTTATCCTAAGCACTTTAGAGAGAGCTGCTTTTGGTTTGTTCTGAAGAGTAAGTAGTTAATGTTCAAGGCAGGTGTTGAAACAGTGATGGTTGCCTTTTTTGGAAGAGTCTGTTGAATTCTTTCCAGAAAAAATAACGTGCTTGGCTCACTTAACCTTGCCTTAGGTCCGTGTAGTAAAAATCCCAACATTGGCAGGCACAGCAGAACTCTGCACTCCCTTCTAAAACCTGGTAGTGGAACCCGCATTTCAAATAGACTTTAGTATGTGATTAAAAAAATAAATGATGATAAGCTTCATGTTTATTTAAAGCTATTTACTATATGATAATTTAGTGAGGATGCTTGTGCCAGACTTTTTAGTTGTTCTGCTTTCTGTCTGTCAGTTCCTCCCTAGTAGGACTCAGTAACTTTGGGGTTCATTGATAGGATCTGTCTCGCAGGAAGACGTTTATCATGCTGCAGGATGATGCAGAAGATGAAAGTTTTAATTAGTAATAACTGGAAAACCAAGTGTATTTTGAGGAAGAAAGCTGTTGTGTTAGCAGACATTTAAATATCTCAAATATCAAATGAAAAATACAGTGAAAATGCATTATTGCAAGATAATGCACTTTGGTCAGTATTCAGAAGAAATAATATTTTATGTAATGCTTTTCTCAAATGTCTTAAAAGGTTACACTGATACTTCTTTACTCTGATATTGACCATAAAAAACATACCAGAAACATTGTGTAAATGAAAAGCAATTACTGTACTTACCAGATAAACCATCGTATTTTTGAGGTAGTTAAGGAGGTTTGTTCCTGAGAGTGGAATGCCAGCATCTATTCAATATTACGTGCAAAATAATAACTGGTTAAGTCCTTAAATCCTGCAATTTTTATGCATGGGATATTTTTTCTAGTTAGGCCAAGGCTCTACAAAGATGTCCCACATGTCTTGGATATAAATGACGGCATTGCTAAGAGGCGCTCTGTATGCGATCCCTGCACGACCTGTCTTGTGCTATGTCCATGTTGTCCTGCGAGACTGTGCACACTATAAAATTCAATGTGTCAGGAGCATTGTAGAAGTGCCCCATAAAACCAGTCCATGGTGTAGCTGCTTCTAAGTGGTGGAAATACAAAGTGAATGCTATTTGCTAAATATGTTTTAAAGATAACCATGTTGCTCTCTTTTCGTAATGTTGTAGATTTGAGGGCAGTGGATTTTCCCTAATGGCAGAGTTTGCTTTCTTATTTGAGAAGTATGAAAGTATTGAGAGAATATGCTGTATTACGTGTTACACTGAATAGAGACATTTTAATTTAAAGGAAATGTTTTATGGTGGTCATACAAAAAACAACAAATAAGGAAGATCATTCAGAATTGAAACAGATGTTAGTTTAAACTTTGAAAACTGTTCTGGCAAAAGGATTCCTAAGCTGTTTTTTGTGACAGGTCTGGTCAAATTGAAGTCTGAGTTACGTGGGCCTTCTGTTAGAGAAGAGTAAGTGATATGTGTGCATAATAAATAATGTAATAGCTGGAGGCACAGGGAAGAACTTTGAAATTCTTTTAGAGTGCCAAAGGGTGTAATATATGTATCTACTTGGTCAAATACGTGTAGGTGCTAAACAAACTGATATATAACATCCTGAATAGTGCTGGGAACAATAGCTCCAGGGAAGGTAATAGTTGGTTGCCATTAGTTAATTTCTGTAATTGGAACCTGACTTCAGATAATCTCTGTTAAATAATTGCTATTCATGTATTTTGTTGTTTAAAAGCTTAGAGAGATACTTAGGACCATTATACTGCTATAACGTGTAAGTAATACTGAGGACAGGTTAGAAATTGTTATGATGTATTTTTCACTCTTCCAATCATCATCATTAGTAGTTTTGGATTTTCAGTTGGAGAAAAAAATATATACTTTTGTTCCACCAAAGAAATCTGCGCTAGTAGAAAGGAAAGGGGGAGGAGAACAGCAGAGTAAGTCACACTTTTTCCTGGGCTACTCTGGGGATAGCACAAGAAAATAGTACTTCTTTCCCGAAGCCTTGTCTACTGCAGCAGTCTGGAAGAAGGGGCTGTGTGTTATATCTGGGTAAGCACTGCTTACACACTATTGCAGGGAATACGTCCAAAGAAATCTTCACTGATGCATTCAAACCTGAAAGCTTATTCATCTTGCTGTGCTTTCTCACTCAAGCACATGTTATTCTTGACTTGATGTTTTAGATCTTAGTGAAAGTGTGAATGGAAGGACCAGCCCGGGTAGGGCATGCAGGTCCCAGTCCTCAAGCACCTTGAAGGAAGAGACAGTGAAGCGTATGGATGGGTGATGGCTCCTGAGGTTGGGCAGATGAAGGAAGGCTCTTCTTTCACCACTTGCTAGAGAGACCTCTGGAGAGCTGACAAATGTGCTTGAAGTGTTGGCCGCGTCCCTCTGCAGGGACAGAAGAGCCAAAAGGTTGCTGTTGGGATGATCTTGCTTTGCAGTAAATCTGGAATGACTTGTTTATCTCTCAAGACCAACACAAGTTGAAGCAGGTCCCAATCTGAAAGAGAGTCTGACCCTGTGCCCTCTTGTTTTCTTGAATGATGCTATTGCCACTCCAGTGAAGTTGTATTTGAAAATCTTAGGCTTTTCCACAGAACCCGTTACACTTCTACTTGCTGTTTTTCCATTTTGACTATTTTAAATAGCACTGTAGTTTTTCCAGTCAACCTGAGTTCACATAACCAATTTATAAGGATTTTCCTGAAGATGTATAACTCATCTGCTTTATGTGTTAGACTAAAGCATTCCATTGCTTCATGTAAATAAAGCAACAGTAAATATATTCCCTTTCTCTTAGCCTTCCCTTTCCTTACTCTGTTTGTTGGCCTTTATCTCTCACTGGACTTTAACTCATGTTCTTTCTGATTTGGGAGTTACTTCAGTAGTTCTCAGTTTCATGGAGCTTCACATCCTTCTCTCCCTTCAGTTCCTCACACCATCTTCTTCTCATTCTCTCCTGTCTTAGTTTTCCTCTTGTCTTCCAGCCCTCCCCTCGCCCCCACAGTTCAGCTCCCCTTGCAGCACTGTTGTACTACTTCTGCAGCAGTATGACTTCGGAGCGTGGCTCAGAGCCCTCCATTAGTCAGTTGCCATGTGCACCACAGCCAGGCTGATGGGTGCTTCATTTTTTAAAAACATCTCTGGAAAAGGAATCATTATGCAGATGCTAAACCACATGAAGCTTAGGCATTGTTGGAAATAAGCCTTAATCGCCTTCAGTGAATGCATTTGGGTGTGACAGATTACATTGCTTAAACATGCTACCTGTCTGTGCGGATAAATGTACCACGTTAAAAATATGTTTTTATTCCCATCAGGTGTCTTTAGGTTCCGTTGTTCAGTTTGAGAAGGGAAATTTCTCCTTGTCAGCAGAAACGGAAGAAAAGCTTTTTCCTGAGAAAAATGAACATCTGCTACAGTGGGCCCAGAAGGAATATGGAGCAGTAACATCTTTCACTGAACTCAAAATATCAAGAAACATCTATATTAAAGTAGGAGAAGGTAAAACAAAACAAAACAAGCAGAATTGATAGGCACTTCTAGTTGGTGAGAATAAGTCTTGCTGTAGTATTACTTCACATTTTTTATTTTAATCTTTAAACATACCTCTCATTTTCCAAGAGATGTGATGTAAAAGGGGAAGGTGGAGAAATAAGACAAAGTCTAAACACCAGACCTTGGATTTAGGCAATTTTTAATGGATTCCAGTGTCATAATTTTATGCTCATAAATGTGGATGCAATTGGCCAGAATCTTACAGGAGTCAAAACTTCACCTTTTAAAAGGAATAAACTACTCATGGTGATTGGTTGGTTGTCTTCATCTAAAGGACGGAATTAGAGGACCTGAGGTAGGGGGTAATTTCTAGAAGGACCCAAGTTACATTTTTTTCAGTATTTCCTTGTATCCAGACTATTTTGGGCAAAGAATTACTGCTTTCCTCACCAAGATAAGTTACCTCAGTCAGATGTCCTTGAGCATTTTCATCCCAAGGATCAAGATTTCCTGTCCCTGTGACCCGCAAGCCAAATTCATCAGGTGGCCTAGGCCAGGTGGGAGAGGACTGCAGCTCCTCAGGGATTTCACAGGCCCATATTAGGGTAGGGTCTGGGCTGTAGCTCTGTAGTTGAGCAGTGTTGGAATAACTTAACAATATGAGCCTCTGCAGCACCTCCTGGCTCATGCTTTCCCTCAGCTGGCTGCCAGTCACATAGCACGTCTTCTGCAGGGGAGTTCCACCTGAGCTGGTCATAAACTGTGGATAACATAAGAGCCACGGCTCTTCTCTTCACTGTTCTTGGTGCAAGGCAGTCAGTTCAGGAGGGTTTATGCCCTACTTATCTCTATTCGAGTTCATTTTCTGGAAAATACATAGTTAGTAAAAGGAGCTTTGCAGGGAGAGCAGACTTGCCTCTGTTGTGCAGGATGATTGGGCGTGAAATTTTCTTTTTTGCAGGTATGGGGTGTTTTGAGCTGTCAGTGTTCTTTACCTAATGGCCTGCAATTCACGGGTTTTTTTTGTTCTCCGAAGACATCATCCAAGTTCAGGCTAAAGCAAACATTCAGGTTTAGGCTAAACCAAAAGCTGCAAGAATAAAGGCTGGTAGAAATGAACTGCAACTGATTTGCATTGCAGCTAGTAGTCCGGGTAGTATGAAACTAATTGTTGTCTCTCAAGAAGTTAAGTGATGGGAAAAGTACAAATCTATAGAACGTTTTATCAATACTCAATGAGTACTGGTGGGCTTGGCATTTAGTAGCACCAGCAGCCTAATTTAGTAGTACTTCAGCAATGTTTCTAGAGAAACTCCTGCTTAGCTGAACTAGTTGGCTAAAAAAAAAAAATACAACCCAAAACCTTCTGTGGAGAAAACATTCTTTCCTAACCACCTGTATCTGATCATTTTATTTCCTAAAGCATGAGGCTTGCCCCCCAAAATCAGAACATGCCTGTGTTGGTTTTATCCAAAGCCTGCCAAATTTGTACAGGATTCCCCTGCGTGATTTTTGTTCTACTTGGCACCAGTCTTGGATTTTAATGCCAGAAAATCATTCAGAAATATATTTATTAGCTTATTAAAGTGCTCTTGGAACATATACATGGGAGTAGTGGTCTCTGTGTTGCAGAGATGAACATTTAATTAGATATGTCAAAAAACGGATAAAATTTTGTTTGTTGATTTGCATGTCTCCAGTCAAACTAAGCAGCTAAATAGGAGAGCTTTGCATCATCTTTAGAATGTGTTAAAACACAATTTAATTAGGAGTAAGTGCACAAAATGGAACTTGGCAGGCAACCAACATAGACAGTTTCTGAGAACGCTTCTACAAACTAGCTCAGCTGTAACCATATTTGATTTTGATTTAAATTCTTGGCAGAAGAATGAATATGTGTGGGGGTTATGCATGTGTTCAGGGGTGGGGAGAGGGTCAGCTCTTGAACTGCAGCAGTCGTGCGAGGAGTTCTATGGAAACCACGTGGCACGTGGACCTGGTCTGCTTCTCTGCAAAGTGAATGATGGAATCACTGGATTCCACAAACCACAGCATATGCTGATGGACATTTCAGGCTTTTCATACAAAACTCACATTCCTCAAGTGCTTCAGTCAGGTACCCTCAGCTGCCAGTCTGTGAATTGCAGCTAGTGTTACTCCAAATCTATAGGTGGTCATATGAAGGAGTTCCTTGCTACATGATCAATACAGAATTTAATGGCAGTATTTAAGTAATTGTCTATGTTTCAGCTTCGCTCAAGTTAGAAAAATCTGAAACTGGAAGATGTAACATTTTACAAGCTGAGGCTGTAACTGAATACAACAACCAGAAAATGCAAGCCAGGGGACAAAAAGATCTGAAGAAGGGTGATCTTTCGTAGAATGAAATGACTTCTGATGCCATGAGTCTCTGAAATCACTTTTGAAGCTGCAAATGAAAGGCAGCTGAGCTCGCTCGCAAACTGGGTCAGGGCCAAGTGCATCTGAATCTTCTTGATTGGAAAGAGTGGCCGATCAGATACAGCAGGGTTGGTGAGCACAGTGAGAACTTAAAGGGGCCAGAATGAGGGTTTGGAGGAAGAGGGCACAAGAAGTGGGGTTCTCGTTCTTGCTTTCATTTGTGTAGTGAAGGAGATGGCAGAGTGATTGCCGTGATAATTGCTGTCAGATTCTAGAAAGCGGGACTCCTCAGGGTGAAAGTGATCTTAGTACACGTTTTTCAGCAGAAGTCAGTTTAATTCCTCATGCTTCAATAACATACGATTGTACAAATCAGGAAGACTTACCAGTTCACTAAATGTTACCTAACACATCCAGTACCACCAGTGTAAATCCAGGGCAGATGTGCTAGCCTGGAGGTAGCCTAATTTCAACACATTTCTTAGCTAAATAAGGGGGAAAAAAAGTCAACCATAACAGTAACTAGGCTGGAAAATGTACGGTCTTTTTGCAGATGGTAACACTGTGCTCCTGTCCTGGCAGAAGCTGAAGTCCTGACTCTGAATTTGTAGCCTGTACACACTGGTGCACATATCCTGCACACCGGACCTGTTTGGTTTAATACTTGTAGGTGCATGTGTTGTGTCAGGCTTTAGCTGTGTGTCTTGCTGGGGGTGAGGACCGTCAAGAGTTTCCACCCTCCCTCCGGAGACCGCTGCAGCACCTTCCCCACTTGCATTTCTATGCTGCCACTCAATGTCAGTCGAGTTTCTGATCTCCATCATGCTAAGGGCTAGTGAACTGCAAAATACACTTGAAAAAGCCCCGCCATCAGAGTGGCTGAGAAAAATCCCAAACGCCTTGCTTATCCCCAGCTCAGACTTTGAAAGGCAAGCTCTGCTTGGATGGCATTTTTATTGCTGAATCGAACTGCTGCTGCCCAGGGCGCTTGTCTTGGAGAGTGACACCTGATTAACGGCGCTCATTTTCACAAAAAACTCCACATGGTTTTAAGCTGGGATACTCAGCTTTTGTCCAATTTAGCCAAGAACCTGCGGATGACACCTAATTTGTGCAGAACAGAGCAGATGGTGTCTGTCCTCGTCTGTAAAATGGAGGTGCTTCCCACAGAAACTACAGATCCCAGTGTCCAATCCTCCATCTTCATCTGAGCAGCCGGGCACACGCCGGAGGGGAAGGCGGCTGCCAGCCACAGCTCCAACGCCAGCCTCACGTCGGATTCCATATTGGGAGTCTGTGGAGATTGGAGAGGCACGGGGTCCATGAATTGACTGCTCGCTGGCTTGTTTAGTAAGGTTTTTAATTGATTGCAGGCACCTGCAATCCCTTTCCAAAGTAAGTAGAAAGATGAAATGGATCCCCTCTTCTTTTCAGTTCCAGCCCAGATTTTGGTAACTGGCATGGACGAGAGTAAATATGTTTTGGTGAAGGGGGGAAGTAAATGTGTACATCAGGTAGCCAGTGACAGAGTTAAAATTTGCTGCAGAGGAAAAGCGTGCTATCAAGTGGAGGCCCAGGCTGGGGAGCCTCCGCGCTGGTGGCGGCGAGAGCAGCGGTTCTTGAGAGCTCCAGAGACGTTTAATGGAAGTGCCGGGAGCGGGAGCCAAGTTCTTTGCAATGGCAAACGATAGCACCTGTGGTAATTATCCACAAACTACTGCGAGGCTGTTATTTTATGGCTTGAATTGTGTTGTACGGCAGCTGAGAAGCAAATACCTAGTATCTCTGTCTCTGTGTGTATGTATATATATAAATTCGAGCTCAGCGTAGACCATTTGGGATCATTTTCCCTTCTCTGCTGTTGTGGGAGGAGCTGGCAGAACTGCAGCTGCGTTCAAGGCTAATCTGGCAGGGCATGTACCAGATGTTAGAGAGGAGTGCTTTGCTTGGGCAGTATGAATAGTTATAACCTCATACAGCTTTCATAGATTCTGTGGGGAAGACAGCAAGGTTAATACTCAAAGACTACTTTGTGTAAGATCAGGAGAAGAAACTCCCCTAATTGTTTCTGCAGTGGCCGGGGTCACAGGAGTCTCTGGTCTCCCTGCAAAGTTGTGTACCACACACAAATGTGCTTCAGGGGTGACATTTCAGCGCTCATTTAGGGATCAAATGCTAACAGTGGCCTCAGCTCAGCTTTTAAGAGTTCGTCCACAGTTTTGCATGCATAATGCATTAAATTTGATTTTTTTTTCCTTTTTTCTATCTTGCTACTGACCTTAATAGGAAAGCCTTCTTTGTAAAGCAAAGGTCAAAAAGCCAGCCATTTGGAATTATATTCTTACAGGACTTTGTGTCGTTGAACATGATGCTTAGTCTTTCTGTGTATTGTGACAATTCATATGTAAAACTATCTCAGAAATACAAAGTATTCCTATTTTTCAATGGAAATATTGCTTCTTGGGGTACAGCAATGTAGGCTGTGCGTGAGGACTTCATACCAAGTGACTATTTTTTATGTTTTGCATTGTACACTAGTTAATGCTTGTGATCAGCTAGGCACTTAAAACCAAAAAAAGACATTGAATATCTACTCTAGAATTTTTTCATTTCAGTTACGGATATTATGGTCATACTTCCTTAATATCAGTAACTGATTTCATCCTTTTCTTGCTATATTCAATTTTCCATGCACAAGAGAACTGCAGTATTTCTGGACAACACTGACTCTTGACTACACAATATATAGAAAAATATATTGAGTAAGGAAATGGAAAATACTTTCTGTGATCTTTTAAATATGGTAAGTTTATAGTAACAGGAATAAAACATTTCTAAAGGGAGAAGGAATTGATCACAGAAGTTTTCTATGAGTTAATTTCAAAAGAAGTCTTTTTTTTAAAGGTGCAAGGAACAAATGAAATGTATTTTATTCATTTTGAAAAATGCTCACATATTTTGCTTCAGTATTGCTTTCAGATTTCTCTTTGGAGGGATTTTTCTTTTATTAAATACTTAAATCCATAAATAGAAACTGCTCAGTTTAGAAGTATCTATTTTACATCAGAGATGTGCTGTGTTGTTGCAACAGTGATCTCCCTTTCAATATTATGTTGGTTTGTCATAGGTGTTTATGATAGATAATAGATAAAGCTTTTAACCTAAAGACCAATATCATAAAATGTAGTGTCACACTGAAGTAGATGCAGTACATATATGCATGTAAGCTGATACCTGTGTGTAAAGGTACATATGCTTTTTTTTTCCCCCTCCAGATCAAGTTTTTCCTCCCTCGTGCAACATAAAAAAGAATTTTCTCTCTCTAAATTACCTTGCGGGATACCTACAACCAAAAACAGCTGAGGGGTGCCTTATGTCTAACTTGGTCCAAGAAAGAGAAGTTCATATCATTGAACTAATCACTCCAAATTCCAATCCATACAGGTAAAGTATTGTCTAAGTAGACTAAATCTGTTTTGAAATCACAGCTCAAGATTTCACCTGTCTATTGCAAATCAACCGAAAGTAGCCATTTCATCCTTACAAGAAGAGCTTGGACCTTAGTACTTAGCCTTAATTAGAAATCAGTTCTTCAGCATGTAAAGATTTTGGTTTCTGCTTCACGATCCCAGGGTTTTTCTGGACAAGACTGCAAAGCACAGTTTTTGTGGACTGTATCCTGCTCCCCTTCTTGCTCAATCAATCAAATTTTTCCAAGAATAAGGTGAATAAGATAATACGAATGAGGGCAGCATCTGGCAGACAGGGTTTAAGGTGGGACCACGGTAGGAGGAGGTGAGAGAGAGGTTAAAAGCAGTCTTGGCCTGTCACAGGTAGGGATGACTGGCAGCAAGGCCTAGAGCAGTGGCTCCCAAACAGTGGTCCAGAGGTTGCAAGTGATCCGCAGTCCACAGTAATTGTTCCACAGTTGGTCTGCAGAATAATAACAGTATTTTCTGTCAAGTTTCCAGTTGAGTTTAAGGGATAGTTTGATAATTGCAAGAAATGTTAAGGGTTGACAGTGGTCCACTGACTAAAAAAGTTTATAACCAGTGGTTAGGGAAAATTACGTAACTCTCTGTATGCATTATGAGGATTATCTAAATTGTCAAAGGTACCCTTGGAAGGTGAGACGTTTAAAAAAAAAAAAATCATCATTTGCTGGCTTCTCCTAGGTCTTAGTGGGAGTATGTGAATGGCATTTGCTTCAGATAGTCATACCTGGAAAAGCTCTTCATAAGTGCTGAGTATGGTTGCTAGAATAGAAATTTGCTGTGAAACTTAGGTGATTTTCCCTTTTGCAAGAAGTACAATGTCATCAGATAAAATTAAAATCCTGTCTGTGTACTGCAGACACTGGATATCCCGCATTGTCCAGTTGTGCTCTTCCTGCAGTTACGTTTGAGCGCATTCTCTCCCTAAAAATCACACAGGGAGCTAGAGGTGGGAGGAGGCGTCTTTGCAAGAAGAGTAATTATCTCATTGCAAGGTGGTCAACCCAGAGCCTGAGACTATTCTTGCCTAGCAACCTTGGGAGAGTAAGAAGGTGCTGAGACATGGTGGAAGTGGAGTAGGTAAGCCCAAATGATCTGCCTCTGTGTGGCGTGAATTGCAGCCCCATCCTGAACAGAGCTGTTCTTTAGCATCAGCATCATTGTAAGTCCCTTGCAGTGTTACACAATGACAGTCTGTGTCCAAGCCCTCGGGGCTTTAGGCTTTGGCTGATAGTACGATAGGAATTTGTTTTTCAGATGATAACGCTGCAAAATGCTTAAAGGTTTTGTTATTAAAAGTAGAATAGTAGTAAGTTAAATTCCTCTTGCTTTGTTCTTAGTTTTGTGTGTTGCCCACAGCTATCTTTACAAAGTTTATATCCACAAAGAATCATACAGAAGCTGAGCTGGACATGTGTAAAACTGCAGGAGGTGAAATGAAGGTCCCAAGATACACTCAGTCTCAGTGCAGAATATTAATTGAAGCCTGTTACTTGGGGATGAGCACGTTCTTGTGACATACGGTCCCATAAGATGATCTGGAAGTAAAGGTTTTTCTGTTGAGTTAGTATTTTGCACGACGAGATGTTATTGATGGGTACAAAGCCATTTGGTCTACTTATTTTACTGAGGCCTTGAAAATCTGGATAGTGTTCATCTATTTTCCAGCAAGCAGTAGGCTGGACATCTGTTTTCTTTTCTTTTCTTTTTAAAATAAGTATTTATCCAGAAGTATTGGAAGCTGAATACACAGCTTAATTCCTCAACACACACAAGATCCTCAGAAAAGTAATTTCCACAATTTAACTGCCTAGGCAGAGACTCTCCCCAATATAGTATTTGTGCATTTTTTTGGTATTAACCTGCTTAATTTGTCTGTTTGCCTCTTTTAAGGTATTATTTTGAGCTTTAATACAGTTATAGCCAGAGGAAACCGAAACAGCTATATTTAGGCACTGTAGCGGTGAAATAAGAAAACAATATTTACTTTATAAAGCAAGTTGCTAGTCATATAACTAACCTGCTCTAAATAATAGCTGAAATGAGTAGCACACTACTTGTAAGCAAGAGACAAAAATATTATTTTTCTAAAAAGTATTTGTTTCTATTGTTATGCAAAATCATTTAAGCGTATGTGGAATAACAATCTGTTTTGCACATGTTGTGTTGCCTGGGATAATCTCCAGCATTTTAATCAGCTGGCCAGACAGTGGAAACATGATGGATTGGAAGAAGGTTGATAGCTGAAAATTTCTGGCATTCTAGTCTAACTTTCTCTCTATTTTCCACATACAGTGCTTTCCAGGTGGATATAATCGTTGACATTAAACCATCTCAACCAGGCGCCAAACTTGTCAGAGACGTCGTACTTATCCTCAAGTGTAAAAAGTCTGTCAATTGGGTTATCAAGTCACACGATGTCCAGGGAAAGCTGGAAGTGATTGTAAGTTAAAGCACCTTTATTTTTTGAGATATATCATACTGCAACAGTATGGAATCCATTTAAATGTGATATAGTGCTAGATCATACTGATTTCTGAATGTTTTCTCTCTTAGCTGTTTTTTTAATTATTATTGCATTTCAAGGAGTAAATACAGAACCTATATATTTCTTTCTCCTTAACTTTTAATATATGGGCTATTAAACTGACCAGCACATCACAGAAGCCAGGTGGTTAGTGCAAGGATTTAGGGTCTCTGTCTTTTCGACTGCTGTTGAAGTACTCTAAACACCCAGTTGGATGTAAACACCCAAAGGGATTTTCCCTTTTTGCTGTTACTGTGGTGAGTGGATCTACAGGTTCATCTCAGAAGTTGGAAAGATGCCTGTGAGTGCAGAATGGATAATCCTAGATTATCCACACACCCACGTCCCTTTACAAGTGGAAACTTTTTTACTCCTTCCACTTGTGGTTGTAGCAATCTCTAGCCGTCTTCCCTGCCAGTACTTCTGTCCCCAGCAAGTGTTTGGTCAAATTGACCTCACCTCTCCTCAGACCGCAAATAGTAAGTCTTTAAAAAATTAAACCCAGGATCTCTAAAGCTAAACTCCTGAAACTATACTTACGCATAATTGGAGGTTCTGATTCAGAATGGTTTTTTGTACAGGCTTTGTGGTTCAGCCGCATTTCTACTAAGAAAATACGTTTTCCCTTGCTCTGAAATAAATAAATAAATACAATTGGACTGATCTCGCAGCCTGTAAATGCGTGGCCTATTTCTGTCTTAAGTGATCAATTAGGAGCACATTCTACAGCTGAGCTGGATGTTTGCTCAGGACTACCCAGTGGCCTTCTGATTAACAGTTTTGTAGTGACTCAGATACATTTTCAAACTCCAGCTATCTGTATTTATAAAAATTTTACTTTGATTAGTAGCTTTCTCCTTTTAATGTGTGCAAGGGCAATTCTGACAGGATCCAAAGGCTGCTTGATCTAAATCTTCTAAGAGTACAGATTGGTAGGCAGGATTTCACGCTAGATTTTGAAAGTAAAGGAAATAAGTTATGGTGTTGCTCTGAAAAATGAATGCAAAAATTATCTAGGGTGGATGATGAAATTCCCTTTTGATCCCTGACACATCTTTATCTTACGGGCCAGAAAGGTTGTTCTGGTCATTCTGTAGGTCCTAAATAATCAGCCCTTAAAGAGAAAGGTCAAGGTTAGTTTCTCAGGATTACCACACTTGTAAGCAGAAGGGCAAAAACCAATGCTTGACTTGAAAGTTTCATTCTGGGTTATTACATAAAATTCACCACTATATTTAGGCCTATATGCGTCTACTTTCACAGGATAGAGAATTGTGCATTAGTTCACTTCATGCTTGGAGATAGCTAAAGTACCGTATTTCGTATGCATGAAGCTACCTCTTTGTGAATGATGAATTTTCAGGAAGAGGAAATCTAGAGGATTTTAAAATGTCTAAAGTGCTGCACTTGTATAGAAAAGCAAGGCTGCTGTTATTCTTAAAGGTCTTCTTTATTAGTTATTGAAAGTATAATTAAAAAGTATAAGTGAAAATTCTTTCTGTAAAGAGGGGCAGAAGGTAACATTTTATTTAGACTAACAAAAAGAGAAAGTAATACTATATATGGAAATGTCTGTATGTAAAAGGCTTTGTATATTTATGTTAGGATTTGTGAGTAACTGTTTGCTGTATTGCTTCATTTATATAGATGCTTCACTTTCTGACTGTGTATTTGTTCTCCTTTATTTCGAGGGGAGTGTGGGAGGGAATTAAACACCCCCATGTCATTAAAAAGCCTGTACATCTAGTATTTAGGATCTGTTCCTATCTCTATTAAGCTGAAGGCCTTTCCAAGCCCAAATTTAGACAATGCATAAAAACATTGCTAAACAATTAGGTAATGTTTCACAATGTCCTTTTTATTAGTTGAATCAGTTCCATGCACTTCAATTTTCCTAACTTCTTGCCCTCAGTACGAATCAGAATTGTCTTGAGGGGATTGGCAAGCCGAGAGGGAAAGGTTAGTGCTAAGCTGCCTCAAACGCAGGACTGTGAGTTATTGAGGTCCAAGTTCATAGACCAAAAATGAAAAAGACTTTTTAGGTCATCTAGCTCATCTCCCAGCTTGCTGTGTTTCTTGGAACTCTGAAAGAGGATGGACACAAAACCAAGTAGAAATGGGAATAGTTTAGGTAAAGTAATTGCACATAATATACATGCAATGCTTTTTTCCCAGACTGTGTTTAACTCCTGTTTGCAGTCTGTCTTTACATCAGCCCTCGTGCAGTACTTCTCTGTTTCTGTGCTTGTGGACTCTCTGCCCATCACATCTCTTCCTTTGGATTTGGTGTCCTCTTTTACAAAGCTGTGGGTTGCACAATGGACAAAGAAGTGAAACTGCAGAAAGAAAATACGTGTGTTGAGGGGCGAAGAGTGAGAGAGGTGAAACACACAGAACAAACCTGTGAGGGTTTCAAAAGCTTTGAGGGACTGTTCTTTACGTGAGAACAACTGCCCACCAGTTTCTGAAATGGTCTCTCTCTGTTCTGAGTAGGTTAGTGGGTGGCTCTGGTTGCCTGGTTTCATACACTGCGTGTGAAGGTGTTGGCAGGGCAGGCAAGTGAAGGAAGGTATGTCTATTCCTGCAAGCCCTTATGCTCGGTTTTGTTTCATTGAGGCGATGCAGGACTGAACATTGACAGGCTCAGCGTGGAGTGGAGAGGTATAAACAGGCCCTGGAAATGGTCAGGTGCCAGCTAGGACAGTAAAATTCTGACATAATATTTGTTCAGCTGTCTCCTCGTGACAAAAAAGAAAAGGAAAGCAGAGAGGGACATCCAGCAAAGTTGGGCTAGCGTAATAATTCCAGCCAGTCAAAGCTGTGTGGTAATATGAAAATGTGTGATAAATCATGGCCGGATTTGTATCTGTTGAAGAATAGCTAAAAGATTATTTGATTCAAAACAGTAATTGGGTACTAAAATTTAGATTACCTATGGCTTCCTTTTTGTTTCTTATCTTCAGTGGCCTTTTCTGGTCATCGCTAACTGTACTGGTAAGTGTCCTCAAACCAAGACGCTCTCCAACTAAATTTCCCTTTAACTTTAATTTTGAAGCTGTGTTTAAAGGATGCAGAACTGGGTCATTAGGAAGAAATGAGGGAGGGAGCTAAAAGTAAACTGCACCGTTCCGGTGGGACTCTCTGAACTGTGTTCACTGCTTGGTTCAAAAGCTCTGTTTCTGAGGTCAGGTACAGAAGTGCAACGGAGCTCTGAGATGCTGGGTAGCAGGTCCGTACGACCACTGTCTAAAAGCGATCTGGGCAAAAAGAGATCAGTGCAGTCAATCTTTTGACAGTCTAGAGTGAAAGAGAACTAATATTTGCTCACATTGAGGGAAACCAATGAGTATTTAAAAAAAAACAAATGCAGCCTATATGATGGAGAAGGTAATCAGGCGTGAAAATAAAATAAAATAAAAGTGTTGTAGAGCATTCAATGGTATCATCTGCATATAGAAAGTGCAATGCTATCACATTGCAGGAATCGTTGAAAAGTGGGTCGTCATGCTTTTCCTGCGGTGTGTATGTTCAGCTTCTTCTGTAGTCATTGATGTGGTTGTTGTAGTGATAATGGTAATATTGTGAATGTAAAAATAATTATGTATCTATTTAGCTTTGTGTGAATACATGTTTAAGTTTAAGATGCCAAGCGCTTAAAAGCAAGTTAAGTGTAATACCAGTGAAGTTTTTCTAACTGCCCCTCTAACAGCTAGAGATGTTTGTTATATTCCTTTGACTTGCCCATTTGGACAAGAAAATTTGAAATTTTTCAAAATGTTTACGGTAAAGTAAAAGCTAACTGGCAGTGTGACTCATCTGTATTCCATGGCCAACTTTGACAAGCCGTTATTTGTAATTATTTAATAATAAAACTAAGACGTCAGCAAGTGCATTTATGAGTTTGCTGTATTGATGTATTTGTTGCAAAACTTACAATGTAAATTAAATTTCAAATTTTATTTATGTGCAGAAAGTATATGTTGTCTTTTAAGTAGTTTGGCCTTGCATAAATGTACATGCTCTCACTTATCGCTCTGTTAAGCATTTAATTCGGTCCTGTTTAACATACTCAACGTTTTGCAGGAGGCACACAACATTTCTAGCATGAAACTCATTCAGAGAGTCACAGGCTGTCCTCGGTGCCAGCTGACCTTAAAGCATTAGCTGGTATCAGCTCTACTTCATGAGCATGCGATGTTTTGCCTTTTTCAGTAATGCTCGTTTGAACAAAGGTTTTCCTGTGTGTAGCTTAAGTAGTGCTCTAACCAAAGAAATGAAGGGGACATTTGAAAAACTAGTTGTCATCTTGAGCTCACCTCACCTCAGAAGTCATTTCAACTCAGTTTTGAAGAAAATATGGCATTACACAAATGGCTGTAAATACGTCTTTGTCTTGTTTAGGGATTAACAGTTTCTGACTACCTTGATTTATTGTACTCCAGGCAGAGGCCTGGGTTGTGGGGTGGGTGCGTTTCTCTGTGTGTGCAGCAGTTCTGTGCCTAGGGTGGCCGAGTTTGGTTTGTTTCCCAGGTGTTCTCAGTTTGCTGTTATTTAATAGAGTAAAACAGAGCAAAAAACATGTTCAATCAGTGTTACTATTCCCTTTTAAGTATCCTTAAATGGTAAATCATGAACCAAGTTTTTCTTTGTTTTCAGACATCAAATAGTATTGGTTTTGGAAAGGAAACAGAACGATCCATGACTATGAGCAAATCAGTAATACCTGATATTCCCTCATCACATGAGAGTTTGATCAAGTGGGCTTATGAGCATAATTACAGTCCAGTTACTTCCTACACAAAAGCTCCTGTTGCTAACAGATTTCATCTGCAACTTGAAGATACAGGTAAGCTTGAAGATGGTCTTCTAGTGTATAGAATAAATATATCTTGTACTTCCAGGAATCTGGTGATTTGAAAGGTGCTTTCTCAGTTTTGAAGCTTTTTTGTGGGGGTTTGAGCTACTTTTACTGCTCATCATCAAGAACGCTGATAATATCTAAGAATGCTGGTTAAAAAAAAAAAATCAGTGGCTTTTTTATTAGAAAAGTCCAAGCAAATTGTGGTATATCCTGAAATGTTGGTGGAATGAAATGGTTATAGTTTTTCCAACTCACAAGCCATTATAGCTGACCATGCTCAGTGTTCACTGGAATGGACTTCAGCAGTTAGGTATCTTGTTAGTTAATATATCCAGCTTTGATTTTTTTTTTTTTTTTTCTTTCCTCAAAGTATCACCATAGTGTTTCCTTGAGGCAATTAAATCAACTTTTTAATTGTTTACGGACAAAACTGGCTTACCAGAAAAGTCTGAGCAAATGGAATAAATACAACCATTCAAAAAAAGTCTACTTATTTGGCCGAAGTCCTTGCTGATGTAAAGATATCTGGGTCCATCGAAGCTAGTGGAGCTGCATCTGCTTTTTCACCATTTCTGAATTTCAGTCAGTGAAAATATTGTTTAGCTCTTTTGATAAAGCTTATGTTCACCTTAATTTTACCAATGGCACTCTTGTGGGTTACAGATAATTATCTACTTGGGCCAGATTTTGAGATTTCTGTCCTGAGCAATCGCGAGTAAAGCCAGGAGATAATGTTCTCATTTACTCGGTATAAAGTTAACTCTTGTTCAACTTCACTCTGGTTATGTAAGTAGTTTCACAACAGTGGAGTGACTGAATTTGTGATGGGACAGGTAATGGAAGGATTTCACCCAATGATTTGCACTTGGACTATTTCAACAGCACTAAAATAATGTATTTGCTGATGTGATGTTTCTTTTACCTCGGTGGTTGCCTTTTGCATATAATAGTCCCACTCCTCAAAGCTCATTTTCAACTCTTAGTGAGGCAAATTTCTAGCAGGGATTAAACATAACGAGATTAGATGTCTCAGTAACAACTAAACCCTTAGTGGAGGAAATGTGGCTAGTTACCTGAAAAGTACAAAGGTGCTGCTTTGGATGTCCTTCAAGAGCTTCCTTTCTGGATTTTTTTTTTTGTATGAAAGTGATTAGTTCTGAAGACTCTTATGAAAATTATTGAATAACCTGATGTTCTTTCTTTCCCTTCTTTTTTTTTTTAGAAGAGATGAATGATGAAGAAGACCATTCTCTTCCTCCAGAGCTGACAGAATTGCTGGGTGCTAACCCATTGCCTGCCCCAAAGAATCCTGCATTAAGTGATGGCCTGGCTTTTCCTTTTCACATTAACAGAGGAAGACATGACACAGCGGGAGAAGGAATCTTCCCGTCCAGGGATTCAGTGGATACATTAATAAATCATGACTTTGAGCATTCCCTCGCAAAACATAAAGAACCAGAAGAGGTTCAGGGCAGAGCTGGTGTAGCCCTGTCAATAAAGTGTGATGACAAAGTCATGACAGTAGCTGTAGAAAAAGACTCTCTGCAGGTTGGTGTGATCTCTTATTCCCAAGTTTGGGCAGACTTTTTTGGGCGGACCATTTTATATCATAGAATCATTTAGGTTGGAAAAGACCTTTAAGGTCATCAAGACCAACTGTAAACTTAATGCTGCCAAGTCCACCACTAAACCATGTTCCTAAGCGCCACATCTACATGTCTCTTAAATACCTTCAGGAATGGCAATTCAGCCGCTTCCCTGGGCATCCTGTTCCAATGCTTAATAACCCTTTCAGTGCAGAAATTTTTCCTATTTGTATTTTTATTGAAAAAATAAACTTTCTAAGATCTACAGCCATCACCATCCAACCCCCCAAAAAATAGTTTCGTGAGGAAACTATACTGTAGATATTCTTTGCTATAACTCAGGGTCATGTTTCCTCTTCCCAACAATCCGGTAGTTTGTAGAGGGATTTCTGATTAAAGCTTTGCAGGGTTGGTTCTGTCAAAAAATTACTGTACTCAACCATCAGTCTTGAGTTTTTAATCTCCAAAGTACAAACAAGCTGCTTTTGATAGCCGTGTGAGACCTGAATAGATCTGTCTTTACCATCTACCAGCTGACAGGTTGCTTGTGTCCATTTGTATTGTGGAAAAGAGCCTGATACAGACAGCATTTTTAGCTCATTTCAGACCAAACAGAGTCAGCATTATTAATCAGCAGATTAATAATGAACCTGTTGTTTTCTTTGTTCCATGTTACATTTATTCCCTGTCTGTCGTGTATAACAGCGTTTTGAGTGTGACCTTCCCTGGATGTCAGTACAATGAACTTCACTTCCTCCTATCAGCAGTCATGAACAGTATTCTGAGCTGCACTTTAAGCAAGAGCCTAACACAATTGGGTTTCAGCCACTTACAAAGCGCCTTTGTTTCAGGCTAACGGTTACACAAGGACAGAACTCTCGCTACTGGATCACTCTTGCAAAGCCAGGATGAATGGTACCCATTTCATTTTGGAGTCTTCGCTGAACAAATGTGGGACTCGGACAGCATATATCTTCAACAAGATTGTTTATTTTAACTCTGTGAGTATTTTACAAAGAGGAGCCTCTGCGCTGCGCATCATAGTGGTACAAGGTACATAGTGGTTCACTCTTAGCAAAAAGGAGGCATCCTGATCTTTTCCTGTCTAGCTCAAACCTAGCTGCAGCTACAGTCCCTGTATTCAAGGAGGTATGAAGGCTGCACAGTCAGTGTGCTTTTGTGGTCAGATAATATCCCAAAGGAAAATGGAGGAGTTGGAGTTAAATACTTTTACAAAACAGCATGGCTACACTTTGGGGACCATCTGTACCAATCTCGGGAGAAGTTGCACCAGCTTTCCCTGTGCAGCTTTGATGTACTAGTAGATAAGCAGTGCTGTGTAGCTGAAAGGAGGAATAGGAATGAAGGTTTGTGATTGCACAAGCAATACCATTTAATTCATATGCTGAATTATTTTAAGCGAAATTTTTTTCCCAAAAGCATGTGTGAAAAAGGCTTTCAAAATGTAAGGAAAAGACATTATCTGTGCGTGCTTCTCTCTTATAATTTGGATTCATATTTGCTATCAGTTGATATACGTGATGAAGGGACTCTGCTTGTATATGAGTGATGATGCTAAGGAGCCCACTTAGGTTCTAAGCGACTGCTTCCAGAGTGGCTCAGCTTATGAGCTTGAGTACAGTGCAGCTAATCTGGGTTGGAAAGTAATGACACGTTTCTCTTGCTGGAGCTTTCCAGTACATAGAAGTAACCTTGGCAAATGGTGGAAAGCCTGTGGTCCAACCCAAACACAGCTAAAGCAATCTGATCTGACCTTGCCTGGTTGAAACCGTTCTATACTGGCAAGTCTCTAGCACCTAACATTAGAAACAGTCCCAAACCAAGACTGTGGATAGAAACATCTCCAAACTACAGAACAGCACGTGTCTGGAGCTAAATACTGTCATTGTCCCTGTATCCTATTATGGTCCAAACTAAAATGGGTATTTGCCTCCTCTCCTTTCTCCATCATGTCTTTTAATAGTCTTGGCTACTCACTTAAATTCCGAATCATATACGGTATCTTTCAGAATTTGGGAACATTTCTCCTAAAGAATAAACCCCATGCAGTGGAGTCTCAAAGAGTATATATGTCACTTCTTAGCAGTTGCTCTATGTCCAAGAAAACAAAGAGGAAGTCCTGGAAGGGAGGGAACTAGATGAGGAGCAACAGGGCATACAGGAGCAGAGTGCAGAATGTTTGAAAACAAAAACGGGAATTTTCAGGTGAAGAAAGGGAGAAGTGTGCAAGGGAGGAAAAAAAAAGGGGGGGAGGGGGAAATTCAGTAGAAATTCAGAGAAAAACAAAGAAGGGAAAAATGAAGAAAGGAACATCATGTTTTGGGGCGTACCTATCTGAAACAAAAATGTAAATGACAGAAGAGAAAACCTTTAATGACCCTAACACTTTCAGTGATTTTTCCATGAGCACGTTAAGGAAAACTGTAAGTTGCAAAAAATCACTTTAGAAAGCCATTTCTTTTTCCAATGTTGGTTATAGAAATACTACAAATAGAATGGAAATGCTAGGGTGCTCATTCAGACACCAGCACCCAGACTGGTGTCTTTGCTGGCTCTGAATTTTGGAAAAAAACTAAGCAGCATTCTCTAAATATAACCTACATATCTTACATGCTCAGCCCAAGGCTGTTTAAGACATGCTTTCACCGTCTGCTTAGCTGGTGCACTTCTTTTGGCCTTTGCATTGTTCTGAAGAGAGAAGAAAATAATAACCATGAAGAGAGAGTGCTCAGTTATCACCTAATTTTATGCGTTTGCAATACCTTTTGTGCAGATTGTCATTCAGCTGTCATCACCAGCTGAAAGCAGTGGCTTTGATGATGACGATATGGAATCAGGTGATAATGGATTTCCAGGAGATGCTGATGAGGGAGATGTTGCTTTCTCAAGCTGGCCTGAAATAGCGGTACGTTACTCTCGGGTTTGCACCTGACAATAGAGAAATGCCTATTGTAATAGGCACTTCACGTAAATTACATTAATTGTGTAGCAATTAATTTGTCTTTTAACACATTTCTTCTCACTTCTCTTTCTTGTGACCCTGTTGCAGATTTGCACTAAGTTGACGGAATGTGCGTGGGTCTGTATTATACACTCCAAACTTGTCCTTATCCAGCTACCACTCCTGACTCAGGATGTATTTGTATTGTTTTTTTCATTTCAGTTTAATTGCACGCTGCACCAACCAGAGGATGACAGAGGCATGTTCTGGCCTCCTGAACCACACCTCACCAATGTGACCTTCAACATGGAGCTGTACAAAACAGATCTGTTCCTTGCTCCTTCCCAGGGACTCTTCTCTGTTGCTGAGAATGGGCCAATATATGTAGAGGTAACAAACCAAAAAAGGCTTTCAAACTAACAGAAACGTTTTGCAAGGCTGTGCAACTGAGCCAAATCTGTTCTTGTCAGTTGAAAGGTCTCATTGTGCAGTTGCTTTAGGCAGACAGGTAGGTACTTTGGTGGCTGCAGAGAACGGAAACTGTGGGGTAGGCAGCAGGTCAACGTTTTGGGTCAAAACGAAAGGATTACTACAAAATGGATGAATTTAACTACAAGGTAAATTGGTCATTCTTGCCAAATCTGCTTTCTCTGCAAAACTTAAAGGTCATCTCTGAGCTCTTGCTCTGAACTGACATTTCCTGATGAAGACTTCAGGGTCCATTTTATTGAGTAATGTGGCTGAACCTCATCTGAAAGGTGTAGACGTGCAAAAAATGATTACAGGTGTCTGTCTTCCATATGATAGTGTTCTCAGGTTACAAAGTTAATACAGATTCTGGTCTGTCTCTGATCCACTTGCAAACACCAGTTGCATTCCTTTTGAATGCTATCACACAAGAGATCTAACAGCTTTAGATAAATAAGACCAGCAAAGTCAACAGCCAGGTACCCTTGACTTCAGGTGTGTTGTGGAGCAGGTAATATTTCCAAGTGTTGCTAAGGTGCTTATGAAATCTGGGGAATTTCGGACTAATACAATCAGTATTTCTAAAGTTTGTCATGTGAACAGAATTTTGCATTTTTCAAATAATGGTAGGCATTAATAAATACAACATTGGCATTGAAGTAGTATCACCAGTTTATAGATGAGTAAATCACGAGTGGTGAGCTATGGGTTTATAAGACCAGGAAAATGAGTGTATTGACTGAAGCAGTGTCATGTTTCTCTTGCCCAGGTTAGTTCCTCTTTGTGAGCCCATGCTGCACATGATAAGCTTAGTGGCCCATTTGACATTGGTGCAGTTTTCTTCATTGTTTCAGTGTGTTGTATCTCTTCCTTATTCTCTACCTAGTGAAAAGTACTTAAAACAATTGAAACAAAAAGAAAGTATGTCACACTCAGTTAAGAATATGTTTATAAAAGCCACGTTATTTTTTTCATTCGGATAAAACTGGCTGCTTCCTTCAGCAATCTGGGATGAATCCCCCTGGCCCCGAGCCCTCTGGATTTGTCTGGTTCTGGAGCTGTTTATTCAGACAGATGTTCTGATTTCTTCATCACCTGTCCTGGCAGATGCCTTTTTTTTTTTTTCTGTTTCGCCTTCTTGCACAGTGGAAAATCTGTATCAGTTTAGAACTTCTGTGACTCCATTTTTAGCTGACACAGATTATTTTTTTTTTACTTTTATTTCTGTTTTGCTTTTGTTGTTAACAAATATATTTTGGGTTTTTTTGTCAATAAATTTCTCAGGTCATAATCTGTAAGAACTTGATTTTCCTTCTCTGCTAAAAATGTTTTTTGTATTTGAATCTTCTGGCTTTTTTGTTGTTCTCTGCTGTCATTTTCTTATCATTTTTTGGTCTCCTCTTCCTCCTGGAGTTCTCTTTTTTTCCTTGAGATATCATTCATCCTTTTATTTACCTGGTGGCATTTCATGATACTGTAGTATGCCTGTCTTCCTTGCCATAATCTCTTTTTTAACTAGTTTACACCATCAGCTTGTTTATCTGTCAGTATCTGTGGCTTGACTTTCATTCACCCATCTTTATTTCTGTTCTTTTTAGACAGATGGTCTTTCTTGCTTAGATGCTTCAGCACGTCCCTTCATCTCTAATTTGATTGCTGCTCACATCAGGGAGAGAAAAAATGAGAAATGCCTTTATTCACTGCACAACTCGGCATCCAAAAATTTCTGTAAAGACCACAGAAAAATTTGGCAGGGTCTTTCTTAAATATATATGCAGCGTGTATGGATTAAGTACACATTTAAGGCACATTTCTTCTAAGAAGGAAACTATTTATTGTGGAACTGTTTTCATCAGACAGTGTTAATAGTTAGGCACAACACTTGTTTATTAAGAGCAACATGCTTCATTTGTTACAAATTCCATTTAAATTTTTTTCCTAATTATTCTGTCGCATTTGTTGTTTGCATTCCAGTCCAGCTGAACAACATCAGTGCCCTGGAAGCTTGCAGTCTTAATTATGTTTCATAAAAGAATATGAATTTCAGCCTTACAGTAAACTAAATGGATCATTTCACAAGAAATTATGGCTTTTTAGGAGGCTCCCCCACCCCCCCCCAGTCCAGGAATGCCACCCACACATCAGACCATGACCTTCTCTCTGCCTCTGCATTCCTCTCCTGGCTGGGGGTGGGTTCTCTGTTGTGTCTGTTGCTTTTTTTTTTTTTTTCCTTTTTCATTAAAGTTTTAAACAGATACAAAGGCGTCAAATTAGTAATTGACTTCCATACAGCGCTCTCATAGTCTGGGTGTCTAAGGGAAGCAGTGCCATCTCAGGTGGCATTTGCAGTCATTAACTACGTATCTGATCTGGACTGGGTTTTTCTTCTGCCTTCAGAAAGATAAGGGATTGCTGTATTTATGCATGGTTATGCTATTAAACAGCTGCTGGTTTTGAAACCACAGATTTTCTGTCTCTCAGTTTTGACAGTCTGCCCTTAACATTTAGCCTTCAAAATAGTTCAGATTGGAAGTGGCACTGGAAAACTGCTTAAAAAACTGTTGATAATGTTAATGAAATGTGAACTAAAAATGTCATTTCTGAGATCTTACCATCTCTTTCTTTTTAATGCAGGTGTCTGTGACTAAAGCTGACAGATCCTTGGGCTTTGCCATTCAAACATGCTTTGTTTCCCCGTTTTCAAATCCAGATAGAATGTCTGACTACACCGTTATAGAAAACATTTGTCCTAAAGATGAATCTGTTAAATTCTACAGCATTGAGAAGGTGAACTTTCCGATACCACATGCACAGAAGGACAAAAAAAGATTTAGCTTTGTGTTTAAACCAATGTTCAACATCTCACTGCTCTTTCTTCACTGTGAGTTGACTTTGTGTACAAATAAAGACAAAGATACTCAAGGACTGCCAAAGGTCAGTAATTTATTAAAGTCTAAACTTCTGATTTTAGGTGAATGTAAGGTTTTTTTTCACCTGAACTTTGAAGTGAATAAATGGTTTTCTATGGAATTGATGTAATGACCATGATATCTCTTGGCTCAAGAGTTTAATAGATAAGAGTTATGATGCTATGCATTTGGACTGCATAATTTACAATTTCTGTTTAAATTTCATTAGGTGGTTACGTGGGATAAATAGAAATTGCTTTTTATTATGCAAGTGGTTCAGATTTATCTTTGCTATCTATATCCAAAGCACAAACAACATTAGCTTTAATTTCCAAAGACATGCATAATAGCGGATAATACTGCAATCTGATTGTTACAAAAGAGAATTGCCAAATTTTGCTTTATAACTAATTGAAATGGCTGTAAATTAGTTGTTAAAGAACATGTTCTAAGAATTTGGAATTTATTTTTACTTTGGGGTTTGTGCACATACCCCTTAAAATGTATTTTTTTAAAGATGATTTGTCATCATTGATTAACGCGTGTTGGTGGCTACGGTTTTGGCTATCAGATTTTTAAAAAACATGTATTCTAAAATAAAATAATTACTACTGTTTAAGTTCAATAGTAATACCTCATAAAGGTTAGAAGATCCTTAATGAAGGCACAGCTGTCCTGGCAGAATAACACTGACCTCACACACTGTTTTTTCCACGCGCAGTGCATTCCTCCTGATGAAGCTTGCACCTCTCTCAACGTGGATATGATCTTGGCCATGATGCACAACAAGAAAACCTTCACCAAACCCCTTGTTGTAATAACACGTGAAGGAAAACCAGAAGGTATGAAAATGAGCTTGAACTGTTTAATAAAGCTATATATTATACTGTGTAACATACAGCCACTTGAAATCAGGGAGTACTCCAAGTGTGTGGCATTGTATAATCTTGTGGTGATACTGTGTTTGTAAGGTATTATTTGGTTAGACATTTCCCTGGCAGCAGTCATCATGGCAGTTCATTGCTGTTTTTTAACTGTCTTTATTGATCTCTGGATGTGTGGTTTTGCCAGGCATTGAGAAAGGAATACTGTACTACGCAACAATATGGGTTTGAGAAGTATAAATATAGCAGTAACGCTTCACAACTCCTTGTTGCCCAGAGATCAAAGGCAGTGCGCTGCTCCCTGCTGTATCATTTCTTTATTGTGCTTGTAAATATGTATTTAGGAATAACAACAATGGAATTACAAAGTCATGAGGATGCTGAAGCCTGATAAGTTTGCAAAGCAAAGGGGTGACCTCCGGAGAGACACCCATTAGATTGTTAAACTATTAAGAGCAAAAGATGAGATGCACAAAGGTATTTTAGCTCTAGTTTGGTGGGGCTTGTTTGATTATGTAATCTTTACGGAAAAAAACCATGAGTGTGGCTGGTAACTGGTTGAAGGAGTTGGAAAGACTGAAGAGCGTTACGAGATAATGCCAAACGGCATGATGAGACTGTGCTGCAGCTTAAGAATATGCCCTGTCAGTGAGGGGAAATAAGAACTGTTTTCACAGTTTCACTTAATTTGAAAGTTCTTCTTAGTGAATCCCTCTAACAACAGCATCAATCATGTTTTGTTGCATTCGTAAAAGGAAATATATATGCATTATCTTTTGTTTTTGTATTAGCATGGGAGTTTAATCAGAAACTTCAGTGGCTTCATGTGCACATCAAAATCTTCCAGTTGTGTCCAAAGGCTGTTTGACCTTTGGAATGCTTTTGGGGGAGTGTCAAAAGGACGGGGATCAGAAGTCCTTTAACGTCCATTGTACAGTGCCTGCTTTTTAGTCTTCAAACAATTTCAAGTACCATACAGCATTGCTAGGGGACGTAAGCAACAACTGATTCTGTTGAATTCTGCAAGTCAGCTCATGTTTGGGGTTTTCTTTACAAATTTGTTAATACAGATCAAATCCACTATGATCTAAAGACAAGTATTTGATCTGTCAGTGTGGTACAATTAAAACTGTGCTTTGGGCCTAATTCTGGGCTTTTTCTTTTTGCAAAGCTTTCATTTTATTTTTTTTTTCAGTCGTTATTCTATTGGGAATGAGTAAATCCTGCAACTGAAGTTCAGTTTTCAATAAACAGACTTGTACTCTGAGCTCTCTTACCCTTCTGATGTGTGGAGCATTGTACGCAGCTCCCATCTCGGGCTCCACTCAGAATGTTGTCTTTGTCAGAGGCACAAGGTCTTAGTGTGCAAAGATGAGCTAAATTTATAAAGATTAGTTATAAGACAACAGTGTGATAGAGTATTTTGTTGCATTGTGGGTGATTTAGTCTAATTGTGGGACGTTTGGTGGAAATCTCCCCAGCATATCACAGCTTTCAGACGTAATACGAAGTGGCACATTAACAACGTAGCTTTGTTGGTATGCAGTTGTTCTGCAGTGAATCAAGCAACCCCTTTTTAAAAGCCAGATGCCATTGTTGGCCAGTACGTGAACCTAAGATTTGAGAAGAAATTATTATCGCGTTACTGAACAGGAGACTTTACGTCTCAGAGGTAGTTTTCTTCATTTTCTTTCACGTGAACAGGCCAGCGTTCATTGTTGTAAACCATATTTTTTGAGTTACTGCCATTGGATCTGCTTTCCAAGCCAAATGTAGAAGTCATGCACTTGACATTTCAAAAGTCAGAACAAACTGGTTGTTGCAAAGGTGTCATCTTTTTTTCTTCAGACATAAGCTCATGACTGTCATTGACTGTAACAGCAATCACAACTCTGTATATAAATGAGAATAACTCTGCCTCCCCTCCTAATTTTATTAGTTATTTACAAGGTCAGTTATTTGCATTATTGCTGTAGATCCCAACGGAAGTGTCTAAAACCTAACTTCATGGCACGTTCTTTCCCTGTGCATTCCTGCATTTCACACACACACTCTCCTCCATTTCAATGAAAGGCATATGGATGGCCATTTAAATGCTAGGAAATACATGTTCTTCGGTTGAAATAATCTAGCAATCCCATTGTTCGGATTTTTGCTAAGTGTGGAAACTTTAGATTATTATTTCTACAGCAAAAGGAAATAAGGTCATAGAAAGGAGGTCAAGTGAGCAGCTAACAAATGTCCTACAAATCCTACAAATGTATAGAAAATCATGACAATTTCTAAAGGCTGGCTGCTGATGTTTTTAAATTAGATGCTTTTCCTGGACCTCAAGGATTCCCGTTGCTTGTGTGTTGTTCTGAGCAAACCACATTAAAATACATGTAAGAACTGTATGGCTGGAGAGACTTGATAACGGGCTACACAGCCTATCATTAATTAGCAGACTTTATATTCTCTGTAGAGAGGCCAATGACAGAACAAGCATGGAAAATTCATTCTCCCCTCAGCTCAGAAGGCATTTTCTTGGCACTTGGAATATGCTAGTGGAGTGTTTGGACAATCTGATAGTGCCCTTACCCATGTTTGTACTGTTCAGTGCTCCTTGGTTTCAGTCCAGCCCTCCTCACAAGTCTTACATTCAGTTATGCTTTTGCTGTTAAGTGCGCTTGACGACTTTCCAGCTTATTTGTGCATGTACCACCACCACCACCCCCCCACATAAGTCTCTATGTTCTCACCTGTTTCCTACTACTGTTCCACCTGTTTCCTACCATCCTGCCAAGAGGATCTGGAAGAGGTACTCATGTGTTAGAACAAGTGACCATAATGCAATTTAAGAATAATATGCTTTTTTGGATATTGTAGGCACATGTGTCTCAGACCCTAATGATTTTATAGGATATTGCTGGCAGTTTAGTGCTGCCATTTGGGTTTTAAGAAGTTAGAACCATAGTCTTGGTTTAAGAATATTTTAAATAAATAAATACATTTATTTTCAGTATTTTTGAGCCGCTGTGTTTACACAGTAATTAAACTTTTTTTTTCAGTTGCTAAAGATACAAAAGCAGGTATTGGGACACTGTCTTATCAAATCCTTTTACAGCTGTTGCACTGAACACACTCAAGCCAGAATTTAAATGAGATCCCTAGGTTACTGGACAATCCAGAAGCGAACTGCAGCTAACCAAACAGGTCCTCAGGTCTGAAGCCAGAATCTCTGGCTCTTCTGCTAGAGGTGACTTTCTTGGAGAAAGATAAGAGAAGCCAGTTATGGAAAAGAAGGGAAAATTCTTCATTTTATAACATATGTTTACTTGTCTATTTCTGTTACATGCTGATAATGATGATGATATTTGATATTCTTGCCAAGAATAATAGCTTTGATATAATAGCTGTGATCTTTTATTTTCTATATATAATTAAAAAACAATACTAAGTAGGACTCAGGAAAATGTGTGAATCAACACATATTCATGCAATTTGGACAAAGCAGTGTGTATCATGCCATAATACTGACTTTTCTTTAGAAATGATTGCCTGTGTTTGATTTTAATATTTTTTTTTTTGTGATTTAGTATGCTGGTGTCTCATGTTTGTGATTAATCAGTAGTCAGATGAGTGTAATCACCTTAAAACAGCCTTTGCCGTCCGTGCTCTTTAAAAGCTCTAGATTGGGATAACCAGAGTTACTGCGGGTCAGACCTGATGACATCTTGGGTGGGAAAGTTTGCAGTGTGCTTGCCAGCAAAATATATGCTGCATGAACTATACTGTAGATACGCTCCTCCGAGGAATGATCAATATATGAATAGAATTTTTCTAAGCTGAGCAAGATTATTGAATTCAGACTGGTTTTCCTGAAGTTCCTGGTTTGTAAAAATTACAATTAATGTCTTTCTGTCAGTTCAGATCCTGATGGTTCCTTGCATAGTTTATAAGCTGTATGTGGAACTCTGTCTGATTAATGTTTTGTGGTTTTTGTTTTGTTTTTTTTTTAATTAGATCCTTCCCTTCCAAAACCAAATGTGAGACAGCCACGTAAGTAACTCTTAAACCAATCTCTTTTAAGCCTTAAACTTTTATCTAGAAAGTATTAGATCAATGAAGAAAATTATCTGCAAGCTTTCTGAGTGTATGTGTTAAATTCTGGGGCAGAGCAGAATTCTGACTGTATTGCTGATTGGGAGATTCCCATCAGCATTTAGAGAGAAAGGCTGTGACCTTTTGCACATGTGAAAAATCAGATTTGGGAGAACATCACTGAGAGTCTCAGCCTTAGCACGTTCATTTGCTGGTGTGCGTGTGTGTGATTTCCCCCTTCTCTGCTGAGGCCGCTGCTTCCCCATACCAGGGTTTCAGCAGCAATGCCATCTTACGGAGCTCTTGTGTCCTACTCCAAGCCTCACTCCTACCCTGCACTGCAGCTGGCCACATCCCCAGTTACTCTGGCACCATCATTTACAGGTCATGCAGTAGATGACATCACTCACTTGATATGGATGAATTTCTTTGTTTTTTTTCTGTTGTCTTGGCATAGTGAATTAAGCAGGGTCAGTTGCTGACCCTGGAAGGGAAGAAAAGGAGAGAAGCAGCACTAGAAGACAATAATAAACAGGAAGGTGAAGATGATTTGTAGCCAAAAGCAAGAACGAAGGGAGAAAAGGGAAGATTAGAAGAGGAAGTGCAAAGAAGGTTTTTTTTCCTCTGCTCCTGTCCCTATGTCTTTGGGACTAAATTTCCTCAGAATAACAAGGGAAATAAGGAGTTATGCCTCTGCCATTTCAGCTTCCATGTGACTTTCTCCTCTCCCTTAAGTTTCCTCCTAAGAGGAGAGGACACTGGCTGGTACCTTGCGGGCAAAACAGTTGAGTTGAAGAGAGTCTTTTCTGTTTGCATTTAAAACGACCAAATGTGGCCAAAGGAATCAGAAATATTCTCATAGAAGAAATGGGAGAAAAACCTTCTAAGCCACTATCTGTCAGGTGTTGCATATGCAAACCTGGTCGCAGGCACCCAGAAGTGGGTCCTGAAGGCCCTTGCCAACAGGAACTGCTGGAGAAGACATTTGTCAAAAGGGGAATGACCTGAGGATCTCAGGAGCTGTTGGGCTGGGGGATGTCTATAGGGACATCTGCTGGATGCAGGAACATGTAAAGTGAGGGTGTTGGTTGTGTTTTGAGAACTGAAATTCCACTGAAGGATACTACTGAAAAGATTCAGTCAGTTCATTTCCTGGCCAGCGTAGTCAGTAAAATGTTATTCACTGGCCTAAGCCGTTTTGTGCACTGGGAGACATTAAAAATACTGAAACTAGAAAGCAATTTTGTAAGGAGAAATTTCCCCAAATGATTGCTAAAAGAGTAGTTATTATTTTTTGAAGTATTTCTAATCACCAAAAAGGAAAACACAAAAGCCGAAAGTTTCTCTGTTTGCATGGTTAACATTGGGGGGCAATACATCCGGATGCTGTTACCCTTGAAGTGGTACTGCAAAAGGGCCTCTCCCCTAGAAAATGATTTGCGTGTGTGTGTGGTTCTATTTTTGTGTTCTGGAATTAATTTCAGTTATTGAAAGCATTGCCAAATGTGAAAAACAATTGTTTCTATTTATGTTTTCGCTGACTTTTTGCTGGCATCTCTTCCCTCTTAACAGCAGTTCCGTTCTCCACCTAGATTTCAGACTGAACTTGCAGGAGATGTAGGGGAAAGTTTGCTTGAATGTTAGGGTATTTAAATGAAAAGCACCTTTTGCCAAAAAACCTCAGCTTTTTTAAAACACATTTTTAAGATAAATGGATGTTTAATTGCAAGCAAGTTATTAACAGCCAACTGAAAATGCTTAATTTTTGCAATGTTTTCCAGATTTGGGTGTGCTGAGCTCAGGTTTTGCTTTACGTGGAACAGTTGGTTGGACTGAAGCCAGCCTCTGAAAGCACCACTTTAATTTCCTTGATGCAAATCTGCTAGTCTGTTCCTTAAAATGCTGCTTAATTAACTATGAATTTTTAAAAAACTTTTCCATGAAAGTGTAAGGGTGAATTTTTGTAAAACGGTATCTGCCACTGAAAATAAAAAGTCCTTGTTATGTGCGTTTAACTTGCAGCTGTGTTCTACGGTCTGGACACGCTGACTGTCGTGGGCATTGCCTTTGCGGCATTTGTAATTGGAGCCCTGCTAACAGGAGCACTCTGGTTTATCTACTCTCACACAGGTGAGTATGAGGGCTCTTACAGACCTCAGTGCAGGTGACACCACAGGAAATGTGGTGTGGTCTGAACTCTTGCAAGGTGGGAGGAAAAGGGAGGGGGGCTAGCTACGGCTATCCTGGACTTTCGTTCTTCCTCTCTGTTCTTATTAGGGTGTTTTCCAGCAGCTCCTCCCGTGAGCCCGTTGGTGCGTATCAGCAGATTGATACCCGCCCTTCCCTAAAGGGAGGTGTTATGTGTTATGAACATGATTTAAAATTTGCTAAAATAATTTTAAACACGAATCTTGAAAACTCACCTGGGACATGAGTAAAGCTGAGTATTCCTGGCTTGTGTATTATCATTAGTAGCATCCCTGTATTTCAAATTTACTTAACATTTCAGTTAATGGATCCCTTTTGGTTCCCGTACTCCTTTTTTCAAAATTTTTTGCAGTTACTAAATCAGGCTGATGTGACTGGGAATGTGATGTGATCAGCACAAGGAGTGGGCCAAATGGCTAAGAGAATGCTTTATTTCCATAGACATACTTTGAATATATCTAGACTTGAAAATGTTTCTTGGGCCTTGATAACATAGAATTTTTGCCCCAGTTATTTATTCCTGTGTTCGAACTTTGGAGGAGATGGTGCAGCCATTATGCATAGATAATTTTTCAGTATCTCCTCAGAATTTTTTTCCGTACTAAACCACGTTAGCAGAAATGCAATACTGTACTGGAAGAAGAGGGAGTTTTGGGAGTTTTATGTTGCATGTGATTTGCAAGGCGGTACAGACAAAGACTGTGGCCTTGATTTGCAGCATCTGACCTTGGCTGCTTGTGGATTACGGGATATCTCAGGATCCCTACAGCATGCTGGACTCCCAGCTACTTCCACTTTTGACCTCGCCAGACCCTGCCAAGACATCTGGGAGGTGGGGAGAATGTGAGGTCAATTACTCCAAACCTGTGCATCTCTAGAGCACTGGAATTCTCCCATAGCGCACTGCAGGGTTTTTTCAGCATCTAAAACCTCCTAGAAGCTATTTAGGACTGAGAATCCGGCCCTGTCAGGTCAGAGCTTCTGTAAATATTATGACCCATGAGCTTATGTTAATTTGGAAAAAAATCCTGTGGGGTTTTTTCCAGTTGGCAGTACAACAATGTTGTATAAGCAGTTTAATACTTCTCAATGCATCAGCTGTGTATGAAGCTTGTTTGGAATTGAGGCAAATGTGGAAAATTTAAAGGTTGTGATAATACGCATAAATAGTATAATTCTGCCGCATATACTACTGAAACATTGTGGAAGAAAAATAAGTGCAATTTCAATGAGTAAATGTGTAAGTTGAGAAGGTAATTTCCAAATAGGTAGCCTTTATTAACAAAACATTAAAACAATTGTTAAATTCATATCTTTGGTCCTCCATTTGTGGAAGTTCAATGTCTGTTCATATACAGAACCATCTATAGACATGTGTTGCATGTCAGTAGTCAGGAAACACTGGGAAGCCGACATGATAAATCCTTCAGCAGTAATAGGACTTGGACCAGTCCCATTAAAAGAATTATATTAACAAAGTGCATCAGTCATAGTGACCATGCACAAGTAGTGGAGAGGGCAGCTGCTCTGGCTCTGTGTTTGAGATGAAAATAAGTAGAGAACAAGGCCAGGCAAAAAGTAATAAATGAGAAGAAAAGAAAGGAACGGGACATTGTAACTCACCAGATCAGAGGATCACAGAAATGATAAATAATATTTATGAAGTTATCTGGTTCAGATTTTCAAAGGATTGTGAAAGTGAACCTATGTTCCTGTGCACGTGATTTTTCTGCGCATAGTATCTTGTATCTACAAAGCACAACTTGCAGCAGAGTGCAGTGAAGGCTCTGGCAGGGACAGTCTCTTAGAGGACAACTGCTGTGGCAGACAAGACAATCCAGCTGCAGTGGAAACAATTTAGAGCTCTCTGCAGACTTTTATTAAAATAAGGAGGGGGGAAAAAAAAGATAACCTAAATTTCATCTACAGAGCGGCTGTCTTTCGCCATTAGAGAGTTCATATACTGCTGAATTGTGTTCTGAAATCTCATCTTTTGTTGCAAGTAGCACTGAGTTTCTAACACATGGTTTAGACCAAAGGTTGGAAAATATGAGTTCATTCTAAAACTGTGTTTTGGTGATACTCAGAGCATGGACAAAAGCTGCTGCTGGTGATGAATGTGCTTTAAAATACTATAGATTCTCTGAAACAATTCAACATGGAGTACAGATGACCTAAGATACACAGGTACTAGAGGAAGAGAGGTGAGGGAAGTTAGGATTATGGCAACGGAGGTGGAATTTTAGCCAACTTTTCTGCGAAGGACTCTGTACTTTTGATCCTTTCTCCAGTCAGTTAATGGTGGCTGAAAGCTTTCCACAGTGGTGTTGGTTCTGCCCAGAGAGGACCCAAGAACAAAGGGAAAGTAGCAGAGATTTGCCACAATTCACCCGATTTACCTGGGAGGCTTACAAAGAAGGAAAAATCTTGTGGTGTACACAGATGCAGAGACCCTTCAAAATTTAACCATGTAAATATCTGCCTTAATAGGGATAATTGACTGTGTTTAGGAAGGGATATGCACAAGTCTGATTACTTAATGAGGCTGCTAAACCAAGTGAAGTGAATGCTGTGTTACAGAGAATATCAGTGGCTTCATTCTCTTAGAAAGCGTGCTTCCTTCTTCTCCAGGCAGTGTTGGAAGTTAACAGGATAAAATGTTCCAAAATCTGAGAAGTTAAAAGCGTCCCTCCTCCCCCACTTCTCCCTTTTTTATGGGATCTGATTTAAAATAAACTGACATAGCAACCAATTATATTTGGCAAACGGAGATAGAAAAGCAAACATTCAGACTTCCTGGACAGGGAGTACAACTGGCAGCTTTCCTAAGTGTGAATAATAAAGAGCATGCTGTCGCATTCAGATGGGTAAAAGCTTGTTTACTGTCAATAGATGAGACGTGTCCATTTCGAGCAGTTCTGGTCCGGTAACCTGAGATACATGAAGCTGTTTACATGAAAAAGACAGATGGGGAATGCTTCTTCAGTAATAATTTACATGTCTTTACATCCTTTTCATGAATATTCTTTAAAAAGACTTTGCTACAGATTAGCTAGGTGTTGAGGAAAAAAAACGTAGGAAAAATCAGCCGGTCCAAATGTAGCTGCTAGACTGTGTTCGTAACGTCACCGGGATTTGGTTCTTTTTCGTTCAGGACATTGAGAATTTGTTACTGTTCCACAAGAGATTGTGGTATGTCAGAGCTGCTGATCATGCTCTAGAAATGAGATGCTGCAGAGGCAATTGAATTACCGCGGAGGGCAGGGAGCTCCCATCCCAAAACGAAGGGAAGGTGCCTCCGAAGATGCTTTCTGGAGGAGCTGGGAGCAGTAGAGCGAGCTGTTGGGCTCGCACGGGGACTCCGGCACTGTGCCTGTCACTTTGCCATAAAATAAAAACAACATGTGTTTAGCTTATAAATGAATTTATGGTTAAATGCATACGGATTGTATTGACATGCCGAGGCTGACGCAAAGCTGTGTGCAATCATGTGGTTTGTAAAATGGGTGACAGCGGAGCTGGAAGGAGAGCGGGCAGGCGGCCGGGGGCCCGGCTCGGGGAGCGGGGCGGCCGCCGTCCCTCTGCCTGGCCGCGGCGGCTTCTTCTGGTGCTACTGCGGGTAGGGCTCAGCCGGCTTGCTGTTTTCTGATGTTTGTGTTCAGTTGTTTTGTTTTAGTGAAAGGGAGTTTGCTTATCACTGTCTTTATAAATATCTCCCATAGTACAAAAGGAAGGAAGACGTGTACACAAACAACTGGAGGAGAAGGGAGCAAGCGGGGAGGGGAAAACATCCAAACAAGGCTTATGAAAGCTTTTACAGCACCATGACACAGACATTGATTTTTATACAGTTTATTCTGATGGGCTGCAAAGCTGTTTCCAATGCAACTTAGAGCTGAAACACATTTTGTTTGCAGATGACTGGGGGTAGATTCTGACCTGATGCCCGTGAGCAGAAATCTGCTGCTTGTGGACGAGTTACGTAGTGATTTCTTGCACCGGGAAAAACAGAGTCAAAATGCGCTCACAAAATTAAATGCTGGACTTAGTGTTGAATTCAAGAGTGAGATCCTGACTCTCTTTTTAAACATTTCATTGGCCTCCTGGGTGATGTGGTTTAGTTTGTTGTTTTTCTGTCCTGTCCCGTCCTTTCTTTCCTCCCCATTCCTAAACCAGTGGGGTGTAAGGCAAGAGCTGTGCATGTTGGGGCCTTACATGCACTTACAGCTGTGGCATGAGCTAGCAGCGAACCCACTGGTTTCCATTACAAAGAGCACTTGCAACCTCTGCTGCGAGAAATCCTCAGACCTCCCTTGTTTGCAGCGGACCTGGGAATACTGAGCAGCCTGCAGAAGGATGTTTTCTGGCCTGAGACAGAAAGCGTTAAAGGCACACTTCCTCCGCGGCCGCATTCCGGAGGAGCTCGGGGCTCTGGCAGCTGGGCAGCAGCGCTCAGGGCATGGGGATGTGCCAGAGCAGCTCCTGTGGGAGGAAGCTGGCTCGTCCCGGCTCTGTAACCCTCTGGATGCGGGCTGTGCCTCTGGCCTTCAACCTGTCACTGAAGCAATCACTGGGGAACAGGAGCGCTACTGAATCCTGAGCAGGGAAGAAAAATTGGACTCTGCAGACCTGGCCCATGGCGTCAGGTTTCGGCTAACCTAGGGCAACGTGAAGCAGGAGATCTGCGTCACTATAAACTCGTGAGGCAGGAGATGTACCAGTCTTTGATTTTTCCCAGTTGTTCCTGCCCATGATCCGGCAAAACATTTCCGTCTTGCTCCTTTGCTGGGAAAGCAGCCGTGCTGGTGCTGGCTGCCACAGTCGGTCTGCAGCTCAAGCAGCAGCACTCTGTCCATGTTACCGTCCTGAGATCATGGGTTCACGTCCTGAGAGATGCGCTCGAGGGAGGGGGCAACTACAGTGCCCAGTATATAAACTTGGTCTTGCCATCTGTTTTGAAGAGGGTATTTTGTAATATTACTTAGGTTGCAGATTTGAGCCCTGTAACATAAAAAATGCCACGGTTACGGTTTCCTACATGGCCTCATTATGATCTTTTGGGCATTCATATAATAGTGCAATTTTTACTTCCATGCTAGTTGAGAGCTGGATTTTTTCCATGGGATCCCAGCCACAGGTGCAGAAGGGGTGTGAAGAGAGCAGACAAAAACCTAGGTTTTATCAGGAGCCGTAAATCTGGCTTTAACTCCTAGTGCTTGATTTGGCAATCCGAATAACAAAGGGCTTCTAATTTATCGTCAGTAAACAATTAACAAGAAATGGTGAGACTTGTTCCCACTACAGGTTATAAGTGCTATACATACTGTGGTAGCTGTAGGGGAGCTTCCTGCATGTTATATTTGGAGTGAATCAAGTCAAGCTTGCAGGGTAGCCTGTTATTTTTCCGCACGAAGAAAACTGGCCGTGTCTCAGGATATGTGGTATCCAGCTGACTGAAGAACTTTGTCTTCAGGTTCACTTTTAGTAAATATGCTACTCTGTAAACCGGCATTAAAATGGAAGCCTACATTTCATTGGCCTTTTTCCATGAAACAGCAAAGCTATAAAGTGGTCTGAGTCAGGTAACGGGACCCATTTGAGTGACAGCTGACAACAGGAGATGGACAGTGTCTGTCTTGGCAGTTTCCATCAACTGCTTTTAAAACGCTTAAGAAAACAGCAGTATTGTTTTCCCCATGTGCCTAGCAATGCGAAGGTGCCAAAGTCTAGTCCCATTTTCAACAGTACCTTGTTTGAGCTCTGTCACCCACCATATTCATTGCATGGAAATACAAACCACCAGAAGACGCAGATTGTGGAAGGAATGGATTATTGTTTTCTATGATAACTAACGTTTTCGATTTCGCTTCTCCCAACCCCCCCTTTTTCTCTCCCCTTTCCCTCAGGGGAAACAGCGGGAAGACAGCAGGTCCCTACGTCCCCGCCAGCCTCTGAGAACAGCAGTGCGGCGCACAGCATTGGCAGCACCCAGAGCACCCCCTGTTCCAGCAGCAGTGCAACCTAACTCCGGGGGGAGCACACTTGAGGAGCAACATAGGAGTGCAGAGGTTCAAAGGACTGTGTGTGGACACCAGCTTTTTAAAGTTACAAGGATTGGTTTGGTTGCTTTTGAAAACAAATGAGGAGGGATTTTTCTACAGGGAAAAAAAAAAAAAAAAAAGACTGATTTTCTTTTGGGGAAGCCACTGTGTGTGTGAGTGTGTATACGTGCACACAATGCATGGGTAAACACAGCCTGTTGAATCTTCTATAGCATGTTATGCTACATGTGACAAAGCTACTAATTTTACAGTACTGCAACCTGTTCTAGGGGTCCGTGGGCCCTCAATGTGAAATCTATGCCAGTTTGGAAAAATGCTGCTTTGTCTATATGACTTTTTTCTTTCCCTATACCTTCTCATTGACACAAGGTATTCATTAAGGGAATTCAACAAGATAAGCAGAACAAAGCTGATCTTAGGTCAAAGGATTTCTATTTGTCTAAGCAAGAAAGCCTCAAGGGCAGATCTCTTTGGCTAATAACATTTTATTACTTCACCTGTGTTTAGCCACTTTTGAGTAACCTTTTTTATGTTAAGCTTACAGCTACAGCATCTCATTTGCTTTCCTGTTGTGTTTGCAGCTTCAGGTTTGTTCCAGGTATTTTTGTTTTAATATGCATTGATTTGCTAATTGGAGAAGGGCACACTCTAACATTCCCTTTCTTGTTCTCTGGGCCAAAGCTCTTTAATGAGAGATTTTTTTTAATCTACTATACCAAATATGGGCACACACAAACATTAAGACAAATTATGTTCTTGTGCACTAACATAGATGTGTGTGTACCTTTAATAGCAATGTTTTTATGCAAATAGATGTATACCTAAGTATACAGAGCCTAACTTACCACTTCAACAATTGGGAAATTAGGTCAGTGTTCCTTCCATAGATAAAATATAGAATGCGTTTTTATATAGACAAAAAAACCCCAAACAACTGTCTCTTCAGTTTATAATAGGCAGATAGGAGATAAAAAAGGTGGTTTGGTTCTGATCCTTTAGCTAGCCCAGATTGCCTTTGAAATAAGAGATGGATGTGAGGGCGCAAAGAATGCACAGTAGAGCCTATTGTTTGTGCAGAATACTGCCTATCAAAATGAAGCTCTTGGCTTAAGATAGTTGTGCAGTTGTTTGTGTCAAACTGTTACATGAACACCGCAATTCTATAGTCCCAAAGAAGTGTCAGAATATGGAAATGGCAGAAAGGTACTAATTGTCAAGAGTATTTTTTTTAGTGTCATTGTCGTATCTTGACCTTCAAATTGATGCCAAATGAAAAGAAAAAAAGACACTTTTAATGTGTAATTGTTTGACTGTTATGTTGCCACTTTGTAATTGTAATGTGTTCTACTGATCCTTCTCCTTCGAGGAAAAATAAGCATTGTTTTCATCTAAAAATGAGATGAGTAACTTTCAGTACTTTTAGTGAAGGTTACCTGTGTTCTGCAAGAGGAGAAGGGAATTCATTACACTAGAGTGATAGTCTGCTCTGAAGTCTGAGCTGCAGATTTCTTTTGCTGATTCTACACTTGTGCCTTGCTGATGCCAGGATGGTCAAAGTGCAAGATATGCAATAGATTTAAGTGCCCAGGATCAGGTGGATATTACTCACTTTAAATCAAATCTGTTACTAATCCTGCAAACATTTATGCGTATGAGTAACTGCACGCCTCGTCCTTGCTACTACAAGCACATGCTCAACTCTACACATTATGGCTATTCCCAGAGTCCGTGGAGGTAGTCGGTGTATAGAGTTACAGATACAGAAAGTGTTTTCTGTTATCAGGCCAATGAGTAGCCCTGATAACGTTGACAGGATTGTCACTTAAGCGCAGTTATCCCTGTGCGTAAGGGTATGCAGGATTGGCTCTGTTACGAGGTGTCGGGAGGATGAATGTGCTACCTGTGTGGTTGAAAAGAAAGCGCTTTGCCTAACCTTCAGCAGAATGTATTGTATAAGCATATTCTATGTGTAAAGTCTTTAAAGATGTCTTCAAAGAAGACTAGAGTCTTTAAGTTCAATCATAGCTATATTTTACTACATTAAATTTCTGTATAAAGATATATTTAAATGTTTTAGATAAATGTAAGTTACTCTATATGAAATGTTTAATTTCAATTACTGTGAAATTTACGTATTTTGTAAATTCTTTTCCCTGTTTTAACCCTTTCCTTCCTCAAATTTTTTATTAAGTAGTTTCTTATAGGAAGTATTAGATTCGGTTGTTGGGATGGACAGGTTGAAAACTTTTATGTAAAATAGATAATTGTATATTTTTGAGAGAAACATGCTGCATTATCAATGTTTTTTATCAAAAATTTACTCTAATTTTAAAATAATTTACAGATTTATATTTACCGTTGGATAAACCAAAAATATATAAAGATCAAAGATTCGATTTGTTGACTTGTATTTGAAATACAGTTTAAATTAACTGAACTTGGTGTGCTCAGCTATTTAATTCAGAAACTTTAATCAATCTGAATGAATTCTCTGTTGGAGGTTACCAAAACTTCATGTAATTACTTAACAGATGGAACAGCCATTTCTGCTTCAACAGAGAGAGAAAGGGAGAGAGAACTAAACCCGGTCATTCCCAGTTAATAGCTTTATTACAAAAATGTATAGTACTTTCCAGCAGCGGTTACGCTGCCTGCAGTTCAGAGTACTGATACACCTATAAGCTCTACTTTTATAGCAGCCATCTGTCTCTACTGCAAGTTTCTGTGTGTGGTGTGGCAAGCTCCTGAATGCGTAACCGCAAAGCCACTGGTTCCCACCTCTTGTCAAACCTGGTGTCACCACGCTTGACTTCACGTGGCAGATACCCGCGGGGTGCGGAAGGCCAGCGAGACGCTCCTGTCCCAGTGGAGGGCTTTAAAGCAGGGCTTCGGAGGGACGGACTTGGTGGTAAATTTCAGCATGATGGAATCGACTGCGAAGGAACTTCTTATGTAAGAACAGGAGGATTGGGCTTAAAAGGGACACCTTCTGTCTGTAAAAGCTATTAGTAATGTACTTAAACTCCAAAGTAGACTGCTTGTTGTGTCATGCATCGTCTAATCACTAACTCTTTTACAGCATTTGGTTTTGGACATTACTATATTCATGTTTCAAGAAGTCAGATCTTTCTGTGTAAGGCTATTTTTGTAGCATTTTCCACATGGAAATGGATTTTGCAAAATGTCTGTAGATGTTGATGATTGTAACCTTCCCCCTGCCGTTTTCTAACCATTTCTCTCCTATATGTACCGTTCTTTCTGTTACATATATCTACCTCATGCTTCACAAGGAGACTGTACTGTTGGTTGTGCTGACAGCCCTTCATGTGAGGTGACTGTTGTACCCTGTTGTTGTTTGTCATTCGTGGGGATGTTCATAGTGTTATTGGATCTTCGCTGCCATACTCCTACCAGTTCCAAACAGAGTATTCTTACCTTCAAAAAAATAAGTACCTTTCTTTAAGATCCAAATGCCAGATTATTTTTTTTTAAATCAAAGAATGGGAGAAATTTTCTTGCTAGTACCTGTGGCCAGTCTGAACACCCCATTTGTATTTCATACTGCGTTCAGTATTTCAGAGACTTGTGGAAATGCATAGTTGTACAGTTTTTATAACCACAGTGTCATGTCATCTTAGTCTCTTGTGCATAATAAAGTATATATCGATTTATTAATAATTGATGTCATGATTCATTTATTTGATGTTGTATGGAGCCAACGGCAGTAGATCGAGTTCTGTCTTGCTGCCATGTCCGCATCTCCTGTAAGCTTCAATGGGAATTGTGTGTGTTAAAGCAGGATTTGATTTTGTGTGGCCACCTTGATTTTTCTCTTTTTCTGTGTTCTTTTATCCATTGGCTTTGGTTGGCTTCTCGGTATCATGGCTTCTTGCAGAAACCAGTAGATATATTTAGTAGATATATTGGTGGTGTTCATTCTAATTTGAAGTCCAAAGCTCCGATCCTGCAGGCGTTTAGTTGTTGCGTGTCGAGACACGGCCTCAGTCCCATCCGGCACAAGGCCTGGCTTGAGCACAGTCAAGCTGAAGGGTTTGCTGTTAGTGCTCCAGCTGGAGCAGCAGAGCTCCCTTGGGCCGTTGTACCCTTGACTGCAAGTACATTGGAGACACGTGAGCGAGGCTGAGATGTGTTTTCGTTACTGAAGGGTCTTCCTGTGCTAGAGCAGATAGCTTGGCCGTGTATCAGCAGGGCAAGGATTTGGGTGTTTACTATCCTGCTTATTGCTTTGTTTCCTGTATTTCATGTGCAAAATACTCTTTATGGGCACTCTGGGGGAGCCAGCCTCAGCGGTATTTCCCTGAGTTATTCAAAGGTTGCGGTTATTAACTTGCAAAATAGAGTTCCCTAAGAAAGGGATCTAAAATGTTTAATGATCATTTTTAAATATCAGGATTCCTTCAGTACAGAAAAGGGTATTAATTAGAAGCAATTGTAAGCTTACGGGTTGCCTATGACTTGCAACTCACAGAGGCGCAGTAGATTTATTGCTTCATAGCGACCATATTTCAGTTTCTGCATTAAGACATTTTTTTCCTTTGGAAATGATCTCCGTAGCGCTGACTCTCAGCATAAAGATACTGGAGCTGTTCTTCCCCCTTCACCTTTAAGATTTGTATTTTGACTGAAGCATGGTGTGAAAGCATGATCAGTGTCTCATATGGGGATTTAATTTTAAAATGCAATTACTAGCCAATAAATTGTGATATATTTGCATGAGTATTTTTACACATGAAGAAGTAAGAGTCCTAACCATATTACAGAGTAAGCATCAACGTTGTGTGTGTTTGTTTCTGTCAGGCGTTTGTGAGTGAAGCAAACATTTTGGAAAGTCAAAAAATACCAAGTGCCAGTTTCAGGAAAAACACAGTCCAGAGCTCTTCTATTTTAAACAGAATTAAATTTATCACAGTGTATCCAAGACAATATAAAAGGAAAAGGAGCCAATATTTTGATACATTTTCACAGCTGTCACTTTGTAATTGTAAAGCAGATATTTATGAGGCTGGAAGTCTGTTTGCAGCTTGGTTTTTGTATTGTATTCCCAGATCTCCAGCCCTAGACCTGGCCTTGCGAACCTGCGTGCATTTACGCTGTTTGAATTCTTTGCATAAGAAAGATCAAATTACATCACTTCACCTACCCAAAGAAGGTTACGGTTTAAATTACTTTTTTTTTTTAATAGAGTCTCATTTGCTAGAAGCCTTCAGGGACTCGCTGCGGCGCGTCCAGAAGATGATGTGCGCCGAGGTGGCTCCAGGCCTGCTGTGCAGCCCGTCCCGCTTGCCTGGCGTTTCGCTCTGTGCTGCAGTTTTACTGAGTTTAGGAAAAGTACAGAGAGGAGTCCCTTTACAGATAGTGGAAGAAGAAAAGCAGCACGAAAGTGTTACTCTTGCACTTTTTTTTTTTTAAATGACAAATTTTTTTCCATCCAATTATTTTGGCACGTATATCTGAAGAATTGGTTAAAAAGTATTTGGGTGGAGTCTCTTTTTCTCTCTGCTGTTACTTACTGCAGCTTGTAAACTGCCAGCTCTGGTAAAGAACATACTGTACTGATAAAAAATAAAATCAGTATTTCAAAAATCAGAATGCTGAGTGTTAAGCAGAGAAAGCTGATGGTATTTAAAGACGCTTTAAGTGGCTCAGCAAACTCGCTCTCAGTTTTGTCAGCCGGGTAAATTGTTTATGGTATGCTTGCTAAAACCAAAGCACAATCCCTGCGAGTGACTGTGGTGTTGCCAGTTCTCTAAGCATTTAACTTCCAGATTTGCTTTGTAAATAGGGTGAAAGGATCAAAAAGTTCTCATTCCGTCCTTTATTGCAAGCAGGCCTATCCCATGGGGTTGTAAGAGCTTGGGATGTAGGGGACGTCTGCGCAGTATTTTTATTAGTCCGTGATCCTAAAAGTGATTAGTAACATTAGGTGTTAAGAATGGAAAATAAAATAAACAGGAAGATTTAAGAGGGTCGTACAGGCAGGGCATTTGCAGCAGGAACATTTAGGTTTTCCACAAAATTTTTGAGTGCCAAAACATGTCATAGAAAATTTAAATCACTGCAAGGAAACTGTAAAATAACATGAAGGAAGCAGTTGGAAAGTGTCTGGAAACGGGAGGCTGAAGACTCGTGCCACGCTTCGGCCTGCAAGGAGCCGGAGCTGGTGGGCTTCCAGGGCCGCCACGCCACGGGCTGTGGTGGCCACCTGCCCCGGGCGTGTGGAGGGCCTTCGGGGTGGGACATGGTCTGTCACCAGCAGCTCATGCTTACAGAGCGTTAGGCATCGGCAACCCGAGCAGGATTATTATCAACCAGACTTGTGGTGTTAACTTTGGGGCACGTCTGTCCTTGTAATATGTGTAAGCTAAGCAGCTGTCTCTGGCTTTTGCTCCAGGAAGGAGGGCCATGAAACACAAAAGGCCCTGGTGAGGAGTCGCTAAGCCCAATGACAAACTGCAATGGTGACACTTGGGGTGGTCGGTTGGCGCATGTTCACGGTGTGAGGAGGAGAACGGGGAACGCGCTAGTCCTGCCCTCTGGGGAACTCCTCCGCTGCTGAAAACCATGCTCAGGGGTTGGAAATAAAAATCTCCATAATGAATGAGAACAAACTGTGCCTTTCCCTGTCCGGCAGGAGCCGGGGGGCAGGCGGGCGGAGGGGCGGCCCCACCGTGGGTCAGGGTGAGGCCTGTGGCTTCTCAGGCAGGCTCACAATGGCAGCGTGGGGCTCGGCGCCGTCCCAGGAGGGTTTTGTGGGGGAGCTCAGACAAAGCGAGAGGGGAGGTGGGTGCAGGGGGACAGCTGGGGGGTGCATGGCTGCGTTCGGCAATAGCTCCTCAGGGGAAGCGGGAGTTCAGGCGTGGATTTGGAAGGGGACAGCCATGACAGTCTGTGTATGCACAGTGGGAGCATGTGAGGGGAAAGGCGGAGCTGTTGTGAACCTTTTTTGGCAAAATTAAAAAATGCTGTTGCTGAAAGATGCATGTGGGTTTTGGTGGGGAAGGAGGGTGAGTCATGTTTTTAGCCTGATAGTTAAATTGCCACCTAACTGAACCACTATGTGGGGAGTGATGAGGGACCCTGCGCCCTCTGGGACAACGGAGGGTTCTGTATGACATCTCTGTGTGCAGGTGGCACCTGCACAGTCTGGGGCTCTGGTCACAGAACAGACCTGCCCTCACTCTTCTGTTTGAAGTGGAAAGAGACCTAAAGATGGGGTTTGGATCCCAGTCCTCTCATGAAACGCTTCAAACCCTCTCTTAGAGCCACAAAACACACTTGTCAGGCAGCTCCAGTGCACAGGGCAGCATGGAAAAAGCAGACTACCGCGAGTGCAAGATGATGAAGGTGCTAAAGATGTGGAAGACGGTCAGTAGAGAGAGACAGGAGCAGGTAGAGGATGACAAACACCTACATAAAGAAGGTGAGGCTGTATTTTTATTTTACATAGACTTAAGCTCTCAGTCTGATGATGTGAGGAGGCGATGTTGGTAATTAAGGATGGAAAAAGAAAGGAAGGAATCTATGATGAGGTTATTGTCAATTTGTTTGACAGAGGAAGTTGAATCAAGGCTGTGATTATGAGTATTGTAGCAGGAGAAGCAGAGGGTGATGGTTTTGTCCGAGGAGGGTTGAGGGATGATTACACTGGAAAACGCGTACCCCGCTGACACGTTTTGTACCATTACAAAGCCAGAGTAAGTACACCCATGTTTTTACTGGCAGTTCTTAGTTAATTTTTCTGTGACTTCCCTCAAATGTGTGTCCCTGAAGTGAGTCATGTTTTATTAGATGCTAGACAACAAGGGTCTGTCGTGAACGAAGAGGCTTTTGCCGAGCCGGCTGCCTGGCCCTTCTCCTGTCCCCGTGGGCCATGGAACACCCAGGATGATCTGCTCTGCAGACAAGGAGCGATTTCTCCTGCTCGGGTTGTGCTCGTCACCTGCATCATGGAATAACCTAGTTACAAAGGAAGCCGTAGTTACATCAGGAACTTCAGAAATCTGGCTCTGGCAAGGCATTGTTGTACAGTTAATTTTGTTTTCTGCTTTAATGGTAGGAGTAGGGTTATGCTAAGCTAATTCCAGAAGATTTCTCCATTGCTTGCTTTTGTACACTTTCATTTATGGCGTTGCTCTTTCATTCAAAGGTAAAAACTGAAAAGCTTAAATTAAAATTTACATTATAGGCTAAGAATACAAGATGTTGAAAGTCAGACCTCATACTTCTAAAGTGCACACTTCTTAGTCAATATCTGGTTAAACAACTGTGAACCAAGAACAAATTTGCTGTTCTTTTAGAAGCTGTAAGAAATCTTCATTACTGTGTTTATCTGAGTAATGACAAACAGTATGGTTACATGGACCCCAGATAATTTTTTTATAGCTTTCCTGTGCTTTTATTGAGCAAAGAGAAAACTGTGATACCGAAAAGCTAGGTAGTCATGCATTTATGGTTTTAAATATAAATGCACGCATATATACAAACACACGTCACTCTGCCTAGTAGTGGGAGAACTCAAGAAGGGAAAGTGCCAATGCGTATGTTAGAGGACAAATGCACGTGGATGTGAATAGTGCGGAAAGCATCTAGAGTATGCAAGCCAGTGCTCCTGCGAACAAGAGTTTTACATCTGGAAGATATGACTCAATTGTGTTGTCTTTCAAACTCTTAAAGGTCTGGATTCTCATTGCTTAGTTCAGGCAGTTAGGGGAGCCATCAGCCTGTGCTTCCTATATGGTCACCACAGGCAGGCAGTCCCTCGCCTGTCTCCTGTATGGGCACTGGGGAGCAATTCCGTTCCTAACTGAGCACCTGCAGTTGGCCAGGATGAATCTGGGTGTCCATCTTCTTTAGACGGTGTTGCTCAGGCTGGGGAGCAGTTCTTACAAAAGACGTGTAGTTGAATGGAAATGAACTTATAAATTCTCAGAGCTTATGTGTGCTGGTGGTGCCAGTGTAGAAATATGACAACGCAAATTTATTTTGACACAATCAATGAAGGTAACAGTTACATGGAAGGAGGCTAGAAGAGACCAGGATCACTGCCATGCAGGTGTGCAGCTTCTGTTTCTAGATGGGATAACTCAAGTGTTGCCTCCTGCTTACAAACCGCTAAGAAGATTTTTCACAGTATTGAAAGAAACAAATGTGTGTAAAACTGGAGGCACTTGCCAGCATCAAGGCTCAGTGCCACATCTGAAGAAAAAAAGAGTTTGGTATTGAGAGTCCCTGTTTCATTTTTAGAGCAAACTAAAGGCCAGATTCTCAGTTGGTATAAACCTGCTCCTTTGACTTCAGTCAAATTCTGTCTCTTTACACCAGTAGGGCACCTCTCAAGTGTATAAGCTGTTCTTTAGCACTGAATAACAGAAATATAATCTGGCAAGCAGCCAGTTTGAACAGCTGCCAGTGCACTTCAGATCCAAAGATGATTCCTTGAACCCCAGCTCTTCCCTCCTTCTTTAAACTTTTATTGAAAACAAGACCCATTTCCTAATCTCTCAAGTCATACTTCTTGCAAATTTAGTTCAGCACACTACCCACTTTCTCCAAACATCTCAATTTCACTTCGCAACTGTAAAGTCTTTTTCCTCAACTCTAATCAGCATTAAAAGCTCTTATTTCTAACCAAAGCTCTGATGACTGTGATGCTGGTCCTCCTGTTTGCATTTAAGTCAAGAAGGCTCACATTTCAAATCAGCCAGTGCAAAATGCCATACTCATTTTTAAAAAAAAGTATGTCTTCTGAGCAGGGTATGCAAGGTAGCAATGCACTGGAGCTATTCTGGCATAATTGTGTAGGTTTTACTATAACACACACACCCCCCCAAGAAGGTTGAAGCAGGTGTTCTGGCCAGCGTGCATGCAAATATATGAATAATGTGTTAATTAGTCACAGAGAGATTCTACAGCAAAGCCCATGGGCTCTATCTGACACTGCAAAGCCCTTGGTGGTTCTGTACCTGATCACAGCACACAGAGGATGACACTTGAGATCTCTTCACTCTCGGAGTGGTTGTGGGCTCGCCCAGACAAGTACACCATGATATACCTGGCATGTTGTCTTTCTGGGGCAATGTCACTCTCATAAATGGAGAGAAATGCTGCTGATGAGCAGAGCTCTGGGCTGTGTTTCCCAGGTGCTGTCACTTATGAGCTTGTGCAGCCAAACAACCTCCAGGCTGCTGATGGGCTAGCTGCTGACAAGGGTGACAGCCGTTGGTGGGCCACTGCTGCTCTTGTGTGTCTTTTTCTAAGCAACACTTGGTTAGGCTTCCAGGAAAACACTAGCATTAGTCATACATGAATCAGCTGTAACTATCCCACCCATTATAAACCCTATTCACATTGCCCATTTCCAGATGTTTTTAACTGACAACTACTTTAAAGCGTGTCCATGCTCTGGCCAGGACTGGGCTAGTTAGCACTGCATGTGATGAAGCCAACATGTCAGTGAGGCTTGAAAACTGTTTCATTGATCCAAGTTTTCAGGAGGGTTTCTTCCTCTTTTTCCCTTGAGCTCACTGCCATTCCTGCACCGAATGCTGTCCATACGCGCTTCTGAGCATGCTTTTTGGACAAAGCAAGCACATCTCTAGCTTGACACTTTTGCCTTTGTCTTCTGGAAGTGAGTTTGTAAGTTAGGTGACCTCACTGGAGACAAAGAAGAAGCATGTAGCATTTAAGCTCTTCAGTATTAAAGAAACATTTCCAGAAAAATGTCTGCAAACAACATATAGACTGCAACTTGCATTCAGGGCTCATCAAATGCCTTGGAATAGCAACCAATATAGTAAAATCACACACTGCTCTTAGACAAGTAGTGGGTAGGGAAAAAAAGCTATATGGGCAAAGTATGTCAGTTGTGTCGGACTCTTTAGGGAAGATTTTAACTTCGTGGAAAAAAATTACTGTCCAGTTCTATAAATACAGACACATGAAGCTGTTGCGCAGTGCTAAAATTAGAGTAGTTCTTTTATCAGCCATCAAATTTTAGGAAACCACTCTTCGTGTACCGCAGGCTATGCTTTCAACATACTATGTGATTCATCATCCAGGACTAAGATATTGCAGGGATGTTCTGTGAACTTCTCATCTTTCCTGTGACTGACTGCCATAGAAGTACACCCTACGTGACCCCTGAGAAAAGGCTTATACAACATGTGATTCAAACAGAGACTTGACCAAGGGTTTCATGGGAAATCTTACATTTTCCCTGAAACTGTGCTTTATTTTCTTGTAGACTTCTAGTGCTAAAATTAAGCCTATTTTAAACGGCTTTACTGAATTACGTCACACAACTTTATGCCTCTGGCCGTCAACTCAGACACGTACTGGCAGCCAGTTGAGGAAATTTCACACCTTTGTTTTATTCTTCTAAAGTACTTGATAACTTCATGTGGATGTTATTGGGATAGTAAAAACACACTCATGGAAGGGTTGCCCATTTCTTTTTTCTTGAGGAAGATTGGTTGATCAAAGATAGTATATAAATCTTGCAAAAACATCAGGTTTTACTTTCCGTAATGCAGTAATAAGAACATTTCACTGGTGATGCTAACTAAGAAAAACATTTCTCCGTGGCAGTGGTTTTTCTTTGATGTTCCTGTCAGGCCAGTGCAAACAGGCAAGTGCCAGAGAGCTGAAACTGTATTGCCTGCTAGTATGTCAGTGGTGTCTAATACTGCAGGTCTGTTTGCCAGTCAAGGCACATAGGGTTCTGTGCATAAACTGTTGGAGCCCTACTGGGAATTTCCCCCGTAGAACCCTCTCCTGTAGACCAGTTGAACAATTGGCTCTTCACTGTTGATCTCTGTTTATGTATCTTCCTCCTCTCGTGGTCTGAGTTCATTTTGCAATAAAAGCAGCTTGTGCTTGTCTCCTTTCTTTTTAAATCCTGATAGTGACAAATAGGTCTTAGCAGCCTGTTTCTTTTTAGTTTTTGTTATTTCTGGATGCTCCAGGTACCGCAATACAGTGGAATTATCTTTAGAATAAAAGGTTCCCACATTGTAAATTAGACACAGAAAATATCTACTTAGGCCACCTTGCCTGCATGTCTGAGACATCTGGAGGTTTGATGTGGATTTTATAGCAGAGAATTAGTGCTGATTTCTGTGACACAACTCCTGATTATTACCTGAGAGAGTCAGGTTCTGGTACCCAGACACAGGAAACTCAGAGGAGAGCTTGATAGGTCTAAATCCAGGGGATTTGGGACGTGTTGTTATATTTCTTGAGATTTATACGATCTACTTTAAGCCCTTTGGGGGCAGCTCTTATCTGCTCTGTTTCATTCAGGCATCAATTCTGAAGAATGACGTTCCCCGGCCAAATCCATTCAAGAAAGATAACCTTGTACTTCCTATGGAGCGATGTAAACCACTTTGCAGGGCACAGAGCAGTGGAGAACCCAGCTCTGCCACTAACCCTGCCAAGGCATTAAACTTTCCTGTGCCTCACTTTTCTTTCACATAAGGCTTTCACATCCACTTTAGCATATTAAAGATGATACATGTTTGAGACCTGACATGGGGGGGGGGGGGGGGGGGGGGGGGGATGGCGGACATCTCTGTTCTTCTATAACTATTTTGGCAATCTGCTGTAAAATGTGAAAGGTTAAAAAACACTTTGCTGTGTTTTTTAACTTTTCTTGCTGAAAGGCACATTTTGCCATGTGCAAAAAAATGTAGTTCCTCACTATATTTTTAAAGATTTACATCAAGAAAATTTCCCTAGAATTTTTAAGTATGGATTTCTTGTTACTATTTTTAATTTGTTTTCCTTATGCTATCTGCAAAGGTAAAACAGTTAAATACTCAGCACTGTTTCCTATGCAAATAACACCATGAATAAATGAGGCAATTTTATCACTAGCAACAGGTACGTCCATGAAGAAGTGGAATTCAGGAGCTGCTATTTTATAGGCACAATGCCTTCATTGACAAAGCTGACTGAAATACTGTTCACTTGTAAATACATAAGCTACGTTAAAGGATCGTATGTAGGATGTAAGAGCCTGTTCTTCCTCTCTTCTGCTCCCAATTATCATCTGGTGTGTTTACAGCATGGTGCATCTGTCACAACACGCATGATTTGTGGAAGAGTGAATCTGCGTGAGTGTTAAATGTCAGGCTGTAAACTAAACACTCCCGGGAATGGAAGGCATCACGAAGGGATTCATGCGGTGAGGAAGCATCCTTGTCCAGGGTAAACTTGAAACAACCATGTTTTGTTGACTCCATATTTCAAAACTAATTGCATATTCTGAGATTACTTTGGCTCTGAGCGATGAATGCCATGCCCTGTGTTATTAAATAAGCTTTTCACTCTTTTGTAGAAGAATGTTCTGTAGATTATGGACATAGAAAATGTCCCAGCTTAATAAAGGTGATTTGTAGGTCAGGAAAATTAGTCTAATAATCATCACAGATGATTAAAGGATGTTGAAATACACTGGATCCCGCACTTCCACCGAGGCTAGTTTATTTTAAAATCCCTCATGCTGAAAGGACAGGGTGAATCACACCATCCAATGAGACATTCAGTACAAAGTACCCTCCTATTGAGAGACCTGTGTGACCACAGCTGGCACCTCTGGTGTGGCTGAGGGTGAGAATCGCTCTTCCCAGCTCCCAGGCTGAGGCTGACCACCGGATTGGGAGCTGGGATACCTTGCTCTGATCCTAGCCTCTGCCTGCTCTGTGATTTGGATAAACAGTTTTCCTTTTTTGTACCCCTGTTTTCTTTGCCCAGTCTTTGTCTGCGGGAAATCTGATCATTTGGCAGTAAAATCTGCCTTTCCCTTTGTGGGCCTTTGCACTGTGGTGCTCTCATCTTGCTAGGAACAGGGAGTACCCTGACCCCTCGGGATTTGTTGGACTCCTGCCCACCATCCCCTGCTGCTGTGACAGGCTGGACTGTCCTGCAGCAACTGTATTGCTCCTGCTCTGGGACATCTTCCTCTATCTCTAGCCAGACATATCCAACCCACAGAAAGGGTTCCTTCCATAGATCCTCTTCTTCATTTTGAATTCTTCCCACCATGCACTCCACTCAGACTGGACAGCAAGCGCATTCAAATAAACAAGAGTACTTAACCCATGGGCAGTAAAAACTAGTGTCATCCATGATGACTTCTCTGAAATTAGGGCGAGAAATTGGAATAAGTGGGAAGGGGTGGCTCAAACTGTTTTGGGGATTTCTTGGAAACACAGATTGCTTTTTGAGACATTTATTTTATGTGAACTGATTAGTGTACGCTGGGTGCATTACGGAGGTGACTCACTCATGGCTTGNGCTTGGGGGGGGGGGGGGGGGGAAGAGAAGTTGGCTGTATCCTTGCAGAAACCTTTGAGTTTTCTTTAGTAAACTCTCTGAGGGATTCCTGTTTTAACTTTTCAGAGAAATCCTCTCATCCTATTCTCAGCTTAATGATGATTTTGCTTGAAGAGGAAGACATTTTCCTGTCTGCAGCCAGCTTGGAATAAGGGTTACAAGGGACATGAGTAAACAGCAAAGGAAGGAGAGGTGGAGGGCAAAAGGGAGACTAATTAAATCAGAACTTCCAATATATTGCAATTTATGGTTGTTTGGGATTGTATAAATACTTTCCTAAAATGTAGTAATCCAGATATTGTCCTAACAGAAATCCATTTTGTCAGTTAAATCAATAGGCACAAGAATATAGTTCATGGTCTTTTTTTACTCCATTTAACTCTCCCATACTGAGTATGCCTAACATTCATGTTTCTACTAAAGTATCTGTTTACACAGAATGTTATATTCATAGATCTTACTTTAATTTTTGATCATGACAGTAAGAAGCTATTGCCCACAAAAATCTGCCGTGCACAGCAACCTGTACACGGAGATAGGACTCTCTCCAGAGGGGAGACCACTTTACTTTATTTGAATAGTGACTTTGGTGGAATAGGATTACATAAAAACATTCTAATGCTTCTCCTTCCTCATCAGGTCAGCTCATTGAATTGACTCGAGGTTTTGGTGCCAAAAGTAGTGGTTTGTTTTTAAATGACTTAAATTAGATTTCTCCTATGGGCCTTCTGTTGCTATTACAGCTAGCACAACTGAGCACAGCTTATTTCCCCAGCTCTGCAGGAGGGTTTGTTAAGTGAACATCAGGGGGTCAACTACCTACACCTGCCATCACCACCAGGCTCCCAGGGTGTGGGTTATGTGTCCCAGGTGGGGCCGTTGCCTGGGGACTATTGCCTGGTACAGGATGCAGGGGGAAGGAACAGACCACTTTTGCTGTTAGAGCCTGCTCTGAGCTTGGCAGACAAAGGTAAGGCAGCTTAAAAAAAAAAATAATGTGCTGGATTTTTATTTTTGGAACAAGGTCTTTGAACCTAAAATTGCAGAGGTACAGTGAATATGAATCCGACAGTGATTTTGCATGCAAGCGTAAAGTTATGCAATAGTAGGGGGAAAAAATGAGCCCTTGAAATGCATTTATACAACTTTTGTCAGAAATAATGTGTTAATGCTAATTTGAAAGACTGTGTGGACAGATTTTGCAGATGCTGAAATGGAGGGATTGCTTTAGCTAACATGGAAAATATTTATAGACCTTACACAATGGTGATATATAAGAGTAAACAGAATGTCAGATAAGCATTGCATTCCTTTGTTTTCACTTAAGACTCAGGAAAAAATAGATATCTTTTTGCTAGCAAGGAGAGAGGAATGGCTTGATGTTTGAGGGCAAACTGATCTCGGGGAAAAAATGTGCATGTTAAGCAAAGTGAAACATCAGTTTTAAAATCCTTAATAAATTCAAATGTCAGGATATCTCCTCTGAAGTCTGTGGAAAACCCGATTTTTGTGGAGTAGGAGCTTGGGTTATGGCTCAATTTTCCATCCACTTCCATTTAACTTGCAACTAAAAATGAAAATGTCACAATGACTTCCATCCCGCTCGCTGTAGCATGGGGGGGTGGGGGTGTCTGTGCAGGCTGGGGGAGTGGGGGGCAAGAGCAGCTTTAACTCACCAGCCAGCAAGTTAAGGCTGCTCTTCCTTTCCTCGGCCACCAAGGTAATACCAAAGGATTTCTCATGGAAGCAAAAGTCTGGGAGACTTGAAAGCAGCAGGGTGTTGCTGCGTGGCAGCTCAAATGGAGGGAGCAGACCGTGGTAGGCAGCACTGAGGAGTGCCTCCGGCTCTTGCCCCTCATAGCTGTGAGCTGAAGGCAAGACTTGGATGCTGAGACCAGCTGCTTGGGCTTAGGTGTGGTTCCATTTTCTCTGTGGTTTCATACTATTTCAGTGTTTGTATTAATGCATAAATCTCTATTTTCCTGCTCCCAAAGCTCCTAGGGATTCCCCGGGAGCATTGCAGAGGAACAGCGCTGTGCTGTAGCCCCTGAGCAGTGACTGGGGCCCGAGCATCCCCGGGTCATTGCCCAGGAGGAGAAAGGCAGGAGCACGCTGACAGCCCGAATGGGATGCAGCACAGCTGGTGCTGACTGTGCTTCGCCTTCCAGCAGCCAAAGTGATTCCAACAGGCTTACAAATGCGGGCTTGAGTTACCAGAGTGTTGCTGTAGATTTATTAGTATGGAGCAGGGTTCTATGCAAATAGTTTCTCATTCACCTCAAGTGGTAGAAGGCTGGACCGGTGATGCTTTTTTTCTTTTTATTTGAAGGCATAAAAGATAGCAGGCTTTCTAACGGATGCAATGTTGTTAATATATAGGAAATTCAATACATTGCTAACTCAGTAAGGAAAAAACGCAACTTTGAACAAGTGTGTTACTAAAGCTGAGATCTAAGAAATGGTGGCTTGTGTAAAATACTAGTGGTTTGAAACAATGACATTTTAAAATGTTGCTGACCTAAGGATTTTCTTTTACTGTTGTTTCTTTTGGATATGCTTAGCTGTTTATCTAAGCAGCTCTGGTCGTTGAATGAGGTTTCAAGAGAAAAGGTAAATAGAGGAAAGAAATTAATACAGGCAAATACAAATAGCTTCTGCTATAACAACTACACTTCTTCCATTTTGCAACTCCGAAACTGTATTAAAATGTATTTATTCAGTAAACTTTTCCATGTTTCTAAGAAGAGCAGCATTGAGAATACTGATCCATACCGAAATGCTTAGGAAGTACCTCAGATTTGTTAGTTTTGGCACAGGCCTGCAAAAGCAGTCTAATGTCATCAGGTTTGAAAAAGGAGGACAGTGGCGAAGGGTGATTCAAGTGCAGCGTAAACATGGTTAATTTACAACATGATCTTGGTTTTAATAAAAGCCAGGGGAATTGGTACACAGTGCTGGCAGAAAGTCTGAGGTGAAATAAGATTTAGCTGTAGATCCCAATAAGCACAGCCAATGATTGCCATTGCTACATTTATTTATTGCTGCTTAAGCTTTTTAAGATGACCAAATCTGTATGTTGGGTGGGGTTTTTTTGTTTGTTTGGGTTTTTTTGTGGTTTTGGTGGGGTTTTGCTTTGTTGTATTTTTTTTTTTTAAAGGCCAGCCTGTAACTGTGTCTGAGGTACTTTTTATATGACTGTGGTGTCCTGGTCTGCTTTAAGTTCCACTGGCAAACACGCACCAGATCACTTGCTGCTCAGTGCTCACTTGCATCAGTGCTGGGTCCAAAAAGAACCAGCTGTGAATGCATCTGAGCTGTCTCTGATACAGCTCCAAGTCTGGAAAAACTAATTCTTCCCTCTCTGTGCAGACAGTGTTGTGCAATGGCGTGAGATCACTAAATACTTCTGTTGGACAATGGAAAGTAACCTAGGTACAGCATCTGCTTTAATGGCAACTGGCTTGTTGAGGCAATAGATGTTTGGGTTTGGGGTTTTTTTGCAACCTATCGTCTGTTCCTACCAACTAATTTTTTTTATGTTGATGGAGTTACAAGTAATTGATACAACCATGCCATCGTGGCCACTGTTCCCATATTATTTTGCCTGCTAAGCAGACCTGAGAGACATTGTTTTGTGGCAGACCTCCAGGAATCAGGGTAATTCTATCACTGCTGTACACGCAAAACCAGTGTTATGGAGTTTCTGTTATCTGCTTACAAACTGCTTTGAGGAAACCTTTTATAAGACAGATTTCCTAAAGATGTTAAATGGTACCATGAACTAAGGTGGCTAATTATTAAACCATATGGAAAATAAAATGATCAAGCAAGAAAAACAACCTGGGCACTTTAGTATATGGTATTGTAAAGTTTCCTGAAAGTGGTGAGCTTGGCTAGCAAGATTTCTATCGTCATCCCTTTCCTGTTCTAGCCCCTATATCCCTTGCCTCTGTAGTGCTCTTGCAGGTGGTGTTTGTTGCAAAACACATCTAACCCCCAAGGAATCTTCACAACTACTTCTCAACATAAAATATGCTATTTGTGTCAGCTGATCTCTGTTTCTGCTTTTGGAGTTAGAAGTTTGCCATAGTTTTTCTTCAAGAGGATTTTGCCAGCTGCCTTAGTTATTTTCATGTTTACAGGTCTGCAGTTGTTGAGAGCATTAACAGTGTTGTTTGTTCCCTTTCCTTCTGCAAGTAGTCTGATGTTACACAGAAACACCATCTCACCTACTTTCCTATTTTAGGACTCCAGCAAGCATTGTGGCATTCCTGGGCTGTTTATTCTCTGGAGCCCTACCCCGCTATCAAAGACAAGGGTCCAAAATGAGGGCTGATGGATAGAAGCAGTTAATGCATTCAAGTAGTACAGCATTAATATTTGTGCTTTAACTTCATAAAATACTAACGCTAAGACAGGAAAACAGCCACAAATACAGTTTACAACAGCACTATGCTCACAGCTTGCAACGCGAGCAGGCTGCAAGCTGGTCTATCTTTGTGAGCAAATGGATATCCTAATTTCTCCTCTCCAGGTAGTCAAGATGTGGAAATACAGCCTATATTCAGGGCCAGGATAATCAACTCTAGAGTTAGTGGAACTGCCCTAAGATTAGCAAGGACAACATGCTCACAGCTGGGGACTAGCTTGGGTTTGACAAAACTAATTAATAAAGTGAGAAAGAGCAATAAGAATCAGGTCTTGAAAAAGCTCCAGTGATCTTAGGGAACGTGGCTAAGACCAAGCCCGGGGTTACAGGTAGGGTAAGAAATGGAAAAAGCCAAGGGTTCCAGGTAGTGTAAAAGCAAAAAGTAGCTACCAAAGGAAAGGGCAGGCTGCACAAGGACTTTGTCCTTGACAATTTAGGGAACGACTGGTGGATGTGGAGAAAGGGTCAGTCCATTCCTAGTATTATACTTGAGTTTAGGGTTACAGAGAGTCAAAACCCAGGTAAACACTAACCCAAACCTGAACCTTAATGCTAGTTGTGAGCCCTAACACATGACCCCCAGTTATAGCCCACAGGAATAAGCTGCCAGGGATCAAATGTTTGCACAGCCCACCCTTCCCTTTGGCAAATATTAGGTGCCTGGCTCCACCTGGTGCTCCTAACCCTAGGAGTCCTCGTTTACCCTAACGCTAACCCCAGATATTGGCTGATCAGTATATAATAATGCCCAGTTATGGCCTAGACAAATATGCCAGGAGTTAATTTTTTATGTGGCTGACCTATTCTTTTGGCTGCCCCTTTGCATTCGGGCCCTACCTGGAGCTCTGAGCTGTGTCTCTCTCCTAACCCTAGGTATGGGCTGAACCTTAACCCATGACCATCAGGCATGGCCCAGAGGCCATGGCTGAAATCCTTGTGCAGCCCACCGCTTGCTTAGGCAGCCCTTTTTAATCCCACAGTAGTTGGATCTTTTCTTTGAAGGTAACGAGCAGATTAGGTGGTGATCATCCAGCCCTGATTACATCATGTACCTAAGAACAAGCACATTACAAAGAAAACACACGGTAAGACAAGAAATACCTCTTCTCCAGCACTATCCTACTTGGCAGCCAGACAGCTTCTACGTTGGTCTGTACTGAGGCTTGTTGTAGCTAATCTACTTGACCAAGCCCTTCCTAAAACCTCCTTGTCATGGTCACACACAGTTCATGTTCTCAGACACAGAGCAAATGGCTTCTCTGGTAGGGCAGTTTGGTATGTCCTTTCTCCAAGGCCGTAGTTTCAGAAGGCTGGATAACTGTAGTATTTCAGGACTACGATTCTGTGCTCAACAACTCCATTTTACATGTAGCCTTGCATAAAAGATTGCTAATCCAAGCCGTTTAGTTAGGGACAGAATCACTGTCAAGCCCATGGAAATACACTAATGAATGTAATGCTGACCCAATGTCTAGTACATTGTAGCACATTTTTGAGAACAACCACAAGGTAAAATACTCATTCTTTGGCAAGGGGAGATCTCACTTAGGAGGTGCCAAAGGAATTCACAAAGCTTTGGAAAGCTCTACGTATCCCTTCCTCTAGGGAAAGGGGGAACTCAAACATTATTTCCTTGACTGTTTACAGCTGAAAATGAAAGCTGGAAACCCATCAGGGACACAAGAATTTCAACACAGGTTTTTTTTGCCACAATTAGCGTTCTGTGGAATATTGATTCTGAGGCCATTGAGCTTGTTCTCAGGAGTCTGTTTTGTAATGTATATTGGAGAGTTTGCATTTTATAATCTAATTGGAATTCGCAAGATTCATATGCGTGCTGATTTATAAAAATCAAGGCTATATACTGAGATTTTTAGATCTTTAGTGTGCTAACACAGATATGAGAAGGGTGTATTCAAGAGTCCAGTCACTGTTAACTCAAGGACTAGCAGACCACACTACCTGGCCTTGGATGAGGCAGCTAAGATCAATTAAGATATAGAAGGTCATTAACAGCAACTTCTCCTTGTAGTTTCCCTGAGATAACAACTGCTAGAAACAAATCTGGTGTGAGAGAGTACATTTTGTTCAGAAATTTCCCCTAGCGCTGGACTCGTTGTAGTATCAGTATTATTTCTTGATAGTTTAAGAAACTTCCCCTGCATCTGGTGGTGTGTTTAGTGTAAGCACAGGTGTGTTGCAGAACGGTAGTATCTAAAGCAGCAGTGTCTGAATATTCATGGCACCCCTGTTGGCGATTAAATTTACTCTACCTTGGCAAATAAAGTGGATCACAGATCTGAGAATCCTTGAGTATTTTGTACAGTACTCACCTCCTTTGGTGTGGGTGACGGATTGCCGTAGTCTGTGCACCTCTCCTGCTCTGTCTGTGTTTGGGTGGAATGCTGAAAGGATTTTATTTTAACAAGAAAGGAAATTCTGGTGGTTTGAGGAGATTCAAAATGCACTCTCTGCTGCAGCTCCAGGGAAGAATTGTCATTTTCTGCGTTGGCGAATTAGCCAAAACCAGCACCAAGAACTGGTGGAAATTAATTGGGTGGAAGGCAAGTTCTTTTGTTTGAACTTGCTGTGAGCATTTGTGATGTCATTAATAAGACAGCAGCAATTCTCTCATTTGTTTGTCCCTAGCTGCTTCCCTCAGCTATTCCTGCTCTTAATTAGGCTTACTTCCCCATACTTCTAGTTATATTTTCCGCTGACCTGTCTGTCTTTTTTCTTTTTTTTTTTCTTTCTTCCCACAGCACCCACTTGCTTTCTACCCTCATGCCCTGTTGGATATGGCCTTCCAATTGCATCTATCAAAAATCTTGTGATTAAGATGGAGATCATGCACTCAAGGTTGCTGAAGCTTTGTGGTGCAGGGTTTGCCGCACGAAGCTCAGAGACAGCTTCTCTAGTGGGTTTTGAAGCTCATGCTAAAGTGTTTGCTAGGAAAGAGAAGTTACTGTTATCCATGTTAGCTGGCTTAAACTTGACATGGATTTCTGATCTCTTATCTGCATAGCAGTTACTATAGAATTAACTGAGGCTTCTCTGCAAGGCCAGCTACAAACTTCAGTTACTCTTTTTAATGAAATCTGAGGTTTTTATTAAATAAGTTCCTCAAGGCAAAATTGAAGAGTGGTGATAAAATCACAATAGTTGCCAACATGGACTTACAACAAACTCTTAACCAGTGTGCGTTGTCATCCCCCCCCTACACACACACTCCTTTGTACAGCAGAAAGTAAAGCTTGGTTCCATTTCTGCTCTGGGGGGTTTCTATCCATCCAAAAGCTTTACAAAGAGGAGGTCTTCCATGCTTTCTCTTTCAGAGCAATTTTGGAAGTGAACAGTTCATGATAATCTATTTCCAAAGTGAAATCTCCAGGATAGCAACAACTTAGTATGTAACCTCTGCTTATGACAGTCACCAATTTGCTCCTTTGCTGATTCATATATTACTTGAGTGAATAATGTCTTGTACAAAAATTGACTGGTGAACTGTTGGTTGTACTTAACCTCTCGTGTTACAGAGGATGTTGAACCGTTAGCAATGCTGGGAAGCAGTACAAGTTAGGCAGGAACTGGTATTTCATCATGTTGCTGTGGTGGTATGAGCTTGCTGACACAGTCTGCGATGATGGATCTGGACAGTTGGCCTTGGAGAAAGTCTTGCCTGTTTAAGGGCTAACATAACGAGAGGAAAGATAGCTGTCATGCCTCCAGACTGTTTCTTTATAAGAGAAACAGACCACTGGACTGTTTTGCTAGTTAGGGTGGAAAGTGTGTTTGGTTTATGTCTTGTATAAATAATAAAAGTAATAAAAAGACACAAATACCTCACTGCAAACGAAGCGGTCCGGAACAAATTGAAGAGAAAAACAAATAGCTGACCAAAGCACATTAACCACTCAGACTGAAATCTGACTTCAGTCTGCAATAAAAGGCTTTATTAGCCTCTACACTTGATATACTCAGTTGAGTTAAGCACCTGGGCTTTTTTTCTGCTTCTGGCAAAACAAGAACCAATGAGGATAATAGTGTTCATGAACGTCACTATCTGGGGAGGAGGAGAAGGGTGCTGGGACTCTGTTGCTTTTTTGCTCTTGTCTCTGCCCAGGAGACCAGTCAGTGCCTGCTCTGTTAGGAGACACTGGCAGGAGCATGTGTTTCCTTGGCAGAAATGCAACTTGGTCTATTCACACACACACACAAAAAAAAGTACACAATGTCCTTTTTCCTCAAACACTGGAATTGAGCATAATGCTGTTTCCTCGCTCAGACATCCAAGCCTGCCTTCCAGCGAGTGTCATGGCCAGGTCCTGGCCCCCGGCTCCGTGTGCCACTGGCTGTGCTGGGGCTCTGGCTCCCTCTGTGGCACAGGCTCCCACAGCTGCATCCCACCAGTGCCCTGGCCTCGTGTTTGCTCTCCGTCTCCGAGGGAACTGATGAAGCCAAATAGTTCAGATTCAAATAGTCTGAGCCTTGCCATCTATCAGTCTATACCCTGGGCAGTGGCTTCTGCTGTCTGTTTCTCCAAAATGCGGAGTTATTAAATTGCTGCTGTATTTAGCCTGAATGCAGTTTTCTGATGTCTCATAGGTACATGAGGGTTGTTGTCATCTCCTCACATAGTCTTTTGTGGAAGATTTTTGTTGGCAATGGTCAACTTTGTGTCTGTGAGGAGCAATTCATATTTAGGTGATGCTTTTTTTTAAAAACATACTTGATCTTTAAATGTTGGGTTTTTTTTCAGCCTGTGCATCATTCACAAAGGTGTGCCTTATTCAGTGCTGGGGAAAACACTGTAGACACCTTCTGCTGATATAAGCTGCCATTAGCAGAAGCCTATCAAATACATCATCAGACAACAGGGGTTCTTAAGTGTTTAGGAAAGATTATAATGGTCATTGTACATATTTTAGTCATTACTACATTTCTGACCTTTATTATGTGATTACTTCACATGAACAAACTCCCAGACCAGCTGTGGTGTGCCAAGGTGACACGTAGGGACTGTTTGAACTCTGCCACCATGTTTAGAGGGACAGAAAGGCAGAAGGGAGTACAGTGGAGCTGTCTGCTGTTGGATAAAACTTACTAAAACTAAAATCCCATCATTTATAAGCATTTGATTATGAAAGAAGTTACCTGGGTTATTGTGGGGAAGAAGTGAATTTTTGCTCCGAAAAAAAGAAGCAGTTTTCAAATCCCGTGGCTTGATGCATTGTGTGCCGGTTGGGTGACGCTGCAGGGTGCCCCGCTGGCTGTGGATGCTGATGGATAGAAAGCTGAGACTGAGCAGACTACCAGGGTTTGTCTGAAGACATTTTTTCCAGATACCAGGAACTATAATCTTTCCTGGCTTCCTTGAAATGCTGAGTGCTAAAATAAGTGCAGTAGATGGAAAAACTGAAGGAGAACGTACAAACAACAGATCAAATGGAGTGAAGGCACAAACTTTCACATTTCAGGATTCCTTCAGACATGTGGGATTAGATTAAGAAAGATGTGGATGATGATACAGTAGGAAAAACAAGGTATGAAATTCTGTGTAATATGTATTACCTCCAGAGGAAACACACAGTTCTTTTGACTTTCAAGAGCAAAATCAGTTTTTCTGAATAAGGTAAATCAGGTTTTCGTGATAGACAGAACGATTTTCCAAGTCTGAGGGAAGTAACAGTTCTGTAATTTGGAAGACTTCAATTTTATTCACACGTGTGTCATATGACCTTTCAGGTAACCTAGAACAAGTTATTTAACCCTTCTGATTTGAGGTGTGCGTACACATCGGGTAACTGCCACTGGCAAAAGAGAGAACAAAACCTTTCCATATCAAGAAATAACAGAGACTTATCCTGCAAAGGGACAAAAAATAATGGGGGGGGCAGGGAAGAGCAAGCTAATTAACTTTGTGAGTTTAGATAACTCAGGTCTTGAGTAACTTCCAACAAGCAAGCATCCTTTTCCTGGAATCCTTGAAAAACCCTGAGAGGCAGAAGCCGGTTATAGAATCATAGACTATCTCAAGTTGGAAGGGACCCATAAGGATCCCTAAATATATGGACCCTATTGAGACTAACAAATACAATATTTATAGCCATCAATGTTATTTATTTTTTCTAGTCAGGCTGCATGGGACATGCCTGCTGCCACCAGCCTTGCTGTGCTGTTGGCAGGGGTCGGTGTGGTGTGGGTTGGGAAAGCAGGGCTGTCATACAGACTCAGCTCACAAACCAGTACTGTCAGCCTGGCGTAGCTGAACAAGGTGGTAGCGCAGCAGTAAATTGTTAAAAGTCTCTTTATCTGTCACTCCTACCATTTTGGCTTTCGGTAATAGGAGACCATCACTGTTACTTGGCGCTAAAGGGTAATTAACGTTCCTAAAACAGTTAAGGCCTTCTGGGAAGAGGTCCTGGGGATGCTGAACAGAGCAGGTGGGCAGGAGAAAAAGGAAAAGCTTAGCGGAGTTCGCTGATGCCTGTCAGCTGCTATCTTTGCTCCACCCTGACCCCTTGAAAAAGAGGTGCTAGTACAAATACGCAGTGTCTTTTTTTTTTCTCTGGTGTGAACTTGACTGCTACAGTCCAGGTCTCTGCCACGCTGAGGCTGGGTCACTGAAAGCATCTAACCCAGTGCAGCTCTGTCACTCTGCCTGGGGCTAGCGCAGGAGTGCACAGCTTGGTGGCTGGCACAGAGCTTCCTGGGACATGTGTCTTAAGGCATTCCTCAATTAGCCATTGCAGTCTTCCCAGGAATTTCTACATGGATAATACATACTTTTAGCTGTTTATACTATAGTTAAATAGGCAACTACGGTAACTTACTACATATTCAGGTTTATGTTATAAAACTTCAAGTGGCTTGGGACACTGTTTGCAGAGAAAGCGCTGCCTCCCTGGAGTTCAGCAGAGGTGTTTCAGCTGGAGTTCCCGCAGATAAGTGGGAGGGGGCTGCTGGTGGGGCCTTTTCCTACTCCGTGTGAAGCACTCTCTTTGGGAACACACTGCTCCAAGAGCCTGCCAGATGCTGGACATGTTAGCTCCCTGGGCACCCTGCAAAGGCCATCTTCTCCCTTTTCCACATAGCCTGTTGGAGGGTGTGGGCTGAGATGGATATGTTCATGCTGTAAATCTTAATTCTACGGGATATGTGCCCAGAGTGCTGCACAGGCGCCTCCAGTTGTAGCCTAGAATTTTGAAAAACTACTAAAATTTAAAAAAGTTAAAAACTTAAACTCTACAATATCTCAAAGGAGCCTGTCAAAGCAAAAATGTTCTAACTGAAGTGAGGCCTGGGAATGCACGAGCTGTTGAGTCACCTTCCACCCTGACATTCCTTCCCTTTCGCTCTTACCACAGCATGTTTCCTTCATATGTGGAGGCACTCTGTCAGTGCTTCATTGTAATTAGCTCACTTGCACTGGAAAAGGCTCTTAACGAGCCAGCTTGATGCTGCCTGGGTCTCAGGAGTGCGACTGACAGTGAGGGGTTGTGCATGATACACACAAAGATGTGGAGTTTGCAGGAAAGTGTGAACTTTGTGTAAATAATCATTTGGATCTGATGTGTATATTCTGGATAATGATTCATGCTAGAAGTTTAATTTGAAGTGAACAGGAAAAGAAAGACTTATCAATGGCTTGAAACTGATAGTTGCTGAAGGCTCTCAGTTCCCTATGGATGTTGCATAGCTCTTGAAAAGTTGGTTCCAGTTGCATGTTACTGTTCCCTTCTTTATTCAGTACTGTCCTGTGTAGTTTTATTGTATCTTTATTTATAGGCCTGTTTTTTTTGTCTGGGATCTTAACTGAAACCTTATTTATAAACAAGACATGCATGCATGTTAAGTACGAAGGCCGTGCACTCAGGGGGGCTACAATGAGTTTTAAACAGCGCAGAGAAGAGTGCCACCGCTGCCCCCTGACTGTAAAGCTCTGTGGGGCAGGGATGGACTTTCACGTGTGCAAGGCAGCTCTCTTGGGGAATCTGATGTTTGCTTAAATTGATTTTGAACGTTTCCTGGGAAAGAGAATATTTGACAGTATGAGACCAGCGGACTGCATTGAGGAAAAGTTAAAAAATAAGGGACACTTTCTCCCTTCATTTTAAGAGGAAGAAAAATTGTCTTCAAAAGCAGAAGCAAGCTCTGAATGCAGGGTTACGATACATGGTACTGCATCTTCTCTGCTCCCCTCATCTGTACTGAGATGTCCAAAATGTTACCGGTTTCGTAGTTTAACGTTGCTAATGCTAATGAGAAGTGACAGAGTGCAACACTTCTCCCGTTGAAAGCCTCCTTTAATAGCCTTGTGCAAAGCTTTCTAAAGTCAGTGGAAATGTTCCAGCTGACCTCAGTGGGCACTGAATCAGGTAATACATCACATCTGTCCTAGTCACCTGTGGATGTACATAAATAACATGCTGTAGAAGGTGCTAAAACTGTGCAGCGCAGTTAATGAGTTTTGTAGAATCTATAAAATCTTCCTTGTAAGTACTAGAATACTGGTACTTTTACTTTTTAAAATGTAAAAATAAAATAAAAAACAAATCCACCACCACCCAAAAGAAAATCAAATCAAAACAAACCACCAAAAAATCCCTAAAACCAAACACCAAAAAAAACCCCAGACCAGAAAAAAAAAAAAGAACACAAAACCCCCCACCTGGAGGACTGAAGTATTGAAGGCAAATCCTGAAGGTCTGCTTTGAAGGAACACTCTTTCTTATTGTGTGAAAACTGGAGTCCAAAAATGGTTTAAAGGAGTTCTGTGATGTTAAAAGAAAACAGAATTTCATGTTGTAATAAGGCACACTCAAGGAGCCTGTGGACCACTGTATTTGGAAAGAACAGGAATATTAGCAAATGGATTACAATTGCTTTATAGACTTGCTCTCTTTAGCGTTCTGAAGCTGAAGTCATCTCTCTGGGTAATAAAAGTACAGATACGTAACTCCTGTTAATGTTAGAGAGTGGTTGTTATTACCTGTTGCCATAGGATTTAGCTTTATCCCTATCTAGCTCTCAAGTATGAGTAATTTGTCAGTAAACTTAAAATTCTTAATAAATTTGTGCTTCTCCAGCAGTGGTGCGAAGTACCACAAAATGCAGTAGTGGTACTTCAGTATTTTCACGTGTTGGTTTAATAGAGAGTGTGTGCGTATATATACACGCACATATATACGCAAAAATATAATTCATTTTGAAATTTGGGCCAAGTGCTAGGAAAACTTTTGTCCAAGTTGTCTGTAGGTAGTTTAAGATTAATTTAAAGAATCATAAACTTTCTAAAATGGATACTACTTTTAGTGCAGTCCAAAGTAGGGTGTTATTTTTTCATTTTGTGGCCAAGAAAGCTAAAAAGGGACTGGTCTGGTGCTTTAATTCTCCTTCAACATTCACTCTTTAAAACATGGTGCCTCATGCTTCGATTCCCACCCCCCACCCCGGTATCGGTAACATTCTTTCAGACCTATGGTATGGAGATCCCATTTCATAAGATGCCTGTGACTAGCAGCTCATGAAATCCTTATTAGAATAATGTCATCAGTCATCATTACAGATATCTATCTTTTGAACCTTTGGAGGTTATTCTGATTGATTCTGGCAGCTAAGGGGGCAGAGGAGCAGCAGCCACCCTGTTCTTTCAGCAGGAACTGTGCTCCTTCCCTGCTTATTAGCTGTGACATCCACTTGCTTCAGACTCTTGTTTTCTTTCCACATGCTGCTGATCTTATAAGACCTTTCTCCCCACTGCTGGAGATGTCCACTGACAACTTAGTCTCTGCATGCTTTTCCTGTGCTGGAGTGGAAAACTTCACTAAATTAATGACAAGTTCATTTTTGGAAACAAGTACATTTTCCTTTCAAGCCTCTGCTGGGGGAGGGCGAGTATTCATATTTTCTTCAGCTGTTATGGTTGACTTTTGAGTCTTTGTATTTAAATGGCTTGATTTATTTCAGTTGTGAGGAATTTACACATTCAGAGCTCTGGTAATATGTACAAATATTTATAGACGGCAACAGTTTGGAGTAATGTCCTGATAAATAGTCCTCTTTACAGCAATTAGCAGGGTATCCAGAAAGAACTGAAACTACAAAAGGGTTTGCTAGACCCAAGCAACAAGAGACAAATAGCCTATTCAGTGAGGATGGCTAATGTCCATTATGAGTTTGAATTTGCTTTCTCCATCTTATTAGCACCTTATTAGTCCACATTACTGGAGAGAAGTGTCATTTAAACCAACTTTCTTTACTTCTGACAGAGCCTTTTGCAGAGCAATAGTTTATACCCTCTGGATTAGGCCAGCTCAGGGTTTGAGGAGAATTTCACCTTTCATGTCTCACCTCCTATTTCAGGAGCTTTCAATATGATAAAATGGACATTTGTATGTACCCAGTGAGGCTGCTTCCCTCCACAGCTAAACGAGTATGTGCTTCTACGCGTTGCATCTTCTCTGCAAGAAAGAAACAGGATTACTCTAAAGAGTCTCCCTCAGTTTCTGTCAGGAAAAATAATGGTGTTGGCACGATTTTGCAGTCTAAAGCAAGATCTTCTTTCTGCACCTCTTGGAAGTCATCGGTTGATGAAAACAGCACAGTCTCTAGTCCCTGTGGAGCTCGGGTCATGGCGACACTGACGCTTTCATCAGATGAAAGACTCAGCTGCTGCGACTGGGGCAAACCTGCCCTTGTACTAGTTCTTGCCCTTGAGCCAGGACTGGTGTTCATGTGCATGACTGGCAAACCAGACCAGAGGCACACGCACAAATGAAAACTAAACTTTTGGAGCAGAAGGAAGGGGAGGAAAAAGTTAATTTTTGGCCAAATCATCTCTCTGATTTGTCTCATGGTTGCACTGTCATTGCTAGTGGTAAAGGAAGAGGAGAATGTAAAATCAGACCACACATGGGTTAGCGTAAGGCAAGTGTAAAACCACTGCCCAAACCCCAGTCTGTACAGCTCTCACGTTTGGCAGGAGAATCAGAAGCACAGCTCTCTACAGCTTTTGGTTTGCCATTTAAGCATCTGGCTTAGTCAAAAACAGTGAATGAAAAGTTGTCCTGTCATTAGCTGTAACTATGAAGAGCATGTGGTATGGAATTCATGCAAGATATTGAGATTCAAAACAGCCTCAGATCTCCTAAGGACCTAACACGCTCTGAGGCCATAGCTGTATTCTGATCTGACTAGAATATGTCCACAAAAAATATGAAATACCACAAATAAGGTGCCACAAATGCTACTTGATTACTGAGCACAGCTTTTAAGGCATTGTCCTTTTACCTCCCTGGAGATGAAATTATGAACAGATACTAACAAGAGCCTGATTGCTGCAACCTGAATGAGTCCTGAAAATATAATCTCTTTCCGGAAGTTGTAATGAGCTTCCTAAACAGGCTTTCTAAAACCAGGTAGTTCAGTTTGTCAGGAGGAGGGAAGTAATTGGGATGTGGAGATGACTGGTTATTGAATTTTCCATACGTTGTTATTTATCTGATGGCTTCTAAGTCTATTGTAGCATGGTAGACCTAACTTCCATAGACATCCAAACAGGGTCATGTGCCAGTCTGCTCCTTCGCCTTATTTCCAAATGTTCCTTTGCTTGTTTCTTCCTTTGAGAAAGTCCATTTCAAGTTACTCTAATCCTTTTGACCTCCAATATGCATGGACCATCAGCTGTAACTGTCTTTTATCAGCATTCAAGTGTTTGCAGAGAAGACCATACCCTGCTCTCCCCTCATCTATTTATAAAATAAACACCCCAGTAACTGTATATACATATTCATAAATAATCACAGAGCAGCTCCAATCCACTGGATCTTGATAACACTAAAGCTTGTCTATGTGAACTGTGTTGTAGTAGAGTTTCTCAACTACGCTGTATTTGTAATGTGAATCAACAATTACCCTGGCACGGATTTATGAAATTATTTTGTAATATGGTTGCCACTGTACACCCTGAAAAAGAAGCCACATTAGTACCTTGCTAGCATGAAATGCACTTCATCTGATGGACCGGCTTAGGCTCTTGTTGGAGTTCAATACTCTCTGATCAAGTTCTACTATATGTGCCATGTGTGGAAGGTTTAATGTTTATTAACAGTTTTACTTATTTGAAGTTATTTGACGTTACAAGCCATCCAAAAATCAACTGTAAAGCTAACCCTGCATGTCTTGTGCATCCAGTGTTCTTGCTGAAACAAGTATCTTCATGTGTGCAAAGAATGAATAATTGAGTTTCCATTTTTACGAAGTGCAGTGCTCTATAGAAACTGGTTTAAAATTCTTCTAGAAAAGTCAGGTTAAAAATGTTAATGGCTGGGGTGGTGCATTAGCTATGTCTAATATCAGAGAGCAAAATGGTGCTGCATGGTAGGAGCTGGAGATGATCTGTAAACACTGCACACAGCTGCTGCTGTCTGAGGCGTACAGTATACTCAGGTACTGCTGACTGGTAAATCCCAGAAGACAGCGTGCGGACGGCTGCAGGATGCACGATGGTGCTTCATTGTCTTGCACCTGTGCGACACTAGTGCCAAACTCTCCTTTGATTTTGATATGTACAAGTCGCTTTGAAGCACTACATTAGGTAGCATGCCATGGGGACAAGGTGTTCTTCAATGTCTGAGCAGAGAACAGAAATCACAGCTTCTAAAGAGCTTTCAGAGATCAAAAAATAGCATCTAAAGCAAGCCTTGGTATGGGAATCAAAGATGCATCTAGTGATCAAACAAGAAGTGACCATGCTGTTCTCCGTGTAGCACTTAGCACTAAGTTGCTGAGAGTGATTTCAGCTTTAAGATGTCTGTACAAAAGTTTTTTCAAAGATCCCTGATCACTTATCTCGGCAAATACAGTCTTAACCAAGCTATGGAAAAGTATTACTTAACCTAAAGATATCAAAGAATTATTTGTGTAGTTAAACTGAAATGAAGGAAGATTAAGTTATGGCAAATAACCATGTTAAATGAGGGTCAGGTTGCTCTCTTAATCAAATAAGTTTGCCAAATATTTACTAAAATAGGACAGACTCTTGTAAAAGTATAAATAGTTTGTTACTTATTTAAATAAAAGATCCTTACAAACCTTATTTGGTATGATTCTTTGATAGTGTTTATGAGGGTTTTTTTAATAGCAGGATTTCCATTGTGATCTTTCACTAGTAAAAAAGAAGTAACTTTTTTTTTTTCTGGCAAAGTAGGTTTTCCCTATAAAAATTTGATAGAAAGCATACTACTTAGTAAATTATGAGATATGTTATAAACACTCCATAGATGAACTTTACCACTAAATAAATATTTAATTAGAAAGGATGTTGCCATTTCTGGGATTTGACTAGATATTTTGTTTCTGCACAGCAACTTGTAATCAGCAAGTTCGGAATCCCTGATAAGAAAGTACTTAGAAACGCAGGGAGGAGAGGGAATGTTCTGGAAGAAAAAGCTTGCAGTCTTTTGCCCAAAGATGTCCTCTGTGCATGCTTCTATTTTGCTGAACAGAATATGTCCAGAACAGAAAAGATATAATTTCAAAAGGTAATATTAGAGAATATACATAAGACAATGCAACATGAATATTGAGAGTAAATTGTCAAAGCGAGCATGCACGTTTTCAGTCTCCCTGATCTTGCAGAGGTGGGAGTGCCCGTATTCGTGGCTTGCTCAGTCATGTTTTGTACAATTCACAACACTCCTTTAAAAAAAAAAAAAAGACTAAAAAGGAGTTAGAAAGTACAAATTACTCTCTCACAATGTAGCAGTCCTGCATAAGGAAATTTAAGCACTTATAAAGTGAAAAGTAAAGTGTAATTATAGCTTGGACACTTCTTAATATGTGGGAAAGAGCAGAATTATTTTATTAAGTCTCAGTGTTGTAGATGTGAACACCCCATTTCCAGTGTAATTTACAAATGGGATGGGAAAGTGGTAAATATTACTGACGGGGTTCAGAAAGCACCCCTGATGAACAGATTAGGCAATGATTGTTCAACTGAAGGCTAACCTGCATCTTCTATTTGGTTGTCTTCTGTCTAGTATATCTCAAGATTTAGCAACAGTAAGGCCATGGTGCACCTTAGCAGAACGGAGGGTTACTTATGGTAGAAAATGTCACATGAAAAAGGTTGAGTTGTGCTGGAGAGAGATTAAAACAGACAGTCAGCAATGTTTTCAGATGGTCTGTGTATAAAAAGCAATTTGGCCTGAAATCTTGAAGGTTGAACTGTCTGGCTGCAGGCTTGAAAATAGTACTATGTCTGTGTAAGTTTTGCTGCTATTTTTAGGGTTCTGATTGTGTAATCTGTAGTTCTGATGGTGAGCATTTATGTGGGTCGTTTCTTTGGCTCTGGTGGGAGTGGTCATGGGAATAAGATTTACCAACGCTATCAACTTCTACTTTCTAGTTTTCATATTTTTGTCCCACCTTGCTCAAAGCATCTATAGGAAGTAGGTGCGTATTGTACTAAGACATTCCTCACAAGTATAGAGACATTAATTTCTTTCTTGTTGTGAAAATGGCCTGCTCCAAAGGAACTTGGACACGAGACTCCATAGTAAGCATTGGAACTAGCGGAAGTGACTTAGTCCAAGAAAGGAGCTAGCCCTGTGTTCTGCAGGCAAGGTCAGAAAACCCATCAGAGTCCAAGTTGCAAGCCACCCAAAGCTAGAACCATGAAATAAAATGCTGGCTGCTCATTTTATTTTACAAAGGCTCCATCCTGAAGTTCTGCCTGTCTGCGCATCACAAGGGGTAATAGGATATTAACTTATTTTCAGTTGAAGACCAAAAAGACTGTTGATGTGTCCATAAAAAATGTGGTGTATGCTACACTCCTAAAAAGTCTTGCAGCCACCCTGCAGGGAAATGAAGCTAGCTAAGAGCTAGACTGCCATCTAACTCTAAGCATAACCTCCTGTAATATTGTTTTAAAAGCCTGGAAGTATGCCAGATATGTGATCAGATGATTCGAGTCCAAATGATACCTAAGCAAGTGAGGCAATAGAGAGATTAACCATAGATGAAGCAACCAAAAACATGTCAAATAACTGAAAAAGGAGCAGTACAAATGGAAACAAACATAAGGGGTACAAAAGCATAGCAACAGTCAGTGTTGCTGGCTACAATAAGCTTGTGTTAACTGGAAATAGAACCAAGTAATGCAAGGGGTTGGAGAATAAAAGATAAAGGCAATTTCAGTATTTTCGGTTGTAAACCGTGCCATTTATGGAGGAATACAGCAGAAAGCAGTGCAGTTCAAAGGAGCAATGTAAAAAGATGGAAATAGATAATTCTGTGAATGAAGTGCATTATACATTTAAAACTCTTCAATGAAAGAAAATTCAAAGCGTTAGCAGTTTGTGTCTAACACAGAAAACACTGCTGATGCAGCAGATTGCACAGGATCTTTCCCGTGCAGATGTCTGCAGAACAATCAATCATGATTAAATGGCAATCTTTAACCAGTGACACTGTTTATATGAAAGGCAAATCCAGGGCTAAAGCCGTGTGAAATACAATGGCAAAGTAAAATGCCTTTTTAGTAGGAGAAAAGAGACACAAACAGTAGTAGCAAACTTATAATATTTGAAAAATTAGGAGAAAAAAATGAAAACTGACAACAGGAAAGAAAGTGAACAGCAAGATTGTGCAATTCTGTTAATGTGTTTCAAGGGCTTGGGAGTTTGCCAGTACTATGTACTATATGGCTCTACTTCAGCAGATTTTAAAGCATGAATGTGCCTTATACCTGTAAGTATTCTCAAAGAGTTGAGGTTGTGCGTGTGGAAATGCAGCTGGGCACTGATGTAATGCTGCAGGCCTTCTGCTCGCAGGTTTCCCTCATGGGAGGATTTCTTGCTGTCTTATAGCGTACTTGTATACATGCTACAGATGGTCCCCTTGTGGGCTACAAGTTTGGGTCTCTCACGTATCTGTAGGCTAGCTATTAACAAACCTTAGAGATTTGTACCCTTTAGCACATTTGGTAGAAAAGGTCAAAAGCGGTTTGGGGGGGGGGGGGGGGGGG
>RSEF01000008.1:15226036-15282746 GCA_003993805.1 Himantopus leucocephalus
AGGTCCCTTCCAACCTTAACGGTTCTATGATTCTATGATTCTAACTCTCACACGTGAAGGGAGTAAATTCATTTAACCTTTTAAGAGGCAGGCTTACGCTTTCTCCCATAGATTCCCCCTAAATGGATCATTTAACTTGCTGCTTCACTGTATGCTTCAGAAACTAGGAAGGACTAGAATTTTTGGTTGGTTTGTTGTTGGGGTTTTTTTTAAGTGTGGCAGGACTTGAGCATCTTTTGACCCTCTTACCATTTCTTCCCAATTGACATGTGCATCTGCAGCTTTTTGGAAAAGAAATTGTAAGAAAGGTATTTTCAGTGTAACTTGATTAGCAAGTCAGTTGCTGTGTGTCTGGAGCACTAGCGAAGGATCTCTGTGCCAGTTTGTCTTTGTAGTCAATAACCTTTTGCAGGGATATGCTCATTTGTTCACAGACTGCCTATGTACCTCTGGCATAGACTTTTTTCTTTAACCAGCAGGTCTTGCAATCTATTTCACAACCACCCTGGCCTCCCATACGTGTTGCTTGCCAACTGTAATTAATGGATTGAGTTTTATAGACAATGCATGAGCATGTTCTCTATATTTGTACTAATTCTGGCAAAAACTGCATTACCCAAGCCTCACTATAAGCTATATTTCTGTATGAAATCCTAGCGTGCATGGGTGTATTGAGCAGGCGGTTGAGATGGCTGTTGGAAACTTATCTGTAAAGCTTTATTGCAAGCCAGAATATTTTGAAACTTGGCATACCGCTTTTGGAGCGGGTGCAGTTCATTTAGTTAAATTTGGGTCTGTCTCCTGCTCTCTTTTTATAGTCCAGGTTCCCTAGGGTAGAGGGAAGTACCTAATTGCAAATCTGTCTTGCCAAGTACTTGGCAACTAGAGCTTCCCCCCCACAATGGAGTTTGTCTCTAAAGCAGATAACGTCCATTTGGAATAACCTGATGCTTTAGGCTAGCAAAGGGTAAAGAGTTTTGAAGATTTAGGGATCAAACTCAAGTATTTAGAACTCACTGTCATTTCTAGACACTGTGGATACAATATTTTTTTAGCATGTCTTTAGTCAAAAAGAGTGTCTTGTATCAATCTTAACTCTGTATTTTTCAATTTCATTTTCATCCTTGCCCACTATTGGTTTAATGTGGCATTTCAGGATCATTGGGTTAATAATCAGGTTATGAAAACATTTTGCACCTATGTAGCACACAAATGTGTGTGTATATATATATTTAATCTTCAAGAAATGTGTGTGCTTTATTTGAATCAACTAGATTGCTAAAGTTTGAGAAGTACTTTTATGGCTTTGTGTACGTTACAGAAATCTGGCGTCTGAGTCAGTGTTTGCAGTATGTGCATACCAAGGAGCACATATCAGTAGAGCAGAGGTACCAGCAGAATTAAGGGCCTGCAGTTGCTGCTAGTCAGTCCTGTAAATCTGCAATACTGCAGAGTCAGCACAGGCCCCACTTGAGCAGAAACTTAAACATCTGTTTAACTTTAGGCATGTGCTTAAGCTTCTTTGACGTGAGCTGCTAAGTAAGGGGGGTGGGTTTGTTTTTAATAGCTATTCTGAGTGCTTTACTTCACAAGGTTATGCTTAGGAAGCACTTTTCAAGCAGGATGGAGTTTGTTCCCTAGCTTCAGCCTGCCTTCACATAGCGGGGCAAGATGTAGGCATGCAGTCCCAAACTTTCTGTCTTCCTTTTCTTTCTCTCCATATGCTAGGTTTGCAGAGGGGGGAACCCTGGGTGCCCCAGCCTAGAAGGGAGCTGTAGCTTCTTCATGTAAGTCTCCAATCTGGACAGTCAAGGGATGGGGACTGCAGGGCTGTGGGGTGCACACCTGCCCCAGCATACGGATAGCCTACAAAACGCTTAGTGTTGTCTTTTCACTTTCAGACAGTGTAGTGTGTTCAGTAATACTTCAGTGTGTAGGCTGACCCATATTCATGCAATTATCTGAGGACTCTGGCTGTGAAAACTTGTAGTGGGCTGGTTCCTTCTTACTCCTCCAAGCTATGAAAACAAATGTCTCTTCCTTTTGGACCGAATTCCATTCCCATTTCATTTTGTTGCTGCTCCTCCTGTGTGTTTCCATCTCATCTATTTTCTTCTGGTTTTTGCCTGTCCAGACTCTTTCTGTACTCATGCTGGTTATTAGCTGGAATAGTCTGTGTACGTATATTCTAACATTATTCTATAATAAAGTTCTGATTAAAATCTCAGTTGTCCTAGCTCTTATGATAGCAATGTCAAAGAGAATCTTCTGAGAAGGGCTGTGGCTGAAAATGCTTGGAGGAAATTACATTCTTGCCCTGACACTGATGTGATACCTGAAAAGCTACTGGCAAAATAGCACTAGTCTGAAGCCTTTTGATTGAGCTCTGATCTCCCAGACAGTGGAAACTGTTGCTTTGTTCCTCCGAAATGAAGGAACTCAAGTTGGAGGCCTCTTCAGAGTCTTTGGTCACCAGCAAGTTTTGGAAGAGTTGTTAAAGATCTCTCCTGTGCTTAGGTCTGGTATGCTTAATTGCATGTTATAAATTTGATAAATTCATTTCTGGGAAGAAGAATGTAGAAGTCAAAGGAGAGAGGGGGGGGAAACGCCTTTTGCTTATTGCTATTGAAAAGACTTATTTCTGAACCGAGGGAAATAAAGTTTAACAACAGATTATATGTTTCTGTTAACTACGTGGAGCAGTTCAAGAAAAAAAGTCAACCCAGTGTAGGAGCACAGACCAACAGGAATATCTCCCTCCATTGGAGTGGGGGGATGTTAATGACTTGTTACAGTTTGTTTGATGGGAATTGGAATTTATTGTGGTATCTGGTAGCATCCATCTTTCAGTTCTTCGTCTGTTTTGATAAGGAAAAAATCCTGTGCTGCTGTATCCAGCTCCATTCCTCCTGATAAATAAGCTGCATATCTTTAAAAGCCATCTATTACCCTCTGTTTGTCAGTTTTATAAACTGGAAAAGATTAGTGGGAAGAGAAAGGGGGGGTTGCCGCTCACATCGTGTACAGCACCCGATGGAGTTGGTGAGGCAGTAGCCCGCTCTGGCTGAGCGGGGGCTGGGGAGGGTGGGTGGGGGGACACCCCACCCGGGGCACTGCCTCCACACATGCAGCTCCTGCCCCGAAACCCTGCGTGGCTCCAGGCGTGAGGAAACACCTATGTGTGGCACTGTGATGTTCTCTGGGTCTGAGCTGCTGGAGCTGATTATTTGGACCAATGTTAACTGTTGAAGAGTGATTTCTTCCGCTGGGCCATAAGCTCTTCTCCCTGGAAGAGCTGCCCTCCTGGCAACCACCATCCTGAGATCCTGCAGTGGGCAACGCTGCTTCTCTGTATCCATAGCTCCCTTGCTCAGTCATACGGACACTTTTAACTGTGCCGGCTGCCATGCTTTTGGGACCGTGAGTTGCCCCTGCCCCAAACACTGAAACTAGCAGAGATAGCCTAGCACTACATCCCCACTTTCCTCCATCCCTTCCTCACCAGACTTTCAGAAAGCAATGGGCATGGGATGCCTGCCATCCAGGCACATAAAGATAAAAGAATAAAGGCAGCCATCTAGAGCTGACTTACCCCAGCCTTGGCACCTGACGGTGCTTTTTGAAACGCACATGCGCACACAAATGAGGCTGTGAAGCCATCTCAGGGCACTGCTGGTCAGAGTTGTCTTGTTCTCTGAGCGGTGGGCACTCCTCTCTTACCATCTGTAACGATGGCAGATGTGTTTCTTGTGCTACCTGAATTTTAGTTTTGAACTCTTATTTAATGTAGTCCTAGTTTTTACAGAAGCCTTTCTCATACTTTCCAGTAAAATCACAAGGAGGAATTATTTTCCAGATTCCAGTTTGTTGCACTGCAAGATACAAAATAGACCTGCTGGGATTAACCCAAACAACACACACATGGCTGAATCACAGCACTGAGTTTCTCCCCTGGATGTTCTGAGACTTCTTTGAACATTGCAAATTAGCATTTCGCTTAGGCTGATACTGGCAATAGGGGATGAGTGACATTAATATTTGAAAGTTGCATGGTAAATCTAATTTTCAAGTTTGCATGCCAAAGCTTAGCATGTACTGAGACACTTACGACTGACGTATAGATGTTGTAGCTACAATTTGAATGTGTGGTATGTCTCAGCGTTTCATGGCCCTGATATACAAATATTACAGGGTTAAAACCGGTGAGTTGTAAGCGAGCTGTGTGGTTCAGCAGCAATCAGCTGAAGTGGCAAACTGTCCAACAAAAATGTCCTACCAAATTCATTAGGATCCAAAATGGCTAGAAACAGTAGGTCTTTTGATCGGGCTTAGGTGCTCTGTGAAATTTGTAGGTGATGAATCTTCATGGGACTGGTCCAAGGAAAAGCCCTAGATTAAGTCTCATTTTATAAGCTCTGAAAGAAGCACAGGGAATGCATTTCTGGAGCACTGTTGGTCCAGTGCATTTGCATCCATGCCCAAAATAATTTACCAGGGATCCTGCAGTCCTCGTTTTGCTGGCTGTAAGGAGATCTACCATATCTAAGTCATAATGCATCAAATTAATCAAATCATTGATTTTTAGCAAATGAAAAGCATAGCAATCGGGAGGTAACTTGAACCTCTCTCCCTTCCCAGAATAGGCTGCCTGTAAGTGAATATTCCAGAATGCTGTGATTGTTGCAAAGACAACTGGGGTAAAGACCTAAAAATTCAAACTACATACTGGTTTTTTTCATGAAGCAACTGTAATGAACATGACTCAAGTTACAGAGCTAGTTGCAAGCAGACCCGCAATGGAAAACGTATGCCAAATTGTTCATGTGAAGGATCCCAGTAGGCGATAACTGCTTGGCTATAAGCTGTGTGCAGGACAATTGTGTGCTGTGGTGAATTGTCTGTGGCAAACTACCCTAGTTCAATCTATTAAACCAAAAAGTACTAAAGGAATAAAAAGATTCCTGATCTGAGTCTTGTACCCTCCTGCAGTAAGCCAGCTATCGTTGACCCCTCATTTCTGTGGAAGGAGCCCCACCAGTAGCTAAGGCAGCCAGTGGGACTGGGCTGGCAATCAGAAGGCAGAATAACTTTTTGGGGAGTTTTGAAAGCAACTTGGAAACAGATTTTATAGCTGAATATGAATCTGGTGAAGGGAAAAGATGTTGATTTGTTTATAGAAGCAAGAAAAAGGCTGGCTTGTAGCATTTTGTGTCTTCTGAGTTCAGTGTTACTGTCTCACTTCAGCACTTTTCATCCAGTGTAAGACAGACACGTGCGTAGACACACAGTAGAAATTTCAGCAGAAGTTAGACTTCTTTTTCATTTGAAATGGGTATCCTCAGATCAGGTAAGACAAGACCACAGAGAAGAAAAATGAAACTCTGCAGAGAACTCTACAATTTCTTACCTACGCTGCCAAGTCCAAGTGAGGGGTTCTGATAAGGAAACAGACATCTTTCACAGAATCATAGAATGGTTAGAGTTGGAAGGGATCTTGAAGATCATCTAGTTCCCACCCTCCCTGCCATGGGCAGGGACACCTCCCACTAGACCAGGTGACTTAAAGCCCCACCCAAGCTGACCTTGAACACTTCCAGGGATGGGGCATCTGCAACTTCTCTGGGCAATCTGTTCCAGTGTCCCACCACCCTCAGAATAAAGAATTTCTTCCTAGTATCTCTTCTAAATCTATCCTCTTCCATTTTAAAACCGCTGCTCTTCATCCTATCACTACACTCCCTGACAGAGTCCCTCCCCATCTTTCCTGTAGGCCCCCTTTAAGGACTGGAAGGCTGCTATAAGGTCTCCCTGGAGCCTTCTCTTCCCCAGGCTGACCAACCCCAACTCTCTCAGCCTGTCTTCACAGGAGAGGTGTTCCATCCCTTTGATCATCTTCGTGGCCCTCCTCTGGACCCGCTCCAACAGGTCCATGTCCTTCTGATGTTGGGGGCCCCAGAGCTGGACGCGGTACTCCAGGTGGGGTCTCACCAGAGCAGCGAAACAAGCAAATGGACAGTAGAACAGAAGCAGGACTTGAGAGAGGACTCATAGGACAATTGCAAATGGAATTAACGGGTGGTTTGCACAGTAATGTTCAAAGCAGTGAAAGAATCATTAAAGACAAATACCTTAGAGCAACAGAGAGTGCAGGAATCAGTCCCTCTGGGTAGGATTTTTGGGGAGAGGTGGTGAGAGGAAACAGGAATGCAAAGTATGAGAGAGATTTTATCAATGAGCTGCCTCCTGCTAGATGTGACCTACGGCATTCATTAAACCAAATTATATAACCTTTTATCACAACAAGTTAATTTTCTTCAAATATTCCAGTTGTTAGTCCACATCCCTATCTTTTCACATTAAAAAGTAAAACTAATTATGCATTGTTACAAGTAGGTTTTTTATGCCCTATAAAAGAAATGGATTGAATGGATACCTTAGGTAAAACACTTCTTAGCACTAGTATTTTTTGGAACAAAGGTATAATTAAGGCTTAGATTAAAATCTGACTCTTCTGAAAACTATGGAAGAACTTCATGCAAGACAGTAAATAACATGTAACAAAACCACCCTCTTCCCTGCCATATACCCACAGGAAGATTTAAGTCTTTCCAGAAATGGAATAAACAATACTCTGGGGATACTCAGGAATGCTTATAGTGGTTAGTTTTTAACATGATACAATAAAACATTGTATAGGGATAATATTCTTGCAGAGTCAAAGGACATGAAAGTAAAAAGGGGCTGAGTCACGGAGAGGCAGAATTAAGTATACAAGAGGCACATTTAAAAACCCCTCGGTTATCTGGGTTATGCTGTACCTTCCTGATGCAAAATACCCAATTTACTGGACCCTCACCTCAGTGGTACCAGAATTTTTTTGTTACCAGAGTAACAAAACACTATATGCTGGCCTTCCTAAGCGTATGATCAAAGGGACTATCCAATTTCCCCCCACTGTGTGCAGGCTGCCAATTTAAATATTTACTACCCCTTGAATTGGCCAGCCAGGAACGCAGCAGCAGAAAGGAGTATGAGCCACATATGTACTGCCACTGACCTGGTACATTTTCTGTTTTCTGGAAAAGGTACAAGAGGAATTTGAAGTGAACATGCTGTAGCTGCATTAGTAGAAAAATACAGTGTGTGCTTTAAAAAAACAAACATACCAAACAAAAAAGAAGCAAAAAAAAAAAAAATCATTTACAACTATGCTACAGTAAGAACGTTGCTTGAGTACTGTCTCAGAGCATTGTCCTTGATATAAGCCTTCCACTTGAGATATACTGTTTCATTATAGAAGAGGAATTTGTGAAGCCCTTATGTATTAGTTTCATTTAAAATGCTATTGTTCTATTAAGTGCCTTCAGCGGTTGATCATTTTTTCCCCATTTGTGAATTGTCTTTGAAATGTGGTGATAAATTGAACAAATGTGAGAAAACTGTTTTGGGGTTCGCTTTTTTTACTTCTGTTGTCTTGTGTGCACTGCCTTCAGGAGGTAAGAGAATTTCAGGTGTGCCCTGCTAAATGCAAAGACTTTCTTTTACATATGTAATCTAGTTTAGAAGAGGAACATACCTCTCCATCACCAACAAATATTTAAGGGAAGCTCTAAAGATTTTTTTTTTCTTTTTCTTTGTGTTTTAGACTAGTAGAATGTAATGGTCAGAAAGATGCTAGGAAAATAGTTCATCTTTGTAAAGGAATTTTTTTTGTTTGGCAGTCATATCCAAAATAAGATGTATCACTGTAGCCAGAACAGATTACACAGCCCACTGTGAGTTTGATGTGTGTTTTATCCCTGCAAAACCACAATGCACTGATTGCTGGATTACCCATGTCAGAGGCGCCCTGGAATGAAAACTTCCTTCATGTTCTGCCTTAAGGTCCAACACAGCTCCTGACCAGAGGAACTTGGCTCGATATTGGGCAGTTATGGAAACACTTTAGGATCCCATCACACCTGGTGGCCTCAAGAGGCCACTCAAGGATTTGGGGGAGCCTTTTGCACCTGCACAGGAAGTCTTGGTTGTATATTTGTTCCACATTGCTTTTACTTTCTGCAGAGCAGAGAATATGTAAACTCTAGATACAGAAAATATATAAAATAAGGAGGATAGCCAATATTTGCAGACAGAATATTGATGTCCCATTTATTTTCTTATTTTGCTTTATTTTACTTTAAATACTTCATTGAGTCCAATCTCAAAAGTGATAGGACTACAAACTCAATAGAATTCAGAATGTCATTTATCCCTTGTTATCAGTATTATCCAGAAAAACTGTGTTGCTGTTTTGCAGGTGTATTCTCCAGCACTCTTACTAAGATGCCCTCCTGTTTTGTAATTCTTATTTACAACTAGGAAAAATATCATAAATTTACACATCACCATTTCCTCACCTAGCCTGGCTTAGTACTCAGAATAAGCTAGTCTTCCCTATGCTAGATACGCAGATGTATTTAGATTTGCTCCCAGCATTCTCTTCTCAGGATGCTAGGTATCAATTTCTCTTCATCTTTCCAAGTCTGTGCTGCTTTTTGCTGCCGTTTTGGTTTCTTTCCTATTTATTAATATTCTTGTCATAGCATAGTGTCCAGAACATAACAGTAATCCAGCTGCAGCCTCACAACCCCTCAACACATGTTGTGGCAATGTCAATTCTGTGCAGAGTTTCTTCTAATTGGAGCTCTCATGGTAGGAGATTCACATTCAGTTTATAAACATCTCAAATCATGTAATTAAACTTTAAAGGAATCTTGGTACTTGGCAATTACTGATGGTGCTGAGAGATTCTTAGAACCACAGGAGAGAGGAGAAAACTCAATGGCAACCACTGCTCACCTCTAGTGTTTTCTTACTGTTTTCCTTCATTTTCTCGCTCTCCTTCCCCCCCCACCCCCTTCCATTGAGAGCCCATTTCATGTAACATTTTAGTTCTGGCTTTCATTCTTTTGTAGAGTGCTACAAAAAGTACTTTGTAAGCATATGCTTGTTCAAACACATTTTCTTTTCATTTATCCTTCCCCCCCAAAAAACCCTCTCCAGGTTTTAAATAAATAGCAGTCTGGAGGAAGGAATAACAATGTGTTCTTCTAGCTTGTTATGGAATATACTAAGCTTAGAATTGTTCCTTACAGAATTTTATTTACCCTTAATGTTTTGGTAAAGACACTATTAGCAGTGATTTTCCCTTTTTGGCTATCAAACTTCTGCAGTGGTTAATTGTTGTAGTGCCTGCTGCAAGGAGTTGCTTAATGCTGTGGTTAGCAGGAAAGCTTAAAAAGCTGAAGTCGTTTAGAAAGTTCACAATAGATGGTTGACATATTTTTGCTTGTTGTCAGCTAGTGCTCTCATAAGACCATAGACAGCATGAGTGAACGTAGGAGGAAACAATACATCTGCAGACACTGGCAGACAGCATTGCTTGCCAAATTTGGCCACAGTTCCTTTAGATAAATAATTTCTCAGTGACGTGCTGTGTTGAAATTATATAAACAGCAAAAATTACTAAGACCTGGACCCCAGGGTCCTGTGGGTTTCAAGATTTTCTGCAATCAATATTCTAACATCTGCAAATATTTTTCTCTAACAGCTGATGCCAGGAACAGAGCAACATTACCATCACTTTCTATGTATTCAAGATTTTGAATATATTGAAATAATGTCTTTTCAGCCCCAGCCCTGGTCAGGACCTTTGCACTATCATAACCACGAGCTCATACGAGAAGGCTTATACAAAAGTTATCAAAGCAGCAATCTTTTCTCAGAATGGCTTGTAACCTCTTATCGCAACAACTCCATTAGCATTTCAAGAAATGGACCTGGAAAAACACTGTATTAAGTTTCAGTCTCCAGAATTATCAAGGGTTTAGAGTCACTTCTGCTGAACACAATGTAACTTACTTTGCAGATTGAATGTACAGGGTTAGAGGTTATTAAGGTTGTTTTTCCTACTTAGGACCAGACAATAGCTGGCTTCTAACTCTGTGGTAAGACTTCCTTGATAATTAAGATACTTCCACTATGACAGTCATATACACTAGAGCTATGTGAAAAGTGTTTTCTGTCACTGAGGAATTCATGCAGGAAACAAACGTGCATAATTCTTCCTGAACAGAAACATCCCACAGGAAAACCTTACCTGACTAATTTTATAGAAGCATCTCTAGACAATCTTCTGAAGTTATAAAAACAAATCCTTTATTTAACAGATATTCCTTAAAAAAATTCGTTTCCATAACAGAAGTCAAACCTATGCATGTCACTTGAGACATTCTGAAGGCAGTAGCTGGTGAACATTGACAGTTACCCATGGCACTGAGGAAACATGGGCTATGCAAAATGAGTAATTGCGTTTATTACTATTGCCTAACTAGGAAAGACCAGACAGGAACAAAAATGTATTTTTAAAACAGGTAGACTTTTCTTTTGATGATATAACCTGCAGCACCTGGCCTCTCCTTTAGCAACACTCCCGAAGTAATACTGTTCTCTGAAAATAGTCTGAACAAAATTAACATGCTGTTCCATTTTGAGTCCCCCATGTACTAATCAGGAACAAAGCAGAGATATGCAAGTATGGAAAAAAGTCTCTTAAGCACTTTCTTATTTCAGTCATACCTTAAGGCAAATTTATCAATTTTAAGGGAGTACCTCGAGAATCAAGCATAGAACTTGTGAAACACTTTTTTTTTTTTGTAGTTTTTTTATCAAAGTTAACTTTCTCGGAGAACAGGGATGCACCGCAATAACCCCTCAGAAGTCTCTCAGGATAAGACCATGTTAGTGATGTTTATGTAACTTTTACATCTGCAAGTATTTCTTAAAGTAAACTTACATTTGCAGTCTAACTGTACAAGACAAAATTTCAGTAGTTCTGTGCACAGTGTGATGGTATTTCAACGAGCATAAAAGTTGAAGGCAGCAAGGTAAAACTACCTCAGTACTTCATTTCCATATAAAACATATGAAAGCAATAATAGAATCTGGTATCTTCTCAGAGTCTCATATCTTTAAAAAAAGGATGCAGCAAAGCCTCTTTTGCAGTTATTCTTGTTGCAGGGTTTAAGTCTAGTAGCTTATCGAGTAGGTCATATGCTTCATCGGGAACCTGGTCCCATCCTTTCATGTCTGTTGCCTTAATTTCCAAAGCACCATCACCTTCCTGAAAGCTCTCCAAGTGTTGAATTTGTTTTCCAAGTGTCTCAGGAGCACACGGTTTGTCTACTGCAACTGGCAAAGCTGACTCATTTACAGTCTTGCTGGGCACTTCACCCTGGGATCTCTTACAGCTGCTATTTGTTCCTCTCAGCTTCTCACAAAGGGTTCTTAAGTTTTGTGCTGGGACAACTTGGGTACACAGAACTGATTTACCTAGAAAAAAAAATTGCAGTAAGTGGCATTTTATTATACTTTCTACGCAGCTGTAACTTCTCAGTTTGTTTCAGAGAAACTTCATGTCTTGAAGTGTAACCAGCATTTAAAAAAAAAAGTCAACCTATCAAAAACCCAAATCCAACCCTCCCACTCCTCCAAACCAGCCATGTTATACAGCAATAGCCCCAGCAAGTCAGAAGGATAATAACCTCAGTTCTGTGCAGAACAAACCCGTTTGGGTTTATTTGTGAAGTTATGTAGTGACAGGTTGTCACCCACCCCAAACACCACCTTTTGGCATTTCACTGTCACTTTAACAGAACTGAAGAAAGTTAGATACCCTGCTTTTTACACCTCTGTCTGGAGAATGAAAATGGATGTTGTCAGTTACACTTCCAGGTAGCAAGTGCTGTGGCATTTGGCTTGCAGACAATTAGGAGAATGGTTACTTCATTTTTTTGTGAGTTTTGTGTTGGTGGTGGCTTCCATGTCTTTTGTTTTGTTTTTAAACAGGCCATCTGTTGGGTTTTGGTTTTGTTTTTTTTTTTACTAGCCCTTTCAGGAGGGGGGGTGGGGAGGGAGAAGGGAAAGCAGAAAGCAAGGTTTACATCATATAAATATTAAGTCATATTGACATAAGCCTCCAGGGCAAGTTCTGCAGGAATAGAAACACTGCCTCAAGAATTCTAACCAAATGCCAGTAAAAAACATTTAGTTGACATATTTCACCTCAAATGGCCCTGACTTAGTGAAAGGCAGTAGACAGGTTGGGAAACCTATGGCATGGAGTACCCCATATACAAATTATAAAAGATAGAAAAATACAAAGCTTTCTTAAAACTCTGTATATATGGATTAGTACTTTTAGTGTTTTACATGTAAAAGGTGTGATTTATCTCCAAAATGACTCCCAAACCTAAAAATATATTTGTATATATTGGGAAAAAAAATAATCACAGATTGTAAGTCACTGCATTAAATGTCAGACCAAGCATACATTTTCCCCTTTCCCCCATAATTAAGGTTTGCATACCAAAAGTTTTAGCAGCCTGAATGGTTTCTCTGGATCCACGAACTGTCATGATTTGTGCCAAAGCAGTTAAATCATCACTTGCTTTGTAAAATGGATACCGTCCACTGAGCAGAGAAAGGAATACAATTCCTGCAGACCACATGTCAATTGCTGCAATTGAAAGCAAACTTAGTAATAACTAAACTCACGATTTCATCACAAACAAGATCACAACTTTCTTTAAAAAGAAATTATGACCTGAAAAGTTTCTATCAGAAAAAGTTATGTTCTGAATTACTTACTGACTTTGGTCACATAGATCACGCTTCAGCATACAGTGGAAATTACTGATTAGATTGAAGAATAATTTCCTGCTTTGATGCAGAGGGAGTGTTTAAGCTTTTCCATAGAATTTTTCATATGAGTAATTCCATTAACTTGCTAAACTTAAAATGTACCAAAACAATGTTTGAGGTTGTTTTACCCAGGGAGATGAGAGGGGGCTAAATACTGGCAAGCTTTGATACTTATTTAAGTTTGCTTATATAAAGATCATAAATAAAGAATATTTCACAAATGAATGTGAATCTGAATTTTTCTGGGACCGAGGCTGCCACAGTTAGGCAGTAACAAAAAATTTATCTTACTATGAACTTTGTTCCTCTCTAATATGAAATCACTTGACAAGATAGCCAGTTTAAGAACTGTAATACTTAGAAGTTATTCATCACTTTCATTGTGTTATGAAGAGTACAGAGAGTACTCTGGGGATAGATGCCAAAGCATGATGGAAACTTTAATACTGAAAGTTATGAGAATACCTGTCTGCCATAATTTTTTGGCTCACAGAGGTGCACATTTTGAGAGATGGCAAGGAAAGTGAAGGAGAGTTTGAAAGATTCTCAAACTCTAAAGAGAAAAATTAACAGTTGGGAAATAAAGGCATAGTTATTCTACTTCTCTTTAAAAAAGTAAGTAGTAAAAGAGGCAGTAATTAATTTGGTCATTTTAGTTAGAAACACTATTAGCACAGGACTTCTTTGGAAAAAAAGGTATTAAGTTGACTTCAGTTGCAAAACCAGATTTTAAGTCTTTTATTAAAAAAATAAAAATCCAAGTTAATCATTTGGCACAATTTACAGTGGAAAAATGTTGTATCTTCTTCATAGTTCCCGCAAAAAAAGTTTTAGTAATACTGTATCACTGTTGAAAAGATGATACTGTCTGTTTGAGGTGTTGTGCATCACCATGAGTATGTGCTTGGGAGAGCTCTGGAGTCACCAAGGTAAAGACCTTTAAAGATGTTTAATTACTTAACTCTTGCTGAAATTAATAGCCATTATATATCTGAATGGATAGTAAATCCTGGCCCTACAATTCTGGCAGAGCTGGGATCATCAGCAGACTGCAAGATCCTGTGCAATGACATCAAAACCATGATTTGCCTCTATGCCTTTGGGAGCAGAGGGACAAACCAAGTTAAAGTGTAACGGACCTGTGTAGCATCAGCTTGGGAGTTTAGGTTGTATTCCCTGCACTGTGAACCTGGGTCAGGTGCACTACGGTAGCTTTGGAGAGAGTCAGCTGGATCCAGCTGGTAACTCAGTCTCAGCACAGAGACCAGAACTAGTAGTAAGACTGGCAGGAATACAAGGAGATGACTACAGCAGTCCCAGATGGAAGCGGACAAAAAGGTTTGTTAGTTCAAGTACAACATAATCTCATAAATATTAGTATTAGTCTAACCAGTTCTAATTAAGGCCTTTGTTGACATACTACAAGAGCTCGGCACCACTGAGTCAGTACTTCTCTAGGGCTGTCTGTGCCACACCCAAAGGTTTCCAGATTTACCCGTATTTTCTGTAATCCTGCTCTCCATTACCCTAGAGAACAGAAAAACTGTCTGAAAGCATATTTAACACTAGCATGTGTCCAAGATTTCCTAGGTATGTCTTCTTTCTGCCTAAATTCTGTCTAGACAGATTCAGAGATTGTCTAAACTTGTCCTGGATTTCTGGATGTCGTCTAGCCCATAAAGCTGGCTGTTAGAGCACAGGCACAGTAGCTCCAAACAGGCTGCCATACTTCTTGAAGTGCCAGTCATACCCACAGCACAGATGTTGTTTGAAATAACATTAAGCTATCTAGGGATAAGCTGATCAAACATATTGTTAAGTCTATTCTGAGTGCGTATACACACTTTAAGTACTGAAAATTGTTAAATTTTCTCAAAAGGTATTCAGTAAAAAAGTGGCTTAAAAACTGTTATTTTAAATCCAATTTTTGAGGACATTTGTATTTATCCCCCTTTTTCTTAAGTCAAAACTCCTGGTCATATACCAAATGTTTAATGGGTAACTTTGCTTTTATTGGTCCTCCATTCTCCAGGTAGGCACAACCTCTCCCATCCTACTTGCATCAGCTAATGTATTAACCATCCCTCTGCTATGATATTTACCCAGACTACTGAAACTTATCAACTTCATAGTTTTTAACCCTAAGAAATTAAAATTTTAGTAAGAAAAAAATGACATTTACAGACCAGCTATTTAAAGCACTAGCAAAAAGGAAAAAATCTGATAAAACTTATTAACCAATGCTTTCTAAAATTCATTTGCAATTATACCATTAACTATGCATGCTATGACACCAAACTATATGTGATAATTTGTCTAAAGTATGTCCTCTCCTCAAGACTTATTCAAGATTTTACTTGAATAAATAAGCTAATAAGGCAAGAAACCTGATAAAAATTACAGCTTTGCATTCTTTTAAAACACAGTCTATTCAGCTTCGGCATACAGCACGGCATCTCAACGAATAAAGACATATTCAAGTTTTAAACACAGGAAAAATATTCCTAACTTAATTTTAGCCTGAATAATAAGTTTTTAATTAAAAATCAGGAAATGCTTGATAAGTGTTGGAAGAGATGATAAAAAAAAAATTCACATGTAAACAAAAACCCTCCCTTAAAAAAGACAACACAATATGTATAAGTGAGAAGGGTCAAAAGGTGAAAAAAGTCATTAGTCCCAGTCTGTTGTGCAGTACCTGTGGTCTGAGTGGGGCACTTTGTTAATACTTCTGGTGCTCTGAATCCCGGTGTTCCTGCCCTGGGAGCAACTTGCTGACACCTTGTAAGAAGAGACAAACATACTCAGAATATAAAAGTTGGTAAGTTCTAATTATAGTAATGCTTAATATTATTTTTAAAATATACTTGTGTAAGATGTGTCAACAGCCTAACCCTGCCTTATTCAGGTTTTACAGAAGTTTGAAGCATCTTATAATTAACTAGCATGAAATAATTGTTGCATAAGATAACAGCCTTATTATATTATCTATTATATTATTGTATTATCTAGCATAAGGTAATACCACAGCAATACTTATTGCATACTTCTCTCACAATGACCTTTCTCAGTTTCATTCAACAGCAGCATCATTTTTGCTAAAGGCTTGTTTTCATAGGAAACTAAAGTTGAGACTAATTAATCAAAGGCAAAAAATCCACTAGATCCTTCAATGTGGATGCTCTGGCAAACTAAGGTTCACTTGACAAGAATTTACTTTTTGTTAGATTAACTAAAAGGTGTGAGATTATTTAAAACACAACACAACTTCCCAGAGCTTTCTTGTATGGCTCAAAGTGCCTTTCTTCTATAGGCCACTTCTCTTTTGAGTATGGCAAATTCCTCATGTTTCATACTTCTGAAATGAAGTTGCTATCACCATATTTTGACAGTCTGGGAAGAGAGTGACCCCACAGTTTCATGACTATGCCTAGTAAGCAGAATTCTCTGCATTAATCTGTGTTCCTTAGTGTGTGGATAAAAGGCAATAGTAGATCATAACCAAAATTAACTGCAGAGGGATGGAGTTGAACTGAGTTATTAAGATTCGCTGACCTATTATTAAAACTGAAATATTATTTTTTAAATGAACAAATACAAAACAACCATGTTTCCTTTTTATTCTACTTTTCACAATTTCCAGAATCCAAACCGTTGGCATGATTTATGTCTATTAGATAACTACTAATGACAAATTCATGTATTGTCTTCTCTAAGCGTTGCAATTAACTCAAGCAATTTTCTACAACGCACCTAGGTGGATAATTAAATATAACAACAAAAAAATCATTAACAGTGATTCTCTCTTGCTGCAGAAAGCAGTGAACCAATTATTCCATGGATTCCATGAACTATTTTTGCTTAAAAAGAACATGCTCAGCGTTTTAAGGGTTGCACAGATCAAATGCTATCCTTCACCTACTAAATCAGCTGCCTAGTAAATCTAAGTTTCTGACCTTGCTTGACAGCACAGCAGACAATTTTACAACATTATCAAAGCAAATTACCTTGAAAGGCAAACACTGCAAACTCTATCTGTTGCGTAACAGTCACAGGTCAGGTTTGAGGGACAACCACTGGCAGCTTTCCTGGCAGCCCCATTGCTCACTGTTTTGGTGGAAGTGATCTTCTTCTTTGTTACTAACTTCCTAGATGAAACATCTATCATCTTCGACTGTTTTATGAGCTGCAATGTAGATATTTTACAGAAGGTGACATATTTAAGAAGCTTCGCTTTACATAGGTAGACCAGTTCCTAAAGTACTAAGACTGAATGGGTACTCATCAGCAAGAAGCTGCAATTTCAGAACAGAAGACAGCAAACAATTCTAACAACATCTATAAAACAGACACTAGAGCTTTCTCAATATCCTGATTTCCACTCCTTCCCCTTCAGAAAACATTTTTCAGTGTTTACTAAAAAACAATATACATATTAGATATTCTGAAGCTACAAGACAAGTACTTTTCAAGTTAATATAATGTTTCAAGAATTCTTTTGGTTCAACATGACAATAAAAACAATGCGTATGAAATGCCACAGCAACACACAGGTACTAACTTAAGATGATCGCTGTTGGCCAAACCCTCTAATTTAATTGGGGTCTTCCCCTTGTCACATTAAATACTAATTATAAGTACAGGGAAATATTTATTACAAGTTTTCTCTCCAGCTTCTACTGCAAAATAAAAAAAAAGCTTCACAAGTTAAGTATATCTTAGTTGCACAGATACATGTGTAGGAAAAAAGATTAATTTAGCATACAAACACAATCAGCAAGGAAAACAGCTACATAACTAGCTCTTTAAGAGTTTCAAAAGGGACTGAAACATAAACGAGAAGTTCTTCAGGCTTTTCAGCAAAGACACATTTAATAATCTGTTCACTTTTAGCTCCACAGCATCCTGGAGTAGTGTCCCGTCTTACAGAACAACCAGTTCTATAATTTTTCAAATATGTAACAGATTGCTTTTACTCATGAGTCATACTTCTTACTTTTGTACTAGAGTTCTCCTGGTATGTGGAACTATAGACGTTGAAATTCCTCTCTCCAAAGACAGAGCGCTGAACAGAATGGTGCACAGAATCCTCCTACAATACCAACAAAAAGGACAATAAGGATCCTATCTAACACACAGTCAGCTGGATACTGACAGTTCAAAAAAAAAAAAAAGAGTGTGAAGTGACATAAAACAAGAACAGCTGCATGGTAAGTCATTTTCAGCCATCAGTTTACTGTGGATGAAGAAAACACCGTCTAGACAGAACAGCAAACATGCTTACAAAAGGAATCACACCTCACAAGTGCCCCAAGACAATCTGAATGTCATCTGTGCTGCGTTTGTTATGCAACTAACTAAACATAGATGAATAATAATTGGCTTGGGTAGGAGTTCCACAGTACCTGTCACTTAAAAAAAAGATTTGAGGCTGTCTAAATAGTAACGCATGCTAGGGTTTTGTACAACCTTCAGCATTGTATTATATCTAACAGATCATGAATGATGCCAACAGGGTTATGTAAAACTAGCCACTTCAATATGAAAACTGTGATTCTGTGCATCACATTAGGACCCTGCCAGATACGCATGCACAATTTTTGTTCAGGTATTACATCTCCCCCTGTTGGATGAAGTAATACATTAAACATACAACAATATTAATGAAAAAGACTGAGAACCTTTCCTCCTCTTCCTTGTTTAATCTGTATTTTTGAAAGTGAGCTGGACCTTTTATCAGCTGCTTTTGAGGCTGACTGTTGAGCTATATGTTTAGGTGCTGTGACACTGACAGAAACCCCATTTCCCAAGGCTATGGTGGGATTATTTTGCGAAGAACTTCCCTGCTGCGCTTCAGAGTGGGTAGTTTTGAGAAGTTCAATTTTCGTATCAGGGGTTCCTTGTGCCAAGCCAAAATCTACCAAGGCGTACCTGAAAGACATAAATTTAGAATCAGGAAAGTATCCATCAATCAGTTCAATTTACTATTCATTACTTGTTTACTTTCTTTCACATTTTACTTAATATGTTGGTTCTCTGTAGTGTTGCCAGCATCACAGTCCTATTTTCCTCCTTCTCCTCCTCTTGTCCTATCTTACCTATTCCCTCAACTTTTTTACCCTATACTCAACTTACTTCATTGTTTCTTGTCCCAAAATCTTTTCAAGTGCATACTTTCTCCAATGCTGTTAAAAAAATATTCCCAGCAACTCCTTTCTGAGATTGTTCTAGTCCCACAGCTCCAAACCTTAAGCAAACAGTCAAGCACAAGTGACTTGACCCTTGTAGGATTCCCATGGCCAGAGGCACAAATGTAGCAGTGAAGACAGACAAGACTAACAACACTGAGAGTTTTGCCAGACTTCAAGCAATACTACTGGAATTTACCTCAGTCTTCAAACAGGTAAGACTACATTAGTTCACACTTCAGACCTGTCTTTAAAAGAATTATTTTTTGTTACAACTGGTGCAGAGACAATCCAGCTGTCTCTGAGTCTTAAACTCAACTCCGTGGCTTCCACACCCGAAGTAGAGATTAAGGCTCAAACCAATGCTAGAAGAGCAAAACAACAGTATGAATTCAAACTGACAGATTTTTAAAATAAATAAATAAATAAACAAACAAATCATTATATCTCAAATTTTTAAGGCTGTGGTTTGGCAAAATATAACCAACTCCCCTGCAAACTTTCACTACATCAAATCATTTAGGTTGGAAAAGAGCTTTAAGATCATCGAGTCTAACTGTAAACCTAACACTGCCAAGTCCCACTAAATCATGTCCCTAAGCACCACATCTACACATCTTTTAAATACCTCCAGAAACGGTGACTCAACCACTTCCCCGGGCAGCCTGTTCCAATGCTTGACAACTCTTTTGGTGAAGAAATTTTTCCTAATATCCAATCTAAACCTCCCCTGGTGCAACTTGAGGCCATTTCTTCTTGTCCTACCGCTTGTTACTTGGGAGAAGAGATCTACCCCCACCTCGCTACAACCTCCTTTCAGGTAGTTGTAGAGCGATAAGGTCTCCCCTCAGCCTCCTTTTCTCCAGGCTGAACAACCCCAGTTCCCTCAAGCCGCTCCTCACAAGACTTGTGCTCTAGACCCTTCACCAGCTTCACTGCTCTTCTTTGGACATGCTCCATCACCTCAATGTCTCAGTTGTACATAGCACAATACTCACCAATACAGCCATAGGACCACTAGCACTGAAACAGTACCTTATTCTATCCATTTCAGCTCTTCACAAAAAACAACAGTATTTTTACAGTCTTTAAATATTGTAACTTGCAGGCAAAAACTCTACTAGTTATAAACATTAATTCAATGTAAGGTGAAAACAGCCCAAATACAGCTGTCTTATCTGTATCAGATTTACTCTATCCACGAGTAAAAATTTACAAATATCAGCCTATGCACCACAAGTCACTATTAGCATTCTTATTAAAAAAAAAATACCGATTTTATTCTTCTCATTCTTATTCAAAAATGTAGTACTTTTACTCAATAGTAAAATCCTCATTTTTTCAGGTACTTGTCACTGTACGAGGCAGATAGTACATTAAGTATGAAAAAAAACATTCCTTCCCTCCTCAAATCCCTAAACACAGAAAGAAAAGTTTTACAAATTTTATATATATATATATATATATCTTTTTTAGCTTTATTACTTAAGCACATGTTATACAGCTGAAGGAAAAAAGCCCAATTGACTCTGTTGCGCCAAGGCACACATCCCCAAATGAGATCACAATATGGTCATCTGGACTTACTCTTTTAGCCGCCTGTTGTAGAGGAAGTTACTGGGCTTGACGTCACGGTGAACAATACCAAAGTGATGAATGCGCCTCAATGCTTTAAACAGATTAAACATGTATTCCCTCACTTCTTCAAAGGAAAGAGAATTCAAAATGTCCTGAAAGATTATTTGGATACTGTAATTATGCAGCTGCTTTTAATTAAAAAGCTTCACTTTACATAAAAAGTCTGGGACTCACCAAGAAGGATTCATGTTCCAGATATGGCATAACAATAACCACATGATCATTCTTCCTAAAGCAGTATTTAACTCCCATAACGTTATCTTGTCCCCTAGAAGAAAAGCAATGTCACTGAATAAAGACCAGAAGATGGATGTTTACGGTCCTTTATTTCTTCTAAGCTTCAGTCAGGCTTTCTTTTATAATCTAATCTATATTTTGACAGCAATCTTATCAGCAGTCAGTAGTTATGCTGTTGCCTCCCATTGCTATGTTCCATTTGGGTTCTGCAATTTGCAATGAGGGCTCCACAGATTATTTGTGGGGCCACGGTTTGTAGTGACCGCTGTAATTAATGTAGGACCTAACCTTCATGATACCAACTACTATGAGAAGGTGCTGTTCAGCACACTCTGGCAACAAGTATTCATTCCTAAAACCACACTTTTTGATGAAGAGATTCTTTTTTCCACACGTTTCTGAACTGGAATTTTTGTTCTCTCAGAGATGCATCATAGAACTTCTTAGATGGAAAATACAGCACCATCCGCAAACTGGGACTAGCAGAAAGGGGCATCCCTTACAGGTAAGCCACTCCGGTTCCTATTTGCTCTTGATAAAAAGAATATATGTTTCTGTGGTTAAAAAAAAGCAAGTGAAGTGCCAAAACTTAAATAAATATAGAACAGTGAGACAATGTTGAGCAGTTCAGTCACGACAGTCACCGTTTTTTTGTTTATGTACCCTGCTATTGTGAGGCACTGAAGTTCAGCAGCAATTCGCAGAGGGTGGCTGGTTGGAATCAAGTGTTTCAGAGCCATTTTTTCCTCATATCCTGTTTGTAGTTGTGCTGTGGCCAAGTAAACAGAACTAAAAGTACCTGTAAGGAAGGGAGAAAAAACACAGTGTTCAGCATTTTTAATTAGGTCAATTCAGATTTTTACAGAAGTGATCTAACTGTTCACAGTCCCGCAGTATACTTGATACTACATCAAAAGCAGAATCTAGAAGAGAAAAATGCAGTTCCTTTTTTCTACTACTGAATTCAGTGATCTTGTATACAAGTTTTTTATGTCAGTAAAAATGCAAATGTAACACTGTCTAACTTGCCTGGGACACAGAGCTCTTTGAATGTAAATTTCCTATCTTTGATTTGCTTTCTTGTTTAGGTAGCTTACTTTCATCTGACATCTAACTCTTCTCTCCCTACGATGTAAGTGGGCTATATAATGCTAATCTGGAAAGCACTGCCTTTACTATTCAAAGTACTTGTGAAATTGCTACACTTTTCCTAATTCTGTTACCTTATCTATAAAGTAAGACTTCTCACATGATGTGTAACTTTACTATTTGTTTGCGCAGAGCATTACCGCAGAGACAGAACATGATAGACTCATGTGAGAAAGGGAGTATCCAGACTACGATAAACTTACCCACGCATTTAATTTTAATGATATCCTAATATACCTCTTAGGAGGTTAATTTTCCCTAATGATCTGAGATATCTGAACATGTTTCCATATGAATAAACAGTACAAATTACTTTTGATTACATTTTAAGTATTGTTTTGCATCATGCTAGTTCAACAATCTGTAAGTACATACATACATCAAAATGACAGCAAAAATTCTAAATAGTTCTTGCAGTCATAAAAAAGAAAAAAGGACATCTAGAGTCCCATACATTCAGTAGAATTGATTATAGCAACAAGGGTTACCAAGTTGACCTAAGACATTATTTTTGGTGGCGAGAACTGCTAAAATGAAAGTGACTCCAGAGCGGAATCCTAAGTTGAAGCTTGTTTTCTCGTAATGCTGCAGAACTGCAAGTGGTATTTTTTAAAGGCATTGTTTGCTCCCAAGAACAAAATCAAAGCACTATTCAAAACCAGGTATTTTGTTTAATTATACTATCTTTTTTATGATAGGCAGAACTCCTTTTTGGTTTGTTTTTGAAATTTTTGTATTGCTGTGGTGAATGGAGCTGTTTTTTTTGAGACAAAATCTTTTAGCCATCTAGTCTGCCATCACAGGTATTCCATCACAAAACTGTTGTAAAATAGTTCAGCTTCTTAACAACACCTTTCTTTAAAAGTGTGCAGTGTCACAAAACATTTCAGAGATCAAATGGGTAAAGTTCCAGAAAGTGCTGTGATCCCACACTCAGAAGTACCTAAGAATCTACTTATAGTCACGCCTAACGTTTATCGCAGGTATCTGCAATAGTATCTGTTGAAGTGAAGGTGTACACAAGTGTTCTAAAATTTAATACTGTATGTCTTAAAGTATTTTTTTAAATAAAGTAGCTATAATCTTTCAGTCTCCTCCTCCAGTTCTGCACACAAAGCCAACTTAAGGAACAGCAGTTAAATATGTCATAACACAGCTGCATATAAATAGATTTCTCATGTAAAAGAGAAAAAGAACGGAGTGTTAAGACTTATTTACTCGAATCTACCTCAAAATTTTTAAGTTGTTGGAACTGGAATGCTGTTTTTTTGAAAGGCTTTAACATACAAGATTTTCTAGTAAAATACCTTGAAAATCTCCCTAATTAACACAACTATATGCTCAGCAACATATTAGAACTCCTACAAAGACCAAGAAGTAAATCAAAAAGGCATTTGGCTTAAATTGCATATATTGGGATCTTAGATTTATACCTTTTAAATTAGAAATACCAGAAGAAATCCAACTCTAAGCAAGCTAAAATAAAACATTTACCTTCTCCAATTTTTTCCTTTATTTTGAACACATTTACAAGCTGTGGCACTGCTTCATAAAGTTTTTCAATATCTTTTTTTATTCCTGCTGTGGAAAGAATAGGGAAAATAAGAAATCTATTGCTTGATTCAATATCTGATCTATATTTGAGATCACAAATCACACTTCAGTTCATAGGACTGTGAATTCACCTAAACAGAGGAAAAAACAGCAGACATTACATCCGTATACTTGATATTATTGTTGTTCTTCACGCTCCCTTATAAGCTGCAGCATTATTAAAAAAAATATATATTTTTTATTTATCTGCCACCAAGCAGTTTGTAAGAGGGCAAAAGCCTTCTGATTAGTAAAACATCCAATAAATATTGATAGTTTCATGAGATTTCCAACATCAATTTCATAAAAGACAAAATTATATCGTTATTTCTGTAATCACAGGAGCACATTCATGGGATGCAAATCAAAAATGTAGGAAAAGATTTTTTTAAGTTTTTTTATTTTTTTTTTTAACATCAATAATGCAACTTTTCACACTGTTACCTAAAATAGTAAACACCAAAAATATGTTTGCTCTGCATTTAAGTTGCTGCACTTTGTGCTGCAATCACTAGATGGCATAAGAAGGATGTTGTACTGTATTATTTAAAAAAATTATGCAGTTTTTCCATTCCATTTACAAATACTTGTAGTTTAAGTGTTCTCTATATCCTGCATAAGAATCAACTTCTTTTGACGCTATGAAGTATGTAGAGGCTGTGACTAATTTCTGTCACCCCCTGTAAAGGAGGGGTGAAGAATATTTTATTATACAGAAGTAAGCACAAACTGGTATTTGGAAGGTCAATCAAATGGAAGAAAGAAAAATGTGTATACGTATTTCATCCTAAAAATAAATAATAATTTAAATTTAACATAAATATATAAATTGTACTGTATACATAAAAATGTACTATGTTTTACCAGGACAGTAAGTCATAAACCATGAGAATTATTTTCAAAACAGCACTGATATGCTAAAAATAAAGTATAGATTAGCATGCATGCCCAACCTTCTATGCTAGCCTACTTTATACAGCAACAAAACCTTAAGTCTGCCTAAAGAACCATTTGTTCCCGGTAAAAGCCCAATAAATTAGTTGGTAATACAAGTTGTAGTTAACTTTCAATTGAATTTTTTTTTTATTTCAAAAATTTCTAAGAAATAACATACTAAAACCACTTTTGAGTACTGAAGCCTGCTACCTCTCTTACTATCCATTTTTTCCTTTAAGTTGTTCCCTCTGCTTCTCCAAGTTATTTTCTTTTAAGTCATTTCAGGGTGCATATTTCAGGAATGAAAAAAACCCTCTATGCTACACACCAAAATCGCTAATATTCATTTAAGATACTGTTTTGATCAAAAATACAAGTGAAAGGTTAATCAGTTCTGCTAGGAATCATATTTAAAAACTTTTAAAATATCCTAGGATAAAAACGACCAGTCTTGTACTAGCAGTCAAGATGTACAGAACGCTGTGTCTAATAATCCCCAAAGGAAAAGGCTAAGGAAAACCAGTCAACCGTACAGTTTTTCTGGTTATTCCCCAATATTACAGAGCCAGATTAAGTTAAAGACCTTGAAAAGTAGGAAATTGAAAGTTTGAGGAATCACTTCATTTTCCTGCCAATATACTAAAAATTTATGTTGAAAATAACACTAAAAATTCAGGAAGTTACTACATAACATTTTTTGAATTGATAGCATTCATATCGCCCATGTACTCAGAACTTTATTAGGAAATTTATCTATTACTGTTGTAATTCTTGTTGCTTTGTCACTAAAAAAGAATTGTTGATGAAAATCTTTATCATTTAAGAAGTGTCATTTCCAGTTAGTTTGCCCAGTAATTTCAACTTTTTACACAAATTCTCACGTATTACATAACAAATGCAAGACATTCAAGAAATCTTTCTGAAATCTTCAGAAAATACAGGAAGGGGAAAGGCCGATATCTGTACCATGTTCCATTTTCCCCGGGAATACTAAAAGATGTTAAGAGAAACCACATAACAGAACTGTAACGAACTTAACACCGAAATGTTATTGCGTCACTCAAAGACACAGGCCTTTCCCCTCAGGAAGATAATCCTGTTACTGGGTTCTGAAACATCCCACGCAGACTTCATCCCAAAAGGTCAGCAGCCACAGGACAGAGCTCAAAAATTGTTTTTACCAGTGATACAGTTCTAACAGGCTCTGTTAGAACAACAATGCTTAGAACTAGTTTCCTATGTAACCTGCTCCAAATAAAGCAACTTACAGTTTTGTTCCAACGCTTGCATTTTAGTCTGACTCCTGATGAGAGTTGCTTAAGCTTCAGTTTTTACCAAAAAAAAATTATACTGATAGTAACGTACAACATAAAATTTGCACTGGCACTTCTCCAGTAAAGTTGCTTGGTTAGGAAAAAAGGACTTAACTCTGGCAAAAACCATGACTCCTAACAAGGGCTCAAAAGGCATATCTTTTAAGTCTTCAGAAACCAGCAGATTTCTACTCTCCATGGCAGGTTTTGGGTTGTTTTGTGCCACCAGTCTAACAGTCCTAAGGTAGATACTAACAGTCACGAAAAGCTCTCTCAGTAACTGCTATAAAATCTGCCAAATACTCTCTTTTGTCTGACGCTGAATTCAGGTTCCTGCCTGGACAAAGTTCAGTGCTATCAGAGCACTAACAGCTGGGTGATACAGGCTGCAGATCCTAGGGCAGAGTAGTCCCTACCCCAGGCACTGACAGCATTTAGTAACTCAACACTGCTGCTTGTGTGAAAGACCCCGAAAAGTGCTACAAACAGTCAGTGACTGCCCTTGTTGACAGACAGCAGCATAAACATCATCTGTTCTCTTCTGGGTGCCTGAATCCCCAGCTGGGTACAGAGAACCTACAGTCATTGTACCGTCAGTGTATGATAATAATAATATCCAACATTTTCTTTGAGCAGATTTTAAAGTAATTTCTTTGCTTCCTAGAATGAAAAGCATTTGCAAAGCGAGACAATTAAATGTTATTCAGCATCACTCTATGTAATTCTGGACATGGATGTACAGCAGAGTGACAAAGGATGACTGTTCTAAGAATATCAATAGTCATTCTATATAAGCTGGCTGACCACCCACAGCTGTTGAGCAAGCATTGTACTGAAACTCCACGTTGAAGTACATTCACAGAGAGACCCAAAAACGAGCAACAAAAACACTATCAGAGCACACGTTCATAATTCAGCTTCTCTAGTAAGAGCAAGAACAGTGTTTTTATGTGCATAGACACATCTAAAGAAATCTAAGGATAAGGCTGGTGATTATAGGTTAAAATGAAAAATACTATTTTTGTGGACTTGTCTGGTCAGAGAATTTTATTCTCAAGGACTGCCTTTTTGGAATTCTGGTATCTTATAGTAACATATTCTGTAATAAATAAATAGTAGGGTTAGCAAATTGTAACAAACTACTGCTGCTGAAGTTTTGTAATGCATGGAAAGCAGAAATAAGCTTAAAATCAAAAGCAACCTCAAATGTTTTAATTTCATTAATTCTTTATAGAATAGGACCGTATACAGACAGGCTTATAACTGATGCTGAAACATCCTGAAGCGATAAAGAAGCATGTCAGAAACAAAACATAATGTTAGCAATCCCTATTCTAGCACATACCTGAAAGCTTGCTGTTCTGCTCATGCTTCCCATGGAAGTCTTCAGCCTGATGAGGGTGCTGTTCATCACACTGAGACTTCAACACTGTCTCCATCACAAAAGAAACCTGAAGTAAGAAATCCAAGACTTTGAGGACCACTTCTGGACACCTGGGGGAGCAAGCATATCTGGTAAGACACTTCCTGGCCCTGCACTCAGTTCCTGAGATGAGATTTAGGGAGTCTGAGGAGTTCCTCTGTGCTACCTAAAACAGAGCTTCACCCATCACCCCAGCGAAAAACTAAACCAGTAAGACTACTCCAATAACAGGAAAAAAAGGGGGAAGGGAAGGAAGACTGCAGGATAAGCTTAGACACAAGTGTTTTTCTTTCATCTCTTGTGTTTCGTCATTCACATTAAAGCATTATCTTTTCCCTGAAGTTTGCTTTGAGAGGCAAGGAACTGATGCACACAGGAATAGCTGCAATGCATATTGCAACACCCAAAGACAGAAAACCTGAAAGAAATTATGAGAAAAAAATATCTTCTCAACATGAGAGATTTCTCTCTCTTCTAGAGCAGATCAACAAAAGCCATAATTATTTGTTGCCCTCACCCTATAACAGGAAATAATAGCACATGCTTATTTTAAAACGCTTCTTCCAAAATCTTGGAAACACCATAAACAAAAGTGTAAATTAGTACAGTGTACTAATATTGTACAATTAAAAAAAAACCTGATAATCCTATTTCATAAAATCATAGGATACTTTGGGTTGGAAGGAATCTTTAAAGGTCATCTAGTCCAACCCCCCTGCAATGAGCAGGGACATCAACTAGACCAGGTTGCTCAGAGCCCCGTCCAACCTGACCTTGAATGTTTCCAGGGATGGGGCATCTACCACCTGTCGGGGCAACCTGTGCCAGTGTTTCATCACCCTCACTGTAAAAAGTTTCTTCCTTGTATCTAGTCTAAATCTTCCATCTTTTAGTTTAAAGCCATTACGCCTTGTCCCATTGCAACACGCCCTGCCAAAAAGTTTGTCCCAGTCTTTCCTGTAGGCTCCCTTTAAGGACTGGAAGGCTGCTATAAGGTCTCCCCGGAGCCTTCTCTTCCCCAGGCTGACCAACCCAAACTCTCTCAGCCTGTGTTCATAGGAGAGGTGCTCCAGCCCTCTGACCATTTTTGTGGCGCTCCTCTGGACTCGCTCCAACAGGTCCACGTCTTTCCTGTGCTGAGGGCTCTAGAGCTGGACGCAGTACTCCAGGTAGGGTCTTCACCAGAGCGGAGTAGAGGGGCAGAATCACCTCCCTCAACTTGCTGGCCACGCTGCTTTTGATGCAGCCCAGGATGCAGTTGGCTTTCTGGGCTGCAAGCGCACATTGTCAGCTCATGTCCAGCTTTTCATCCAGCAGTACCCCCAAATCCTGCTTGGCAGGACAGCCCTCAATCCCTTCATCCCCCAGCCTGTATTGATACCGGGGGTATCTCATGAGGTTCACATGGGCCCACTTCTTGAGCTTGTCCAGGTCCCTCTGGATGGCATCCCATCCCTTAGGCATGTCAACTGTACCACTCAGCTTGGTGTTCATCCACAAACTTGCTGAGGGTGCACTCGATCCCGCTATGTCATTGATGAAGATATTGAACAGTACTGCTCCCAATACAGACCCCTGAGGGACACCACTTGTCACTGATCTCCATCTGGACATTGAGCTGTTGACCACTACCCTCTGGATGCAATCAGTTAATGAGGAAAACGGTATTTCATGAGGAAAAGAAGGGCAAAGAGCCCCAGAGCAGGATAAATGAGCCTGGAAGGACCACCTCTTAGAGTTGCCCAGCAGTGGTTCCATTCAAAGATCTTCCTTGCTTGTAACTTTGCCAAACTTTCAGAGTCCTGGCTGAATTTTTCCACCAGGGGGAAATATATTCTGAAAAACTTCAAATGAAAGGATTCATCTGTTTCAGCTGAGGAGCCAGAAATATATTTTGTCGCCAAAGAATCCAGGCTACCTTTAGTCTATCATCCTTGTGCACGAGAACAGGGACAAGCAACAGCCTCTTTTTTTGAGGGAGCTTTGCTGGAGAGTGTGACTAGGAAACTAATGGGATGAGATTAGAGACATTTCTCGTCTCTCACAGGTAGACACTCCCTCAGCTAGTGCTGAGTAGGCAGATAAGCCTGTTCCAGACCTGAAATGGCATGGCCTCATTAGCAGAATAAGGAGTGCAAATTAATACAGGCAGTCCTGCCGCTCACTATGGCCTACTTGCTCCGATTCAGCCCCATGCCAGCCTCAGCTCTACGCTCTTACAGTTCAAGGCTGGCCACAAACACCTTGTTTAGAAAAAGAAAATGAACGCTTCTGTCTGCCTGCAAACCGCCTTTTGAACATGTTCACGGCTTGCTGGCCACCAGGAGGGTGAAAGGGGCTCGGAAACTTGAGGTGTCATTTCCATTCATTTATGTTAGCGCACAAGCTACTATCTGCGGAACCAAATACTTGAGTATATTAAAAAATGGTTTACTAATTTGGAAGCGGGCTTAACAGTTATAAAACAGAACATCAAACAAAGCTTGATTCAGTCAGATATTTAGTTTTTACATTAAAAAAAACCACTTAAAAGACACCATTAGAGATAAAAAAATTAAGAGGAAGACCAAAATGATCCAAAGTTTCAGTTCAAAGAACTTTTCAGCAGTTAAATCACATCTCCAATTAAAAAAAAAAAGTGTTCTCCATAATATCAAAATAAGTAAAAAAACAAAAAAAAAACAAAACAAAAAAACCAGACAGTGACAGCTTCAAACAGCCCCCATAGATTCAGGGTTGGCCGAGACAGATACTTGAACCTTGCACACAGGAATCGGCGATACTGGTGCCGAATCCTCGGCTGAAGCCACGCTGCTGCCCCCAGCGCAGTCTGCTGCCGCTAAACCGCAAAGCTCCTTCAAACGGGGGCTTACACAGGGACACCCCTGGAGAAAGCTGCTCAGTATGCCAAAAAAAAAAAAAAAAAGTTCGATACCAATATCTCTACTTCGCCATTTTAGAGAAGCAAATTTTGCGGCTGGATCGAGCCTCGCAGCAAGCTGACACTCGCCACACCACCGGCCCGTCCGCCGCACGACGGGCAACGCGCGCCCGGCACCCGCCCTCCCCCTCTGCGCCCGCGGTCCCGCGGCTGCCGGGCGCAAGGAGAACTGCCGCAGCTCGCCACAGCGGCCCGGCCTCGCCGGGCGCGGCCCCGGCCGCCAGGCTCCGGGCCCGGCGCGCCTCCCCAGGCGAACGGGCGGGCCCACGGGCGGAACGGCAGAGCTGGAGGCACGCCACCCGCGAAGGGTGGGCAGCCGCCCGCGGGCGTGGGGCTTCCCGGCTGGCCGCGGCCGCCAGCAGCAGGGTGAAGGAGGGCGCTTCAGCTCCCCTCCTCACCCTCCGCCCCCGAGGAGCTGCTCCTCGGAACCCCTCCCACCGCCCCCACGGGGATCAGCCGGGATGAGGCGGGGGGCAGAGCGGGGCGCCCCCAGGGACAAGCAGGCCGCGCCGCACCGAGTCGGGACCCCCTCGTCCCCACGGAGGACCGGGGGTTCCGGGGCCCCCCGGGCCGCCATAGCCGCAGCTCGGCGGGCGGGGGCTGAGGAAGGGGGGGTGGGGGGGGGACACGACGCGCGCGGGGATTCGCGCGGGGGACTCACGCGGGGCGCGGGCTGCGGGCTGCCGCCAGGCGCCGGAGATTTGCCTGCTGCCGCCTTTTGCCGACCGCCCCTCCGCCACCAATCCCGGCCCTCGGCGGAAGCCACCGCCCTGGCCAATGGAAGCGCCGGTCGGAGGAAGGCGCGCTGCTATTGGCCCACCGGCGGGGAGAGGCCCGCCCAGAGCGCGCGCGCGCGGGGTGTGAGGCGGCGCGGTGGGCTCGGGGCCGCGATGAGGCGGCAGTGCGGCCCGTCCGCCGGCGGGGTGGCGGGTGAGGGCCGAGCCGGGCCCCGGCCCCGGCCCCGGCCCCGGCCCCGGCCCCGCCGCCCCGCGCAGCCGTGCTGCGGCCGAGGGGCGGGCAGCGCGGCCCGGCTCCCCTTTGTTCGCCGGTACCGGCCGGCTGGGACTCGTAACGAACATCGTGTGGCGGGGCAATGGGGGATCGCCGTTCGACCGGCGTTGTGCGGGCGTCGAGCTGTCCGCGGAGGGACGGCCGCGCCTCCGCGTGAGGAGGGCTCCGGTGCCGCCCCGCCATCGGCGCCCCTGGCAGGAGGCTGCGGGGCGGCGGTGGGCGCGCACCGCGTGAGCCCGGGTGGTGCGGGGCGGCCGCTCCGGGGGCCTGAGCGGGCCGAGGGACCCGCGGGCGGTGCCGCAATGTCCAGCGCTTGCAGATTTTCTTTTCTACCTGTGATTATGGCGGAATAATTACAATCCCTGGATGTGATCGTGTTCTCGTTAGCTCTGCTGTAAACTCGGTTAAATAGCTGAGAGTCCCTGAAACTGCTCTCCGTTTACAGCAGTAATAACAGCGTGGCGCGGGTCGCTGCTTTGCGCTGTAACGAAAAGGATTGCGCAGAATAGAAAATGAAAAAGAAATACACCTCTCGGTTCTGGGCTGTGCTGTAGCCACTGACCAACAGTGGGCAGGACCAGGAAAAGAGACTATGCACTGGAATTCGGTTTTGCTGTTGTTTAAAGTGGTGGGGTTTTACTGAAGTCAATGCGGTTGCATGTTTGTAAATAAAAGAATTTAGCACTTTTTGTCCTTTATCCATTTTGGTCATTTCTTTTTAATTTAAGAATGTAAAAATTGCACTTTATTAAAGGCTCGCTCTCCTGCATTTCATAATGCATAGATCTCGTTCACTAGAATAAGAACTATAATACTCTTGTTTATTGCATACTTCATGTAGAGATATCTAACTGCACCCCTCGGTAAATAACAGCCAAGCCTGGGGTTGCCAAAGGTACAACATTGTCCCTTGGCTATTACCTTATAAAAAGCTGCGCTTAGGTTAACAAAAATGCTAAAAGTAGAAACAGGTTCCACCACCTTTGCTAACTTGTGTCGCCTCCTCTTACACAGTTTAGGAGGAGGGTGCACAAGGAGAGTGGCTGAGCTGCTTTGGTGTTTTTGGGGGGGTTTGTGTTGAGGGGTGTGGGTTTTTTTCTAACAGTTGTTCTAATTTGCACTTTCTGTTAAGAGTGCTAATAAGCCAGTGCAGCAGCTTGAGATTTAGCTAAGTACGCCGACTTTCAGTAATTTCAGTTAAGGGTGACAGCATTTAAAAGCAGATTATAGCAAACATGAATTAAATGAGGGATAATGACAAAATAATGCAGGCCAAATTCTGTTCTTTCTTTTATCCCTGTAATCTTACAGAAGTTGGAAGGGCAGCGTAGACATTCATGAACGCAGGCTTGTCCCAGTGTTAATGACAGGCACCGTCATTCTAAATGAACTTCTTGGGACAATCTTACCTGCAGTCGTTTCTGAATACCGTATTGAACCGTGAAATACTTTTTCAAATTATATTTGCAAAATACCTTGTTTGTGTCTGTTACAGGTTGCGTATTTAGCTCTGCTGCTTCCTAGCCAGGTCAGGGTTTCATCTGACCTCCTTGGCCTCTCTGCATTGGAGTTGTCGTCCTGCGGAACGCCCAATCATCACCGTTTCTGTACAGCTCCCATTATCGGCATTCCTCTGTCAGTCACATCCATACTTCCCTTCTCCCCATCACGTAGGTTGCATTCATACACAGTGAGAAAACCGTTTCATCATATCTTATGATCTAGACCCTGTCTAGCTGTGCTTTCTCTCCCTGCAATGTCTCAATTGATCTTGGTTCCAACACCTAAAATCATTTTCATGTAGACCCAGGTCATTTATCTACCTTGATCACTTGTTCCTCTCCATTTCCTCCTTTCTTATTGATCCAAACGTGTTGTGCTGTCTCGTGCTCTTTCCAGTGATTCTGGTTCTCCATCATGTCAAATTTACATTTATTTGTTCTCACGAGCATAACTGCACTTGTAGTATAATCCAATATTGTCTCTTATTTTATTGTCCTACTCTTTTAGTCTGCCAGAAATGCCAGCTTTGATGCTCGCCTTCATTTATCTCTCTAAAAAAGGCTTTTTACCTTCTTGCTTCTCCTCTCTTTAAGAAGGAAATTCAGTCAAATTGGCTATGACTTTCCTCATACGAATATCATCTCAAAAGTCACCTCTTCACCAATGTCTTTCTTCATGTACATCCTCACAGGGCAGTGACAGATCACGCATACCATTTCCACTATGTTTCCTCAGTACTTGCTTCAGTATCTCTAGCTTATTTTTGCTTTATTCAGAACGAATGTAGGTAAAGGCACAGCTTCCGCTTTGCTTCTGCACAGCTTCTGTGCCTTTGCTGCAGCATGAGACTCTCCTCCTTTTCTGTTGGCTTGGGTAAGCAGAAATCCCTTCTTCGCTGTTGGGGCAGAGAAGGCTCCACCTGCTCATTGAACACTCGGCTTCCAGTTCTAACAATGCACCAAGGTAGGAACTTCTCAGAAGGAAAGAGAAGAAATTCCATACTAACAAAGCAGCATGTCTAATGCTCTGCAAACCAAACTGCTGCGCTGTCTTCTCCTGTGGCTTTACCTCTAGGTTGAATCTGAAGGATGCGAAGCCACATGACAAGCCAGGCCCATGCAGAACATTCCTCACGGCTGACAAGAAATTGCCGAAGCCCACCTCGGGCAGCTCGCCAAGAAGGGATACGAACATTGCCATGCGACTGCATCCACTGCTGCCTGAGTCTGCAGCTGAATCTCACTTTTTGTATCTGCTGACAGATCTAAAAGAATCTGTGCTGGCACTAGAGCACATCTATTCACCTCTTCCTGGGTCACTTAAACTAGTGGAAGTCTCCCTGTGTTTGTACTGTCCTCCAGCCTCGGAAGAAAGATAAGGAAGATCCAGGAAGATAATTGATGGACGTACCCAGCACAGACAGAGGTAGGAGATCCTTACATCCCCTTGCTGCCAAGAACATTGGCTCATAAATCAGAAACTTAGCAACAGAAATCAGAAACTACTTAGAAATGAGCAAACAAAAGTGGTTATTGCCCTGGTGGTGTTAAAAATATATATATAGCTTTACACATATATACAAAATCACATTTTAATGATAGTATAGACTGTTAAATGCATTATTTGGTCTTCATTAGCCTAAATGCCACATGCTTTCCAACTTTTAATTCCTCTTTTTGTTAGGCAATATGATTCTATGGCAATTTTTTCTCTCTTTAGCACCAGGTTGAGACAAATCTCTTCATGCTATTGTGCCCTTTAGGAATACTGTCAAATTCAATCACTCAGGACTCACGAGTCTTGCACTAACATGAAGAGATTGATTTGAAAACCATGGGACTAAAGTCCTTTTTTCTGTTTTTCATTTTCCATTTCCATACCTCAACCATTTCACAGGAAAGCTGAGATTGCCAGCTTTTCTCTCACATGCAAATGAGCACTTCCCGATGCTACTCGGCCCTAGAATAATGCGCTCGGATGTGGCAGTGACCGTCTCTGCCAGTATTTTCTGATCGGTTATATCTGAAATGTCAAGAATTACTGTGGTGTCAGAAAATATACCAGAATAAAGCAGCCTCTACAGCCTATTTAAAGGGAGTTAAAAATAGCTATAAAAATGACCTCGGGCAAAGATGCAGAGGAATTCTTGACCTTTTATAAACTGGGTCTCATTCAAACAAAGTATGTTTTAATAAAATCAGTAGAAGACATATGCCTAAGAATAAGGAATGTGGGCTCTCCTGCGCAATGGAAGTTCGAAAATGACTGATGAGTCAGCTGATGAGATTGCTGTAGCAAAAAGGGTTCAAGCAAACCTTGACTTATAGACAGAGTGCAGATGTTAATGGCAGCAATTTTTACCTGTATGTCCAAATTGCCAAGGGTGATTAAGGCATGGTGCGCACGGTTCTGATGCTCACATTGCAAGACGGATACCGAAAAAATGAAGTGAGTATAGACAGGAGCTAGAGTGATCTGAAGTCAGAGAAAATGCCGTGTAACTGAAGAACTAAAAATCTCAACCTACCCACTGGATCAAAAAGGTTGAAAGGTTAGTTGATAACAGTGTATACATATATGCACAGGAAAAATTACTGAATATAAGGGCCACTTGAACCTACCAAAGAGTGAAATAAGAAGGAATAATGCCTAGTAGCTGGAATCAAGCAAATTAAAATAGCATAGTCTTCAGTACCTAATTCAGTACCCCTGACAATACATAATCCTTGGAAGAAACAGTTAAGGGCTGTGGTTGATCCTTGGCTCTTGATGTCTTCAGACTAAGACTAGATGCCTTCCTGGGAAGCGCAGGCGAGCCAAACACGGGCTGCGTTCTGTTAAGAGTACAGCAGGCGCAGTTCAGGATTAAATACAGTTGCCTAGAATTTACAGGAGATCAGACTACACACTCCCATAGTGCCTCTTTTCTAGACTTCATAAAGCAATTCTATAAAAACTATCCAAAACCTCTATAAATAATTCTCTTCCTTCTGCCACCCCAGGTGTAGCTTTCCTTTCCATGTACGCCTTTTCTGTATTTGACTAGCCCGTCCCGCTTGCACAGCACTGTGGCCAGAAAAGTATTGCGGACGGGTAACAGGGAGATGATGGCACCCACTTTTTCTCCCAGTTGCGGAGATTGCTCAGCGTCTGTCAGAGGAGTTTCTTAAGCAGCGTCCCCGGCCCATGCCGTTATTTGCCCTCTAGGAGAACGCGCTTCATCCAGCTCAGCGCTCTCTACCCAAATCCAGAACTTCCACGCTCTGCTGCTGCAGTTGCGGGCTCGGCTTGTCAAATGTGGCTCAGCAAATGATTGAGACTACAGCCAAAAGCAAAGCAAGATAGCCGCTCTGAGGCTGTGCCTCTGAGACTTTTTCAGCCTTCAGACAAAATTAAAATAGACAAAAATCAAAGCTTTCCTCAGCAGCAACAATCTATTTAAAGTCACTCAAATGTTCTTATATTTGCTGCAGCTTTGGGGATTGCTTAGAGCCTAATGGGTATACTGGGCTTGGCCAAACTGGTACCCGCGTAACTGAGGGGAAAACTGGCATCTTACGGGTATGAGCCGAGGGCTTTCCCTTTCCCCAGGTTGTATATTGCCCTTACCTGCGGCGTCTGTCTGAACGTAGAGTTACAATTGTCTTTATTTTTCTCTATACTTTACCAACATACAAGGTTTTTCTCATGGTTAAAGAAGAGATTCTGTTCTCCTAATAGATATGTAGATAACACTGGGCTTCTGCTCCGCTATCTGACATAAGGCTGAATCTGGTAACCTCACTTACTGAATAATTGTGTTGTCTTTGGGAATACTCACACATGTAAAATGAGCAGGACTTGGCCCTTTGGTCATATTTTTGTAATAAAAGATAAAATGAGATTTTTAGGCAACTGCAACTTATGACCATAATATTTATGAGGCTGTCAGGACTGCACTGTAAAAATTCATATTATTTAATTCTTCACTCTGACACTAAAGCATCATTTCATTTATATGCAAATAAGAACATACTCTACTGCTGTTTCTTCACTGAAGAAGCTGTTTGAATTATTCACATTTTATTAATAAAGCTTCATAAATAAGTATTTTTTCTACTCAATTGGTGGTGGCCAGGGGAGAGAATCTATTTATCAGACTTTGTTATTATGAGCTTCATAACAAAATATGAAGATTTATGGAGGACATAATTAGACGTTATGTGATTGTAATGGAAACATTGGGTTATCCAGATGAAATACTCTTTTCTTTATGCATTTCTCCTTGGTAGAGGCACTTTCTGGAAAACTGACTAAACCCATCCCTATCACTAAGTTCCAAGAACAGCCTGTGAAAGGAACAGAGCAATTTAATACCTTTTTTTGATCATACACACTGAAATAATTTTGGATAATGAAAAGATGCCTAAGGGAGACTACAAGGAACGCCAGGAAGAAGTCCGCGGTGAAAATGCTGTGCCTCCTCTGGGCAGAGGTGCTGCTCTGCACATGTGGGATTAACTGTGTGTATGGCAGAACAACCGCAGCCTGAAACTGCCTGGCCCTTAAACCATCATTTAAGTGTCCAGCATTTAATGTTCCCTTCAGGTACAAATCATAGTCAGAAGACTCCCATAGTGAACTCGGTTCTGCCCGTGCTGTGAATGAGGCTGCCTACGGGGCTGAGCCCCAGCACTGAGCCCTGGTTCGGGACAGCCGGGGCTGCAACCTCCTGATGGGTTTAGGCAGAACAGGGATGTCCTGATGCTCTGCTTAGCCAAAACAGAGTGACAGAGCACTGGAACAGGCTGCCCAGAGATGTTGTGGAATCTCCTTCTCTGGAGATATTCAAAACCCACCTGGATGCATTCCTGTGCAACCTGCTGTAGGTGAACCTGCTCTGGCAGGGGGGTTGGACTACATGATCTCCGAAGGTCCCTTCCAACCCTGACCACTCTGATTCTGTGAAAACATCAGCTTCTTCATGTGTGCAGCACGGGGACTTTAGGGACCCAGCTATTTTCTTCAGCAAAATCACAGCAAGACATAGATACTAACATGGCTAAAAGAAGTTTCTGTAAATTGCTTTGCCTGAGTTAGGTCCGCATACTGCAGTTAAAATAGGCACTTTTTGAAATACTGGCACTGAATTCTCCCTGTGGAGTTGAAGTGTGAGACACAGAGCAATATAGCCATGAGATGTCCTGTGCTAGTGCATAATAGCACCTGAGTGCCTATAGATAACTTAAAACAATGAAAAATGAAGGGGAAAGGGCTGGATGTGAAATACCTGCTGAGCATTACAGCTCAGCCCCCAGGGTTTCATTACTGTATGCTGTAATCCAAGTGGAGTTTTAATCCCACCCACAGCACCTCTGAAATTCACCACAGCAAATCTACTGTAAATTAGAAGTAGTCGAGTACCTCTAGGCTGCCTGGGCTTCTGGAGAGACCTGAAGATGTTTTGTGGGAAAAGTTTCTGGCTTTTATTTTGCCATTGCCCATTGGATATGGACTGATTTTAGTGTTTCTCTGGAAGCAAGTCCATGGAGCGTGTCTTGTGGAAGTTCCCAACATCTCAAAATAATCAAGACTGAGAAACTAGCCTGTAATTGTATACGTGTCTGTTCTTGAATCATTTTTTTTGCATGTAAAGTAAGGCTCTGCGAGCCGCTATATTGGACTTCATCCAACCGAGTACTTAAGTATGTACATAACTTTAAACAAACGCGTAACCTTCTTGAAGGCACCGAACTGGGTTGTGCGCTGCTGTTAGCAGCACGCGCTAGCTAGACAGGCCCCTGTGTGTTCAGAAGGGCGGCAGGGAGCGGTCCTCAGTAACAGCTTGCAGCTACTTGGAAGGATCACGGTTTGGTTGACACAATCAGGGAAGCAAACGATGTTCCAAAAATTTTCAAATTTGCATAGTCATTATGGAGAAAGATGCATACCTAATGCTGGTCAGAGCAAAAGTTAATCATGTGCATTAATTCTGTAAAAATTTACACATGATCAGGTATTTAGAATTACAAAATTCCTCAAAACAACCCCACTTTTTATGCTAGCTTCTACAACCACAGATTTTATTTTCATTCATTTTGATGACTTTGAGTAAGTCCTAAAAGCATTACACCTAAAGGACTCACTGCATTCATTTTTTGCAGAAGAATCACATTGTAGCACTGTAACTTTCAATTCTGGAGTTTAATTTTAAAAAAAAGTCATTACAGTAATTATTTTCTGGAGATTCTTTAATCTTCCGCCTGTTGAATACAAGTAAAACTTTTAGACAACAGTGGAATGCTGATATTCCTTTAACAGTATGTATTTGCTGCCTATTCACGATATTATTCACAATTATTCACAATAAGCAGAGTCAAAACAGAAAGTAAAACAAGTACAAAGGTCTGTTTTGCTGGCATGCCTGTGACAGCATTGTAGCCAAGAAGAACAAATTTTTAAGTCTACAGACATCTGATGTGCAAAAAAAAAATTTCTCTTTGAATATAGACTCAAATTCTAACCCCTAGGACATTTTATGAAGCTTTATTTACAAAAAAAAAAGAGTAGTAAGCAGAGTAGAAAAAATTCTTGAAGTGCATGCTAATTTTGGTATGTTTGATCCCCCATGGCTGAAAATTGAAAACAAAATCAGCTTGTATATCATGTAGAAAATAAAGTTCTAGACTATTTGCAATATTCTGGTACAGCTAGAATTAAAAGTACAGATGAGTTCAGAAAATGTGCATGCAGTATTCTTCAATTACGTAGTTAAACCTCCTGAATTCAGTAAATATGGAATCTGGAGGCGTGAGTTGTCACCCACACATCACATCATTTTGTAGGCCTGAGTGGAAGGGATAAGTTGCATATCCAAAAATTCATAAGCTTTTCCTTCTTCTCCACTCCGGGTAGAGGACAGATGCTAATTTTCACTACTGAAATGAATGGGAATTTTACTCCTAGCTCTGCAAAGGGAGGAAACCCAGGGATATTAATATGATTTTTTTTTTTTTTGAAGCGGTTACACACATTCAGACTTGCCAGGGCTCTGAGGCCACTAATGGCCCTGATCATCCCTCACTGGCCCCACCTGGGCCCGCTCCCTACCCTGCCCAGGGCCCTGTTTCAGCCCAGATGGGGCCATCAGTCTGTGCTCTGGTGATGCTGTAGTGGTGCTGGTCTTCAGCTCCTCGCAGCCCTGACTGGTCATGGGCTCAACCCATGGGCTGATGTCCTGACCCAGCCTTGGGCTGTCCCTGTGCCCAGGGAGGTGCCAGGTGGGTGCTGGGGGCTGTCCCTGGCTCCCCCCTGCCATCTCAGCTCTGTGGCTGGTGCAGTGGGATGAGCCCTGGCTGGTGAGGTCCTCCTCACCTGGGGATCCCTCCCAACTGCCAACACTAAGAGAGCTGCCGGCCTTTGATGTCTGAGGAAGAAATCCAGCACTCATCATCTTGGTTCTCCATTACTCTCTCCTCCATTACAGAGACAGTCTCCATGAAAGCCTTCCAGGTGGGTAGGTCTTGACCTGCGTGCTTCCAGCCTGGCAACTCTCTTTGTGCGTAGCTATATGTGCTCCTGGTTCAAAATCCCAGGTTCTTTGGCCAAAGGCAGCAAATATAGACATTTAAACCAGACACCGTATATCCTAGTCTAGGCAACTAAGTAACCTGATTTTTAGGCTCTCCCAGCCCAGCAGAAAATCAGAACAATTACTTAGTCTGGGTTGTGATATACTTGCAGCTCGCTTCTGTTGCCTTCAGTTTTTCCTTGGGGCAATGATACTAAAATCTGAGGAAAGCAATTAATTTCTTGCAATCTGCCCATACTGAGAGTAGTTGTACCTCTAAGTCAGCTGTCTCCAATACTACTGTGGTGCCTACCAGTTACTGTAGGGATAATAGTTATTGAACTTGGACATATAACCATTTGTTTCTTTTTTTTTTTCTTTCACTAAGAGGAGAGGATAACGTGCCTTGTAAAGGCATTATTTAAAATGTGTACTGGTGCACTGCAGAGCTTGTTCTGTATTAAATTCCAAGGATGGATTCTCTTGTGAGTAGTTTGCTGCAACTTGACCGATTCATTTATTTTTAAAGAAAATTGTCTGATTTTTTTTTCCTTTTTTCTTTACTCTCAGCTACAGGTAATGAAATGAAAACTAGCTTCATTGTTATGATATGAAAAACTACAATGAGTTGACTCGCCTAATTACGTGAAAAGGTGGTAACTTTTGTGAGCTGGTAGAGGAAAATGTTGACGTTTACCGTGGCTCCTGTCCCTTGGGAGAGGCGTAGCGCTGTGTCAGGGCACATCAGAAGGCCCTTCTCAGGCTCTAGCACAGGGAGGACAGTGACATGACGGTGTGGGATGGCTGTTCTGTTTCTTCTCCTCCCCGCATGGGAAAGCGTGCTGTGTTTCTACTGTGACCTCTGGCAAATAAGTGGGAGCTGTGCTTTCCTTGTTATCAAGTTACATCTTTGGGTGTCTGAGACAAGCCCTCTCCAGACAGAAGAGGAACAGTACCAAGTAGCACGTATGGCTGCATCTGGAATAGGCAGGACAGTCATCTAAAAACAAAAAATGAACTTTTTTGAGCCCTCAAATGTCATAATTCTCTAACGTTCCTCTAAGCATAGAAACTCATCTAGAAAACTTCATTATGTCACATTGTCTTGCCTGTATCTGGTTGCCTGCTCTCTGCTGTAGTATGTTTTTGCAGGGTGGCATTTAGTGCATTAGTTTTTCCAAAAGTCACACCACACAACACCATTTTTGGAGTTTGTGGATCTCTTTCATACCCTCTGTGAGAAAATATTTCAGCACTGCGATTTGGTGTGGGCATGCTCCAAGTAGAGGGTCTGGCTGTGCACGAGCTTTCCAGGGCAGAATTTTGATGACTACGTTCTGACTTTTATTTTTGTTCTTCACTCTGTGGTATGCAAACCACAGGACCATATGGCCCAGCTAGAGAAATGTGCAGACTGGTTATGCAACTGCTTCCTATTATAGCTACAAAATACAGAAACGATGAGTTAAATGGATCAAAAATAAGGTCAATGTTCAAGAAAGTAGCAAGCCCCAAACACTTACCCGTGAAAACTGAAATATTGTTGTCCAACAGGCATTTCTAAAACATTTAATATTAAGAAGGCACCTGAAAATGAATTTAATTCATGAGTAACACAGGGAGGTACTCCAGTTCTTTTGGCTAACTGAAAATGGACTTGCTATGAGCATCCCTGACAGGGGAATGAGGGCAGCAACGGTGGCTGTTCATACTTCGTCCATAGGAGTTGTCAGCTACCCAGCGGCTAGCACATGTATTCCTCAAGCATGAGGTGCTGAGATGTTACTGGTTTGGGTACAAATGTGGTAGTAAACTGATGTTTGTGCAAGTCCATGGCGCTCTTCAGATGTTGCTCACTGTCACAGCAATCATCTCCTTTATTCTCTCTTTTGTCCCTCTGTTTACTGTAAATAAAAGGAAGTCACTCAGAAACAGCTATTATTATAAGAAGTTTGAAAACAAATGGGAAAACAGTAGGACTGGATGGAAGGATTGAGAAAAGTGATGTTTTTTTGGCCAGCAGAAGCAGCTTAGGAGCAGTTTTATAAACAATGCTGGCAAAACTGTAACAGAGAACAGAGTGGAGAATAGTGCTAATCAGGGGGGGAAACTCAGAGGAACATTCCAGCTTTAATTTGGAGTTGCTGGGGAAAGCTGAGAGGTCTTCATGTTTGTCCTAGTTACAGGGATCTTTAAGCTGTTGTGGAAGCATACAACTTAGCAGGGTGTCTTCCTTCAGACATTTATGAGTGAGGGAAAAGAAATAAGGCAACTGTAATGGTAATGCCCCCCTCCCCTACAAACACTGCCATTCACGCCAGAAGAAAGGCTGCTAGGTTACTCCATCACAATCCCCATTATGTTCAATATTCTTGTAGCCACAGGCTTTGTGTCCTAACCATTCCCTCTCGACTTTGAAAACCCAATTTCCTCTTGTTTTTACCCAAAATACACTCTTTGGACACAGTTAGGGGTATTCTGTGTTGTAGGTGGCCTGTTTATCCCAGGGCACTCTCGCATAGCATTTACCAACGGGATCTTATTCTCCACTGACTTTATCTGCATTTGTATATACACAATGCAAACAAAGCTGTGTGTAACACAGTCTTACTTGATAGCGTTTGGTACCCACGCAGCTCCGATGAAAGTTACTTCCTAAGGAGAGAGGGAATGGAAACTCAAGCCTTTAGATGAAAAGGTAGTCTGGAGAAAATCCATGGAGGAAAACAAGGAGAGACATTTTGAACAGATCCCAAAATCAATGAAGAGCTGGTAGGGATAGCTGAAAATGAAAATGGTCATATTTTTACATTAAAATTTGCCTTAAGTGGATTAATTTTAATGTTTCTGCTGGGTGCTTATATTGAGAACCATTAAAGTCAAAATACAAGCATTTCAAATTAGGAAAGCAAAAAGCTTCAATGATAGCTTTAAATAATCAGATTTCTTAATGGGAGATTTCAGTGAGGATGAAATTGTGGTAGAAAAATAGATAGCTAAAGCAATGAGAGCAGTAATACGCAGCCACAGGAGATACAGGGAGAGGAAGAAAGCCAGGGTCAAGGATGAAGTCAGCATGACAGACAACAGAGACAATCATTAGGTCGGAACAGAGCAAAACAAAAGAAGAGAATGAGCAGTGCATGTATAATATATGTGATAGGCAGGGCCAAATTCTGCCTGAGCTTACATCAGTACAACTTCATTGGCTAAATCCTCTTAACACAATGCCACTTTCAATATGGCCTAACAATGTACATGCAGCCTTTTATTTAAATCAATGCACAGGGCTAAATTTTCCACTCTCTTATGCTGTTTCTAGGCAATTGTAACTTCACTGTTCCACTGTTGTTACTATTACGGTCCTTTAGATACTGCTGAATTTCTTGTCCTGTGTATCTTCTATGAGTAAACATTTACCTGTTTCACATTTGCTTTCTGCTTTAGCAAGATTAAATTCTTCAAATTAAAAGATCATTTTAGGAAAGCATGATACTGTACACTGTTGCTTGAACAGTATACTATTTTATGCGCATTTTAAAACTACAAGTTCTGTGTACATTCTACCCATCAATGCTCATTTTAAAATACTTAGGTTTTTTTACATTTTCCATATTTTGGCATCAGTGGTGTAAAAAGGAGTAACAAGAGGAGAATCCAGCTCCCAGAATCAATAAGCAGGAAAACTGACTTTGCTTGGAACATTTTTCTTACCGTATCTTTTATACTTGTAGCATTTATGTTATTTTTGAAGTTGTCACTGATGTGAGAACAGGTCTTTGTTGGTTGTTTTTTTTAATCTAACACCTGGTTTTGCACACAAGTAAAACTGTGCCCGCCTAACTGCTATTATAGTTTATGCGCGTGTGTGTGCACACAAGGCTTTACTACTCTAAAACCAGAAGAAACTGCAGCCATTTATGTTTTTAAACTCTAGTTCTTTTATTCTTCTTGTTTGGCAGAAAACTGCTACAGCTGATTTTACAAACAGCCAAACAAAACCAGCAAGCCTTTCTAAGCCCACCCCTCCCACAATGAAGTGACTGGTGTGGTTTCAGTCTTTGCCCCAACTCATGGCCACAGGAAACTTTGCCTCCAACTTCTACAGTTTAAAATAACAATTTAAAAGAACGTAAATCTCTAAAAGCTGCCAACTCCCCACCGCAAAACTCCAGGCTTTAGCTACGCTTATTTAAGTATATTTTATTCTAGTTTAGCATTATAGACAAACTGTATTTACTCCTTGTTTACATCAGTGTAACAGAGGTAGAATTAACCCCTCAGTTCACCAATTAAGGAGGAGCAGCAGCGGTACCGTCTGGTGTTTTCCATGTGCCTACCACACTTGCAGCTCTGAAGAGCTACCAACACAAGAACAAAGATCTGCAGTTCATAAGAAAACTGTTCCATACCCCCATACAGAAGAAGAAAGCAATACATACAAAGAAAACTGTGCTGTAGCCTGCACGGCGGCATCCCTGGCGGAGGTATGCCAGGCTCCCAGGGGGCTGAGGGAAGCGGTTCGGAGCCCCCAGCAGACAGCAGCGCTGGGGCCCCCACACCAAAGCAGTCCGTCAAAGAGAGAAATTTTATACTGAAAGGAAAGTAATACATATATCACTTAAGGCATCTAGCTTAAAATATTAAAAAGGAGGACAGAACTATGGAAAGGGGGGTTCTTTTAGAAAATTGCCCATGGACTGTATTTTAATGTTCTGAAGCTGTTCCCTCCAGCTATTTTATACAATACCCAGTTTTCTCCAGTTTCAGAAGTACTAATGATTCGATGGATGCAGAATCACAGAAAGCTCCTGAACTCGGCTTATGCTCCCCTCCGCTGCCTTGAAGTCCTATTTCCAGCTAGTGTTTTAGAACTGTAGAGCGTTGCAAAGGGGCAAAAATCCCTCTGCAGTGTTAACTGTTGCCTTCTTTGAAAGGAATTCATTTTAAAGCAGAGAAATTGGATGTATGTGATTGAAATATTTTGTCTCTTTTTCCTGAGAACAGGTAGATTATTAACCTAGAAGCTTGGTTTAATGCAACAATTACAGTAATGAAATGCAGCATCTTTTGTGTTTAGTGTCAGGTTTTTTCGTATCTTTTCCAATATTTCTGTAGATATTTCGTGTGGGTTTTGATGTTTAAAATAGCAGTTACCTGAAATGTTATGAATATCCAATAGAAATTTGGCAAGTAGCAAGCCCCTCTCCCCAATTTAATACGAGGATAGTTCTTTTCTAATCCTTTCCAAACACATGGCCAACAGTTCGTAGTATAATGTTAAAATATAATATAAAAATAACGTTTCATGCAAATTTCAACTATGTATGACTTCAGATACATGTTGCATACTGTCTAGCTACATAAATCATTGTGGTAAAGATGGCTTGTTTTTATGACCGCCACAAATAACATTGCCAAGATTTCCACTATTAAAATAAAACTAGGAAAAATGTAGATAACGCAAAAATATTGCTGAAATAAAAAAAAAAAATTCTGCACCTGCAAAATCTCATTTTAATGCCTTTTTCTGCAAGACTGTTCTGAATGAATTAGAAATTACTAAAACATTGTTGAATCATAGCCATGTTCTGCTGAAATTTCACCATAATCGGAATATTCCACTTGGAGAAACCACCTTTGCCCAAGGTTTTGGTGGAAAGTCTCAAAACAATTGGATATTTTAAAAGAGAACCAGTCTGAGGTATTAGAATTTTACCAGGATGAAAACTCTATTTTTCTACCAGCTCTAGGTGGAAGTACACCTCTTATTTCTTCATTCCACTACTTTAATTCCTGTGTCACGTTGATGGTGATCAGGGTTTTCCACTAGCTTTTACGTATCTGTCCTCTGTCAGCAATGAAAACTGTCCTCTTAGTCTGGAGAATAGACCTGATTCTGTCCTGCTCCACTACGTCATCTGAAATGGTCTTCAACAGAAAGATGGCAATTTTAACAAATTAAAGCACAGTCTTATTAATGTAAATTTCTCAAGCATCACCTTGAATTTGTACCAAACCATCCAAGTGTAACAACAAAGCCAACTAAACTGCCTAGCAGTAGTGTCGCGTATCTTAAAATCTTACCCTTCTCCTACTGTGTTGATAACACCTGTGGGCTTCCCAGAAATCAACAAAGGAATCACTAGTTATAACAGTTAAAAATAAAGTTATGCCTTACTACCAGGGAAGTGAGGCAGCAGTTACTGGGAAATTACTGCGAGTCCTTGAAATTCCTTGTATTTCAGTGGCATATTCTACAACAGTTTAATTGGCAGGAAAGGAATAATGGTTAAAACACTTATTTTGGGTTGGCCATGCAGCGGTGGTGGTCTCAAAGGGGGAATTCCCTAAGGTAATTGCTGTAGATGTTTTTGCTCTTAGAGCTATACGTACTAGTTCATGTGTCTGCTTATAATTCTAGGTTTCCAATGTATGTTGATTTGTATTTAGTGCTGGAGGCATGTTTAATGTTCTCAGTGTCAGACAGCAAAGACGGGGCGACACCCAAGCTCTATTTTCAACCCTTGAAATGTGCACAGCGCACACCCCATGAGCTAATGACAAAGCAGAAAGTCTCCGTGAAAGACCACTGCAAATTCCCCCAGTCTTTGTGAAACAGATGACAAGAAGCAGTAGTAATGACTGTATCTTAAAACCTTGGAATCTATTTGGGAAAATAAGAATTTACTTTTGAAACACAAAATACTTGTGAGTAAATGGGACCAGATCTTCCTTTGGGAACTGACGGATGTGGGTGCTGTCAAACCCAGGGAGACAGGATCTAGATGCCTCTTCCAGGAGTCTCAGCCACTCTCGGAGCCCTTCTCTATGCTTCTTCCTCTTTTTCTTTCTTTGCTGAGTAAACCTCCTCCACCGAGCTGATGTCCGCTGTTGTGTTGCACGGTTGTTATTGTGGTGATAGATCTCAGCTCCATCACAATAGCTGCCTTGAGTCTCTTTGCTCTCCTTTGGCATCTGGAAAGCAGTGGTTAGATGCACAGAGCAGAGCTTTCAGCTGCAGCGTCCTGACTGGCAACACAATAAATACGTGCTCTGAAATTGCATGAACACTGGGCTGATGTCTTAACGCTTTAGTGCACTGCTCTTGCTCACGCTCTGTTTTTTTTTTAATTACTATTATTTCTATTGAATACTGTGAGTTTATCTAAGTTGATCCTAAAGTTCTGTAGATCTATATTCTGTACCTCATGCACTGGTGGTTAAGATTCTTCCCCATACGTATGTAGTAGCTGGGAGGAATAGCTTGGCACTGTGATTTTTTTGGTGTTTTTTTTTAAAGGAGATTTATCCTAACGCTTTGTTTTCCCTGGTAGTCCTGCTGTTGCCACTTCTATTGCCCAAGGAAATGTTTCTGCCTCAAATCCCTCTGCTTCCAAAGTCTATGCACAGACCGTGAATATAGGCCAAAGGTCACATTTTGGAGAAAACAAAAAAGGGAGGAGAGAAAAGGAAAAGTTACAGGTCTCAAAATGGGGGTGACTTGGTGAAATTTAATGGCTTTTTACATGCAGGAGCTCGTATTGGAGATCCTTACGGGCTCCTTGGTCTTACAACTGTGGCTCGGTAGAGCCTAAAGCCAAGAGATACCCAAGAGCTACAGCAAGGTGACAGGAGACAGATAGCATTCTCTGCTATTCAGGTAGTATTTTAACTAGCTGAAAATATATGCAAAAAGAAATCTATCAGCGACTTCTCAAGAAACAAAACAACACTTCCTCATCACAAAGATTTTTTTTTATTTCCACACTGGGTATTTTGTGGTCAGCTTATGAAGACCAAATGTTAAAGTCATTTGCCTAGATGCTGCAATTCCAGCTTGTTTTACAGGAAAACACAGTGCTTAAATGACTATGAAGAAGTAATGAAAGCTAATAAACACTTGAAACTCCAACTTTCTAACATTTAGCAATGCTGCAGCAACAGTTTAGGTAAAGCTGATATTAATTTTTTGTAAGTTAGTATGATTTGCAAAAGCATTCTGTTAAGGTACAAATTTTTAATCTTTAGTTTCTTTCATACTAAATTAAACATTTTTAAAAGTTACATAAAATCCACTCCTGCAATTCAGCTTCATTAGAATATGAACAAATTACATTTTCCACTTTTAAATATTGATTTCACCTTTTGGCTCTCCTTGCAAACATGATCCAAACATCACTGATGTCCCTAGAAATACTTTGCTTGCTTATAGTGGGTACTTGGTTGGGTTCCTTTGCATGAATTAAATATTTGGACAAGAGCACACATGACTGTATTCTCTTGTAGCCTAGGGGAATGCAGTGATTTGGTTGAGGCGGGGAAGGTCTCCCAACTCTCATGTGATTTTCCTGAGCCATAGAGTCATGTTGGCGCACGTGCATTCTTTCTACATAAGGTTTAATTATTCCATACCATTTCAAATGGTTTTACCATGAAAAAGCTGAGACAGGCCTGGCCCACAAACCCCAATAATTGACTAATTGGAGTTTTCACTCAGAAGGTGGGAGATGTGGATTGAAATGACTTCATAAAAAGGGAAGGGAACTTCAGTGAGTGCTGTAACTATAATGCTGTTTGAAAAAATGAGAAGTGAGAACCCTACCATACTATGTAGTGCCTTGCTAGATTCTGTAAGTTCCCAAGTCTTGCCCAGAATTACATAGGAAGCCAAGGCTTTCAATTTTCCACAGGACATTTCAACAGAAAACACATGCACCATGTTTCAGCAGAAGACACACAAAACTGTCAGAGCATTATGGCATCCTGAGTTCTTCTGCAGACACAGCCTCAGTACACTGACCATTCCTTCTTTTCTTTATGTATGTAAATATGTATGTACTCTTCTGAATATCTTACAAAAAATTAACTAAGTCTATGTGGTTGGAATTAATACATGAAAGGGCTGATTTGTGAAAAGCTGGACTAAATATGCAAATTACAAAGTTTTCTTCATGGCTTTATATGAGAAGATGTTTTGAAAACTTTATCAACGTCAATGTGTCAGCCTGCATTTCTCTGTGAAATCTTGAAACTGCTCTTTCATCTATGTTGTAAACACATCAACAAGTATGTAGAATGTCTTGACTTTGAAACGCTGTCACCTACTTTCTGTATCCTTGTCAGTAGTCAGCTTGTTATAAAAGTGTTTCATATCTAACTCTGTTTCTTTTGGTAGTGTGTCAACATACTGCATTTTTCAACTGTGTTCCTTGCTGCCTCTTCCATTTTTATCAAAAATTCCGCGTGACAGAAGTTTTTCTCTTTCTTTGCAACATGTTGATATCTCAGGTTCTCCACTGTCACCAAAGCAGTTGTGCTACTTTGAGGATAAGCTGAGTCTGTGTAAACCATCTTCAGTGTTTTATGCCAAAGTACAGTGGGATTTTGAACTCAAATGTTTTTGTGACAGTGAGAAGTCCCCAAGCTTCAGTCATTGCTTTTATTTCTTAGTTTGGAAGTTTCCCAGAACACGTTCAATCTAATACTACTACTCCTGACATGCTCTGCAATGTGGAGTCCACAGGTTGCTTGGAACAAACCCATCTGGTGATGGACAATTTCTTTTATGTGAGTGTACCCAGGCTTTCTATTCTGCTGCCTTTCAGGTAACTTTCTGGTTTGTTTCGGGTTTTGCTTTCAGAAGGTAACATGTCAGGAACTGGCACAATTGCCTCAAGTGCCCTACACTGAAAGCTAAACATCTCTACAAGTTATCGCATTGCAGAATTTAAGACACTCGTTATTTGCTAATTTTGAATTACACTTGTTGCACAAGGGGTTTCAGTCCAAAAATACAACAGTGCTGAAGTGTAAAAGTTTGGTTAAATTGGAAAAATATTCTGTTCAAATGCCTTCAAGACTTGTGAAATAGAATTGCATAGATCTGTACATGAAGGTCAGTGAACCCAAAACTATGCTTAAGTACTCAACATAATAGACACTTTAACCATAGAATCATTTAGGTTGAAAAAGACCTTTAAGACCATCAAGCCCATCTGTAAACCTAACACTGCCAAGTCTGCCACTAAACCATGTCCCTACACACCCCATCTACACATCTTTTAAATACCTCCAGGGATGGTGACTCCACCACTTCCCTGGGCAGCCTGTTCCAATGATTGACAACCCTTTCGGCGAAGCAATTTTTCCTAATGTCCAGTCTAAACCTCCCCTGGTGCAACTTGAGGCTATTTGCTGTCGTCCTATTATTAGATACTTGTATCATTTTTGTGTGTACTATAATGTCAACACCTTGTTGCGTCTACAACACGTACAGTTTCCTCACACCTTTCAAAGGCCCACAACATGTTAAGTTCCTAAATCAATATAGTCTGAGTGCTGTAAAACACAAATATTTTCCTGGTATCCAATATGGTGTCAGGAGGGTTGGCTTATGTCCCTCCCATCATCTGCAAGGATATGTAATAATTCTGCACTTGTACTTCCTATTGTTTATTACGTGCACTGCAATAATATCCTAAAGCTCTCCTCAGGACTAGACTGCGCTTTGTTAGCTGTGTACAATAGATAGTTTTTCATTTAACCTTTTTATGATGCAATCAGTAAACACTTATATTATCAAGCATCGAATTATTAAATTTAAAATCATAGGGCTCAAGGCAATGGTCTTTAAAATCATAAAAGTTAAAATAGATATGTATGAGAGAAAATACAAACTTGGAGGAATGTATGCTTTCTACCTCAATGCAAGGAGAATAAACTCCATTTCTGAAGAAAGATCACTGCATGAACTTTTTTCCCCTCTATCGGTACAGATCAAATTCCTGATAACTAACATATCATAAAGAAACATTTTCTAGTTACGATATGTTTCAAAACCAGGTTGACATGAACCAGAGATCAAACAAAATCTGTATACACGGACCTACTTTGAAAAAGCTAAGGATCTGTAGGGTGTACAGATCATATAGTCTGCAGAAATTTAATTGGCATATTGTTGCTGTTTAACTTAAAATGCATAGCATAGCTACAGTATGGAAGATTATTAGAAATAACTGAGTAAGCAGGCTGTCATCCTAGGAAAGACAGTTTAAAATTATCAGAATTACCTCTAGAATACATATGTGTCTTAGCCCTGACTACATCGAGCCATTAATCATATTGGCTGGACCCCATTCACTTCACATGTGGATCACACTGCTGCTTTGAACATGGTTTATGTGGCTGACTTGTTTTATTCCACCTTAATCAACATAAGTTTAGTAATTAGGATGGGACCAGAGAGGGAAGAATGGAAGCGAGGAAGATGAGCTTTCCTAGAAATCTAGCATTTCAAAGAGGACAGTAGCTAAAATATTTGTTTCTTTTTTTTCCTAAAGAAAATTGAGAAAAAAACACAAACACAACAAGAAAACCAAGAAAATAAATTTCCTTGAGGAAGAATCAGACATATAGGTGTTAAATGGCCAGAGCATCATGCAAAGAATCAAGGTCTCTCACCTCTTGTCTGCTCCTCAAACCATTGTCTGCCAAAATAAAAAACATTTCAACAGATAAAAGCTCTCTTGGTGAATAAAAATGCTATGTGTAAAACAAAATATATTCTAAAAATTTGTCAGACGTGTATTTTCAAAACTCACAAATCATCTTCTCTCCCTTGAATGTGGACAAATACCTCAGTCATAATAAGATTTCTGTATAAGCAGCTTTTCCAAGATGAGAAACATCTCTTTTTCTGAGAATTACATTTCCTGACTTATTCTATGGACCTTTTCTTTCCATAGTGTATTTTCTTGTCCGTTTAATGACCAGTAGCAAGCTGGTGAGCTTTCACTTACAATCCTAACTCAAAGTCAACTGGTCTGCAAGTATTACTCAGGAATATTTGTAGAACTGAGGATTTGGAAGATGAGCATTTTGGACATACATTTATTCAGTGATTCAGAGTGATACATGAAGACTGCTATGAGTACATTTTTTAAAAATTGCCAAAACCATACACAAAATGAAGTTCATAAACTGTGCATATTACTTCAAAACATGGACAGAAAAAGACTTGATTTTCTCCAGGGAACTAGCTGGATAAAATGATAAATAGGCTCACATTGCAACAAGAAAACATTATCACTTAAGTTCCCTGTTCCTGCACAAAGCTCACCGCAGAACTGGGACTATTCATAACTAATTTTTATTAGAACTGTTTATATTTTTTAAAAATGAGAAAATTATTCTAGGAAAAAACTGTAGATTTTATAATACACTTATAAAAAGAAGAAAACTACAAATGTATTACTGTTCAGGGGGTTCTGAATCATTTTTCTCAATTATAGCATTATAGTTTCCAATCCAAAGCAAGAAGTTGCGCTGACAGGAAATCTTGTCAAAGTGCATGAACCATCAGAGGATCTGGAATCCAGATGTTAGCCATAGCATAGTAGTAAATATCATTGAGTCAGAGTAATTTAGAGCAAAAGGCTAATAAAATAAGAGCATTTTGTTGTACCTTGTACTTCTGTTGAGATCTGACTTCAACAAAATAGCTCGAGCTTAAAAATCATCCATTCTCTTCCTACCTTTAAAAAAGTACATTGTTGGAACTGACCAGATTAAAATAGCCGGGTTATTTTCCAAAGCAGTGGTTGCAGATACAACTTTCAGGTTTATTTATCATTTATACAAAAGCAGACACCATGGGCGCTGTATCAATAAGATGTTCTTTATGTTTTACTTTTAAGGGAAGCAGCAATGACTCGTCTCCTAGGAGGTACGCTCCAAAGGAGCAAACATCACCACAGCATTAATCTCATTTTTTTCCTTCTGCGTATGTCTCATTTTATCAACTGAAACTATGATTCAAATATATAAAAACTGAAAAGTGTCAGCTATGTGAACTGTAAAATCTATACTCAGTATCATATTATCTCCTTTGTCTATGTGCAAAACTGCTAATGTCTCTAAATAGTATATGACATAAAATAACATGTTTGTACATGATGAGATTTGCTCAGGGTGGAGTTGTGAATGTGGAATTTGCTCATTTTGTTAATTTAAAGATGCTATTACTGTACATAATGAAAATAGTCCTTGGTGGTTAGTCTATGCTCAAGGGGTTCAGTGGGAGGAATTCATCTCTTAAAAGAAAAAAAGTATGGTTAAGAATTTGAAAAAGGAAACAAAAAATATTTTACTTTAGCCACATAAAAATCGAAGTTCAAGAGATAAACTTCCTGGGGAAACATATGTTAGGGGCACAGTAAGAGCAGGCTGCTTGCCACAGCCTTGGGGAGCAGTGCCTTGTATCAGGTCTGGGAGATCCCCTCCGGCAGACAGGCAGAGCAGTATTGCCAGATCCCAGCGGGAGCTGCGTTTAGCTCTCTTAAGACCCAATCTTGCAAACACTTATGCACATGAGTAATTACAGCTGCCACAAATCAAGTTATTCACCTGGTTTAAGTTTTTGCAAGGGTGGTGCAACAGCAGGCCTGCCTTTGTAAATGCTAGCCAACAGGATAAAACAGAAGAAACTCCCTTTTTCTTTTCCTCATCTAAGCAACTTAGGTTTTGTTGTGTTTTTATTTCCCAATTTTGACTGGAAAAGGTTATAGCTGCAAATATATTTTTTTTAAATTCTTGAATCTTACAATTTATTTAATAAATGAATCACCGCAATTATCTCAACATATGGTAAAAATCATGCAGTTCAGGGGTTGCCTGTGATTTTTAAGACTGCCTAATACTTCATCGTGATTTCTGTTACGAGGTAGGGCACTTTTTAGATACCAATGGTTTTGTCATGTTTCTGAAATTGTGGATAAAGCCAAACAAAGGAAACCAAGAGAAGACATGGGTGATTGTCAGCCCACTTATGTCTTGATAGTTTTCTGCATTTAATTTGTTTGTAGCTGATTTGTTCAATTTGTAAGTTCTGGAGAAAATGGAATCTTCTAACAGCTTTGTATTTAGTAAGCATGAGTATTATTCTGTTATATGGATCACTGACCAATGTCTGGTATTTGTGATTTTCTAGTTGCGTTGTTCCCGAACACGCAGGTTTATGACTTAGTATGTGATCTCCACGAGCTGGAAAGACTCAAAACATATGGCAGATCAGATGTTAGGCTTGGGGAAAATCAAAAATTAAAGTGTCTCAGAGCAGTTGAGAGACTGCTTTGCTATATATTTTATGTGATTTGTGTGTGTGTTGAGGGAGATGTCACCTAGGGAAGGGAATCGAAGAAAAAATAGCTTTAAAAAATGAACTGTTTGTATTATGGCTTTAAACTTTAAAGTCTGGTCAGCTAAAAGCAGATGTTGTGAACTAAGATGGAAACTTGCCTGAGGCCAGAATCGAAGAAGGCATTCTCTAATAGTAAGAAGTAAAAATGCTTTCTGGTTTCAGAATTTATTATAAGCACAAAATGAATGCTTATTGTATACTTACAAGCACAAACATTTCCCCACTTGTATTCAAATTACTGAATAATATTGGTGGCTTCAGAATTTAATTTCAGACAATGGGTTCATTAGCAATCCTGATTGTATGCTAAGCTCTTTATCATAAAATCTTTTTGTTATTCTGTGCTGGCCAAGATCCTGTCATGTTGGAAGTAGGAATGAAGTGCTGCTCACCCTTGGCTGTCTGCCCAGTAATTAGATGGGGAGGTGGATTAAAGCATCTAAACACGTGGTGCAAATTTTGGAATATAGAAATATGACACAGTTCTGATGTGAGACTTTTTAAGGTAAGACTTCACATATACAGAATTGTAAAAATGGGCATAACCTTTACTATATGCTTTTAATTGTCCTGGGCCTGCACAGTCTGAATGAACACACTTACATTATGTAAACACACAATGTCTACGAATTTGAAATGGAAAGTTAAAAATTAATCAATATTTTCAGGAAAGAGAAACAAAAAAGTTGATTAAATAAAAATTATTTATGTTAAAATCAATCAATATTTGAGAAAATCTTCTCCTTTTCATCTATTTATGTATGAGGAAATACATATTTACACTAGCTGCCTCTATAGTATTTGTTGAATGGCATAAAGCTTTGAACCAGCTTAAAATTTAGTCTTTCTGAGACAGTTCTGCAATTTATTTTAAATTTACTAGTTCAAAAGCTATGCTCTAATAGCAAGTCCCAAATTATAAGTTGCAGTATTTCTGTGGAAAAAAAGTAGCAGCCTACTTCGGCGGTTTACACATACTTTACGTGATATTGTTTCAATTTGTATTGTTTGAGGCAGCTTTGTTGCTCTAGTTCAGCAGCAGCAGCAAGAAAAAAAAATGACCTTCATAAATCCACTAGAAATTATTTTAAGGATCAGTATTTTCAGTATATTTGTTTCTTCCTGTAGGAATCCTTTTAATAACAGAGTCACATGGCACAGGAATGAGACACTTTTTCTAGTTTATACCAGGGTAAAAGCGAGTAAGGACTCTTCAGCAGAGAGAGTAATTCCCGATAAATCCCTGTTTGCACAAGCTCCAAATCTGCCACCAGTGGAGTCCCTCCACATTGATTTTTTACCGTTTTAAGGAGAATTTAGCTCCTTCCTTTCCCACCGGTTTGGGGATTTGTGAGTGTAGGTGGTTTGTCAGGTGTAACGGCCGGGCCGCCCCTCAGAGGGCAGGCGGCCGCCGTGGAGCGGGCCCGGCGCCCTCCATTTCGTGCCAGCGGGAACCCGCGACCCCCGCCGCCGTGAAAGCAAGCCGGGGCCCGGCGGCTCCCGCAAACTCTGGAGGGCGGCCCTCCTCTGGGGCGGTGCTCGGAAAGGACCGGGTGGCAATCGCCGCTCGGGCTGAAGGGCAGTGACCGCGGGGTGCTGCTGGGGCGCTGTGGGACCGCCTTGGCTGCTGCGTTGCCGCCATTTTGCACGGTGGGGGCGGGCGGCGCTGTCGGTGAGGTGGGAGCGACTCTGTNGTAGGTGAGGTGGGAGCGACTCTGCCAGGTTCTCCGTCCTCAGTCGAGGGAGGAGGGCGGGAGAGGGAGACTGACTGTGAGGGGGCCCTGGGGACTCGCAGGAACGGGGAAGGAGCGCTGTGAGGTGGGGATGCCGCCTGTCCCTTCTGGGCACCTGGTCCACAGCCAGGAGCAAGCAGTTGTAGTTCGTTTGGGTCAGCACCTCTGAAGGTTTTCTGTTGTGGTTTGTTTGGGTCTGCACCCCTGAAGGTTTTGGCCTTCGCTTTGGGCTCCCTGGAGAGAGCACTGAGGTGAAATGCAGAGGTCTGACAAAAGGATTGGGTTTTAGGAGGGAGGTGAAAAGCAAAGGGGCTTAAAAACACAGCAAAACCACTTGAGGCATGCAGTGTTTGTAGTAAGTCTATAGTAAGCTGTTTCATAAAAGATACACGAGAGGTCTTTGCTTACAGGGGTGGGCAAACACATCTTTGCAAGTGTGAATCAGTGACCTGTGCTGCTCCTGTGAACGCCTACTAATTTTTCTTATTCTATGTGGAATATGCATTTTCCCTGTGGTATCAAACAGGATTGAGAGTATTGAAAAGACCCTTT
>RSEF01000008.1:15282846-15303568 GCA_003993805.1 Himantopus leucocephalus
AAAAGAAGTGTTGCCTTTGGTTTATCTCTGTAGGTAAAGAAGATAGCTTTGCTTTGTTATTTTATCACTAGATTTGGCCTTTTAATAAAGTCTGATGAAGTTGATTTGGTATTTTACCATTTGTTTCAGTGAATCTAAGACTTTTTGACTCAAAATCCTTTCTGTGGGGTTCTTTTAGTGAGATCTTCGTTTTTTAAAGTTGACCTCAAGCAAAATTAAGAGCTGTGAAACTTCTCAACAGAAACATGTCTAATGCCTAGAGTTGGTGCTGAGTGAAAAACATTTAAATTAACTGAAGTACATTTAAAAATGGATAAATAATATAGAAATAATCTCTGGTCCTGATGTTTCAGAACAAACCTGTTAACAATGTTAAGGAGCTGGGCCCATACTCTAGTTATCCAGGTAAGCAATTTGCATGTAGATTAAAAAAAGAATCTGTTTTGCTTGTGAATTAAAATAGTTGTTGGGGTTTTTTTAGAGAATAGAATAATTTTATTTGTAAAAATTGTCAGTCTGATCATAAGACAGATTGTATTTTTCCATCAGAACAGAAACAGTGTGACAAAAAAAATATATAGTCTGCAGTTGGATAAAAAAATCTTGTCATTATTCATAGAAATTAACTAATTTAACATAAACTTTTTTTGGATCTTCACTCTTACCTACTTTTTCCCTCCTGACATGTCACGGTAATGTAAAGGTTGTTTAAAGTGCTGTCCTACAGGATTTTTTTGGTCATAAGTAATAGGAACCATATTTTATTGGGAGGGAGATTCTCTTTTTGATGAATTATTAAGGATGCAGACAAGAGCTCTAAAAGAAAAAAAGTATTGAAATTCAGTGTTGGCACTTATAACTAATAAGCTTTCTATTGCTTATACAGGTTCAATTCTAGTAATTTCAGTGTCACCGTTCCGTGTGCTGCCTTTTGCAGATTAAGAGACTTCACATTTGATCTAAAAATGTTCGACTCTGCAGACATGGTCTTTTCATTGGATAATTTATTTTATGAAAGACCAGATACAAGACAAAGGTAAGTCTTTATTGTTAAATATATAATTGTTTCCCGAGTTCTTCCGCACTGAACCATTTTACAGCAGAAATTTTTTTTTTGTAACTCCCTTTTCTGTCTATCAATAGAAATTTCCAGGTTCATAACCCATACTTTGAAATGTTTTTCCAAGCACACTGAAGTTTGAATGATGCAGGTGTATCTTATGGCTATAAAAAATATAGGTTAGAAGTTTTGCTTCTTAATTTTTTTGTTATTAAAAATCAAAAGAATTACAGAATATTTTTTGTCAGGAGAAACAGTAGGTTATTTATAATTGGTGATTTGAGCTGGAGGTTGTGGAGGATGCTTAAAGAATGCTTTTATCTTACATTTTATGTTAAAAAATAGGTATCTAGAAAATGAAGAGCCTAAGATTTGGTGTATTGCACCTGCTCCAGCTATCACTGAAATTCCAGCTGCAGAGGAGTTACAGAGGGAACTGGAAAAAAACACAGCCAACACTCATATGGGTAAAATATCATAGAATGGAATCCTAGAATCACTTAGGTTAGAAAAGACCTTTAAGATCATCAAGTCCAACTATAAACCTAACGGTGCCAAGTCCCATTAAGCCATAATATTTGACATTCATTTTGAATGGCTTAACAAATAATTAGCTTGACAAATAATTAGTTCCTCTCTTTTACTGTTGTGAAATATGGAATATTCTGGGTATGCAAATATAGACAAAGAATGTATTTTATTTGAGAGTGATGGTCTTATATGTGTTTGGAGTATTAGCAGTCCTCTTTGGGCACATACAGGCATATACACTTTACTGTGCAGAAGTGGGCAAGGTAGGAAGTGTGATCAAAACGTAAGGTACTCCATCCATTTTGTTTCATGAAGCATCATAACACAGTGGGTGGCAGCTGTAAAAGCATAATGCAACACATGGATCTGATGACCTATATCCCACCCAAGGAGCAGAGAGTTTATATGAACCTAACTTTCTTCTTCCCTTTTGGGGCTTTTTTTAAAGTGCTATTCAGGAGGCCAAATTTGAATCTGGCCATTGGTTGCTACTCAGTGCAGTTTTCCTTCCATTTAGACATTCAGGATCGCCTTACAGACATTTATGTTAAAGAATTTGGTTGCTTTATCTCTGTCAACTAGATTTCTGCATTTCTTAGCTGCTGTGCTGATTTATGATATTCTCTATTTAGGTATTACATTGTTAAGACAGAAGGGTTTTTTTCTACTTTATGCAAGAGCAATTCCATTAAGAACTACTCATTCAAATAAGCTTTCTGGTGTTTGTAGAATTGGAACTGTTGGGGTTATGTCACAAACAGGCCATTGTAATTTTAAGTTTCTAGCTGGATAACACTGAAATTAATAGGATGCGGAATAGAGCTGTTCTGTAATCTGGTTGCACTCAATTGTTTATCTCTGCTCTTGCCTGCCTTTTGCTGAGAGCAGTGCGTATATGGTCAGCCAGATCAGGACACTGATCCTACTGAGAACTAACCCTGCAAAATGTGATAATTAACCAAGATGACTATGAAACCAGCCTGATGTCACTGACATCATTACAAATTGTGACTGTTGAGATTGCAGGGTTTATCTCACAGCTGTTTGTAGTAGGAACTTCAAGCTTGGTCATCATGTCATTTTCTTAAAAGACTGTCTTTATTCTGGAACAGGGTGAAGAGTTTCTATCTTACAAAATACTTTGTAGTTCTGAGGAATAGTTTTGCTCCATTACTTTGTCTAGGGAGCATAGAAAGTGACCCTATTTTTATAACTATTGACAACAGATGCATTGCGTTCATCAGCATAAGTCATAAAATATACACTAAAGTTCTTGCAATAAGATAGAAATACCATTCCATATAATGTATGTGAATTTGGCTTATTCAGTGTGGAAGATACTGAATTAAATGACTATGAATAGGAATATGAATATTAATAGAAATAATAATTTATTGGTTTTGGAGGAGGGAGAAAGCACCAGAAGCTCATACAACAATGTAAGAGTAACACTGAGGAAGTAAATGATAGTGATTACCAGCACCTGTTCATTTTGGCATAGCCTCTGAAAAAGAAGTGCTTCGCTTAGGTGTAGGAGAAAGAGATAAAATTAGTTTTTTGGCAAAGGCTGAAAACGGTTTCATTGTTTCTCTCTTCTGACCAAGATAAATCTAAAACAGGAACAGGGGTTTCTCAGCAACCTGGTGCAGATTTCTCACAAAATAAAATCTTAAGTAATTGTCCAGAAAATGGTGATGATGAGAGTGTCCATTCAACATTAAGAAAAAGGTATGTTTCTAGTCAATTCTGATAATTTATCAACTATCAGAATCATATTATTATTTTAGGTACATTTGTTAAGCGCAGAGTTTTGGATCCTTCAATTGAAGATACTTTAACAGGGCTCCAGACGCTAATTCTTTTCAGTATAAGGAAAAAAGATGTTTCTTTTTGGCAGTATTTTAGTACTGTAATTAAATGTGTCCTGAGCTCAGCCTCTTTTATGAGAAAAGTAAGGATGAGGTTTGTTGCTTTAATTTTAAAGAAATTGTTAGATAACAAAGGTTTTTCAAAATACTATTTTGAGTTCTTTATCCACATGGTAACAAGCAAGAGGACTAAGATCACTTGCTTTTCAGAGCAGAGGTCAGCCAGCCAGGAATACCTTGAGCAGTTCTCAACGTGATTTTAGTGCTGCCTGGGAGGAGAGGTTTTACAGACAAACTCCTCTTCTATGCCCAGCTCTTCTCATTCCTCAGAACCTGTATGTGTCTATTGTTTTTAATTATGCAGAGATTGACAGTTAATCTGCTATTGGGATTCAGAGCCCATCTGGACAGGCAGTTTATTCTTTCAGATTCTTTCTGGAATGAAAGTAAAGTTAAAATATATCTTGAAAGGAGTTGTCTTCAGGTAGAAGAGTGTCAGATGAAATAAAGTTAGATACAAACTTTTCTTATGATTGTGTCTTACTAGTTCTGCTTCTAATACAAACTATGCGTATTTTTCAAATATTAGAGAAACTGTAACATTACAACAAACTAATGAAAATCCTCGATCTTTTGCAGCTTATTTAAAATGTCTGGTTATATGTATAAAAATACAGAGTTTAAAGATAGTTCTATGGATGTGAAAGAAGTTGATACTTACTTAAATACAAGTGAAAACATGAAAGGAGTGAGAAAAGGTTTATGGAGAAATAATCATCATGCTCCAATAACTAAAGACTCAGATTTTACACTGCATGGGGTAAATGATGGGGACGTTGCATCTAAAAATGGAATTAAAATGAAACCATTTTCTAATGCTTCTGAGATTCTGGATATGACAGGTAATTATTATTATTCTATTTCAAGAAAAATAGTCCACTGTCTGTCTCTGGTATATAATAATAACAGATATGCATGATTTGAGGTAAAGTGAAGAACATTTTCCCCACTAGCTCAAGCTGAGATAATTGGCTAAATTTGATAGAAGATATTGCAGTTCTATGAAACTTAATTGCGTTGTTGTTTAATATGAGCTGGGTAAACAATTTATGAAGAAGAGTCACATTTTCAAAAGTGCCAAGTCATGCCTTTTTGAAAATGTCACTTAAAATCAGTCCCCTAAACAATTTGAAGAAGGGCAGCCTCATCCCTTCATGTGGTAAATAGTGTCATCTTCATTTGAAACCAGAAATTGAAAATGGGATGTTTATTTGTGATGCACCTCATACTTGTATCTTTGTAGAAAGTTATTTTAAATAGGAAGAATCTGGAAAATGGAGGAAAGTGCTAAGAATTTTGATGAAATGATAAAATATTTTTATTAGAATTTGTTTTTTTAATATTTTTTAAATGCATGTGGTTTATTTCTAGTCTTCAAGCTTTTTTGGAGAGGGACTCATTGCATGTGTGGAACGTACCTTGTATACCTGGGTAACTGCTACAGAAATACAGAATAGAAATAGTTGTAGTAGAAAATTGTAGGGCAGAGCTTTGGCTTAAGATGGGATTTGGAGGCTGGTCAGGAATGGAAAATGTGATTCCTGTGCGATTGCCTTCTAAGTAACGGTGACTAGATTTGTGGATGAGGGGAGAGCAGTGGATGTCATTTACTTTGACTTCAGCAAGGCTTTTCATAGAATGGTTGAGAAACACTGTCTTCCACAACATTCTTGTATCCACGTTAGGACATTAGGAATGGATGGACAACTGCAAGGGTAAAAAAATGGTTGGATGGTCAGGCTCAGAGGGTGGTGGTTAATGGGTCACACTCTGCCCACATGCCTACTGCAGGGGTCTGTCCTGGAGAAGGGGGCTGCCAGGGATCTCATGAAATTCAGTAGGGATGAATGCAGAGTCCTACCCCTGGGGTTCTCCTGGGATGAACTGGCTGGGGGCAGCTCTGCAGAATAGTCCTCGGGGTTTTGCAAAGAGCATGTCGAACATGAGTGAGCAGTATGTCCCAGCAGAAGGCCAACGGTATCCTGGGCTTTGTTAACAGGAACAAAGCCAGGAAGTTGAGGGAAGTGACTACCCCCTTCTTTTTGTTACTTTTGAGGCCATGTCTAGATACTCCAAGTTTTGAGCCTCTGGTATAGGTAAGACATCCTTAAACTGGAGTGAGTTCAGCCAAGGGCCACCAAGATGGTCCTTTGTGTCCTGTCAGCTCTTTCTATATCACCTGGACCTTGTTATAGCCTTACAGCTCCTCACAGAACACATAGCTTGGGGCCAGGAGGATATTTTTTATGGTTACTGGTTGAAAACAAATCTGGTTTTATAAATTTACTACTTTTATTTCTTTAGGAACTACAGGAAGAAAATTGGAAATTTTGAGGGCTGTCACAGAAATACGTATCCTTGTATTTGCTGTATCTGATTTACTGATTTTATTACAATGCTTTTACATTTACAAAATTATATTGTTTAATTTGTAGCCATAGGAACCCTTGCATTACACTGTAATAGTTTTGGTTTGTAACATAATGCTGGGAATCAAATGATGAATAGGTTTTTACCCTTTGGATTTCCAAAGCTAGAATGTGAATAGGACAACTTATAGATCATTAATTGCTAAGAAAATTTATTCTTATTTCAAACACTCAAATTTTGTCCTCAAAACTATTTATTTTTAAAATGTAAAATTTTTAAGTTTGCCTAATATATATTTCAAGCCAGATTTTATACGCAAAGACACATATATACATATATCCCCATACACTTTAAATGAAAGAAAAGTGAATTAATATTTGGGCTTATTAGGAAAACTGAATCTTACTTTTTGTCCCATTTTATCAGGAGAAAATAACCTTCACATATTCCTTATAGATCTGTATTTATGTTGTAGTGTGCATATAGCATATTTCAATTCTTTAAGCAGATTTTACAATCATTTTCCTTCTTGCCCATGCCTTGAACCCGTAACGTAATTAACCATCCATCTAGATCTGTCAAACTTTTTTTTTTTTTTTACACTGTTTTCAATATTTTGTTTCTGGTAACCTGTCAAACGGTAGGTTACATACCAGGAAGAGGAAATGTCTGAATTCAGGCAACTTAAATTCATGTGAATAGCTTTGAGGTGTCATACTTTCCAAAATATGTAAGGACTCAGTTGTTCTGGTGTTGCCAGTTACAGATAGTCAATGTTCTGCATTTTGAAAATAGATCACTTATTTAGAGAGGTAATTTTAGAGAAGTATTTTTAAAAAAAACCTTATTTTCTTTAATATTACTTGCTTATCTCTATACATTTTTTAATGTTTATATTTAACTACTTTTGTTGTTTCGNCACTTATTTAGAGAGGTAATTTTAGAGAAGTATTTTTAAAAAAACCCTTATTTTCTTTAATATTACTTGCTTATCTCTATCCATTTTTTAATGTTTATATTTAACTACTTTTGTTGTTTCACTCCTTTTTGTTTTCCTCTTTATTTAGTCTTTTAATGTAACATCAGTGTGAGGCCTCAGCAATTTATTGTTCTTGTTACTGCTGGTTTTATGTCTGACTGCGCGCATCCTCAGGCTGCTTGGATGGTTACAGTCAGTCTGCTTGTGTGGCTTCAATACAAGTCCAGACAGGGAGCAGTTCACTCATTTGGATTTGCAATGTAACAATACTCTCTTTCCTCTTACTCACATTTTAGATAAGAATGTTGTTGTCTGAAGAATACACAATATTAGCAATTGAAAATGTCTTTAAAACCACTGTCAGCTCTAAGAGATCGTAGGTGAATTTCTTTGCTACTGTTATGATGGGATATACAATATTATGCTAATTAATTTGTGTTATATTACAGATATAATGTGACCATTGACACTTTAGATATGCTAGCAGCAGTGCTCTGCTTGCTCTTGTGTTCCGTTTGCAGTGTAGAATAAAGCTTTCGTCCCTTGCAGTTTTACATTCCATAATTGTATGCCATTCCATGAAGCCTATGCCAGGGAGGACATTCTTGATTATTGGTATAATCCTGAGACATCTCAAATAGGTAGTGGTTTTTCAGTGAAGTGTAATATATGGCACATCAAGTATCTAAATAAAGCTACTAAATTATTTAATAGTAGCGTGGTTTGGGCTGGACCAGCCACTGAAACGAATGACAAATGCTCTCTTTTTGATAATTTTTTACAAGCCTGTGTCAGTGAAAAGTTGTTGCATATGTTTTAAGTTTACATTTAAATTACAAGAAAGAGATGCATTTACAGTTCTAAAACAAATTTTACAGTTTTCACGCAATGGTTTTCAATTCCTTAACACTGTCAAGCGACCCAATTTAGAAGTGTTTTTAAGGAGTTCCCATATTTTAACTATGCACAGTCTAAAGCTTTGGATGATGTAAGTATGAAACATTAGCTGCAGCTGCAGGTAGTACTTTGTAGATAAATTTGAGTGTTACTTTGATATTCAGAACTCAAAAAGGGTTAGAAAACTGTAATATATCTAGAACCTCTTCCTGGAATAGTTGTGCTTAGGTGGGAGAAGAGACCAGAATGACTTTTAAAAATGTTTTTCACAAATATATTTGTGTGAAGGTATGAACTATATGTGTATTTACGTATACAGATTAGTAATATTTTTTAAATTATTTTCACAGGAAGATTAAGAAAAGCAGAACTTTAGAGAAGGTTGTCCTTTTCAAGAAGTGATGTTTGTCCATGCCCTTTTTATCAGCTATGCTTTTTCTTTAAAACCTGAAATTTATTTTGAAAGCAACCAATTTGAGAAAGATTGTATTATAGGTATTGCAGAGAGGAGATACAGGTTCCATCAGTCTTCAACAGAGCATTTGAAATTTTTATTCAACTCTAAGGGAAATGCCAGTGTCATTCACAAACATTTCTAAGCATGTTTTTTAAGCTACTTTTGATGTTGCAAATGTTTTTGTTCGAATTTCTTATCCACTAAGTAACATTTTATAAAGGGAAGATTTTAAGAATGAGCAGAATTACAGAAGCAGAATAATCTTGTATTTATATTATATGGGGATCTGTATTTTTGCTTTTTTTCCTTGCATTTTATTTTTGTGCATAGATTTGGGTATTTTTCCTTACTTCCGAACTCATGTTTATTTTCTGATGTGAGTTATAGATCATATTGGCCTGTAAAATAATCTTGTGTGACTCTTTGTTCCTAGAATAATGGAGAACTACAGCTGTAAGCAAGATTTACTTTGATAAAAGTTGCAAAAACAGAGTTCTCAGGGCAATAGTTTGGTTTTTTTTTTAAATAATTTTAATGGCTTATGTAGTGGTACTTCTAAATATAAACTTGTTTGTAAGGTACCAGGAAGGACAAGGTTTGCTTATGACTCATATGTAGGACATGACACATTAAAAAATTATGAGAAATTGGCCTATTAAAAAGGTAATTATCCTGTGTGGGGGTTTTTTTATTGGTTAAGCCTGCAAAATTCAACTTGGTAGCAACTCACTGGTTCCAAGAAATTAGTTGTAGGCATTCAACTTGGTAGAATTTCTCTGGTTGATTCACAGTGAATGTTACAGAGGATTATTTAACAAAAATCAGGGAAAATTTTGTATTTATAGAGCATTAATATTTCATTGATTTTTGTGAACATTGGAAAACTGGGAATAGTAGATGAAGAACACAGCTAATTCCTGCAGCTGAACAGCAGTACTGTCAGTCTCAGTCATTGCTACAGTTATTTATAAATTAAGTACTAGGTGACTCCCATTAATCCTTGTGAGCTCCTAACAGTCATAGGCTAGTTTTAGAGCATTAACAGCCAGAAAAAGATAAAAAGAAAGAGACTAGTAGAGTTCATGAGGAGTTGGGAGGGAAGGAAGGAAATGAAGCTGCACAGAACATGCTGCACGGAGGGAGGATAGATGAGTGACACTGTGGAGGAGGAAGGAGGGTAGAGTCAACCTGGTCAGAGGAAGATGAAGCAACCTGACGTGGACATACCTGGCTTCTAAGATGGTGAATAGAATGTGGGGGAAGGAAGGAACCATAATCATACAAAACCTGCTTTTGTCATTATTGAAAACTTAACATTCTGTTAAAATGATATATATTCAACAATGTTAGAATTTTGAATGCAGATTGAATTACAGAAGGGAAACAAACTGCACTTTGAACACAGAATACCTCTTTCTGATGAGCCTACATTTGATTGCAGTTGGACATGGGCAGTGATTCTGTATTAACATCATTGAAGGCTAGATACTGGGCTTTTTGTTTGTTGCAGAATGGTAGATTTCATTACATAATAACCTCAGATGAACAATATCTCATTTACATTTCTGTGGCAGATATTTAGCAGAAAATGTCTTTCTTTTGCTGTAACTTAAAGTTTGCATCTAATACAAAATTTTTTAGAGCACTGTGTATATCAATGTAATAATAATTTCTTTGCGTCATTTTCGCCTAGACAATGCTTTTGGAATGTATGAAGAGGTACAATGGATAGCAGTGTTCTATTTACTACTTTGCAATTTTTTCCTAGCTTCTTTACACAGATAGGAATTTTGTGATTTGTGCTCCAACTGGCTCGGGAAAAACTGTGATGTTAGAGCTAGCTATTACCAGATTACTCATGGAAGCCCCACTGCCTTGGTTAAATATTAAAGTTGTTTACAGTAAGTATTATACAGCTTTAAACATTTTGGTGACAGCAGTAGAAAATGTCATTCTGTAAATGTGAAGATCTGGAGTGAGTGCTTTAATAATACAGAAATTAAATATGTTAAGAAATTGCGACCTACCTCATTCTTTAAAAAGTTATTTTTTTTAGGGTTTGTTTATTTGTGATTTGTAACTATTATTAGTATTTAACAGCATTGTGTAATTGTAGTGTTCAGCATTGCCTTATACAAATAAAAATTAAAAAAATCTTGTAAAGAGTTTGTCCGCTAAGAAGGCAAGATGTGCACCAAAAGGGGAGAAGGAAGCAAAGGAAACTAAAACAAATTCTTAGTGGCAGAGCCAGAAATCATGTAGTATCTTTTGTATGACTGTGTTGCTCTGAGATGAGGATCAAATTTTCCAATATTCACTTACCTGGCAAGGTTTCATGCTAACTGTTGCTTTCTGTCTACTAGTTCAGAGGTAGCAGAACTGCGGTCTTTGTGAGTTTAATTCATCTATATAGGAACTAATGAAAATACTTGAAGATAGACACAACAGTTAAACTTTTTTTCTTTCCTTCCTGGAGAATTGAGTTCATATCATGTAAATCAGTTTAAATTGGTAGTTTTGTCCCAGTTTTAGTTCATTTATACAGTGATACATTTTTCAGTCTTGCTATTAGTGGTAAATCTTTATATTTACAAAAGTTTCAGCCTAATTTATTTTTTTTTTAATTTCAATGTGTTCAAATTCTTACAATAAAGCTGGTGTTTATTTAGTTTACTGTGTATTGTAAACAGATCTTTTATAAACAGGCATGTGTCATCGTTTCTTTGTCAGCAATTTGAGGTGAAGCATTTCAGTGTACTGTAATGTTTTTGATTGCCTTGATAGAATTGATACAAGTTGTCTGGTTGGAAATTTCAGTAAGGAAGCAGTTACCTGCTGGTGGAATTAGATCTGCTGACATTTCCAGGTTCGACAGTCATGGAGAAGGAGACATGTCAGTTTTCTGAATATTGGAACAGAGGTGTTAATCAGATTACGTACTGCTGGAGTGTGGTCCGGTACCTGGTTTGTTGATGGCCCATTGTATGTGAATTAGCCTGCAGTCATGGTCTGAATTAGAGCTGTTTCCCAGTAGCTTTAACACATGCTAAGGATTGGTGACTGAAGTTCCGGGAGCAATCACTAGCTTCTTGCATAGCAAAAGATTATTACTTCTGTGCTTTTCTGAGTTACTTGCTGGTAGCTTAATCAGTTTTCTGGAGCTAGTGATTTTCCCTGTTTTATAGGACACTACTATACTTATGAGATTTTACACCTCTTTCTGAAGCAGAAACTGGTTCTTTAAGTCTCTTCATCTGAGGGGTCAGTTGTCAGCTGATACGCAGAAATGGTTCATATTCCAGTGGCTCTAACTAGCCTAGAATGTAATCACTGCAAGGTCTACTTTATTACTGCTGGTTTCGGATCATGTATAGATCACTTCTTTCACTTAAATCACTGCATTTTCCATGTAGATTACCTATCCAATATAGACTTACATGTGTTGCTAGTATCAGTCCTTGTAGAGAACTACTTCTGATTTCTAGAAATCAACCTCCATCTGCAAAACTATAGTATGTATCCTCAGGAAAAGAAAGAAGAAATAGATCGGTTTAGGAGTCTGTTCATGAGGACCAGCATCAGAACTGCTACCTGCCGTGTTGGCTGCTCAGTATGACCCTGACTACACTTAACTGTATATTTGGTCTGGTACTCTATTTCTTGCTTGTGGATGGTTTCTCATTTGTAACCCCTTTGAATACAGAGTGCTCAACTGGAAGAAGGTTGGTATCTGTATGATCTTCCATGAGAAAAGGTGTATTTCCTTTGGTTTCTTCTGTCTGTGAGAAAACCTTTGATAGCTGAATGATTGTTTCCATGTGGGATTGAGGAACAAAATCAGGATTAAGAGAGGGCATAAATAATCTTAATTAAAAGGTTCTATTTCTGATTGCTGATAGGGAAGAACTGGGGCCCAAAGCTCAACATTGATCTGTGCACATGGATAATAAGGATAAAAATACCAGTTACAAATTTTGTGGTTCTGGGAGGAAAGCTGAAAATTAGGGAAGTTAAATTCAAGAAGACATCTTAAAAATGTATGCATTTAGCATCTTTAGCAATACAGTTGAAGATTTGGTTTTCCTTATATAACTCTGATTATTTTGTGTTATTTTTAGTGGCTCCAATAAAAGCTCTATGCAGTCAGCGTTTTGAAGATTGGAAAGAAAAATTTGGACCTATAGGACTCAGCTGCAAGGAACTGACAGGAGATACATTGATGGATGATTTATTTGAAGTACATCATGCTGACATTATTATCACTACTCCTGTAGGTTTCAGTCCCAATTCTTACAGAAACCTAGAATAGGCAGACATTAGTAGTCTACTAATTGTATGCTACTAGGACTGCTCCCTTTTTTGTAATAAGTAGTAATTTTATGATCCTCATGCTTGCCTGCACACTGCTGTACATACTATTAGTTCATACAAACAATAATTAGTAATATAATAATATGCCAGATGAAACATATCTGGAACTAGCTTGAATTAATTTAACTGATTTTATTTAAAGATTTATAAAATTTAGGCATGTCTGCCTGTACTGTGCTTTTGGCATATGTTGGCCTCTAAAACGTCTTTCACCTTCTGTTGTTTTGTTGTGTTGTTTTTTTCTTCTAGGAAAAATGGGATAGCATGACTAGAAGGTGGAGAGACAACTCTATAGTCCAGCTTGTACGACTTTTTCTCATTGATGAGGTAAGAAAATTAATATTTTATATGCACTGTTTTTGTTCTTGAAGATAAAAGGAAAGTTAGAAAATATAACACTTATTTAACACCTCTATAGATCGTAACTGGAGAAATATTTAGCAAATCTTTTAAAATTCCTAATAGGTGCACGTTATAAAGGATGAAAGCCGTGGCGCAACATTAGAAGTTGTAGTCAGTCGGATGAAGACTGTTCAGTCTTCTCTTTGGCGTCTTTTAGAGAATCATGACACTGTTCCTCCCTTGAGATTTGTAGCTGTTTCTGCAACAATCCCAAATGCTGAAGATGTAAGTGTTACATTTTAACTATATTTTAATTAATGTAGTTGTATTTTATAAAATTTACCTGGGTTATAAATCCAGATTGATAACAAAGTTGTCATTTTGAAGCTGTCAGCTGAAGACAGCTGTGAGGTTGATGTTAATGTAACAAATGACCTACAACCATATGGAACTATCAGCCAAATATGGACATGCTTCACTTTTAGATTTCTGTTCATGATTTTTCTCTCCAAGTACAAATTGCAACAGACTTTAGATTTCAGTACGAATTATATTGGTCCTGTAGAAAGCAGAACTTCACCTGTGATTTTAATGAGAAAAGCAATGTCAAATGTGTTAATAGTTTACATGTGACAAAAGCTAAGTTAATTATTGTGTGATGCAGTTAGAGCAGAGAGTGATTAAAAGCGGAAATTTATAATTTCCATTCTATTTCTTCTTTTTTAAAGATTGCAGAATGGCTTTCAGATAGTAAGATGCCTGCTGTATGTCTGAAAATAGACGAGGATCAACGACCAGTGAAGCTACGCAAAATTGTTCTTGGTTTTCCTTGCAGTGACAATCAGACAGAATTCAAATTTGACTTAACTCTTAACTACAAGATAGCTAGTATTATACAAACATACTCGGAACAAAAACCAGCACTTGTGGTACAACAGCTTTTTTCTCATCACATTCGAAATTGTTTCATTCTTAAAAGTGTTGATTCAAAATTTTTTTCTTAAAAGTTTTAATTCTAAAAAATCTTTTCTTATTTATAGTTTTGTGCCACAAGAAAAGGAGTGCAGCAGGCCGCTTCTGTTCTTGCAAAAGATGCTAAATTTCTACTGAGTATAGAACAGAAACAAAGGTATTTTTATATTTGACTTGTTAATATGTGTTTTTGTGTTTTAGTAAACCTGTGACATCTGTGAAGAAAGTTGTTGAGCTAATACGATTTCTAACAGAGGAGTGCCTGCAACAAAATGATCATCACAGTTGACATTCTTTTTGGTAAATTGGCACTCTTCTTGAGAAATCTTATTTGCTTCTCAGATTTTTAGGGTATTTTTCACAAACGTTGAGTTGTTTCTAAAAGCTGCTTTCTAGACATAAAAGTGTTAATTCCTATGGACCTGTCAGGCCTTGTAGTGCAAAGATTAAGATATGAATAGTTGAATTGGATGTGATCTTACTAGTGTTTTAAGTTGAGCTGTAAGATGTCTTTGCATTATCAGATATCTTTAATAAATACAGCCCTGACCCATATTAATTGTTACTTACTTCAGGGTTGCCTAGTCATGGCAGCTGCAGAAGCTACTTCCTGATTTTTGGATCTCAAACATGGTTGTCTTTGCCTTATGTGAACACCACTTCTAAGACTATGTCCTTTAGATAGTCTAACATGTAGTTGAAAATTAATAACATCTGTAAAAACCCTAAATGCAGTAGAACTATGGGAAAGTATGTAAAATGGTACATGTCAAGGAATACCTCTTACAATCTTCAGTGGGGTAATGTGTATCTAGTTTCATGTAAAGCTTTATTTTTGCAATTTAAAAACATACGTTCATCTTTGTATATTCCACTTACATTAGTGAATCTGTTTTGTGATCATTTTTTATTCATTTTTACCTTTTTGTGTGTGTTGCATAGATTACAGAGGTCTGTAAATTCATTGAAAGATTCCAAACTGAAAGGTAAATATAACCTACTGCTACTCTGCTCTGTGAATGAATACTTGCTTGAGTAAACTTAGTCAGGTGATGGGTATAATTATTTCATTATCAGATCTTTTAATGTATGGTGTGGCTTATCATCATGCGGGTATGGAGATATCTGACAGAAAAATAATTGAAGGAGCTTTTGCTGTAGGAGACTTACCAGTACTTTGTAAGTAAATTTAACTTTGACAGTCAAAACGTTGTTAGTGTATCCTGAGAAGTTTGCAGTTTGGAAGTGGTAATATTTTATGATTCTATAGTTTGTTTAACCTTTATCCAGATAAAGGTGTGTTTGTGTTTCACATGCACTCTTACCTCGTGAGTATACATACGCACCATTACTAAAGACCACAGAACTTTTCTTCTCCTCATCATACATGGAGGTCATCCTCCCTCAAATGTCTGTATAGGTCTGGCCGTGTCCGTTTCCTTTTCATACCACTGAGCCATCCTGTTGAGGGGGAACTCCCTGCTCGTGTGTCTTTCCTCAGAGTTCACATGATGTTTTCTTTGTTTGTGTCCTTTGCACCAGGGGCTTCCCTGAGGGTGATCTTTTACATTTTTTGTTCTTAGATGGGCAGGATACTATTTTCAAACTCCCATGCAAGGTGTTTTGACTGGTGGGGAGGTTTCTAAGAAATACTCCATCTGTGTTACCTGAAATGAGAACGTATCTCTTTGATTCATGATGGTCTTATCTCATCCAGGCCTTTTTTTTTTTGTAAAAAAGATTCAGACCCATGGGGGATTGTCTGTGTGGTTCACGTACAACACTGAAAGATTAATGGATTTTTTTCTTTCCTGTACAATGGTCATGACTCACTATGAAAATTTAAGGTAGGTACCTTGACTGTGATCTGGCGACCTTGCTAGAGTTGCAGTGTCCATGGTATTAAAAAGTCTCTGCATCCCTGCCACCTGCTGTACTTTGGCTGCCTGCTGCACTTTGTATGGCTTTGCCAACTGTGGTGCCATTTCTGAAATCTCAGGAGACTGTGGTTCTACAGTTGCTCTTTGCAAAACTAACTTTGTGCTCAGCTGTGGCACAGGGTTTCAATGTGAATGTACATTTCAGTGGACTATCATTGAAAGAACGCTTATTGGTACTTAAGTCCTTTGAAATTTATAGTTTGTGTGAATATTTCAGAATCACCTGAGATGCTAGAATTATGATTCTACAACTGAGGGGAAACTGAAAGAGTATGGGGTATATTCCACTTCATATGTCTATAAGCATGATGTGTGGTAGGGTTTTAACACACCTTTCACAGATACCGCAAAGGGGAAAAATTCTTTGGTCTTGAAAGCGAGTGTACATATACTCACAGTGTGTGTGTATACGTATATACACACACACATACATGGACAGAAGCTCTGATTGCACTAGTAAGTAAACTTTCTTCGCAACTGTTTTATGGTTAGGTCATTTTGATGTGACAAATTTCCCACTTTGCATACCATAACAGCATGAAAAACAGTAATATTCTCACAAGATGGTGTGGTTATGCCTTTAGTTTAGATTGGATTCTTCTTTCCTGATGCACCTATAATTTCTAATTTTAGTTCTCCATTCATTTCAAAAAAGAATTGGAAAATTAATTCTTTGTTTTCATAGTGGAATAGTTATATCAGTTGGCCTGTATAGCTGGCCTTCCATGTTCAATTATGGCCACCCCATATATTCGTTAGAGAAAGTGAATTAGAAAACATGAGTGTGAGATAATTTGCCACAAACTTGACTGGTGTTTTCCATGTGAGAGTATGTATTGGTAAAGTACTGTGATAGTATTGGTGGTGATTCTGGTTTGGTACCATGGATATAAACAATGCTAATGACTGATGACTTGAAAAAAATTAGATCTTAAAGGTATTGATCACTATGAAGCAAAGTGAAGTCATGGCCATATTCAAATATCTATCCATGAAGAAATACAAATAATGTTTCTTTAGAGTGTGTGTGTGTTATATTGAAGATGGATTGGATTCTGGATTATCTCCAAATGTTAAGAAATGTTTAAATAAAAATACCTGTGATGTAATTTGTTAAAGAATACTTGATAATAAATGAATGCTGATGATCAGATACACAGAAATTGTTACGCAAATACATGTCTGTAATCTACATCTACTTGTTTAATGTCTGCCAGACATTTCAATGGTGTTCATCTTGCAATCAATACACTTTAATCTGATGTAGTTACTACTAGCACCTTAGCTATGGGAGTCAATCTACCTGCACATCTGGTGGTTATAAAGTCCACAATGCACTATGTTGGAGGAGTGTTCCAAGAGTACAGTGAAACTGATATTCTGCAAATGATTGGGAGAGCAGGAAGGCCTCAAGTAAGTTTAATGCTATATTATATTGATGCTGTCTAAAGGCAGATCAGTAGAAACTATTCTTGGCAGAGAAACTACAATGCCAACAATTTTACTGCAGCATTTGGTTATTAAAGGTTTGTTACTGATAGTTAAATTACCTATGGGTAACTTCTTAATTGAGAAAGAAATCTGTTTGCTTTTGTATTGTCCTCTGAAAAGTACTGCTTCACCTTGCTGTGGAAAAAGATCTAAAGATTACATTTGGGTTACATAACGAATGGGGTTTAGAGAAAAAGTAGGAAGCTGGCACACAACTTACAAATTGAATGATAAAAATTCTGGAATGTTGAGTATTATAGAGAGCAATGTGCTTTTGTTCTTATAACATCGGAACAAGAAAACATCTAATTAAGTTAGAAGTTAGAGGGCGGAGTGTCAGAAACACTGCCTTCAAAAAGCCGTAATTCATTTTGCTTCCACAAGAGATTGCTGATGCCAAGAATGCTGCATTTTAGAAAGGGTTTAGACATTGCCTTGGTTGTAAAAAAGGCGGGGGGAAGGATTTTAAAATGGTTATTTTAATTATACCTCTTTAAAGTCTCAGAATAATTTATGTTAAATCTTACACTTTTAAGTCTATTAATTTTTAGAAATACAGATAAAGCCTAATATGGGAGATAGCTTACCCCACGTGTGTCTGCAGAGGCTGCTTATATTAGTCACGTGTTGTGTACGTGACAGTACTTTATCTGGACCTAAGATCTAAACTAGTATGGAAATTCCGATATTCCTAGCTTTCTTAACTGATTGGAGGTTTTTTGCTAGAGATTGTAATTCAGTAAGATTTTTAAAGTTGTGATTCAACAATCCTAAGCCACTTTAACTTATTGAGTCAAGACCTGAAGTATTTACCAAGGTCTGCCTTTCAGTATTGCATACACTAATCTGATCTAAAAAATGCAAGTGTCAGGAAACTTCTCGTACAAAAACCAACAAATCAGTCTAACAGTATTTTCCATTACAAAACAAAATAATCCAAGTGAGGTGGCTTCAGAGTAGATGATAAAGATTATTAAAAAATTATTATAAAAGGCTTGACTGTTCATTCAAGACTTTCTAATATTTGGGGATTACTAATGAGAATTTGTGTCAGTAAATTATTTTTTGTGGTTGTGGTTAGGAACCCTTTCCTTAGCTGTGGACCTTGAGCTGTTATTGACCTCTTTACGTTTGTGTTGTTTCTGACATGTCTCTTACATGTACATTAGCACATATAGGCTGGTGTGCTGACCTGCCTGCCAGCAGTGGCTGGAATCCCAAGTCCTGCGTGCTACCCAGATGATTTAGAGAGGCCTTGGCATTCAACAGCCATTTCAACAAGGATTTTAAGAAAAAAGTTTTAATCGTTTCAGTACATACATGATGCATATTCAGCTGGATTTTTTTTGCTAAGAGCTAGAGACCAGTTTTGGTTCGTGCTTTTATTTTTCAGTTTGACACTACAGCTACAGCAGTTATTATGACTCGTTGGAGTACAAGGGAGAAGTATATACAGATGTTAAATGGTGCTGATATAATAGAAAGCAGGTAACTATTTTTTATAAGACTATATAGATGGTAGCAATGTTTCATATTATCTACAGAATGTGTTTTTTTAGGTGGGCTTTGAGGTGTTATTTTGGTCTATTTAGAAGAAATTTAGGACAATTTTAAGGAAAATCAAGTCAAACTGTGCACAAGTTAACAGCCTCTGTTCTATCAGCTAAAAGCATCTTTAGAAGATCTTAAACTTAACAAAAAAAGTAGTTGTAGATTCCTACTAGAAAACAGAAGAAACTGAAATAGTACATATTGCAAAAACAAAAAGCAGGAACTGAACCCAGATCGTGTCTCTGAACTTTTAGTTGACAGAGTCTGGAAAATACCAGACTACAGAATTGACTTGATGTGAAGAGAATATCAAGAGAAATATGTAGGACAGTTAAGATATTAAAGGGTAAAATAGGAAATTCTGCTCATGTAGTTTTGTTAAGGTTTAATTTTTCTAGTATCAACACTGTGCTGTAACTTTTAAATGTGTGTAACTTTGTTTTCTAAATAATCGTGAAACTTCACAGTTGACAGCTTTTTTTACTTTTGCTTGCTGGACATTAAGCCATAATAAAGTACATTGTTGATTATTTACATACTCTTTACCATTTTCTGTTGATTTCACTGATTAAAGTGAACAGTTGACAATAAAAAATAAAAAAAAAAAAAAATTGATGTTTGTTTTGTTTTGATTTTTTCCCCAAAAAATAGTTTTAGCACTTTTTGTACTACTAACTGGTAAATGTACTTACCTTTTTCTTTTTTTTTCTTTTGCTAGCTTGCACAGGCATCTTGTCGAGCACTTAAATGCAGAAATAGTGCTACATACTGTCACAGATGTTACGGTAGCTTTGGAGTGGATACGATCAACATTCTTGTACATTAGAGCCTTAAAAAATCCAACTCATTATGGTTTGTTGGGGTTTTTTTTAATTGATCTAAATTATGACACTAGGATGTGTTAGATCCGTATTATTTGTTTCTTTCTTTTTCTCTTGGACTATTATTTCATAAGGGGTTGAAAACAAGATGTGTAATACGGCCTGTAACATCTTTAGGAACAACAGTTTTGGTTGCTTTAATATAAGTAATAGGAGTTTCAGCATGGTATAACATTTAAAAACTATTAAGGCAGCATTTATAGCTTCATAATGATCTATTTCTTTTGATCTTAATACACTGGACCATGTATTAATGCAGTAGCAGGCCATAATATACTTTTCACTGTTGAATCTGCTGCTAATAAAAAAAAAATTGTTTAATATTTCGTAGTTTTTCTAAAACAAAATTTCAATAATCTTAATGCTGGTGTCTTCAATTTGTCGTGTCCAGGGCAGCCTCTTGGTCCCCAGCCCTGACCACATCTTTTTTTCCTGGACACTTGCTCTACATCTGATGAGGAAGTCATTGGGCACGTGCTAGAGACAATTATTTTTTTAAAGATTTATAAATGGGACTGGAACATAGTGCATCTTGTACTTGAATGGATGTTACAGTTTAAGTGGCTTCCTGTATTCTAAAATAGGAATACTCTACGTGTGAAGTTGCTGACTGGCATTTCTGCAACTTCTAGGACTCTGATATTTTACATAGGGGAATATCTGCACCTTTTACCTTTTTACATCTGTTCTAATAGCCACGTATTGATACTTGGATACTTAAACTACGTAGTGCTTTTGACTTGTTCCCAGTATAATAAATATTTACAGATTTTTCACTTTGGCATATTTGTCTGGCTCCCAAAAATCAGCAAATCGGTTTTGATGGGTAATGATATTGAGAAGGAAGTATATCATTGTATTAGCTTAAAAAGCCTTTTTTATTTTCATGAAGGTTTTTCATCTGGGTTGGATAAAATTGGAATTGAAGCAAAATTACAAGGTAAGTTGCTAT
>RSEF01000008.1:15303668-15361547 GCA_003993805.1 Himantopus leucocephalus
TCCTGAAATTTGTAAAGCTGATACTTGGACTCCACTTACACATTTATTAAATTTTACACAATTGTGTAGAAAAATTTGTGATTGATTTGGGCTTGGTGGAACTATGCTGAGGCTGTTTATTGTGTAAGGGTTTCAAAGACATGTCTCCAGGAATGCACTTAGTATATACACCACTGCTTGAAGTCTCCAAATACGAGAGACATTGACTGTGACTTGCAGATAGGAAAAAAAAAGGAGTACTTATCTGTACGAAAAGTTACCTAGTTCATAAGCTTTTTCAGTTGTTTTCTACCTTTTCCTGTCTTTTAGATCAGGACATTTCTATTTTTGGAATGTAAGTTGAAAGGAATGGGAGGAATGAAGCATGTTACTACCTAAATAAGCCTTTATGGGAGAAGGCATGGTTTGAAATCACCTCTACAGATAGTGCTAGGGTAGAAGGCTTCACTTACAAATGCTTTTTAGGGGTGGATTATATTTCCTTGAAGTGCTCTGATCTTAAAAACAACCTCCTCTTAAAGTTCTTACAGAAAGTAACTCCTTTTCCCTGCACACGTGAAATATTTTGTAGTAATGTATATAGCTATTTATATTTTCATACATTTCATGTGCAATGTGAATGATTTCTGGTTGATGGGAACTATCACTTTGAGTGATTTCCCAACTTGCTTTTAAATTCTGAACATTGTATTAATGTAATTTTTGCCTTTTAATTACCTTGGTTTTGAAAGTGAGAAAAACAAAACACTTTGGTCATCCTCATGCAGATTCCAACTAAATAGGTTTTNCAATGTGAATGATTTCTGGTTGATGGGAACTATCACTTTGAGTGCTTTCCCAACTTGCTTTTAAATTCTGAACACAGTATTAATGTAATTTTTGCCTTTTAATTCCCTTGGTTTTGAAAGTGAGAAAAACAAAACACTTCGGTCATCCTCATGCAGATATCCAACTAAATAGGTTTTGTGAAGTAAATACAAATCCACCTGATACATTATGAAAATTTCTGATGAAGGATTCATAAATACCTGTGGATATTTGAAATTTTAACCATTTTAAGTGTTAACACTGTTCGTGGAAAACTTTTGCATAAATACTGTGGGCTTTCTGGTCTGTCATTCAGAATTGAATATGGCAGCCTGTATTCTGTGCATCTAGTTTCATTTACTTTGCGTTTTTTGCTTTACTAAAAAGAGTTGGGCTGTGCTGTATCAAATATCTTTGAGTGAGCTTTCCCCAGGCAGAAGTTAGCTACCAGCTTTAGTAGAAGCAGGATCGTATTCTAAAACCTTTACTTGAGTTCAGTGGAACTGCTTTGGCATACGCTCATTGCAATTTGATGATGATACTTCTGGTTTGTACATAAGTAAGCTTTTCTGCATGTACTAAAAATACATATATTTTCAAATTGTCAACAGAACTGTGTTTGAAGAACTTAAATGATTTATCATCTTTTGATTTAATCAGGATGGATGAAGCAAATAATTTCAAACCAACAGGTAACACTTTTTAAAAATAAAGTCAGTTTCAGAAGTGATCTGAGATAGTAGTGAACTACAAAGGGTCACAACTATTTTTGTGACCCATTAATAGGAGCACACAAATGTAGTAGAGAGTAGAATCTGAGAGATTATTTGCCTAGAATATATGAGCAAGTTTCTTTAACAAATCATGGAAGTTCATTCTCTTAATGTTGATCCATGAATGGATGTTCTCTTGTTGCTGGAAAATTTGTTGCAGATTAAGAAAAAAATAGAGAATATTATCACAGGATAATTGGATGTAACATAGTGCAATGAAGGACAGGTTTTATCAATAACTGCTCTTCTCTGCAGTCCTCTGCTAGAGGTGTCTGGCTTCTCAGCAACCACAGTTCAGAGTCTAGTATTTTAGTGTAAATTCATCTCCATTAGAGAAAACTACCTGGTGTGTGTTTCTGCCACTCTGGTGGGGTCAGTAATATCTGTCAGACAGTTGGGGGCAATAACATATTGAGTCAGTGGTGGTAAATTTCATAGAGCACTGTAATAAGAAAATTAATTCAATTTTGTGACTTAAAAAAATACACTAAAAATATATGGCATATTTATTTTTTAAGGTATATTCTTCTTTTACAGAGACTGGAAGATTAATGGCATGGTATTATATTGCATTTGATACAGTGAAAAGATTTTTCACAATTAAAGGAACAGAGACTATAAATGAATTGGTAACTTTACTTTTTAAAGACAATTTACATATGTTCAAATTGATTTTAAACAAAGATAAGCAGAAGTTTTTATTTCTTTTAAAAAGCTCAGGATTTGTTTATATAAAGTATAAGGTTTTAGAGAATACATCTAAAAAAATCCATATGGAACTTTTCTGAGGCTTTGTGCTCTGAGATCTTTTGATTTCCAACTCTTTCTCCCCTCGTTAACCTTGCTAATGAAGATATAAAGTTGCTGAAGCTGTTCTGTTTATGTATTAAACATTGTATTGGTTTGTGGTTTAGTAGTTAGTTTTTATTGGAAAAACCATCTGCATGCAGAGCAGATTTTACTTTTAAAGGAATGTTATTGTCTTTCTGTTTTAAGTAATTTTCCTCTGTCAGATAACAGGTTGTTATGGCTACTGTTAAGTCACAAAAGATGCTTTGTTTTCAAGCAAATACTATGGTAGAACAGATTGGCCATGAAAAACTGGAATGCCTGTTCTCCTATGGCTATCTTTGTTTTCAAAGTATGGAGAAAGTAAAGTGAAATACATAACAGATACGTATTATCATCAAACTACTGATATTTGCTTTGTATGTCATAACGTGTTAGCAATGTGGTTGATTGTGAAGTTGTAGAAAAAAAGGCAAAGAAAAACAATTAAAAAGTTAAATTGTTACAGATTACAATGATCTCCAGCTGTGCAGAATTTGTGGATGTCAAGTTAAGAACAAATGAAAAGAAAACACTGAACACTTTGAATAAAGACAAGGACAAAATAACTATCAGGTATAAAAAAGTAAATACATTGGAAAAGGAAAGTATCTTTTTAACAATAAATAAAATGAATAGCAGAAAATATGTATATTTTCATGCATAGGTTTCCAATGGAGGGGAAGATAAAAACAAGAGAAATGAAAATAAACTGGTAAATATTATATTGTGTTGTTACTTCATATTGAAAAGTTGTTATTTTATGGCTGATGAAGTCCCTGCTTAAATTTGTATCATTTTATGGAGACTCAGCTCTTGCATTTCATTGTTTCTATTCTGAATTTTCTTCTGTTTTCCAGTAGAAACTTTTATGTTGTTAAACTCTGCTTACAATATGGTTTATATACCAAAACCTATTTTTTTTTTCCCAGTCTTATTCAGGCTCAGCTAGGATGCATTCCTATTCAAGACTTTACTTTGACACAAGATACTGGCAGAATATTTAGAAATGGCTTAAGAGTTACTAGATGTATGGTAAAATTTAATCCTTTTTTGGTACATACAATAATAAGCTACGTTTCATTTGATTAATACAACTCAATCTTGTTTTTACAGGGTTATCTGACTTTCTGGCATCATGTAAGAACAACTTTTCTGCTTTGTTAAACTCTTTGATTTTAGCAAAGTGTTTCAGGTGCAAACTTTGGGAAAATTCACTTCATGTGTCTAAACAATTGGAAAAAATTGGTAGGTACTAGTCAGAAATTGTAAAGGTGCAATCTGTTACAGAATCAAAACTCATAATTAGCCTGCTAATTTCTGGGGTGTCTGCTTACATAATTAAACGAGTCTCCTAATTACTCATTTGCCACAATTGAGTACCACAGTTGTCAGAATAGTCTGTCATGATAAAAGTAAAAGTAATCAGTTTAGTAATTTTCTTCAGGCTTTCAAAGCATTTCAGAGTTGTTCCTTTTTCTTAATGTTCATCTCAGTATCTTGGGCATATTCCACATTTGTTTAATTGCATATCTCTGACTGGGCTATGCCTTCCTTTCCAAACAGCTGTCATTGTAGGTCCTATTACTTATACGCACGAAAGCCCTTTAATTTGCATTGACATGGATAGGGATCATGAAATAGAAATAAATTCGATGAGGTTCTATGCATGAGGTTCTTACACACATGAGGATCATAAGTTTCTAATAATCTTTCTATCACTGTGTCCTGTTACTGCATGAACTGGCTGGAAAGTACAGACTTGTCATAATTATTTGAAAAGGAGTTCAGAAATTTTGGAGTCCTCTGGATTACAAAAATGTCGTTATACTTGTTTGAGGTAATACTATACCTTACTGCTTTGATACATGGTCTTATCATACCTTCATGCTTTCAGAATTCACTGTAGTGTTCTCTGTATTTCTTCTTTAAAAGATATATCTACACTGTACAGAACACTATGGTACAGAGATCTGCAAATTAGAGAATAGCTAAGCAGAAGATCCTTGTGGTGCAGTACATTATAGACTTGCCAGCTCAGGTGCAGAAGCTGTATTGCTTCATTCATGTGGAATCAAAGCAAGGCACGGGGCCGTTTCCACTACTGGATCTGTGCCGATGTGCACGTAGTCATCTGAGGAGTCTGCCTCATGTTCAGCAGCACTTCTAGGGATTAGGATAAGTGGAATAAACATGGCGTTTGCAGTATAGACAAATCCTTTCCTGTACACTATATTCAATAGAATAAAGTCAGTTTTAGTTTTTTAATAATAGAAGCACTATATATACACCTCTGTCCTGTTTTCCTTTTCCTTTTTTTTTTTTTTTTTAATTTTTTTCTATGCTCTCATTGCTCTTGCAGCATATGATACAAAGAATTGCTAACTTTCAAAGTTCCGTTTGTTCTGCTCACAGGCTTCTCTTGAACCATCTGCTGACAGTTCACACTCTTTTCCTGAATCAAATACTGAATTAATGCCTATATTATGATGTCTGATTCTTGACCTCTGTCATGCTAAGGCAGCTAAGCCTATTCTTTGTCTTTGTGAATTGAATTGTTTGACCTCACAGTAATTTACTGATACCATGTAACATATTCAGAAATCCCTTATTTTTAAACTCCTATCTCAGTATGTTATTTTTTGTAATGAATATTTCCTTTATAAGAGTGACTGTTCTTTAACTGACATTTGGCCTTACTGAGACTGGGGATTCAGTTGAATTCTTGCTGCATTTCTACAACTATCTCAATTTGTTACTCTTGTCCAATAACGATGCCCCCTTTTGTTGCTGTATGAGATGCTTGATTTCTGTTTGCTTGTTCTGACAGACAGGATAATGATCAGTTGCCATCCAGGATTTTATCACCTTTACTACTTGTTCAGTTTGACTTCCACCTCAATTTTTTTCTTGCTCAGAAATAAAGACAAAGAGACAAAATCTTACGTACATCTCCTGTTTGCTTCACTGGTGGAAACCCTTCTGATTTTAGGAATTATGACAAAAGAACTAGTCTTCATCTTCACTTGCAAAAAAACAAGGCAACCGCTGTGACTGAAGTAGCTACAGAAGCAATGAGAGTCTTCAGGCTGTTTGCAGAGCTTCTGAAGAGGAGAGGGGAAATGGTAGAAGATGATTCCCTAAGTCAGACCCAAAAGTTGTTCAAATATACGTGAAAGGACAAAAGATCTTCTCTGTCTCTAAATCATTAAATTCTTGAGTTGAAATGAGTCTTTTCTTATAAGATTGCTGTAACATCTTCCAAGAAGCAACCTAAGAGTCTCTTGAAAGGTTTCCCTATTAATTTTCAGATTTGCTTTACTGATTCTACAGAATTACATATGAAGAATCCACATACTCATTCTAAATATTTGGTACTATCTTTTATTTATAATGCAGTTGTTGAGAATAATTTGAGATTAGTGATTGTCATTTAACACACAAAACTTAAATTTTTCACAGGTGTATCACTATCAAATGCTATGGTAAACGCAGGGCTGACATCGTTTAAAAAAATAGAAGACACAAATGCAAGAGAACTTGAACTGGTAATGTATTATCTTGTACACAGATAAATATGATAAGGAAAATACTGAGTATTAATACTGTTACTAGTAAATGCGGTATGGTTAATATATATCTGCTATATGATTGTCAGAAAAATTGAGTATTTTAAGTGGTTTATTCATTTATACTATTGAATTTAAAAAAATGTGGCTACTGCTCTTTTTCTTTGAAAATGTGTATGATGATTTGTTCAAGCAAATTTAATGTGGATGATTTAACTGATTTGGCTGGTTTTGGAAAGCACTTGCTTAAATATGTAGAATTTCATCATTAACATGTTTTGAAACAAAGGACAATATGCATTTCCCTTTTAGGAGTGTTAGAAAAAATATAAAAGGGAATATCTATTTACAGTTTCTCTTAATGTATGTTAATGATGAGAATCCTGAATTACCATTACTGCTAGTTTTAGTTCAAGGTAGTTACAGAATAAAATTCTTCTGAGTCATCTATAAAGTACTTCTTATTTTAGGGAAGTTAGATTTTACCCCAGGACAAGTTCTTTGGCTCTTGGCTTCTTTTCTTGAGAATACTGTTTTTCCAGTATTCTGGAAGATAGAACGGATTTCCTTTAGAAATCGATCTTACTCGTGTTTTTTTGGTTTGGCTTTAGGGATTTGATTTCTCTTTTCCAGCCCCTTTTGCAGTTTTCCTGTTACTTGCTTTGTTTTGACTAAAGCTCGGACAACATAGAAGAACCATCTCATATAAAACCTGAGTAGTCAGGTTTTGAGGTCACTAGCTAGTTCCTTGGCTGTTACCTGAACAGAAGTGGTAGCAGCTTGAAAAAGTATTGGAATTTTCTTTTGGTTATGTTGCTATTCTGGGGATCACTGACAGCAGAGAACCAGGAGCGATAAGAGCTTTTGTTGATAGCATAATTACTCTGGTGACTTTGATTCTTTGGGTTTACATTTCTGTTGGCATCTCTGATCAGCTGAATGTATCAGAAACAAAACTGAATCTTTGCAGATTTTAAACAGACATCCTCCTTTTGGAAACCAGATAAAAGAATCTGTTTTGCACCTTCCAAAATATGAACTTGACATTGAACAGGTAAATGCTTTTCTATTTATTTCAGGGGTTTGTGCTGATGTTATTAAATGAAAGAGCAAATACTGACTCAAAGAAATTTTGAGCCTTCGTTGATAGAAGATTACACAATATTGTGGCCTCCTTCCACTTTAGCATGTATAATCAAACTATTCCAAGGAGAGCCTTGGAGTAGACATTCCCTGTAATACATTGCCACCCCCGCCTCGTTAATAGCATTTTATGTAACAGATGCAAACCAGTATATTCCACATTCTAGTCTGAGTGTCTCTTCTGTCTTGAATATAAACAAACCCTAGAGACACAAAAACATCCATATAAAACATAGGGAAGAAGCATTAACTCATGTTTATTTTCTATGCCACACGTAGGAATACGAAGAACTGGTAAATTATTACATTAACTTAGCTGGTGCCCTCTCAAAGGAAAGGTGCAATTCCATGTGCAGTCAAGAGCTTTGAGGTTCTGATACGTGTTTTGTCTTTAAACAGGTCACATAGCCACTCTACCTTTCTGAAATGCAAACTTTGAAAAAAAGCCTTAAAGTGTCTTGTGAAGTTGGTACAAATGAAGACACTTTTGAAGTTAAAAAATCAATAAATGCATGAAATACTATTGTTACGATCAGTTATAGTTTAGTTTTTCATTTGACATAATACCATATGGATACCTCTAAAGTCAGAAGAAAGATTTAACAATTATGAATATCTTATAGAGCACTGTTGGGATGGTAAAATATACCTAGTTTTCTTCTTGCATCTTTCTGTTTGCATTGAATAGAGGAGAATTTTTCAGGGGCTTAATGTAGACTGTCTTTTATTCTCAATACTTAATCAATTTTGGGATATTCAGCTATGGGCAAGTTAGTACTGTATAATAGTGTCTCAGATCAACAAATAAAAATTGTACTGTTAATTGAAAGTGCTTGAATCGAGCTTTTGTGCTTAGTGCTTGTGCAACAGTTAAAAATTTATGGAAGGGCATATATTTTACTTTGCATATTTTAGCAGTTGTCTTATATCATTTTTTCCTAGCTTCCAAAATACAGTGATACGTTGGCTGAAATCTTGGTAACTGTCAAAATAACAAACTATGAGCAGCTACAGACAAAGAGAACAGCACCAGACTTTCACTATGTTACATTGGTCATAGGAGATGCTGACAACCAAGTCATTTTTAATCAGAGAATTATGTATGTATGATCAGTTGTTTCTGCCTTGCATCTTTTGTGGGCTTTTAATCCTTTCTGTGACTTGCAGTTTTATTTTTTTGTAATTTTAAATGCTGCACAAGATTCAAAAACCCTGAAAACATGCCAGTGTGTTTGTCAGTACAGGGTGTATGCGTAAATATCTGTACAACACTGATGTCATATTATGAAAGTCATAATAATTTCCACATAAATATAAAACAAGTAAAACACCTATTAAAAAGATACATTCTGAAGTTGTTACTCTTATTAGCTATATTTCTTTGATTATGTCATATTGTCAAATGGTTTTTCACTCGGAGATGGAATGAAATTCTCCAGTTGGCTAAGATATGCTTGGAGCAAATAAGAAAAGAGAAACAATATCTTTTCCAACTGCGTGACCTTCATGCGAGTTCTGGACAAAGTCTGGCACTTTTGCGGAACTGAAACAGATCTGCAGGATCCTGGCTCTCTTATGGCCATAAATCATATATTTTTGGAAGGTTGTTCTTGTGCCACTTACCAAGCAAAATCCAAGAACTAAATCCAAATAAAGGCTGTTTCACTTGGTTTCAGATGCCACAGTATACAGTCCTGTTTTCATTGTCCATGTGTAACAAAACTTTACTGATACATTGCAGGGATTCTGTGCTGCTGAAAACTGGAAATTGGATGAAGAAAATTGAAGTAAAAAGAGCTCTTAAATCAGAAGACATTAGCATAAATTTAATTAGTTCTGATTATGGTAGGTTGATCGGTACGCTTTTAATCCAAAAACAACTGCATAAGAATTTTGAATAAATTATTAAAACACTTTATATCAAACCAAAAACATAATAAAATGAACTGATCTGGAAACAAAATTCTATTACATGTTTTTTACTGGGTTGAGTATTACCTAACAGTCCAAATTATGTATCTGTTTGTTTCATTCACGAACCTATTAATGAACTGGGAAATATCAAAACTGTACTAGGAGATAGTATTTTGCTCTGTTGATACAGATTATTATTGTCTTTTGCCCTTCACCTTCAAGTTGAATTAACTTTCAGTAGGGATAACATATCAGCGTGATAGGTTATTTATGCTGGCAAGAGCTGACTTTGTGAATGGTTAGGTTTTGCATTGTGATACATAAAGTATTAGATACGGATTCATCTCCACTTCAGTAGCAAGAAATTTCTACAGTAGAAAATTTTGTGTCTTAATGTGTAGATTCAAACATTGGTCCCCTCAGTGTTGATTTCCATAGAATTGGAACTATAGCAGCAGATGAGGAGAGACAGTGATGACCTTGAAACATAGAACTTTGAAATACAATGTAAAAATGGACTGGCTGTATTAAATTCTAACATTGTGCCCCACCTGTAAAGAAGATTGCTGTGTGCTAGATTAACTGAAGTATATTTGTTGCTTCTGTGATAAACATTGAATATTGAGACTATTACAATATTACAATTTCGCTGAAATTGGTAATAGTGAAGTTAGACTAAAAGCAGGTCTTCCTAGTCTCTACTTATTTTAAAGTCTGCTTCTGTTTCAGACTTGAAGGAAATATCTCATTTTTTAAAAGTCTGTCTGGTTTTCCAGCAGTATTTGCCTAATAAAAGACAAAAATACTGTTTTTAGAAATGGTGTCTCTCACAGTCTCACATGAATCTTGGTTTAACTAGAACCTTTATTAGCATTCAACTTCAAAAGTACTATTTTACACCTGTGCCAATACAGAGCTGCTGATACTCCTGTAACAGACTGTAGTACAATTTTAAAGTTAAAATTGTATCAGTAGTGCAAAGCCATAGATAAATGTGGTTTAAAACAATACAGAAAAATTCTGTTAAAGGGACTAATTTTGTTTCTCATCTAGTAACCATGTTTTTAATTCTGAAAACGTTTGCGTTTTTTAATCTCAATCATAAAGAATACATTCATATAATCGTATACTTCTAATGGTACATTGTCTTAACAATTTTCCATGATCTCTTAATAACATTTTATGCTTTCTTAAACTCTTTAGAAAAATGAAGGTAATGAGTAGTTTAGAAACAGTTTATAGCAATTTTAAATATTTCTTTTTTTTTTTTTCGAAGTTGGCCTTGATATACAGCAAGCATATACAGCCTTTTACTTAACACAGAAAACAGTGGGAAGTAAAGTGGTTACAAGTCAAAAACTGAAAGCCGAGTCTTCACTTGATATGTATTATGGCTCACCACAAAGTCTGCTAGCAGCAAAAGTAGATACAGGTAAACGGTCAGATCACATCTGGCTAATACCAATGTCAACAGAAAATGGAATTTTACTTTCAGTAGAGAGAGATAGATCTTTATTTATCCATACTGTTTCTTTCTCAAGTATAATAAAAATACAATGCTGCTGCTACCACTGCTCAAGTACTACAGTGCAATTCTTTGAATTTGAAAGTAAGAAAAATCATGGGTATTTGGTATCTAATATTACTGTTTGAATTTGGGAATGTGGTAGTGCCTCTTTTTTTCAGTAGCATGGATGAATTTCTTTCCAATTATGTTGTTTGAACAGCCCAAAACTTTGCTGAAGGCAACAAAATTCTACTGACCCAGATTACTTCTACCCCATCTTTTACTGCATGAAGTACTCTCTCAACAATACATTTGAAATAAAAAATTAAATTAGCATTTCTGTATTATATTTATCTAGCAGGCAGATCTAAACAAGAGGTTACTTACAAGAAATATGGAAACAGAGAATGCAGCCATCGCTGTAAAAATAAAGATGTGTGTGGACATGACTGCTGTGAGTTTCGTTAAATCTATTATTTCTGTTACTTTTAGGCAAATATAATTTAGAATAGCTTCATTTATACCAATAGTTAAATTAACAGAAGCTGTGTAAGTCAGGCCTGAGTAGTTGCTATGATGCAGTCATAAAAGCAGTAATGAAAAGCTTTGTCGATAACACTTTTATAGGCACTAAAATGATTAATAATATTTTTCAGAACATCTAGCATATGATTAAGAGAAATGTCAAGCTTGTTACACTTTATATAAATATTGGTGTGTTTAATCTTTTAGGATCTTTTAATAGAAGATACTAAGCTTAATGGCAAAATTTCCATTGATCTGGAAAGAATTAGGATTTATCCCTTCTAAACTAATCTGAAGATTATTTTAATTCCTTTTCTCAGGTAAAACTGGAGTTCCTCCAAAGTCTGAGATGAATGGAGATTCAAAGTTTTCTTTGTACCTAGCTGATTTAAGGAACAGGAACTCTATTTCATCTGTACCCCCAGTAAAACGGTTAAAGGTTCAGTTGAATACAGTTAGCCATTGAATAGATTTATTTTAATCTGTTATGTATTTGTATATATTGTTTGCAGAGATAATTTTATAACTAAATATGAACATTCAAGTTTGTCTTTTCCGTGTGGAATGCAAAAAGCAAAGAAGTACAAAGGTACCAAAGATGCAGGAATCTTTGAGAGGTTCTGGTGCTGTTTGGAACGCTTCCAATGATCCACTTCTGTGCATGAACTCTTTGTTTTTACTTTTATGGCATTTGATAGGTTGTGGTGGGTGAGGTACAGAGGTTGGAAGGTACTGTACTGTGACTTGGTTTTGGCAAAATATGATCTGGGTGAAAATCAATTGTGATACTTATCAGAGTAATGATGCTAAAAGATCATTTTGCATTGACAGGTAGATCCACTTGTTTATAAGAAAACCATGTTAGTTTTTAATCTCTGAAAGATTTCATGACTTATGCTTTATTCCTTTCAATGTAGTACTAAGCTGGTTCTTTCTGCAGGAAGAATGGCATTTGATATATTGGAGTGTTTTATTTCCCCCTCACAGTTTTGTTTGTTTGCTTGCAATAGAGAATGATTTAGCCTATAGCTAATAGAGATGAGAGTTAGTGATAACCAGTCTGACTTTGCCAGGGTACTTGGATAACTCCACTAGAAGCATGTAGTTCAAACCTTTTTAGCTGATTACATTAGATAAGGAGACATCAGAAAAATTTTATATATTATCTTTAAAATTCATGCTGATACAATATTAATGATGTCATTAAGATTGTTTAAAAAACAACAGGTTTCAATATATTTACATCTTATCAGTTACAATAATCTTCTTTCTTTAGATGCAGATGTTAAATCAAGCTCAAAATGTGGATCTCAAACAATTTGGTTTTACACCTAAATCTTTGTTGCCAGCATTGCCAAGGTACTGATTAATATAAGTAACAAAAAAGAAATCTGTCATATTTTATATAGTATGTTAAGTTCTAAAAACTGTTTTCTGAATAAAAAATTTTGCAGCTTTCTGCAACTGTTCTACGGACATGTCACTGATTTTTATTTATTTTTTTTTTTTCAGTAGGTCTAGCAATAAACAGTCAACTTCATCACCTTCAGTGGACCAGGTAGATAATAGCTTAGGAGTATCTCAGAAACAACTGCAATCCTGGAATTATGGAAAGAGTCGTAAGTTATTGTTAATGCTTGAAATTATGATTTTCACTTTGATTTGAATATACTTGTAAACTCAAACTTGCTGAAATCACTACAGCAACCAGTATAGCGTTATAGAACACTGAATGTATAGGGTCTTTAATTGGCTTGCTTTGTGGTGTTGGTAGGAATTTCTGATGTAGATCTCAGCATCTAAATGTACCTTTCAATATAACAGTAATGACTAAATCAAATGTATGAGGGTCCAAATCTATAAATAGTTCCTGAAAGGTATGACTGTAATGTATTTCCACTGAAGCCACTTGTAATACAAGAGGTATTTTACCCCTATATCTATACATTTTCTTCTTTTCCCTTTCTGCTGGAAGATGTTAGTAAAATACAAGCTTTTGTTTGGTAGTTGACAAAATATGACCGTTCCATAACTGAGTTCATAACTAGTAAAACACCTCTAGCTGGACAAGAATTTCCTCTTTCTGTTTCTTTTCCACTGGAAAGGCCACAGTTGTTTTTATGTTTGGTGTTAAATGATCAGTCTTCATTATCGGTATATAACTATGATGTTCTCCTCACTGCATACCTTTTGCCATTGTATTTACTGACAGCAGATTGATGTGAATCAGGTTTTGATTAATTTGGCTAATAAATAGCAGCTACAATGTTTAGATCATGCTCAGACATACAAGAAACACTGTGCTGAAATAAATTGAAACATTTTTAGTTCATACTGCCTTAAGTCTTGGCAGCTATAGTGCATAATTTCATTTTTACTTAATATTTTGATGATGAGATTGTAATCCTATTCCTTTAATGCTTCGTATTTTCCTGCCATACCAATTTACCTGCTATAGTTGTTATCTAGTCTTAAGGTGGAAGACTGTTGCATAGCCATATCATCAGTTGCTGGGGGATGGCAGTTAATCATAGAATCATAGAATTGTTAAGGTTGGAAGGGACCTTTAAGATCATCAAGTCCAACCATTAACCTAACCTGACAAAACCAGGTATACGTACCAATACCAATGTATGGTATAATTGTGTTAAAAGAACAAAGTAGAAGAAGACGACAGATAGATATTCTAGCTATAGTCTATGCTCAAGAACATCTTGAGGCAAATCATACAGGATCAAGGGGACATAGTAGATATTGCTGACTAAAAAACATCTCCATTGAATAGTAGCAGAAAAGGTAACCTTGGCCATATTGATTGGGCTGGCTCTATTTTTAAAAATGCACCAAAAGTAGTTCAAATGATGTAAGACATCAGTTCATACGATTTTTATAGGGTTTATGGTATCTTTCCATTCTATAAAAAAAAGTAGGTAATTAGGAATATACTGTGAAATTGTACTAACCTAAACGTATAATTTATTTAAAGTCTATGTGTCTGTGCAATAGTTTGAACAACTGGTCATAAAACATAAAACAGTTTTTGTTGTACTTCTGCATTATGAATGTATTACAGCTTTTTCTTGGAAACATTCAGTGTTTGTGAGTGAGAATGGCCAAGATACAATGGCATAAAAAAAATTGTTCAAGAATCTTTAATGCATAACTTGACTGATAAAGATAAAAGCAGATCTTGTTTTTCAGATGCTTTGGATGTGGACTTTGAACTGAGAGAGGATGTTTGGGATGATATTGATGATGAGAAATTAGTGCTTGCTAGCAACTTTGCCAGTAGAGAATTAGGTAAGGTTATTTTAACAAAATTCTTTGTTTGCTACATATGAATTATTTTACAGGCTATTATTTGAGAATAATTTATTACAGTATACAGTGAACAGAACTACCTGAATTTTTTTGGTTAATTGACTTGACCGCCAGGTTTATTACTCCACCTTGAATGTCACATATTGAGACAAATATAATACAAAAGGGAGAGTTGAGAAAGTTGCAATTTAAAAATTTTTTGGATGGCCTGCAACTGCGTATTTGTTAATTTATCTGGCTGCTTACGTCTGCTTATCTTTACAGTAGCCCAAAACCCACAGAAGAAATATTTCAAGTGTTAAGACATTTGAGTAATTTTCAAACTATTACTTATCTTATTATGTAAAATATTTACAAGCGGTTTCAGCTGGTTTGGGACTCAGTTTTTAAAACTTTCATTCTTCTTATTCTGGAAGATGGAAATATCTGTCTTCAAATTCCAGATGAGTGTGAACCACTTTGCCAGTACACAAGAAGCAAAGCCACAAATAACATTTCAAAAGAGTAAGCATTTAATTTATTTTTATTTATTTATTTATTACTTTATTTATTTACTTACTTTATTACTATCTTATTTATTTATTTATTTTATTTAATTTATTACTATCTTATTCAGTTAAAAATGTTGTCTGTATTTCACATGCATCTGTATAATTAAATGTATAGAAGGTTGTTCACTTACAAAAGTGAATGAAATTTCAACTTCTAAAAGGTATGAATTGTTGAATGATTTTTATTATTTTTTTTTTACTAGTGTGGAGGGAAATAAATAGAAAATCCTGAACTGAAAAGTAAATCATTTTGCACTTCTGTAAAAATACTGAAGTTCTTCAACTCGATGTTTTCAGGTCATGCACATTACAAGATGAGACCGGTATTCAGAACTCAGATATTTCTGTGGTTAATAGCACATCAAAAGTGAATTTATCTGTACGGAGTGGAAATATAAATATGGTGAGTAAAAATATTTCCATAACAGAATTTCCTATAATTAGAGTATTTCATGTGTAAATATATTTACCATATCTGACTTATGAATCAGTTTGGACATACTGAATTTCTGAACTTTTCTGCATTGTCCAAACATGCGTGCATCCTGTGTTCAGAGTGATACTCATGATACAAAGAACTAGGATTTGAATTCACTTTATATAGCATGACTTCAAAACTATTTACTCAATTTAATTGTGATTCTGCAAGTCACTCAAGTATATAATTATATTTATCATGCACTTGGTCCTTGTCAAATACCATAATATCAATATAAATATCTGTCCTACATACTACAACAATCTGGCAGCTTCGCTTTTGCTTAGTTAATTTAACCATATCCACTTTTCAACTTACATTGCAGTTCAGCTTTCAAGAAAAAAAGCATTCAGATCCTTCACAAGAGCTGAAAGACGTACAGTGTTCTTCAATCTCAAAAATAATCTCAGACTCTTCTAAATTCACTAGGAAAGAGGATTTTTTTATTTTCACAAAAGAACAGGAAAAAGAAGTGGATCCCAGGTAATAAAAAGTTGTGCATGTTTTTATGTTGCCTCAGTGTTCCAGTGATTAGTTCTCCATGGAACACAGACCTTTAGGTGATGTGTTAATTTATAATGTTCATTTTAAAAAGGTGAATTTTCACAATAATAGTAGCAATTAACTTTTCTTGGAAAGGAAAAGACTTGGAAATTATTTTGCTTATCTTGGTATCTCTTGAGTATACTTTGTATAGTATTCCTGATTTAATCTATTCTGATGTACTATACCTAATTTAACTTTTTTATTTGCTTAATCTTCATTAGATATCTTCTTGATGATGAAATCAATGATGTGAAGCCCTTTCTTGGAATATTTGATGGCATTTTGTAAAACATAAAGAAAACACATTGTAAGTGCTGTGAGAAAAAATTTACAGTCATTTTTACAGAGTGAAGCCTTCAAATCCAGTTAAGAGAATTTGATTTCTGTTATATACCTATTTACCAGTATCTGTATTGCTGCATAGAGTAGATAATAACAAAATTGATGTCTAATTGACAGAATTCTAGGTATATTATCTTATTTTGAAAAGTGTTTAAATATTTGTTTGTTGACCTTGCTGTTTTCAAGATTACAAAGAAAAACATTGGAATGTGTTAAAGGAGAGTAATTCTGAAACCGAGGATGCTTTTATAGACAAAGTAAAAAATCACATAAGGGAAAGTAAGCTGTGTATTACATTCCCTGCTCACAAGTACTCTTTAAATGAATGAAAGACTCTTTCCTTAGAATTGTCTTAATGTTTTTTGGTTTTGTTTTTCAGTTTCTCTAAAGCTGATTTTTTCATAGCACTGGTTCTGTAAAATAATTAGATTTACAAGTAAAAGTAATAGAATGGTAAGTTATTCTAGACTATAGTCCTTTCAACAGTGCTATCAACTCAATAAAAAAGTGCAGCTTCCTTCAAGCAAATGTGTTTCCAGACTCTTAACAAACCAGTTTTAAAATGTCTGTAAAAAATATTCTTGTTTGGCTGTTCACCTTGACACCCGAGGTCATAAAATGGACATTTATGTGTCCCAGCACAGATTTAGGCAACCAAGCATTGGATTTGGATATCTTCTTGTAGCTCTAGTGTTTGAACAGTAGACCTTGCAAGTTCAATGGTTGTGAAAATACATGATATTGCCTAAAATCCAAGAGAATGTAATTTTCACTGTTAATTATTCAAAAATCTGTGGAATTAAAATGTTGAAATCACACGTGGAACCTTAGTTGTCTGTTCTTGTGATATTTTTTTGTGGTGCGACCGTATGCAACCATGTTTTGCTGCACTACCTGGTTGTATTTTTCTCAGCTAATAACATTTTACTTGACTCTAGTGTTTCCTTACAGTTTTGACTTACTTTCTGGTATAATTCTTTCTCCATACGAAAGAATGGCCTAGCACAAGCAGCCTCAACACTCACCACACTATGTTTTTGGCTGTGCAAATTCCAGCAGGCCCAAGCTTATAACTCACTTTGCTGTACCTCAAATATTTCATTCCATCTGGAAGTTATTAGTATGTCAGATTTTGTCTCAATTTTTTTTTTTTAAATTAAACTTCCAAACTGAGGTAACTCAGACTTACTATACTACTGCTATGTTTAGCCCAGCAGTTCTAGTTCTGTACATCCTAGTCACCTCGCACTTCCTTGTCAGGGTGAGATTTAAGAATGCAGAATGCCAAATGTCATTTTAGGTGCCCCAGAGAATCTTCCCTTGGCTTTATCTACCATGCCAGAAGAGCACAGGTGTCCCACGTGGAGATGTTCCAGGTCCTCTAGGGCATCTAAGGTGGTACTTGATGCTGATGTTTAAGCACCTGACTGTCTCCCTGCTGCTTGAAATACACAATTCTTTTTTCCAGTTTATAGTTCATATTTACATAGCATTCTTTAATTGCCTTTGTATCCTGCCTTTCCTTAGGGTTTTAGCTTGCAACAACTAATTGAGCTGTTTCTTCAAATTTGACAAAAACTTTTAAGCAGCAACACAAAGCTGAGCTTCAAACATGGAAAATTAGAGGGGAAGGAAAGAATTAATATAATCTTGTGATTGTATAGTTTATATAATCTTGTGATTATACAACTTAGAACTTTCCAAAATCTCACTCATCTGCCGGTTGCTCAGGCCTTACTTGCAAACCAGGCGTGCTTCTGATGGCAGGTGCTGCGCTTTTTCCTGCTAGTCTGCATGAAGCTGCTTCTAAGGGTTCTGAACTGTAAGGTAGCAACTGTGATGGAATTTGATTGTGCTTAGGTCGTCATAAAAATGCATAAGGNGGTGCTGCGCTTTTTCCTGCTAGTCTGCATGAAGCTGCTTCTAAAGGTTCTGAACTGTAAGGTAGCAACTGTGATGGAAGTTGATTGTGCTTAGGTCGTCATAAAAATGCATAAGGTAAGTTTCTATTTATTTCTTTGTACTAAGGAAGTACCTTTTTGAGGTGTTTTTTGGCCCCATTTCTACACTGAAGATGTATTTCTATATTTCTGTGAAATATTTTGGTAGTTTATATAATGTCTAGAAAGTGATTGACATTATTGCCATTTTTGCTTCATTTTTTCGTATAGTCTAAATATAACCACTTGGTTTTAGTTAGTTAGTTAATCGGAGTAGGTTTATATTTAGACTATTACTTCAAAGAAAATTATCCTTGCAGGCAGGTGGTTTATTTTCCTCCTAGTTTTCCCCAGTGCAGGAGTTCAGTAATTATTACTGGGTTTCTTCAAGATTCAAGGCTGATTAATTTTCTGATACTGTATTCAGATTTTTTCCGTTTGATTTTTTTAAAAGGCTTTAATTTCCAATTTGATCCGTAGTCAGAACTCATGATAAGAAATGCATTTCAGTACTTTCAAGACTATTCAGAGTGCTTTGCAGGTGGTTTATAAGATCGTTTCCTGTCTCTCTTTTTCACAAGAGATCAGCATCCTATATCATCCCTGGAAAATTACAAAATTGTGCTATTGCTGCTGACAGCATTTCACAGATTTCAGAATATAAATCTTTCAATACCACAGTGTCTTTACAGTAATATTGAACCTCTGGTGCAAAAACATTTTTCTAGAGATAAGTGCTTTATTTGACATTGTTATTTTGCTTCATTATTCGTATTAGCTCTATGACTCTTTAAAGTCTAAATCACTTTCAGAAAACCAATTTGGAAGTACTAATATGCTGAAGTGTTCTCTATCTCAGGAGGAGTGACTTTTTCATATGGTAGCATTTGTTACTGTTCCATTTTTCAGATCATAATAATTGAAAGATCAAAAGTGATAACCATAGTAGGTCTCTGTGGCAATAATTAATTGCAGATACACAGTGAGTATACTTCAAAACAAATACAGGCAGAAAGAGCAAATTGACTGCAGAATTAGAAAAACCTAGTCAAATCTGAACATTTTTTTAATTAAATTTCCAAATTGAGGTAGCTCAGACTTACTATACTACTGCTACGTTTAGCCCAGCAGTCCCNTTTAATTAAATTTCCAAATTGAGGTAACTCAGACTTACTATACTACTGCTATGTTTAGCCCAGCAGTCCTAGTCATGTACATCCTAGTCACATCCCAGTTCCTTGTCATGGTAAGATTTAAGAATGCAGATTGCCTCCTGCCAATCATCATCTTCTGATTTCCATGGAAATTGGATGGCTCCCAGGCAGGAACAGTGGTATTTCTCCCCAGATGGTTTATATGAGCAATCAGGGTACCAAAATCCCAGGTCATGCCCCAGTAGGTAAGTATAGACATAGCTATGAAGAGCTGTCCAATTTTAGTCATTTAACTGAATAACCTTAAGCGGTAAACCTAGTTTACCTGGACTCCTGTGTAGTCAGTGTGAAGATGCAGGCACTGTCAGAAGATGATTCAGATTCTAAGTGGGCTGAATTGTTCTCTGGTGGAACTCACCGAATTACCCATGATGAAAGTGCCCACATACAGTTAGCATGGGGAAGCTGGCGTGCTGTAAATTCACAGCCAGGCACACTGCATATTGCCTTTCTTGTGCACATGAGACGCCGGGGTTCTTTTATCCACATAAGGATCCCACTTTTCTAAGTTGAATAGTCTTATTTCGATAGAGCAACAGATGGCTGTGCTCCACTGATGTTGCTGAATGCAGCTTTCTTTCAGGTGCTGCCCAGATGAAAAACCAGACAAATTCACTGAGATAACAGACAATTTCACTGAGCTACTACCAATAGATAAAATGCGGACTAAAATACATAGAAAACATTGTTAAATTCTGAAAGGATCTGTGTTTTTAATTCTGCATAGAGTTGTAACATTAAGTAAGTGGCTTGAATTTGAATCGGTGGGATTGTATAAGTAATTCTTTGGGGATACAGCAGAATGCCACAGACTTTAGTCCGTGGATGATTCTGTAAGATTTACATTATAAAAATACTGTTTCTCATAATGGAGTAGTGAAAGAAAATTCAATGTGACAAGAAGTCAGATTTTACTATCTTACTTGTCTGATTCTCTGTAATAAAATACATGCTCATACCTGCTTTTAATTTAACTTCAACTTTCTTATATGCTTCCTTGTCCTATCATGTATATTGGTTTCAAAATACAAACTGAGGTCAACCATATCTGTGCCTGAAGAAAATGCAATATGCACTCAGAAACCATGATCTTCAAAAATTGTTAGCAGAAAAATAAGTATAGTGTTTAAACATGTTGCCAGACATGTTTGTGTATGTTATGTTTATAGCATATAGAATACTGTAAATGTATTGTGACATCATTTTAATTGTATGCAGCATGTCATGATCATTTTAATTACGTAGATTTATTCATGTATTTGAAGACTTTCATGGGTTAAACGTTACAGTAATTGTTCAAATAAGGCAGACTTGTTATTTGGGTGTATTTTCACTTAGCCCACAGAATAGTTACATGAGGTATAAAAGTTGGTGCTCTTAAAGGCAGTCAGCATAATGATAAAGAGTGAACCGTACGGACCCAATATGCACCTGAAAAATAGTTAAAATCAGTCATTTTGTAGAGCAGAAATGATACCTCTCTAATGCGTCATTAGGACAGAATCAGTGGTATCACTTCTAAAAGAAAGGGTATCTTGCGTTACCTGTTTGTCACCCCTTCTGCTTTTTATGTAGAAGCAAGAGAGCAGTATCATGTCAATTGTACTGACAGAATCGGTAAATGATATCCATGAAATGAGATCCATGAATGCCTGGGTTTGGTTGTGGTTTTGTGGGGGTTTTTCTTTTTTTTTAGCCCCTTTGCTTAACAAGGAAATGGAAAAGGAGGTACTAGTCAGGGTAAAATTCACTTCCTGCAGAGGACTAACAGCACATTGAATTTATCAAAGGCTTACATGAGAATAAACTGAGGCATAGACAGTGTGCTGATAGTTTGCAGTGATGAAGTTCAGCCTGACTGAAAAAAAAATTGGATAGAAAAGGGCAGTGGTTTATTGACTGCCACTGTTCAGCGGAGATAAGGGCCGCCCCAGTTGAGCCATGTTACTTTATTTGTTCTATAAACCTGTATGAGATAAAATTGTGTCCGTCCAAGCCCTTACTTTTCTCCCAGTGTTGTAACTCTTGGTCTCCATGTGCTCTTGACGGTTATTTCAGATGCAGTGGGTTGGGGTAAGGACTGCATCCTCCTAAGGAATGGGGGCCCTTGGGGCCCTTTTGTCTCCTGTCTTTCTCTGGGCTCTGCTGGTCACCATTGCTCTTCCCTGTGGTTGTGAAGTGGAAAAGCTGTGCTACTGTTAACCTGCAGTCCTACGCTGCGTGTCCTCTTCTTAACACAAGGTCCCAATCCGGTTAGGGAGAGTTGTTTCCCGATTAGCTTTAGTATGCTGCCTACCACACTAAGACACTACACTTTAATTCTGGTCTTGTGGGATGTGCTTTGAGCGTTCTGAGTTTCTGTTTGCCAGGACTTGTGGGGCACATCTGATTGGTGGTGAGTGAAAATGTTACATGTTTTGCAGAAATGCAGTAGATTATACTGGGTGGACATACTTTGTATAAAGAAGGTGTATGTTCTTTCAAATATAATAAAAAGTGCCTAGATACAATAGCAAGGACTTTCTTCCTGTATTTAACATATACTATGTGGAGCTGGCATGTAATGATGATACAGACTGTCCTTTTGATTGATGCTACTTGGCAATTTCTACATTTTGGATAGCTGAGTGTAGGGAAAGATGCAAAATATTTTGTTCTGAAGGCTGTTAAGGGTATTTTGTTTATATAAATGAAACAATGTTTCTTTTGGAACTGTGAAACTTCCTATTAAAGGATGCATATAACTTTCAAAATAAAAAGATGCTTGTAACTGTAAATAGCTATGATATATTTGCTGTTCCCCCACCCATTTAGAGGCAAAACCTATTTATGAGGCTTTATTAAGTGCAAATAATTCCCATGGCTTCAGCACAGAAGAAACAGCTGCAGAATATAGTCTGATTTGCATATAAATGACATGATTTCTGCTCAGAAAAGGATATTGAAAAATATATATTTCTACAGTGAAAATCTGATAGTAACACATATTAAGGTCAGCTTGTGTAACTTTTTTTAAGCTGCTGCATGTTGATACCTGACCACACTTCCAGCTAGATTCAGGCTGTCAGTGGTGCCTACTATGAAATTGTTAATTTCTTAATTAGCTCAGAAGAAGATATCATTTGTGGAAATATATTCCAAAACATTCATGTCAACAGTTTGAGCACTTAAAAGTGCTCAGAATATTTATCAATACAAGTGGACAACTCCAAACTTGGGATTTTCCCTTATCTTTGGTACTGTGAATTGGTGATGTGAGGGAATTCCTATTGTTCAGGTAAGACAGAAAAAGTCCTGTTAACTTGCTCTAGTCACTTTAACAAATGGTAGGATATAATTAAAGCAGACACAGGGATATTCCTTTTAGTGTCCCAAATAGTTCCCTCAGGTTATCTTTTCTATTAAAGGTAAGTTCATGCTTCTAAAATTTCTACCTGACATAGGCCATCACTGACCAACTGAGATGCTTAGCCAAAACAAAAACCACAAGTGTTTCAAAGCTAAAGCAATGTATGCCATTTTATCCGAGTTGTTCCAGCTCACTGCACAAATTCTCTAAAATATGGTATTTATTTCAGTAGCAGTATAACTCTAGGTGATTTCAATAGTGAACTGTCTGCAACGTAGTAGTCGTCTGATTGCTGAACTGTGATGTTAACAGTATTCAGCATGGCTTTGGCACCAATACTCATACAGAGCTTAGGCTGCAGCAAAGCCAAGCTCTGCAGAGCAGACCCCTACCGCTCTCAGGCAAGCTGGCAGAGCTCTCCTAGATCCTTGAGGAATACCCTTGGGAAGTCAGCTAGCATGAGAGAAAGCGACCACAGGGTTCCAGTCAATGACCAGCCACTTCCCTCCCTGAAAGGCTGTGACTGTCACTTTGCAATGGAGTGTTCATTTATTGACAGCTCCTGCTACTTCTTAGAGATATCATGACATAAAAGAAAGACATTGGACTGCCAGGCAGGAAGGGGTTTGGAAGACACTTGCCAAACCTTGGGTTTCAAATCCCTGCTTGGCAAAGGCCGTACTGAGCTGAATGCCATTGCCGGAACTGATAGGTTGTCTACTCGGAGAGATTGATTTGCCACAGTGAATTGTCATTAGTCTGAATGCCTCTTGGAGAGGCTTGATACTGTTTAGTAAAGAAAAAGTGAGAGTAGTGCTGTCTATAAACTTGGATGTGCAGGTTAGAGCTTCCTTAATTTCTTTCAGTTTATAAAGGCTATTAATTTATCTGAATAAAAATGAGGCAGTAGAGTTTATTACTAGGATTCTGATTATTACTTCTTTTTTTTTCTGTTTGTGGTGTAACATTTTAGCTGTTGTAGTCCAGACTTGTTAGGTTACTGAGTGCAGGAAGTAAACTTCTTTCATCCCAGGGCTCCATTGTCGTGAGTTACATGTTACGCCTAGAGGAGGTTTTTCTGCCTAGCTGGAACTTTCTACTCAAAGAATAGTCACCCAGCAGCTGGATCATTAAGATTTTCAGCAGCTCCTCAATTATAAAGATTTTTAGGCTCTGAGGTCAGTTGGGTGGCTTCTAAAAATTGTACTAATAGATGTAAGAGGAGCATTCACCAAAGCATCAACGCATTATCAAATAATTTTATTTCAGAAGTATGCCAGTAGAAGTGATTAAGAAAGTGTGGCCCATGAAATAGATCTGTTTATCTTGTGATAGATCACAGAGATGCATTTCAGAGACTGGAGGCTTGCTTCGTGAGGAAAATAACCTGTATTAGGAAGATAAGAGATACAAGTGGATCTTCCTCCCTCCCTCCCTCTCTCTTGGGTGTGATTGTCTCAGGCAACCATATTAACAGAAGCTTAGAGGCATTGTTAGCTTCTGGAACAGATTTACCAAAGTGACAGTGCATGCTGCGGATGATAGTAATAAAATGGGCGGTGTGTTCTGGAAGAAAATAAAGTTGGCAGCTTGGAATGGTGGAAAACAGCTTCAGATAAGCATGTGGTTCAATAGAAATCAGTCTCTGTCCATGGACTTTATAGCAGCCAATCCAAACTGCGCTCTCAGTTCAAGCAGTTAATAATATCTCAGCACTGTAGCTTAAGGGATACAATTTTCAAAATTATTGTAGTGTGGGACCGATAAATTTCAGCACAAAGAAGGCAGTATTCCATATAATTTATTTTAGATTTCCATCTAGGGTATGTTCTGACACTCCACATGAAAGTCAAATTGTCCATGTAAAATGGTTTCCAGGTGATAAGTTGACCCCTGGGGTTTTAGTAAAATAATAGATTCAGAATTCTATCTGACTCTCCAATCTATAAAAGCTAGTTATCAGCTGTTTGAAGGATTTGATAAGAAGGAGGGGAAAAAAAAGAGCTTTTGTATAGTGACATTTTTCTCATTAATGGGGACAATGTTAGAATCACAAACTCCTTCTGGATTTGGTAGTAAATACTCAGCTGACATGTGTTTTGGGAGGCGGTTGTTCTGCATGAGGAGTGTACGTGTCTAAACCTCTGCGATATGCATATGGAACAAGGAATATTTCTAATAGACATGTACAGCCCTTCAAAGGAAGGGCGTTTACTATGCCACCATCTGGCCATCATTTTTTAAATGCATTCTATCACCAGAGCCTACCTCTGCAGAAGTTTTGCTGGAGAATGACTGTCTTACGGTGCCTAGAGAAACACTGAAAGAATAACAACATACACATTTTTCCTGCCAGCATTCTTCACTGTCTAAAGGTAATGCAAAACAAATGGTAACCTGAAAAGAAACAAGGTATTACCTTAAGTTCTTGTCTGAACACTCTTATAGGACCTGCCATATTTTTTTTCTAGTTTTGTTGTTTTATCTAATTGTGTATTCTTGAGAATACATGCAGGTAGTTCCTAGTGTCCCACGTGGCTTCATTGTTAGTTTAAGCAGACCCAGGGTTGGATAGAGGCTTTGTTGCATTTTGTTTTAGCAGGTGGGTGTATCTGCATGTACATGCATATGAAATGCGGCACTACTAGGTAACGGGGGAAAGATGACAGTAAGACAGGACTAGTCATAGTGACAGTAGAAGAAGCTTGCCTAATAAAACGCTAAAAGCGTGTTTATATTTAGTGCAGTTGAGTGTCCCTTTGAATTTGGGGCGAAGAATATACCTCCTGCCTTTAAAAAAATAACTATGCTCAAGAAAACTTAACTTTTCCACAGGCTGCGTAAACAAAAAGTATTGACTCAAAGAACAACCCAAGGCCCTCTTCAGTTGTTCCTCATGTAAACCACTGTCCTGTATTTTCCCTGCTTGTGCCTGGGATGAACATTTCATTCACTGCAGAAGCAGGACTTGTTATGTGTAGTCTGTTGCTGGGGCTTGGGCAGGGCATGGAGAGGAAGGCTGCGAGGAGGGTGCCCGTTTGCCTCCTGGGTTACTGGGGGCAGAGGCAGATGTCTCCTCCTCAGAGGGGGACTGAGCAGTGCTTAGGGGAGGAGATATCTGGCACTCCCGAGTGGTATAGAGAAGGGAAATGCAGCGAGCAAAGATCTTGTAGGCAGCGTCGTGGAGGAGCTGGGGTTTTGCTTGCTGGACAAAGCCAAACTTTAGAAGTGACAGGAGAAAGGGAGGGTTCCCTAGAGCAGGCTGAGGGGTGTCTGTGGTGCTCTGTGAACCATTTGGGAATTTTCAGATTGGAAGTAAGTCTGGGAAGAAAGATTTACCCTACAGTGACGCAATGGGAAGCTTAATTTTCAAGCTTTTCTGTTTAATCTAGCTCTTCAACAGATCAGACTTTAAAGAATAATTCTGTCCTGCCATTCTAATAACACCTACTCTTACAAATCTGGATTCTGTGGGTGTGCTTATCAGAAGGAAAAGCTTCTACCTAAAGACAATTGCTAATTCAGGGTCTCTGCAGATAGGATCGGAAAGAGCTAACTACTCTTAAACCTTGCCCTTTTCAGGTTTTGGTTGGTTGGTTTCAGCTTTGCAGAGATAATTGGGTGCTGGTCCTGCAAGTGGGTAAGTTGTAACAGATATGGGACAGGCCTGTTCACTCGCTCAAGTAAAGTCCAGCTCGCTCAGCTATATATACAAGCTCTGCTGGAGTGTGCTCAAAAGCAAAGTGTCTGTCACATTCTTAAAGTGCTTTTCTTCTGGAAGGGCAGATCTGAGGACCAGAAGAGTTTATGAGTAACTCTGACTTCTGCTATTGACTGGATTTAATCTGCATTAACACTTTCCAAAGTAGCTATATATTCTCCTTTGGGTTGTTTTGTCACTCTGAGGCTGATTCTAAAATGTGTCATCCAACTTCAAGGTTTCAGGTGTTAGCACTGAAACATTTACTTATCCATTGAGGTGATTACCAAATAATTTGTATTTGTGGCCCTAGTTAATTGTAGGCCACACCTTTTGCTTATTGGAAGCCCCTTGAGAAATTGTTTCCTTTCCTAGGGTGAGATGATGGACAGAAGGAAGTAAAGTACTTTATCTGTATTCCTCCATAGCCTTTCTATGTTCTGGAAGTGCTAGGCTGATAGAGAGTCAGGTGCTGCAGCTGCGTGAGTGTTCACTGAAAAACCTGCAACTGCGGCCATAGGTAGAGCTGGTGTCCAACATGGAAACATCATGATACAGGAGGGGCCCGGAGCTCTGGGTCAGGGAAGGGACACAGACCAGCCTGTGTCCAGCATCAGCCTCCTCAGAGCAGCTCTCCCTGGGACAAGGATGACGATCCACTCCCCCAACAGGGTAAGGTTACCAAGGAACCTTCTCACAGATGTGTTTCTACAAAAAAAGTCCCTCCCGTAACTTTCAATGTAGGAGTGCAGCACCTGGCCTAACTTTTTAATTCAATTCATCTTGTAACTAAAAAAAAAAAAAAACAAGAGTCAAAAATACTGGACAAAGTATTGCCTCCTGCAGAGGCACAGCTTTAGGAACCATCTGTTGCTTAGGTGAAGCACTGAGGCTTCTGGAGCAACGTAGGCACGTTAAATTGGGGACATTCCTCACCTCTGCTCCCTGTATTTTGCCCTGTCTCTCCTGTGGACAAACTTCATGCAGATGCCACGTTTTCTACTGCTAGACAAGGCTGTGCTGACTGGCCAGATGTTTTTGGAAGTTGGTATGACTGGAACGTGCTTGTGAGGACAGGGGTCTTCACACCTGTAGTTGTGTGTTAAGCGTGTTGTGGCAGAAAAGCTCCTTGATGCTGCCGAGCTCCGCTCCCACCCTGTGCCACCCGGCGGTTGTGCCGATCCAGTTGTTCTGTGGGGCTGTTCTGTGAAATTAAACAAACGTGTGAGTGATCTCCATCCCCACCCCCCCACCTGACCCCTTTAGAGTCTCTTATCTCTTGGCAGTGCTGTTATTGCTAGGAAAAAAGTGCACGCGTGCAAAGAGCAAACCAGACTACAATGTTACCTGTCACACTTATGTTTCACTCATCCTTAAATTGGAAAATAGCCTTTGTTTCATGTATATGACAAGTGAACTCCATAACATTAATAAAACAGAGGCCCTAAATCCTGCTTGGAATTGCCACTGGCAGCTACTAATGTACTTTCTAATTGTATTTTTTATTTGTAGCTTAGCAATACCTCGCCAAGATGTAGTCCCACCTGTTAGTGCCAGAGGAGGTTGGAAGCGCTCGGGATGCTCCCAGATCTCACCCCAGCTCCGCGGCCTGCCACCCGGCCTGCAGGCTGGGCTGGGGTTCGCGTGTCTGGTGAAAGAGCTGAAAAAAAGCAGCATTAAATTTACGTTTCCAGTTGCTATGCGGACGGAACGGGAAATGAGCCCTTTGCCACCAAGTGGGACTGGTAATATAATTTGGAAGTACTGGGTCACATCTGCAAACATCTGCGCCGTCCCACAGACTCTTGACAAGAGATTTCAGAACATCTTTCTTTAAAAAGGTCATTGAGGAATACAACCCCCAGGATGCACCGCACGCTAAGTGTTTTAATATGGCTTTCACACCGGCCTCGCGTTGGACATTTCCCCTCCGTCATGACGCTCACGGTCGCCGGCCTGAGGGAGGCTGAGGCATCGCCCATCCGCCTTCCGACCGCTGTGCGCCGAAACGAGCCACGGCTGACTACGGCGGGGCCGCGCCGCCCCCTCCCCGCACACGAACGGGCGCCGCGGGGCCCAGCGCCACATTTCGGGGTCCCTGTCCCCCCGCCATGGGGCCGACCGCCATTTCCTTCAGCTCCCCCCGCCGCCCCCGCGGCCGTCGCCATGGAGACGGGCGGGCCCGGCCTGGCGCTGCGCGGGCGGGGCCCGGGGCGGCAGCCATCTTCCTCGCCGCCGGCCGGCGGGGGGCTGTACGCCCCAGCCCCGCTGTTGGGTTCCTTTAGCCGATGGCCCTGGCGTGTTACCGCGCCCTCCACCTTGGTGTTAGTAGCACCGGGTGCAAGGTGAGTGTGAGGTATTGCAACGCTTATGTTGTAACCAAACCATGGTGCATTTCACTGGGTTTACCCAAAGGCCTTTCAGGTCACCGCAGCAGAGCCCTCAGTGGGCTGGGGTGGCACAGGGACCTGCCAGCACGGACCCTGGGCCGCCACCGCCGCCTCCCAGGCCTCTGAGGGACCTGCTGGCTGGGCACACAGCTAGCCTTGGGCAGGTTTTTCTGGACTTAAAAGAAGCGGCCCTAAATAGTGAAAAAAGACACTATCCCACCAGTTCAGCTGCAGAAGTCTGTGAGAGGTGAGCTGGGAATTGGTTAATACAGGTGGCTGTTGATGTGAGATGGCTTTTAGCCCTTCTCATACATTTGGCAACTACTGCCCGAGTCAGACGTAGTGCCAGGGAAAATGCAAAAAGGGAATTTAAAAGCAAAGGTGCTGACTATACTATAGCACTGGGAAAAGCTGTAATGTTTTAATTATAGCTAATTTTGTGGAAAAGCCTAAGTAGCAAGATGGCCACTTAACTGTGGGCCTGAAATGTGTTAGATTAAATTGATTAAATGATTAAACAAGGACCAGCGTGCTGCAGAGGGAAGGTTAACATACCATCCTCTCGGGATTTTTCGAGAGGAGGGAGTTGTGTGACCCACCTCAGAGCTGGAGTTCCCTGGTGTCTGTTTTGCTTTGTCATTGTCACCGATGGGGTGCAAACCGAGCCAGCCAGCAGGATAGGGCCACCATTTTGTCACCTCCTTTTCCAGCCGCTGCATTACACTCACTGCTGCTGCATAGAGCTGTCTTCGTGTGCATTGCTTCTCTACGCAGAGCCTATCTGTGTGTCTGCCTGCCCCCAGCCAGTTGATCACGTGGAAAGGCAGAGAAGAAAAAGTGCCTTTAATGCAGAAATAGGTTATGGGATTATTAATTTTTTTTTGGTCTCAGAATTTATTATCTCCTGAAAAGGAAACTGCATGCCCAAAGCAGCTGTTGGGCTGACCTCCCTTCCCTACATGTGAGGCCCCAGTTGCATGCCAGCGGGGGGAAGAGGAAAGTGGTAAGACTTTGGTCTGCTCTGTCCTGACCTTGCTGGGTTTGGCTCTGCAGCTGGGGACCGAGTGGCCAGTGGTGACTCTCAGACTGGGGAAGGCTTGGGTGCGACTGCAGTTGCAGGGGGGCTGTACACAGACCCTAACCTCCAGGAGAGCTATGTCAGTATGTGGGCTGGTATCTATCTTCACATTCCTTTTCAGAGTTCATAAGATGTTAACTTCCAAAAGTGAGGTCCCCCTTGTGTATTTATGTGAGTGATTTTGGGTTTTAAAGTATTCATGCATGAAAAATGATTGTAGGAACTGTATACTCCCATGTGTGAATAATGACTACATGGGAACACAGATTACAGCAGTTTTGCACTGAGACTGCTGCAGTTTACAGGCTCTCTTTGGGAACATTATGAAACGTTTTTAAATGCTGGTGCATGTTAATGCATTGATTTCAATCAGTCTTTTTTTGTCCCTTTTGGATTTGTTCTATTTAACAGCTAGCATGTCTCATGTTTGCTCTAAGATATGCCTAGCAAATTAGGCAAATTAAAAAATGCATGCAAAAAAATGGCACTATGCACATGTATCAGGTTTGTTATTTATTAATAGACTCCAATTTCCATACGATAGCCTACTCTTTTGGGTTTTTTTACTTTGGCTCAATGGATAGTTTATGCCAATTACATGTAGTTTAACAGCTTTGAAATCTGTTTTTGCTTTTCTTATGCATAAAGACATGGATCCTCTTTCGGGTTTTAATTAAACTCTACACTGACTTTAAAGATTCTATTGTCCTTTTCATTTAAATAGGATTTTTGTTCGATCTTTAACAAGACCTCAGTGGGGTAATAAATCTAAGCAATTGTCCTTATTAGGAGCAGATTATTCTCAAGAGATGGAAAGTCACAGAAGTAACTAAAACCATTTGTAGGGACTGAACTAAGGCTTTTCCTTCCTAAACATTAAACAGACTTGCGAATGACTTGCTTGGGTGCTCAAATTAAATTAAATGATATTTTGTTTATTTTTCACATTTTCAGTGTAGGCTATTTGCATTTACTTAAACTTCGAGTTTCATTGAGCAAAATTCACTCCTGGGTAAGGATCCTTATTTCCAGTATACAAGCTGTAAATGAAACTCAGTATATCCTGCAGTTTCTTTTGTTAGTAACCCTTGCAACACTTGTAATTTACAGGACCCACTGACCTAGTGAGTGTATTCTTAATTAATCTTACTTGCCACAGTAGATGAGTCCTGGCTGAAGAATTAGTCTTGCGTTTGTCCCATACCCCAGTCAAGTAGAACTGCAGAGTATGTAGCAGCGTGCAGCTTGTCCAAAGATCTCCTCAGATGCTGGAGTAAAACCACCTTATCCAAAGATCTCCTCAGATGCTAGACTGAAAACACAAGTTCTTAGTCAGAAAAAACTTGCCGCAAAACCAACAGTTCTGTCTAAGTTTGGCCTTCAGGTGTTTACATTCTGGTAGGAGGTGAAAGAGGATTTGACTCTAATGGTTCTTTTTGTTTCAGCTCTTTGTTTCATTTGAGGGTATTTGCCATTCTGTAGGTGCTCAGGCCTTGTTTTGTTCCCGGTTTTAATCTAGGTTGTCTTCTGATAGGACATGCCCTCCTTTACACACACAGTCAAATCCTGCACTTCTGCTTTATGTTTAATTCCCAAGTTTGTTATACACGTCGTAGGGCAATTTTTTTAAGCATCCAGTTATTTGGAAGCTCCATTTTGTGCTGCCAGGTCCGAGACATTCATTTCTAGGACTTGGTTCTGCCCAGAAACCAACAGGCAAAGGCAGAGATGTTGCGGAGGGGCATCCTCACGGTGAGACGCGTTGGTGAGACAGGCAGGTTTTGCTCAGTGGCTTCAGTTCCTGCGCTGACGGAGCTGCTGCCCTCTGCAGAGCACGCTGCAGGAAGCTGGACTCCAGGGACACAGCCGCACGTGACCCACCCGCGTCCGCCTCCACCGGGAAGGAGCCCACAGCCCTGCTCAGCAGATGAAGACAAAACCCTTCTTGGTTGCTGCAGCTGCACCAGCCCTCAGCCACCAGGTATTTAATGTCTTGAAGCTCTCCTGTCCATGGGCTCCTCTGTCCCTGTCTCCTGCAGGCCGGCGTCTCTGTAGAGCCAAGTACTGTCAGCCTCCAGTCTGCTCCTGCTACCCACATGGTACTCTGCTGTGTTTCTCTGCTAAGAGACTTCACCTCAACCCTTCTTGTCTCCTAAGTGATACTGTAGTGATACTTTGGGGCAGCACAAATTATAGTAGAGGAACATAGCTCATAAGTACTAATTTCTAATTAGACATTTGCTGTATATTGTAGGCAAAATTGCAGATTTTGAGTCTTCATCTCCTGCTTTCCCTATCACTCAAATGGCAAAGATTTTGGCATGGTAAGTCACAGAGGGAGGTGTGAAATCTGATGCAAAGTGAGATAATGTAGTTCTTCAGCATCACGGCTTCTCTGTGCCTTTATAGGAAATTAAATAGAAGGTGCTGACAGCAGGTAAATCACCTGGTTGCTGCTCTGCTTTTGGCATAAAGCCGGGGGAAAACAGCGGGAGGAAATGCACACCCTAGCTTTTAGGCTCGGATTGCAACTCTTCCTTCCTCCCAATGCAGTGCATGTTCACAGTGGCAAACCTAGGCTGAGGCCTGCTACTGATTCAATATGACTCAGTGATTATGAAGTGGCTAAGAGTGCTCAGCCTTTGGGACAGATTCTGGGGGGATGAAGAGATTCTCCATCCTGCATTCTGTGGCAATTAGACCTGATTTAGGCAATGCCATATCTCATACAAAATCCATGGGATATAGTTTTGCTCCGGATTCTCATCAGGATGTGGGATTTTCCCTCTGTCTCATCCAGCAGCAGGGCCAGGAGTTAACCTGTTCTTGGCTCTGCAAGGTGTGATTGAGAGGGCCCAGCTCTGCACCTTGTCAAGAGATACGTCTCTTCTTTTCCTCCTTCCCTCCACCCCTGTTTTCTGGGAACATATGCTGTAGTCATAGGCAAATGCTGGGGCTTTGTGCCTGCAATGTGAAGGTGACGGTGTGTATACGAGAAATGCAGGGCTAGCTAAATGGACTTCCACTGCTTGCAGATGTGCATGATCTGACAATTAAAGGATTCACTTCTTGCCTTGCACTCTGAAGGAATGTGTGCTGCTTTACAATGCCAAGTATAAACCACAGCATCAAATGCAGTTAGATGCTATTTGCACGTTGGCGGTGCGGTGAGCCAGCTGCGTTCTCCCCTGTTCGCAGCAACCTCCCTGGAGGGGGAGCAGGCTGCTCAGAAGGTCGGGGGGTACCTGTGCATCACAGGCGTGAAAAGCTGCCCTCTTTCTGCCCTGAGGCACAAACCTGCTTTCACTCTGTGAAGCAGAGCGGAAAAGCTGGGGTCCAACAGTGTTAGGTATCCCTGAGTATCTACAAGATGAAGGTGGCATATAGGTATAAGAAATCCAGTTTGCTTCTCAACATGAGTAGGTGAGGTTTGGGTGGGAAAGCAAGAGGAATGCTAAATGATTGCTGCTAACACTTACTAAGATGACAGCAAATCTCCTCTATATTAATGTTCAACTTTTGAGACTAGATTGAATCTTACTTTATTAAAGAAGATAGGAAGCCTAGATGTAGCTCTTTAATCTTCAACTGGAAATACAATTTTGAAATCCATTATCTTAGGAATGCAGTAATCAAACAGAGTAATAACTGATGTTAAACCTACTTTGAATGTTACTTAAAGTACTTCTCAGATGGAAACAAAAGGTGATAGGATGGTGTCAGGTTCACTTGGGCATCTGCTTTGCTTATGCAGTTGCCCACAGGAGGAAGAGAGGTTGATCAGCAATGTATTTTCTGGCTACGTGACTGTTTGGAACTATCAAAGGCTAAAAGGTCATTATGTGATTCTTAAATGCTACCATTTGCTATTTGTTCCAACAAAAGGCTATTGGAACTGTATCGGTGTTATTTTACAAGCACAGCTCTGCCCATGAGGACTTTGCCACGATGGGTACCCAGCGTGCCACATTTTCAGGAATCTTCAGTGTTAGAGAGAAAAGACCTGTTAGTCACTCTCTCCTGCCCTACTGCTGAACTTTTCACCTTGGCACATTTTTGATCTCTCCTGGTCATCTGCGCCTGATACCATGTATATACATGTGTCCTATTGTTCCCTACAGTGTAATGCTCTTGTTTTTCCAAAATGTTGTCACGTTTCCTTTCTTCTTCCAGTGTTTTTCATCTCTCGTTGCCCATTTGTGTAACACATCTGCACTCTTTGTTGTTTTCGGCTTCTAATTTAATACCACTGGTGAATTTCTCAGTCTCTCTGCAGATCATTAAAAAGAGGCTGTGTGGGACTGCTTGTAAAAGGAAACACTTCGTTCCCAAGATAGGTTACAGACTGGTGTATGTCAGTGCTCTTTGTTTGGGAACTTTTACCTTTGTTTAGTTCTTGAACAGATGCAAAATGATCTCTGGATCTCTTGTTTGCCACTTCAGTGTGAGAATACAAGGAACACAAATTCAAAAGTTGCAGGACTTGAAAGGACCTCTACAGCCCTAGGGAAAGGGCAGTTTGCCGTGTAAGCAAAACAAAAAAAACCCCAAACAAATGAACAAAATCCCAGCCCAACAACAAAGCCAGTCTGTCCCCAGCCTGTGGGCAGGTGAAGGGAGGCCCTCCTTCCCGCTCTCTATGCAGTCTGTTTCAACCCACCATCACGCTCAGTGGCTGGAGAGTTGGCAGAAATGGATGTGTGCCTGAAATACCATCACATAGTGAAAGGCCGAGCTGGCGTGCCTGTGGTGTAAGGTGAGAGGAGTTCGGCTCTTTGTTGCCGTTTTGGTGCTGCTCCTGCAAGAAGCTGGGGGTCACGTGATTGCTTTAATCCAGCAAAAATCTCTGTGACTGATGCTGCCAAAAGAAGTGTTTTTGTGCTGTGGTGGGTGGCAAAATTGAATGAGGGAACGAATCCAACTGCGAGCTACGGTGTTGCCTCATCAGGTTGGCCTGAATGCCAGTATTGACACAAAGAAGGGAGTTGTTGGGGCAGGAAGGGAAGATGGGCTCACACAAGACTGAGCAATGTCATCAGAGGGTCAGTGGAGAGTGAGGTACTTGGTGCATGAGTCTCTCCCCAGTGCCTGATTTTAGGATGTGGATAGCACTGCTGTGCCTATGAGAGCTGCATGTGTCAGGTGATGCCCAAGGTAAATCTGTGCCCAGGTGTTTAAGCAGCGTTGGACTGACAGACCCATCCCTTCATTTTGCTTGTGCTCCCTGCTGGACTTTTTTGCTAGGAAAGCTCTCATTCTCAGCCTTGTGTTAGGCTAAGGAAGATGGTCTTGTAGTTGCATCTCTGACTGCGCTAAAGGATGGCCTTGAGTAGCAGCAGGATTTCTGAAAGCACCCTGCAGGCTGTGTCTCCTGGCACAGACTGCCTGTGCCCTTGGTCCTCCTCGGCTGCAGTGCAGGAGGCAGCGCAGCATTGCCCGGATGGTAGTTTTAACTCTTTGTCACCTAAAATTCAGACAGTGTGCAATCGGCGCAGCAGTAAATAAACCACTGGCCCCTTTGTACAGTCACATCCCTCATGTTGCCCCTGCTACATGATAATGTAATGTTAATAATGATGTGTGCAACTCCCCAAGCACAGACTGGGAATTTGGGAGTGTAAAGTGTGCCTCAGGGGGCTGGTAGCAGCAGTGAGTGTTTGAGACTGGATATCATACCCACTGCTGCTGAATGAACTTGCTGCCAGGTAACTCCGTGTAGCTAATTTTTAGCCTTGGTCAACAGCAGGGCTGTAAACTGAAACAAATAGCTCAGTCCTGATTACTTTTTTTAGAGGGGATGATGCAGAAGGAAATTGAATTAAAAATTAACTTCGAAATGAGCTCAAGGCTTTTTACCAACCACTTAGAACTTTAAAACATCTGATATTAACAAAAGAACCTATTTAAAATAATGGTAAACTGCCATCTGCTGGTAAAAAAAGTAATGCACATAATGAACAAGCAGACTTTCGAAGTAATAAACAATTATTTTGTATTTGACATGCTGCAGTCAAATATATAATGACATGGAAGCTGCATATATTTATTTTACTGTTTTTCATCTCCATTTGCATTTTCATATAGAATATGCTAAACAGATGCCTATAACATAACTAACTTTAACGACAAGCGCGGAAAACCAAAGACAATAAGAATAAAGAATGAGGACTAATAAAAGCAGATGAGCGATCAGGATGGTGACAGCCTCCAAATGTGTCCTATTTACATTGCTAATAATGAATCACAAGCACTTCCTTTTTTGATCCCCCCATAGACCCTCCCATATGACCAGAATTGTAGCACTAAGAAACATTTCCTGGCTTCTTCAATTTGATTGTTTTTTGTGTGTGGTTCCTTAGTCAATCTTGTAAATAGGAACTGGGTCTCTAATTGTTCCTGATTTAAGTAGGTCATCTTCACCAATACACAAATCTCTTGTCTTCTTGTAAGCCAGGTCAGCTGTTGAAAGGATATGGAAAATACTTTTTACACAAATATAGCCAAAGAAAATTTAACAAAGGGCCACTCCCAAATTATATGGCATTGCACAACCAGTTTCCATAAATCACAAGTATGAGTGCACTACAGGGGAGAGACTATCAGATTTCATCTTTCTATAGTGCTTACCAAGTAGGTGTGCTGAGCATGACTAGGTCCCTAAGGTGCTGCTGCACTATAAATAGCGGTATTAGCGTGAATTACCTCCAATGCAAACATCAGGCCACTTGCCTTTTTCACATGCATGCAATTTTCTTTTATGATTGTGGTTATTCCAAACATAACCCATTGTTTTAGCAAACTGATCTTGTCATAGGAAATGTTTAAAATGGGCAAAGAAAAAATAGGTCAGTTCTTCCTTTGAAATCAGAGAGGAGTGTGTATTTGTAATATTTCCCAGGTTTATTTCCTTGGAGCAGGTTTGGCAGGTATGAGAAGGAAGTTAAAGATTTATTTTTGGTGCTATGTACCAGATGTCATACTGGCTCTTCTGAGACAGTTTCTTTTATCTCCAGGAGTACCTGCTCTAGTAGCAATGAAAAAAGTGACTTGAATCCCATTTAAAGCATGTAGTGTGCACTGTTCACATGCCACTGAAGGAAAGAAAAGGCTTGTTTGGGAGACTCCAGGCAGAGTCTTTCTGCGTCATTATAAAGCAAACACATTTGCATCCCTCTCAGCAGTGTTTTTGCCTTTTTGAAGAAGTGATGAATTAATGTGCCCAAATGCAGGGCTTGCAACCCCAGCACAGGCTGAAGGTCTACAAAGACATCTAGTTTGAAGTGCCACTGTATTTATGGGGTCTCCACGTGTGGCTCTTTTGCAGCATCCAGGTGGTTCTTTGTAAAGGACAATTTCTGGGGAATCTGTGGTGCTGCGTGCACTCCATTCACACTGGTCTTAATCAAATGCTGCTCAGCATCTTGCCTGATGAGGCCCTGTTTGGTGGCAGAGGAATGTTAAGAATATACGGCCAAATCCTCAGCTCAGGAAAACAGCACAAGTGTTTTTGATTTTTAATCTGTGGAGGATCTAGCCTGTGGTGCATGGTCACAGAAGCACATACACCCTGCTTTGGGCCCTGTTTACTGAAATGCTCCAATAGCAACACAACGTGATCAAAGGGAAAGAGAACCAGGGGAACAGCAGCGCCCATGGATACCTGTTAACAGGTGGGAGCTGAAGCACACAGTTGGCATCAAAGACACTACTGTCCTCTGCTTTGCTCTGCATCACTTCAGTCTCCCTGCTAACGGGACTCTGCCTTCCAGCTGAAGCGTGACTGACGGTTGAAATAACAGTCCCAGTTTATTCCAGGTATGCCACTGACCTGCATGACCTATAGGAAGGATAAGGTAAAGGCAATCAAAGCAGCACGCTCCTGTAGCCTCTAAGGACTATAAAAATGGAAACATAGAAAACAAGCTAGTAGATATGTGAAGGAAAGAAATGAGGATGAGGGTTCACTGTTCCCCACTAATAGGCTAAATCAGGAGTTCAGTGAGACTGAGATTTGACCCAACGAGAGAAAGGAGATGAATAAGAAATGATCAAAAGGTAGAGCTGGTATTTCCTTCATGTTATGCTAGAATCACTCTGTTCAAAAAGTCTTCCGAACCATGGAGAGCTGGGGCGGGCAGGGGTGAAGAGGTGGATTATGGTGATGGGAGGGTATTGTCATTACATAAATTGGAGCAGTTCAGGTCTGTTTAACTGTTTAATGCCATATCCCATTTATCTTTTCTGAGCTTACTTTGCTGTGGGACGGGGGAAATCATGCTGACAGCACAACTGGTTGTTTGGCTGTTTCTTTTCTCTGTGTTTCCAGAAAATTAAGCACTGTGTCCTGCCTATGCGATGCTCAGGGTTTGGCAAAGGGATTTTGATGGGTTTGCCATCCTTTTGGCCAACACTTAATCCTGTTTCCTTTTCATACTATCCCTCCTGTACTAAAATGGAGTGGTCAGGCTAAGTAACAATAAAGCTACTAGTGGTTTACCAGGGAGCAGGAGTACCATTAGTCAGTGGCCAGTTTCCAGCAAAGTGTGGTTCTCAAGATGAATTGAGATCCTTGTCTTTGCAAGGATTACTGCATGGTGGACTCAGAATTGATACCTAGCAGTTAAGTGCTGTTCAGGAAGCAATAAAACATTCATTTTAAAAATCAAGAAGCATGAAAAAGATATTATTTCACTGGCACAGAGAAGGGGGAATGCTAAGAGAATCATGTAATGGCTGCACAGTTGTTAGTTTCTGTGAATATTGTGACATTTGAAGACCTCTGGTATTCATTTGAAATAAACAACGAAATAAGACTCATATGCTACACTCTTGTCAAAGCCAGGCGTAGCGATCAGCTAATATGCTTATCAGTCAGGCAGTGTACACGGAGATATTCTGCTTTCACACTGGCTGCTGATTGGAATTGGGCCCATGAAGAAGCCAGGTGATTAATCTGCAGGGGTTTATTTTTTCTGAACTGTTAATGTCCTCTGTTTCAGAGCAACAGCCCATGGCTCATTAAGCAGGGAAGATTTGAATGCAAGTGTGAAGGGCAACGCACAAAGATTCTCCACACATCTCTTGTTTGAGCCTTGGTGATTAGAAAAATGAAGTACTGGAGAAAGTTTGTCCTGTGCTGGGGCTAATACTGGTACTTTCTGAAAAGCAATGGTACTGTTAGAAAATATTTATGTATTTCAGTCAATGGGGATAAAATCTAAAGCCACAAGGCTCTTGTAAGGTGGTAGTGGACACTTGGTACTAGCCCAGAAATGCACAGCTGCCACTTCAGCTGACCCGCTGTGAGAATAGTGCTCTTTTTAAGTCTGTTGCTCCATTTCTTTGGTGATTACGTCTCTCTCTTGCTGTGTTCTTTCCACCCGTACTGTTGTGTACTCTGGCATCAGATGCTGAGAAAGCAAATGGGGCTGCTGAGTCCAACTGCCTCAACAGAAATGCAACAGGGGAAATAAATACTCACTCTGAAAGATTTTGCAATATTAGATTAATCTTAAGGGTATCATCTTGAGGTTATTAGCCACCGTTTATAGTCTGCGTTGTACCTGTTTGTAAAATCAATTTCTGTCATCAACTGAAATATTTGAAAACACGTTGATTTAGGAAAAACATTTTTCTGACAATGTGGTGTTATGCAAGGATTAATTAATTTATTAACCCTAGTAACTTTCTTGAGAAATAGGGAAGTATTTCAACATTGTTTTTACAGATGGGGAAACTTAAGGCTCAGATGTATAGACTTAGATCTGCATATTCTAGTGTCTGCTAACCAGGCATTTGGCTTTGCTCACTTTCACTCAAGTCTTTTCCTCAGCTGAACTCCTAGTCGTGGAGCAGCTGTGTCCTACGCAGCTCCTAGCACCTCTCTGGTTGCATCCTGTGAGCAAGTCCATGCTGGGAGGGAGGGTGAGGAGAGGTTATTGTGGAAAAGGGGCGAGGAAGATCAGTGAACAACAATCTTGCTTCAGGCTTGTAAGATACGCCAAGCTCCAATTTTGAACCTGGGAACCAGGAAAGGAGAGTGGCTGCACTGGAGGGAACAGACTGAGGCTCTGTGCTTACACACACACACGTTCAGATTGGAGAAGCAAAGACAATAAGCCAGTATTGGGAATACAGACTAGAGCTGCAAAATCATGGGCCCAATCTAATAATTTATTGGCTCCAGGAACAGGAGACTGTTGTAAACTGTTGTAATTATCATGGACAACAAGGTCACTGGAAATGGGAGTGCCCAGTATGATGAAACAAAACAAGCCTCCTCAAAAGACCTCTCAGACCTATGGTGCAATCTTTCCCTGCTCTATGGGCTGCCCTAAATGTAACTATTACATTATTAGATATTTACCCATTATCTGGACTTCCACTGGGCTGTGGAGATGCAGTCACAATGGGGAAGGATTGGGGATGCTCGTGAGAAGGGAAAGCAAGCAGGTTTCAAGGGTTTCTGGGCATTGCTCTGTTGAACCTCTACTGTTTTTTTCTTTATTCTTCTCTCCTGTTATGCTTTAAAGTTCTACTATAAACAATTAGAGGAAATTTAGCAATAATATTGCCTGTGGAGACTAGGAAAGTAAGAATACATTCTACATCACCACTTCCCTTTGTTTGTCTTTTTTATCTTGTTTATCTTTGATCAGCTGCAGATGAAATAACCAGCTAACTGATTTCCCATACAGGGCTGCCACTCATGCTGATGAAACTCTGCTGACATGGGAGTATGCTCTGTAGCAGTCTAGCAGTATCCATTTCTTATTCCACTAGACTGACAGGTCACTCAGGGAGACTAAAAACTCTATTCTGAAATGGAAAAGAAACTGCAATTTCAATTTTGTTTTGATTTGAAATTTTCCAGCTACCTATCAAGACCAAATCCTTGAACTATTTACTTAGAATAACTGAAATACCCCTATTTGAAATAGTGGATATGCAAGATTTAGCCATTAAAGAGTTGGGGTAAAATTAAAATCCCCTTCAATAATAACTAAAGTCAGAGAAAATCTTTCAAGAAAATTAAACACTTGATCAAAAAGAGAGAAGGGTTATTGTTGAGAGCATAAAGATTAAACAGGAGAGTTGTCTCAGAGAATAACCATCAACGATAAGTAGCAGGCAGTTAATAATATCCCTTCAGGGATCTTCTTTCACTCATGTAGGTTTTTGGACAAATACAATTTTACATTTCTTATAGTTAAAGCGTGAGAGAGCTTCATGTCATTCCAGAAGAGCAATAAAACTTCAATGGAATAAGGACAACTGGAGAGGTGGGGAAGGGGGTGACCCAGAAGCTGAAAGAGTGGGGAGCCAGTGACGGTTGTCTCCAAATAACTGTCCTTTTTAACCCACAGATTCTGAGACCTGTTCTCAGTCTCCCTGATATGTCTTTTTTTTTTTGTATCCACAGCACTGTATTGGTGCTGAAATTTTATATGGTATTACCCCTTATTGTATAGCAGCTGAAAATGAATGAGAGACCAAGTAGACTAAGAGTGTGATTCCATGTTGTAATTAAGAGCTGCTTTAAAGCTTGAACATGCAAATGGAGGAATTGGCAGAATTAAAGGAATGGTAATCTGCAGCCCGGGGAAGGCGTATAGGGTGGAAAGGATGGGGGCAGGAGGGTTTGGAGAACCTCTCAAGCCAGCTCTGCAGCTGGAGAAACTGTAACATGAAACGGCTCCCTTGATCTCTCATTTTTCTTCTCTTAGTCTCTCCTCCTATGTAATTACAATAATAAATCTTTTTGTTCCTTAACCATCTTGTGGCCATTGCAAACATTTAAGAATTAATGCAGTTCTCACACATGATGCACATGTTCTGCATGTCCCCTTGTGTCCCTCCATTTATTCATTTATCATGTACACACAAAATTCCCATGAAATATTAATCTGAAATACAAATCTCTCTTTGCATCCTGGGAGCATTTGCATATAGTAATGTTAACGAGATTATTAATTCTGCATGCACAGTCTGTGAACTGTATACAGGGCCAAATCTCTCTCAGCAACTATGCTGAAATCAGTGACAATTTCAGAAACATTATTTTCATATTAAAAATGCTGAGTGGGAAGTGACAGTTTTATAGAACTGAAGTATTGTCCTTAAAACTCAAACAGGAGGATTTGAAACTTAGTTTTCAATTTTTCCTTCTAAGAATTCATCTGTAAAAGGAATTTTATACTGCTCTATGTTTCTGCCCAATGGTTCCTGATAGATTAGTACAGTCTGGAAACAAAGGGATTATATTTTTTTTTTTTAAACCGTGCTGTAATCCGTAGGGAATCTGAACGTTTCTTTTGCCTTTTCTCCTCGTTGGTAACATCAGGAGTAGTTACACTTCTGCCAGCTGGGGTTAGGTTGCTCTGGAAAGGGCAGAACGCGCAGGTGCAGATGGACCAAAAATAATTCAGTGAGGCTGGAGAGAGCATCATTTTCTCAGGGGTGACAAAGAGTGAAAACTGTCTGAGCAGGTGCTTGGTGAGGTGGAATTGCCAGAGGATTCTCCTGTGGTGGGGAAAATCTCTGCACCTCTCTCCTAGCTGCAAGCATTGGCAGGGTAGGGCTGTCCTGCCTTCCACAGAGGCGAGCCCTAGGGCACCTTGGAGGCCTGTGGAAGCTGTGGGGGGTGGCTCTGGGGCAAGGACACATCTCCTGGCCTAGGCTTTACTCTGGAGGGAGGGAAGGAAGAAAGGGAACAATCTTGCCTAAGCCTGATGGTCTGCACTGGCCTGCTTGGATCCTTCACATTCCAAGGAAGGCTTAAGATAAATAGTAGTACCAACACTGAAAAATGGGTTCTTTTCTCTGCACCTAAATCCCGCCAGACACAGAAATATCAGGACACGTTACATACACCCCTTGCCCAGGTTCAGTTCACTTCAGCAAGTAATTTTATTCTTGGTGGTGGCTTGGTAAAGGGTTGTGTTTCTCTCAGTGAAATCTGCATCACTGGAGGTTTCCAAAAGATTGTTACTGGGAAATGCCCTGCAGGTGAAGTTGGACCTTTCCTTCTGCTGGGACAGGGAGAGGCAAGACGTGGTTGCCAAAGCGGAGCAGGTCCCTCGGACCAGCTGGTGCAGCCCTCAGGGAAAGCCAGGGCTCTCAGTGGGGAGCATATAATGGGTCCCTGGTTGCTGCTGCTTCTGGGTCTCACAATGCTCTGTCTGTGCCACAGTAAGATCAAAGCACTTCGTGTTTCAGGAAACAAGGTATTTTCAGTTTGACTTTATTTCTATTCTGATATTCAAATTTAGCTGTCTGTAGTTTGTGAAAACAGTCAGTGCTTTACTGTATACAGGAACAATGCTGTTGATCCATCAACTCCTAACTGTAAAGCATTCATTTGGCTATACAGCTTTTAAAAATATTATAAATTAAGCATGTGAGATGACCTCCACAGCTGGGGTTAAGCACTTCCACGTGCTTGCTAAATCAGGGACAAAGTTGTTAGAAAGATCTTTCAGTACTGACTGGAGATCCATAAGAAATTGTCTTGACTTAACCAAGCCATCATATTTCTCTTAATCACTACTACTACTACTACATCATCTTTTTTCTTTCACTTCCTTCTTATTCATGCTTAAATGAGAAACATCTGTTTCCATTTTTCACATTGTTCTGTTATGTGAGTAACGATATCAGACTTTTTTTTTCCTGCACTGTGAAAGAATAAATTAGTGTTAAGTTTTGTGAAGTGCTTTAAAACAGTAAAGCAAAACATCTGTTTCAGCTGCAGGTCATTAAGATGAAAAATCCTAGTCTATGTGCAGTGCAAAACTGCCAAAAAATTTATCAGGCCAAGCACATTTCTTCACCTGTCTTTTACTATAACTGAAGATGGTGAAAGGACAGTAAATCTTGTCTTCAGGGATGAAGCAATTAAAAGTGCTCAGTGCTGTGATCCGCAGCAGTACCTTGTAGTAATGAATCCTGGTCTGATCTGGAGACGCCTGGAGGTTGCTCCAGTGTCTTACACTTCAAGCTGAGAGTCTCCTTGACCTCCACATCTTCCAACCAGGCGCAGCATTGTGCAGGATTGCCTAATCCCCTGTAGATGTTTGTGTTACTGAACTTCAGCTGAAAATCCCTCCCCCTGCCCCCAATCATTTAAGATTTGGAGATTGTTTCCAGGGCAGGTGGCCAGAGTAAAGCTCAACTGGCAAAGCTACTTTACAGGTGAACTGAGATGCTCTTTATGTGCCAAAGCCCAAATGTAGATGTCTGTGTTCCTTTGTTGATAATGATCTCCTTTGTAAAGTACTTTGAGGTCTAGAGATGAAAAGCCAACAACTACCTAAGAGCTTGGCTATTAATAAATAAAATAATGACTATTAACAACAATGAGTGCATTCACTGAATTCTGTAGGAAATGCCAGACCTTTTGGGCAGGTCCTAGCAGGCAGGTAATAGCTTGCTCCTACAAGAAGCTGGGTCCACCCTCATTTCCCTCTGTCTTTAATTAATAGGTTCAGATCCTTCCTAAGTGTAAAGGAGGTGTTCAGCATCTGGCAGGAATGGGCTCCAAAACTAGATGGGGCTTTTCTAGCATTTTAAGAGGAAATACTTGTTTGTTCTTCCAGTCTGCTAAAGCAGCAGCCAGTGCAGTGTTGAGCAATTCTACTGCACTGTGCTCACACCCTCCCTGGAGTAAATGAATGGGGTGGTCTGGGGTCTCTAGCAGCCCTATGCGCTTTTTTAAAGAAGTATTCTGGCTACCATTTCATTTAAACCTTCAGTTTTTGAGACAGGAGACTCTCTATATGTTGCTGCACTGAATCTGTTCACCTGCAGCTCTCCCCACCCCCAGCTTATGAGCATGATTTCCTTTTATGCACTGCTCTGTCACAGCTTGGCAAGTTTCCCAAGACAATCCATACCAGAAAGGAGAATATGGCTGCTGAGCGGCGTAGACAGGAGAAATGCCTTATGTAACACATTCATTTAAATACTATGAAATGTTGAGACATGCGAGACATAACTGAAAGCAAAATGCAGCCCTTAATCTCTAGCATCAGTTCTCCTGCTTGCCCTCACCATCATCAGCATCTAATAGTCACTGACTGTCTCCATTCACGTCTCCATCTTTTTCAAGAAACTGCCTGCGGCAGAATGTACAAACAGCTTGGCAAGCGGTTTTAGGGGCAGGGTTTTTATTTATTTTTTTTCTCCTAATTCCTCATAAGCCTCATGAGCATTTCCCCACTAATATGCCTGTGGCATCATTAGGTGTTTAATGAGAGTGACGTTGCCTGAATATTATTGTTTTTATAGCTCATTTTGTTTTGACAAGTCTTCAGTTTTGTGGCAGTTTATAGTGTGCAGACTTCTCCTTCTTATATCTGACTTATAGAATTTGTGGAAATATTTATCACAGAGGTATTGTCATAAAACCTAAAATAATGAATTGTCAACATTCATTATATTCAGGTGCAATATGTGTTCAACACCACAGTCGTTTAATGGCATCAATTAATTATTTTAGCGCATTTCTTTTGTATAACTGAAGCACCAGGGATAGTCCAATAATGGCCACATCTCGGATAGCAGCTCAGTGCAATTCTGCCAATGAACAATGCTCTTTGGCTTCTTTTAGCAACTCCCTGAAAAACCAGCAAGGACTCCAGTGGGTCGTGGATCACAGTCTTGTTCCTCTTCTTCCTCATAACCAGGATCTTGATCATTCTATGTTGTGCTCAGACAAAAAAATGCCAGTGTTGTACCCGCAGAAAACAAGGCTGCTAAAATTGTAAGTCCGGAATAGATGCATACAATGTCATCTTACCCCCCGTGTTTTGTCTACATGTTGGCTGTGCTGCATCCATTTCTGTACTGATTAAATTAAATGGATACAGTTTTTTGTACAGACAAGACCATAATTCTTACTTAGGAATATGCTATCTTCATTTCCCATGTCGTATGGATGATCAATGCTGAGCAGTGCATTTATTCAACAGCTGTGTCTATGCAAGAAAAATTGTGGTATTTTTAACACAATAACTAATGCCCGTTAAGTTCTCACTTTTAGATTATCTTCCAAGTGATTTTCCCTGGTTTAGGACGCCAGTGCTTGCTGTCTTATTGCCACAGTGGCAGAATAGATCCAATCCATTCTTTTCTGGCTAGGAGGCTTTAAAACAACTAGCTGCTGTCATGAATTTAGCTTGCTTGGCTTTACTAAGATGAGGAGAGTTACTGGGGAGAAGGGCAGTGAAGGTACTCTTGCTGCTTCCTTGTGGAATGTGTGTCCTACATGACAGTAAAGCGGAAAAAGCTGTGCCTCTCTGCAGTCCCTCTTCTCCTCCCACCACACCGCAGCATGACTGCACAACCATTTTGCTTTTGGGATTCCCCATTGCTGGTTAGATGCTATAGGCCCCAGAGGTCTATGCCTCTGTTCCCACCACATTCACAGCCAGTGGAGCTGCACAGCCCCAGGAGCAGACAATGTTAACAAAACTGTAATTGTATACATAGCTACTGTTTCAAATGTTCATATCCTGGCTTCCAAGGTCTCTATTTTTATGTCCTTGTTTATGTTTAATAGCAGTTACAGTGGTTAACTGGCTTTCTTTTGGAAACCTTGACATTTCTCCTGCCAGTACTGAAGCTGTGAAGATCAGAAACAAAGACGTGCCTTTTTACTCTGTTTCTTCTGATAGGTTTTGTCATTTGGCAACTGTTGTTCTATTAGACTATGCAGAATTTGGACAGGATTCTGATCTCCTACAAAGTGACACACACACTTATTAGAATGCAGGAGCAGGTTTGGGGCCTTTTTTCTGATACACCATGCTGGGTGCCATGCATGAGAAATTGAGTCTGTCTGTTATTATGTGACCAAACAGCTGCAGGAACTTCTAGTGCTTTTAAATAGTAGTAAAATGAAAAATGAAATAATACTCCCATAAAGCAGAATGTAAAGCACAGGCTCTCCTTCTGCAAGTGTCCAGGGCTCTAGAAGGGAATGATCAAAACTGGACCAAGCCAGCCCTCTTACACTTGTTGTTCCATTCAAGTAAAATTAAAAATGATGAGAAATTTGGGATTCTTCTACAGGCTCTTTCATTAATAGTTTCTATTTCCATAGTGTCTTTTCAAACCAAGCCCAGTGTAAAAAAAAAAAAAAAAAATTGTCATTTCCAAATTAGGACTGGAGATTTTTTTCATTCACTGCCTTAAAGGCATATTTTTGAAAACTGTATAACCTTTGGAAGAAAGGATCCCATGGTTCGGATGCATTGCAGTTGACATTGATACATACTACATTTTATATTAGGTTATTTTTCCTTTTAGGTGCACAGGTAATCACTCACATGGCATTTCCAAATAAGTAGTGGGGAACTCACCAAGCCGTGTAATTTTGCTGCTCCTACTGGGAAATGGGATTTGTTCAGTCAGCCTTCCTGCAAGCCAAGTATCCTCACCCCACTCAGAAGAACAGAACTGCCAAACTTAGGGAGGCCAGCTAGCTTTGTCCTTCTGTCCAGTAGAAGTGCTCCTGTGCTACCATTAAGGCTGTATTGCCTGAGCATCGTGTGCCCTCAGGGGCTCCCTGGGAGTGCCTCAGCTCAGATGCTGGGGGGAAATTCCTCAGAAACCTTCTCTGTTCCCTGTTTTCCCCCCCCTGCCATGGCCTGGACCATCTCCACTCCTCAGTGCCTTTCCCTGGAGCACCCCCATACCTGTCCAACAGAGCCATATGGCTTGGCCCTTACACTACAGCTCTGCACCTGTACACGTGCCATACCTGCCCAGACCTGTTCAGCACCATCTGGCCATACAGCCCTTTGGTCTATGGTGACGTGCCCTCATCATCTCCCCAGCCCAGCCCCCTCCACCTGGCCCTGGGCTGCCATCCGCAAACGCTTTGGCCTTCTCACAGCCAGTCTTTCTCCACACTTGGGAGGCCACAGCTACGAGATAAGCCTTTCTTGCTTCTGTTAACCCAGAGGAGGAGCAGCTACCTTCCTTCCCAGAAGAAAGAGTGACACCCTTCTCCATATTGTCTGCAAAGCAAAAGGAGAGCATTACAGAGTCTGTTTCTGAAGTGACGAGCTGAGTGGGTCATCCCAGAATGGACTGAGAGACCAGAGAGGTGCTGGCTATCCCAAGGAAGGGATCAATAGACTGCTGCAGCAAGATCAGAAGGGTGGTGATCGGTGGGGCTTTTTACATAAAGGTAGGGATGTACAGGTTGTGGGTTGTATGTGGTACAAATGGGCTGATGTCACATGAGTGCTAGAAGGGCTCGCATGGTATTATGCTGATATTGTGGGGCAGATGTGCCTCATTTGCTTTGGCATTCAGATGTGCCTAAGAGACCTGGAGACCTAACACAGCATGCAGGGGCAGCCCCTGTGCAGATACCTTGATTCCGCGCTTCTCTGCATTCAAGGGCTCTTCCACTAGCTGGTCCGCCCAAGCTGTACTTTACAGTGACCCACTTCAGCAGGAGGAATGTAAAAGGACCAAAGCTAACATACGCCTGGGGTTAGAAATGGTGGCTCCATGTCCTGAAGGTTCACCATCACATCCAGCCCGGCCTTCTTGCTAACATGAGGTATCATCCCCTGAACTACCTATGAAGCAGTATCATCTTCTGTTGGTGATACAGCTAAAGCAGTATGTCCTCTCAGATGGTGTTTTCAGCCTCTCTGCTCTCAGCATGCTGGAGAGCTGTTTGATCGACACAAGCTTTGACAGTCGGGCGTCATTAATTTTCCACAGCCTGCTACTTGAAACTCCTGAAAGGACGGGCTGTCACTGTTCCTCATAGCCCTTGCTGGCCTGAACTGCCCGCTGCACTGTCCTGCTGCAGCACAGGAGTGCTGCATGCCTCCAGCCACTGCTCTCCAGCCTGGGGCCTGGGACTTAAATTCTCTCAGCTCTGTCAGGAAAAAAAAAAAAGAATTCTCAATATGTAATTATTTCTTTTTAAAGGATGAGATAAACTATAATGCATTAATGATGGAAGTGATTGTATACAAGTCATGCTTAGTGAGTACTCATTGTCTTAAATTAATCCTAATAAGCACTGTTTTCCCCAGCATGTGCCATTTTAACAGTCATTGTGAAAAGCTGTGCTTCCTAATGTACTATCACAAATGTGATGACACCCTTCTCTTTTAGAAAGCATAATTGATAAAATGTGAGAAAAACATGGTTATGGCTTATTCGTAAATGGGATACTTTTAAAAGTACTCTCAGTCTTACATTGATTGGGTTAAATGACTTGCTGATTAAGATGTCTACATGAAATATTAAACCACCATTATCTGGCTCCTGTTAAGATTCAAAATCAGGATTCTCTTTTGAGCAGAGTAAGTAAAAACTATTCTGCTGTTCTAAAGCAGAATATAAACATTGTAACTCAAAGCCAGAGGTATACTTGAATGACAATTCACACATAACTTCTTAAAAAGGAATTTTAATATGCTTGGGATGGAATTAGAGACACACATCTGATACACTAGTAGATAGATTTGAGTGCTTCCTGAGAGTGTTCAGATATAGCTTCTTTTGCTGAAGTTCCCAAAATGAAACTACTATGCTGACTATTTCTGCTTTTACAGATACCCCATTTTTACTCTATGAATTATCTGCGTGGTCTAACTAAAAATACACTTTCAAAGCCTAACCTGAGTCCATTTCCACACACTGACCTATGAACACATTGTTGGAAACCAGAGCCAAGGGCTATGAAACTGGGACAAATTTTACAAGTGAACATGACTGTTCTTCTACGTTTCTTCCTTCTTTCTTTTCTCTGAGAAATATCTACTCAGCATGCATTCCAGGATACTGAAATAACTATTTTACAGTTATTTTAAATATGTAGATTTCTATTACTAGGAAAATTAGGGCTAGAATTTTCTTTCTTTGAGCCTGGTTGAAAGCTCATTAAAGTCTTTGCAGCTATTTCACTGTGCTTATAATGAGACATTTTATGTTCCTATGAGCTTCACACTAAAAGCAGTAGTATTATAATACAAGATCTGCCTGCAAATCCCAAACCGAAGACAGTATTTCCTGAACTGGGATAACAGCAAATGAACTGCTGTTCAAAATAATTCATCTCAGAGTTCAGGTGGGATGTGATCTGGAAATACTGGATGAACAAGAGAGAAGCAGAAGTTTTAATGTAGCTTTGATCATTGCAGTGAAGATACTTTTTGGCAGATAAGCGGTAATGGATGTGGCCAAGCTGAGGGGCTAGGAGATGGTTCTCTGTTGGCATAGAAAGGGACGGGCTGGGAGGCTGGAAAGAAAAAAATTATTGGGTAACAAGACTCACATTGTAATAACCCTAGGTTTTAACTTGATCTGTTCATTTTTGTCAACCTACCATGCCATATACTGATTCTGTACAACCACAGAATCTGCTATGTAATTTTTGAAAATTGCCTATTAACTCTAAGACTGTGTAAAACTATCAGTTTTATAGTTTTTTTTTCCCCTCCTTTTCAGGATTCATTTACAAAGATGTCTGTTTTCATGCCCTGAAGATATATACTTATCTATACAGTACAATATACTCTAAAAAAGCTTTTGTAGTTTTTTAAGCTTTATCTCTGATGTTAGAAAACTCAGCTATATTCATAATTAATTGTCTTGATCAAAACCAAACTCCTTACAATTAAGAAACAAACAGAAGGTATGGCATATCAAACAGACTTTCTGCTGCTGTGATCTTGCCTAAACACAAAATAAGCTCCGCAGTACTTCCACATTAATAGTAATAAAGTGCTTTTTTGCTTTCTTTACTTCTTTACATATGATTATTATGTCTTCCTGGACACAAACCTCTGGTGCTTTACAAACAAACAGTAATAAAGATGTACATAATTGTTTGTGTCAAGCATAAGGACAAGAGGGTGTATGTCCATCTGACTTAATGAAAGAAATCACAATTGCTGACACATCAATTGCCTACCTGGCAGTAGGAAGTTGTGGGGAAAAGAAGGTGGTTTGAAATCCTTCCTGGTATGTAGTTATACTCATACACTGGCAATGATGTTGACAACTGAGAGATGCTGTTAATTTTTGAAGTGCTGCTAAAACATACAGTACTTGCTCCTAAAGGCAAAGGTTTCTGGTGAAGATGTCTTTACTTGGACCTTTGTGCTGACTTCATCTGGCCCGATGACCCTGAAGTACAGAAATGGTGGGGGTTGGCTGCCAAAACCTTTTCCTTTTTGTGAGGGTGTTGAAATGGTGTTTGGCTGAGGGAGGTGACTTTCCCTGTGTTGTGCTACCTGTGTCCCCCACTGGGACACATAGAAGTCACAAATTTGGAGATGGAGCATACCTGAAAGGATTATTGTCCCTAATTCCCGACATTAACGTTGCTCAGGTCTCTAATGTGCACTGTAGGCGTGAGTGTGACCCTTATGCTAGTCACAGGGGTGGGTGTAGGGAGAAGTGGGGTGTGACACAGCTAGGAGGACACCAGAACATGGCACTCTGCAGGTGTAGTGCAATAGTCAGCATGGGACAATCATGGCGAAGGTCAGGCATGTGGTCGATAGTGGGAAGAGCTGGACTCTTTGATGCCCTGTCCTCTACAGGGATGTGTTAAGGTTACCAGTGTGACACCTGAAGTAGGGCACTTGAAATGACTATCTCTGTCTTCTCTCTGGGTGTGATTTTGGCACTATAATGCGAACTGAATCATCAGACTGGGTTAAGCAGAGCTATGATAATTTATACCTATTATATCTAGGTCCTTTCCATCATCTGTTGAAGGCCCGTTTATTGCCGTAGCTTTCTTCCTTTCCCACTAAATTATAATTCATCAACAGACTCAGGAAGAAATTTGTTATGGTTTTGTTGCTCATAGCATATTTTAATATATTAATACTTCCTGTGCGTGATGCAAATGGCAACCCTCCAAGGCAATACATTGTTGTTTTTAAGGTCAGTGCTATAATATATGGTGGTATTTTCCTACACTAATCTGCTTTCTTGTGATCTTTGAATTCTGCCAGACTTGAGCTCAGTAACTCAGACATGAGAAGAGAGATGTCAGATCCTCCTGAAGGGAACAAAGATGTAGGCTTAACTATCATCTTTTTAATGTGGGATGAATTAGAATAACGCAAGATAAAAGAAAAAAAGCATAAAGACCAAGGTTAATTAATTACTAGTGGTAATTAATCCAGGATTTGTTAATTGATATTGTTTATTATGGTGGTATCTGAGGAGCAGCTACGAATGGAGCCTTGTGTGCCAGGCAGACAGTGCTGCCCCAGCAGCTGCTCCTCTCTGAGCAGCAGCAGATGACAATAACACTCCTTCGTGGCGAGACTGAAAACAGGAGGCAACTGTGGCAGGCTGGGTACGGAGCTGCTGCCCTCCTGACAAAAGCTGTTTTGTAATTGCTCGCGCAGGCCTAGCCAAGGGGAGCAGGTCTGAGCAATGGGCACAGCGTGTTCATCCTTCTACCCAGGGACAGCAGCCTAGCAATGGGAGACCAGAGTGGCAGTGGTCTTCGTTATGTAATGTGGGAAATCTTCTCCTGGCTGGGAGATTTCAGACTCTTGGAACAGCTCAACAGTTCTAAAGGCAATGAACAGTGGCAAGCAGTAATACTGCCCTAGGTAGAGTTTCTAAACATCCTTCCGTTGCGAAATATTTTATTTCAGGACTAACCTTACCTTGGGATCGCTGTTAAGAGAGACATAGGTTTTAATGGCTAATGGTTTTAATTTTACCTATGCATTCTTACTGCCCTCTTATTGTTTTACTGGCAATTCTATAAATTGAATTGATACTGACAAAGATGATTAAAATATCTTGATTTATAGCAGAGACTAAATTTATAGTATAAATAAAATACGTTTTTTGTTCTGTCTGAAAAATAGACAAGACTAGACAATCCTTTTTAATTAACGTTGACAACTGTATTTCAAAAGAGCCTGTGAGACAAGCAAGCCAACAAAACATGAATCAACAGCTCAAACAACATAAAAAGTTAAGAAAAGTAATTTTTCCTCTTTCAATTTTTACAATGTTGAAATAAATCAAACTGCTCCAATTCATTCTGTTATTAGTTCTTCTAAGATTTCAATGGAAATGGTGTTAATTACTGTTTGTTGAAACAACCGGTACATTGAGTTCCTAAATTTGTTGATATTGATGAAGTGACTACTATATCTTTGTAAGAAAGGCCAAGAAACTGGAAACGTATCTGTAGGATGAAAAGAAAAACTCTGTGGCAAGTTGAACAATAACACACAGCTATCTTTCATAGCATGTTTCTGGGGACATGTTTTTGTATTTATGATGGTCTAAGGGCAAAGATAAGACAAACTTTATAGGTAAAGGTAAGATATTTTATTAGAACAACTGTCTTAGCTGAAAAAAAAAGCATTATGACTTGAGTACTCAAAAACTTCTCTACATTTTCAATTTATAGTAGTGGCTTTAATAAAAGATGCTACGTTTTCCTGTAAAGCTCATTTTTGTCTGAAATGGAGACATCAAGGATCATTTCAATTTTGAAAATGTTATGGAAGACAAAATTTTCTACCAAAGGCTACGGTATAAAGATGAGGTCAAAGCAGTAAATGGAGAAAGGAAAGGGATGGGAAAAATGCAATGTATCCATTACATGAATGTATTACTATTTTGAAAATCATACAGGCTTAAATTGTTCCACAACTCAAAACTATATAATTTTATCTTCTATCTGTTGGTTTGGTTGCTATATACAGGATAAGCAGAATATTTTGTTACTGAAAGAAATGTGTCAACCAAAAGTGAAATTTTCAAAGAATGATGCATATAGTGGCTATATTTCCATGGTGAAGCTTTTTGCATAGACTTAATGAAGTGCTTGGGGTCCTAGGGAATAAAAGGTGCTATATAAATGTAAGAAATTATCATTAAAAAGTTTTTCCCTCCAGGCATTTGGGATTTTGCTGTGTGTGTTACAAGGAGGCATTTGCAATCCTCTTTCATTCAAAATGCTTCAGCTTAGACCTGCTCCAACTCTCTCTCTGCAGCTTCAGCTACAAAAATGTTTATATGAAGAAACAGTTTCTAAATTGGTTTCAGTTAATCATATTTTGCTGCTAACATGAAAGAGCCTGCCTTGGTTTAAGCTTTTTATAACCATTTTGAAGACCAGGAGGAACTAGGTAGCAACCTTCTCTCAAGAGGTTTTCAAATGCTGTTTTAACTGTTAATAGGCCTTGTCTGCATTGGTGGAGAAATAATACCGGACACAGCCAGAATTCCTGGAAACAAAAAGCCAGCTATGCAATATCTGGCTTAATTTTTGAGAACTGGATCATATGGTCCTTTACTGGCTGCATACACTGATCTTAAGAGTGCCTCATTGGAGGCTGCTCCTAAAATTTCTATTCCATGCACGCATGCAATCCCAATTTTGCATCACTTTGTGTATAATTCTCAAGTCTTCTTAATCCAACATGCAGCCTTTAAGATCATCTACCATTTTTCATATATTATAAGCCTAAGTGGTAAAGCTGGTGGAATTAGAAATCACAAGTTCTGACATGACTGGACATACTCTTTTACCACACTGCCATTTTGATGAAATGTTGCAGTTATGAGCTCCATGAATTCATGCCAAATGTGGATTTTTCTTTGGATCCACAGATTGTGTGGATCATAAGCATTTTTTAGAGAGTCCACTACTGTTTATGGAATCGGGCCTTTTAGCTCAAGTAGTAAGTTGAGGCATTAAAGTGCTAGATATCTTTAAACTCAATAAAATTGTGAGATTTGGCAGCATTCAAACCAAAGTTCAGGATCTCTTATGCTAACCATTTTACTGATTCACAAATAGATGTGGAAGATAATAAAACACTCCATCTTCTTCTATAAGTTAATGCTTTTATAGAATTTGATGTTTTACTTCAACTATTAATGGCAGAATTGAAGCAAGGATTGCTGTTGCTTAAAAATTACCTGATAGGAGACAAAATATACGTAATTGCGATGACCTAAAAATAATTTGATGCAATAAAATATATGATATTCAGCAAGAAGCATGGGGTCGTATTAATATTTGCTTTCTCATGTTTTTATTGTTTGTATTTTAGTTAGCATGAAGCACATATGACCAAGGATCTTAGAAGATACATGTGGATTGCACGAGAATGATAGTGTTTTTTGTGTTTAAAAGAAGTGGAAGACTGTCCATACATGCTCCAAAATATCAGAATTTGATTTTATAAATGTATCTTTTCAGAAAACAAGCTTAATTCTCAGAAGAATAACATTAGCACTCATTAGGGGACTGAGTGCTTTAGGGTACTGTTAATGATATTCATAGCCTTTTGCCTGTGGGCTATCAGTTTGAATTCAGTCTAACTCAGTGGAGATTAAAAATTGGCCTATTTAATGGCCTTTTAGTCATCTCTAATGAGACGAGTTTGGTGGGTCTCAGTCCCATAACATAAACCTTTCACACTGCCATCTCCTAACTGGCAAGCTCCAGAGAAACACCCAAATTTAATGGATTCTGGGGAAAATTAATCTCTGGTACCCTGAAAAAACAAAGGAAAGCAAAAGTCTTGATTCACACTAGTTACATGAGCACTAACAAACACATTATTTTTAAATGTGGAATTTATAGTGATACATAAAGTTTATAAATTAGCAAATTAGCTGAGCAGATAGGACACAGACATATGTTGGCACACAGCTATATAGACTGTAACATGACAAAGACTCCCAAAGGAGGTATCAACACCTGTGCATAAGATCACACCAACACATTAAATGTTTAAATGTCTCTGGGATTCATTTCTATCAGAAAAAAAATAGGATCAGAACAGATAATCTGGATAGTAACTGCAGTTATCTGAAAAGATGCTGAAAACAATGATTGCCTGGTCTGCCTCCATTACTCCACAGCAGAGTCAAATGCTTCTAATCTTTTCTTACGGATATTTAACTTAGTCTTTAAAAATATTAATAAAGTTTGCAGAACCCTCTAGAGAATATATGCCAGTTTTATTTATCCATATCACAGTAAAACTTTTTCTAATGTCTAACCTAAATGTCTTTCAGTGCAGCTTAAAACTGTTAATTTTTGCCCTCTCTGCAGTGGATTTAGTGAACAATGTATTTTTCTCCCCATAGTCTTTTCTTCTTTAGACTGAAAAATCTCAAGCATCCCTATTTTCAATTAGAGTCATGCCTTTTAAAAAGTTCTTTTTTTTTGCTCTTCCCTGTACACCCTTCTATTGGGCTGGTTTTGAAAGAAATTTTTCTTGAAATGCAGAGCCCAAATCTGAACACAGTATTACAGCTGAGGCTTTACCAGTATTACATATGAGAAATTCTTTGTATGTCCTAGATATGACAGTTCTGTTTACACATCTCTCTTTACTGCAGCTTTTTTTCACAATGGTGTGACACCGTTGACGCATGTTCAGTTTGTGATCTACTCTGATCCCCAACCCCTTTCCTGAAGACCCAGTGTTCATTCATCTGTTCCCAGTCTCGTAACTGTGCAATTGTTATTTTCCTACTTAAATGTTGAAGTTGGCACTTGTATTTATTCAGTTGCATCCTATTTCTGCAACCAGTTTGTCAAGAACATTTTGAATTCTTTTCTTGTCTTTCACCATGCTTCCAGCTCTGCCAGTTCGGCATTGTGGGCAAATCCAATACGTAAACTGTACTCTGTCATTCACATAATTAGACTTGGTACCAAAGTCAGGACATACCCACCTCCAAGGAAACGTATTTGCTATATCCTGCTAGTTGTCACAGTGAAGCATTGCTGATGTAGTTTTGCACCACTGCGGAGTTATTTAATTATGATATGTCTTTTACTTGCTCAATTAAGAGTTCTCTGAGATGGTGTCAAAAGCCTTACTTAAGTTACACCGTAACAGATCTACCATTACTCCCATCCAAGGCCCATTATACTGTACAGCATGAGATGAGTTTGGCTTGATACGATTTTCTTGACAAATCCATGCTGGCTGTAACTTATCACTTCATTAGCTACCATGTACTTAAAGATGTGTGATTATTTGCTTCAATACATTTCTGGGAATAGAGGGTGGAATGATTGACAGTTCTTGGCTCTACCTGTTCCCTCCTTTTGAATTGTATGTGCTGTTTTTCCTTTTCCTCTCTCCTGAAATCTCAGTTCTCTTCGTGAGCTCTGTGATGACTGCTCACACCTCAAACGTTGCTTTAATCAACTTCGCACTCCAGTGTGAAATCCTCTGGGCCTAGCAACTCCGAAGAAAAAAATCTAATTTATCAAGGCAGTCTCTATGCATTTACTATACTCCCCTGAATCCCTGCCCTTTTGGACCGGTATTTGCCACCAGAAGCACTATCTGAAGAAAAAATGGCACCACATGCTTCTACTTTCTCGCTGTCACCTCATAGCTTCCCGCCCCCCCGAACGGACTGACAATCCCCGGGTCGTCTCCTCTCGTCGCTTCTCTGCTCTCAGGTTTCCTCTTCCCCTCTCGCATCGGTCGCCAGCCGCGGCTCGTCGCGGGAGCCTGCCTTTCTCCCTGGCACGGCGAGCGCCTTTGTACCGCTCCTCCAGCACTTGACCTAGTTTTCCACTTTCTGTGGGGAAAGGCACCGCCAAGCAACCGACGCTCCGGCTCCCCGCTCCCGAGCGCGCTGCGCGGCCTGGCGCAGGTGAGGGGAGGCCGCGCCGGGCGGGCGGGCGGCAGCCGCGCTGGCACTCCGCCTTCGGAAGAAAGGCCTTTTGAGGAGATCGCCCTCCCGCCCGCGGGAGGCATTTCCTCCTCGCCCTCACAGCCCCGCCGGGAGGTACCCGCTGGGGGGCCGGGGGGGACCGCGCGCGGCGATAACGGTCGCACACCTGCCACCGGCGGGAAGGGGGGCGCGCGCCCCCCCCGGCCGAGCGGCTGCC
>RSEF01000008.1:15361647-15426647 GCA_003993805.1 Himantopus leucocephalus
GCAGGGGAGTGGGAACTGGATGATCTTTAAGGTCCCTTCCAACTCTTAACGATTCTATGGTTCATTCAGTATCTTGTACGAAATGGTCTTCTGATTGATTTCAATGGAATACTGCCTCATTTGCAGGCATATGTGCCAAATACATAAAATGCAACTTTAAAGTTGTAGAAAATGTAGAAACCGTAAAGACAGTCATTTGGACAATAGAATGCTGCTGCTGGACTAATTTGATGTAGACAACCTTAACCTGAACTTTTTGTATTCTTATGCTTAGCTTTGCCTTCTTCATGGTTTTACTCAAATTCTGTGGGTTTTGTAGAAATGAGAGGATGACACTACAAATGTCTAACACCACTGTACCGTTTGGTATTTTGAAAACGAACTTTGAAATGTAACAGGATGTTTTCTTAAAGTGAGCACATGGAAGGTGCTGCCTCAGATGCTTCTAAATTTTTTTTTTATTTTTTAAAGACCCAAAATGCATGTTTTTGAATTAAGACTGTTGGTTCCTTAGAAAAGCACTTCAGCGAAGAAGCTTTCTGGTTTTTATTTCCATTTACTTAAATTCAGCTGAGAAACTGCGTGTGCAAACTTGGACTATAAATCTGTAAAGACTGATAATCCATTTCTATGTGGTATGCAAGATCTCATGTAACTCTCTGTTTCTGGAGCGTGTTCATGCAGTGCTTATAGTCAGAGGGTATGTCACTGTATTTTGGGGTGCTATATGTAAAGCTTATGTGACGATATGGTGAAGGAATATATAATAATTCTGGCTGGAGGAGAGAGTCATTCCATGGCTGAAGGGTAGCGGCAGTTCCTGCACAGGTAATGTATTGACGAGATTTTGCTGGCAGCATAATGAAAGGAGGAGTGTTCAATGTCAAGGATGATGCCAAGGTTACATACAGTGCCATTAGCAGTTTAGAGTGGAATGGAGAGATGATGTCATTCTGTGCTTTAAGCTTTTCCTATTTGAAAGGAGCTGTTACATTTAAGGTATATAAATGCAGCAAATGAAGAGCTAGTTTATCTGGTCAAGATAAATAGGCTGAAGAATGACTGAAAATATACAGGTGTTTATTATGCAAGTGGTATGTTGATCTGTAGCTTTAACTGGTAGAGAAATGATAAAGAAAGAAGGCAAATTATTTCTCTGCAGCTTATTGCTTACAGTAATTCTCATTGTGAATAACACCATTCAATTTAGTTGGATATTGAGGGGCTGTAAACTTCTTAAATATCAGTGATACTTAGAATGTTACAACTAATCTTAGCCGAGGGGGAAACTGCATTGATAAGTAACCTTCAGAAACAATATATTAATATTTTATCTTAAGGCCTTGAAGTTCTAAATATTTTCACAACTCCATCTTTAAACTCATGCTTCAGTTTAGTGCTGTTATGATGCTTTCATTTGTATGTGGATTGTTACATATTTGCTTACTGGATAATGTATGCTCAAAGTAATCAACTCTTAAATTATGTTGTTTTCCCCTTGCTTCTCTGTAGACATCTTTCTTTGTTGTTTGCCTGTTGTGTACATCTTTAAATGCTTACTTCTTTATCTGTTTAGTGCTGGAGAGGAAAAGTTACCTGTTTGACCAATATGTGTTTTGTTAGTCCAAACCCCAGTCTGCACAGAATATTTTTCCCTCTCATGGCTTTTCTGTTTTTTCCAATTTACCTAATAGAGATTTTTGAAGTAATAATTAAATGTGTTGTTTGACTTAATGGATGGTAAAAAGACAAGTTCTTTTTTTTTCATTCAAGCTACTCTCTGACTACTTTTTCCCCTGGTGTGATACTCCTATTAATGTTGCATTCATCTACTTGTAATCTTGTTTGGACTGAAATAGCTTCACAGTCTGAGGTATGATCAGTTGTGTTCATTTCCTATGCTATCACACTTTTCCTTGAAGTGCTTCACCATCCCATACGGGGTGTTGTCAAAAAGCAAAACTTTCTCTAAGCAGAAAAATGAGAGATTTCAACAATTCCACGTGAAAGCCCTACCACAGCTTTGGGAACTGTGCATGTGGCTTTTACTGTGATGAATAGACAAAGGAAGAACTGTAACTTCTTTGAACTATTTTTCAGATAACTCTCAAAATCTAGCAGGAGATTCAAAATGCAGGAGCCAGTCTTCTCTCTTGCAGTCCCTTGCTTACTCGTTCTTGTTCAGTCACTGCAGATTCTTTGAAGTCAGACTTCTGGATAATTCAGGCTTCAGTAGGGTACCTGCACTTAAATATTGCTTTGCATTAACTATTTTGAGAAGAGTGATTGTTATTTTTCCTTTGCAGATTTAATTTTGGTAAATTTGATTGTGGCATGTATAATTCAGTTGGCTAAACTAAGGTTGGAATAGCATAGATTGAGAGGAATTTTACAATTTCTCAAAGGCAATTCTGTGATTTTTAGAAAACCTCATGTTTAAATTTGAGTGATTATTTAAATTAATCTACACTGAATGTTCTAGATATTTGTGGGTACTGAGTGTAGATTAAGTTATTTTTATACTTTTTCATAGAAATCAAAGAGCATTAAAGCTCCTTGTGTAAATAGAAAGCAGGAAACTACATTTTTTTACAGACAAGGTCATTGTTGACTACTTGTTGGGAAAATGGCAGTATAAACTTGTATTTAAGGATTTTCTCAGCTGTATTAACTGATTTAGGAAACTATTGTCACCTACGTTTTCGCTTTTTCAGTCGTCTTCTGAAATTACTTTATCCTTGGTAGTTGTGTGTACAATTTAGCTGGAACTTCTTCTGGTCTTCTTGTGATAGCCTTCTCTTAGCATAATCTCTGCTTTCTATTGGCTGTTTCTTCCTGTATGAATTCTTAGAATTATTAGATTTCTGTAAGATTACGGACAGTTTCCAGAGCTGCATCACATATTAGAAGGAAATTTCTCCCCCCTGCCCCCCAGCTTTTAAATGTAGCAGATTTTTATGCTGGGACAGCAGTATCCTAATAAATGTAAATGCCACTCTCAACCAATTAATCTTATTTTGTAAGTCCCAGAAAGCACTAGAATTCAAGACTACAGTTTCAAACCTTTTGCTGTGGTTTTATGTTAAGCTGGTGAAATGGACTGTTTAGCCACAGCTTATACCAACAAAAGTAATTCCTCTAGTGTAGTTTAGTCTATCCTTTGTTTCTTCCTCTTCCTTTCTTCCCCCAAAAGCATAATCAGCTATGGGGGCAAAAGCTAGTTTTGTATTACATTGTAACTTTATTTTCAAAAAAACAAACATCAACAAAAGAAAACAAACAAACCCACCAAAAAGCTTCTCTGAATTACGTTCCGGACTGCAATCATTCCAGGAGAAGGTGGTGGTTAAAGATGGTTAAGTGTCTTTTCTGAGATAGATGTAGAAATGTCAGTTACCACAGATCTGTTAGGAAATAAGGGCTAAGTAGTAGATAAATACATCAAAACTCTTGTCAGGATTACTGCAAATTTTATTTACTCATTGTACACCTTTGCATTCTAGTGTTTCTCAAACTCTTTCCCCAGAGAGTGTCATGTTATAGGAGATATTATAGCAAACAGGACCCTAATAATATAAATAGAAAGCGAATGAATGTAAATTTAGTCTTGACATAAGATCCATCTCTAAGGACAAGAGGAATAGTTAGGCAAGTTTTGTGTAATAACTTACATTTGAACTCAGATCAATTGTCTTTGTAAACATTGTATTGCGAATGGTTATGAGCTTGATGCAAGAGTCAGGGATAAAATCTTTTATGCTCTCTTTATAGATGTAAAAGTAGTTATCCTAGTTGGTCTTTATGAACCTGACTTTTGAAGTAGCAACTGTAACTGTTGTTCACTTGGGAAAGCAGGATTATGAAAGCTTTCATAGCTGTTCTCTAGCTAGCCAGAAAGATTACAAATTTTAACTAGTCTAGTGTGATTATCTGTAACAATTATTTTACAGCCTATATATACAGCCTTTTAAATTATTCCTCAAACAAACGCTTTTTGAAAATCTCTTTGTGTCTGTAGCTCAGATACACTTCAGGGGTCGTACTTCTGTCCCTGAGCAGTACCCACAGATGGGACTTTGTCATTGCATACAGACTGGAGAACTTCTTGTGCTTACTTTGGCCTTTTTCGTGTGTTGCATGAAAAGAAGTATCATTGGTATGTTGCTTTTGTTTTGTCACTTGGCAAGGTGATCGTTGCAAGCACTGAACCAGCCTTGGTTCACGTTTACCGATTAATGAGAAATGCTTATGCTTTTAAGCACTTACAGTCCATTTGTGTTTCTTTAGTATCACTGAGGGTACCCAGGAGATATCGCCCATCTCCACTGTTGCAGTTTTCTTCCACTTCCTGTTCTCTGCCCTTATCAGAACAGGCAGCTGCTTACCGGTGGTCAGAAGCCTAACCATTTTACAGCAGTCCTTTTACCTGCTGTGGGCCCCTTTTCACTCTTTGAATAGCAAGGCCTCAAGGTGAATGTTCTGTAACTACATTTCTTACCTGCTTCTGAATCCCTTTTGATGCTGTCTTTATTACCTGGTGAAGGAGAGCGGCTTTCATTCTCACTTCCTTTCCTGATAATGAGAATTAAGACAGGAAAATCAGAGCCACAGCATTTGTGATTTTGAAATCTTTGCCTTTCCCTAAGGAGTCTTGGAGAACACTCTCTCTTGGATCTGCTGGTAAAGAATTTCAGGTGCTCAGTTATTCCACATGTCAACACCCTTGAAATGAGGTGTTAGAGTTTGATTGTTTGTGCTGGAGTGAGACGAATCTTCCTTGACAGCAGAAAGACCTTTGAGAGGTGAGTGTTGGTTAAGTACTGTAGGTTGGGTCGCTTCAAACAGTGAGAGTCTCAATGCTACCAATAGTTCAGGCTAAAATCTGGTGTCTTGGTGAGGATTGCATTGCCTCCATCAAGATGGTTGCATGCCACTGCCTGTACTGTCTCCCATTGGGTGGAGCTTTAAACACCAGTGGGTTTGAAATCCCAAAAAAGGGAGTTAAATTCTGCAGGGCCCTTTGAAGTTCATAACACAGGGCTGCAGTGGTCAGCCTTTTGGTCCTTCAGCAGTTTGCTTGCTGATTATCTCTTTGTTGAAAATTCTGTCACCTTTCCATCAGCTGGACAATACCCAAACTGTGATAGCCCAGCTTCTCTGTTCCCTTCTTTTTCCCTCTGTGCCAGATGTAGATATAGAGTAACTCCATATTTATCCCCAAAGTGATCTGTGAGCTTCCCGTGAACCAAAGAACTTAAATGCAAGTACTCTTGACTGTAAGCATTTTCTCCAAAGAGCACATTCAATGAGTACATGCCCTGCAGATAGGCAGTGTAGGGTAAGACTTCCCATGTTATGTCAACAGAGTAAATTGATTGGTTTGAAGTAATGTGTTTCCATGGAAAAAGCTGTTGCAGTGAGGAATGGGTTGTATGACAGCCTGCGGTATTACCAGAGTCATCTACAGTCATCTGGGCTTAATCCTTTGGTGCAAAGATTCTGTCTGCTCTTGAATCACAAACTATGAAATCTGTGTTGAGAACAGTTATTGCTAATGCTGAGCTAATTGCAATGTTCAGAAGATGTGAAAATTGCTACAGTGGTGTTGTGAGATTATTTTGCATGGGGGCAGTCATTGATGTAGCTCTTACTTGCAGTGAGAAGTGTTAGTCTGGGATTGCCACTGCCCAGCCAAAGCGCAGAGGTTTACTGCAATGTCTGATTTAGTGCTGACCTTAGTGTTTGATAACGTAAAGCCTGCATAGACCTTCTTTCCCATTTTTTGAAAGGTGTTTTGGCTCTTCATACATGCAGGGTGTATTTTGCGGGCCTTTTTAACTGTACCTTTACATTTACCGCCTGTAACGTACAATAAGGCTCCACTGCTGTTTGAAAATAACACTTTTGCTTCTCCAGGTGCATGAATATTACTTAAAACCTGACTAAAAAATTTTAATTTTTTCTGTAATACAACTTGAGAAATTAGCATATCTTTTGAATAACATTAAGGTATAAAGGCTACAGTTTAATGTCATAATTAGGAAATGATCCTGGGGCTAGGGAATGGAGCTTGGGGGACTTCTCTTCTGTTGCTTTATATTGCCCAGCATGACTTTTTTTGAAAGGTCTGTCTTTCCTTACTCTCTGTCTTTGTAATTTAGGCAGGTGGCTTTGAGATAGTTGCAGGCTGACTGGGGAACTCAGAATCAAAAAGCTGTGTGTGAACAAATTGAGGGAAGGAATCTTAGGCACTATGTGAGGATAGGTATGTCTTTCAGAGTTAATTCTGGTGATGGATATATTATTTTAGTCTAGATGTGAATAACTGTAAAGCTGTATGCCAGTTGTGTCTTCATTAGAAGTAGACCCAGTTCTGTAGAGATGCTGTACCCAAATCCATTCTTGGTTTTGTGTATGACTTTCAGAGGAAGTGAAAGATTTCCTTGTATAGTTAGTGCTGTTAAAGATCCATGAGCAAAACTGAAATTGGAGCATTTAATCTGACATTTATCAGCCTTCATGAAGGCAAAGTTAAGTTATGATTTTACAATGTGCCAGCTAGCCTTAAAATAATAAACACAACTTTGTCCTAGGAAAGGCAAGGAATTAGTGAGGCCCAGGTTTAAAACCTTCCAGCGCTTAATCTCAATATGTTGTTTGGTTTTGCTAAAAAGATTTTTTTAAAAAGCTTTCATTTGTAACCGTTTCCTTTCTGTGCTTCATTCCCCATTCAGGGAACTTAAGATAGCTGACTTTAAAGGCACAAGCAGAAAATGCAGTAGTTTTTCTTGCCATGCAACTTTTTTTCCCCCGTTCTGCCCACTTAGTTTAATAGCGTATGTATATTTGATATGATTTCTTGGTGGGTTTTTTAATTAAAGTACCAGCATCTATGTTATTTGAAAATTACATATGTATTTGGAAGATGACCATGGGAATTTGGATTTTTCTACCCTGAGACAAAACTGATAGAATACATTTGTAGCTGTGAATTTCTTATGTCTGTGCTTTGTCTGTCTTGTCTGATAGTCTAGAACACAAGCAGAAAACAGTGACAGCTGTAGAGTAAGTTCTTGTTTTATTTTGCAGGTTTGTTTTAATGTGGGAGTGGATCTCACAGCTTAATGCAAATCAAACAATTAAAGGTGAGTAGAAGTTTTGTGGGTTTGGGTTTTTTTTTCCCAAATTCCTTGGATCCATTAGTGTATACTGCTTAACACTCAGAAAAAGTGGTCAGTGAAAATTGTATTGAAACTTGTATCTTGATTACTGTAATTTACCGACATAGACTTCTATGATACCAAAATAGGAACAAAACACACATGCCCTTAATATTTTAAGATTATGATTATATATGCTTTTCTTCCATAAACAATTATAGTCAAAATGCTATCAAGGCATTTTGATAGCTGTTGAGAGCCAAAACGATAAGTAGTTCAAATGAATTTCATCCTTTGCATATTATCCACCTGGTTTCAAAGTACTGGAAATGTACTTTGCGTTGTCAAAGCAGTGTGTTAAACTTGCGTTTATTCTATAACTGTGTGGGAAATTTGACCAGCTACCAGAATAGCATTTCAAATTTTTAATAATGAAATTCTGTTGGGGTTTTTTCCCCCCCTTTCCTGTCCTCAGGAACCCTTTTGGGAGCTATTTGAAAGACAAAGTATATGAAGATTTACTGCTGGTACTCATGAGCTGTAGAACTTAAGTGTCCATTTGCAATTGCAAAGTGTCCATCTAGGAAAACTTCTCTGTAACTTTGGCATTTCTCCTCCTCTCCTCGCCCCCCCTGCCGCCATTATTTTGAGAAAAAGAATTTATCTAAGCCCAGATTTTGTTTCTTTTCATGTTACTTGATATTCTACTTCAGGAATACTTTGAACTATAAAGTTAATCTCTTCTCCATGAAATTATGTGAAATTATTGTGTACATAGGCTTCCATAACAAACAAAAGCTACTTTCTCAAGTTTCCTGCTTGCTGTTTGACTAATATGCCATCTCAGAATACAGCTGCTTTCGGTCACTTGGTATTTTGAAGAGATGAGAGGGAGATCCCAGTGCTCAGATGAGCTTGTTTTTCATTTTTAATCTCCGGTTAATATGTAGACTTAATGTAACTTTAAAAATGTAGTATGTGCATTTTAAAATAGACATGACCTGCTTTGTTTAAATCTTCTGCTCTGCTAAGACTTTTTTTAAAGCTACTGCTGTCAACTTTAAAATACTGATTATAGCAGAACGCTTTGTGGGGAATTTAAAATAACTATTCTGTTCAGTGAGGTTCTTTTGTATAATGTGTAACTGATTCAGGACTTCGATTATAAATTCTTCTGAACTATGAACAATTAAAAGTATACAATACTATGAACAATTAAAAGTGTAATATGCATATACTTATGTGTAGAGAATGTTTGCTGCCTTAGCCTGACTTTGCAGGTGTCTAGAATGCGCTGCTTTGAGAATAGGAATAAATATAACTCTGCAAAAGGAAATACTTTTCTTTATCTGAGGCTGAGTGTAAAACAAGAACTGTGGCTAGGGAGGGGACTTGAATTCACAGTAAGATTTAGAATGTTCCCTGTGCCTTATAATGCTTTCAGTACTTAATGCTTACAGTTTATGTTCTGTCTCTTCTTAATTTATGTGTTATCTCATTCCTGGTTTAAATACAGAAAATTGGTTGAGAAGTCCAATATATAAACAACCGAATGTGTTCTTTAAGCATGAAATCTTCTGAATGAAACTCCAAAGACCTTTCATCTTAATGATGGTTAGCTGTGTGTCATAGAAAAAAGCTGTCCCTCAGGAGAAAGCCTGTACTCTTGCATAAATAACAAGAGGACAGAAAAATGTGTAAAAGAATACATGGAAACAGTGTAATGAAGTTTGATCAGTATTGTTATTGCTTGGAGGACACCTTGAGGTCTGACAGTTCTGTGAAAATGACAACTGAATAGTCAGTAAATCAATGAAAATACTAAACGTTATTGGGGAACAAAACAAAAACCAGAACAAAACAAAAACCAGATCCGGCTATACAAATCTGTGGTGTACCATAGATGCATTGCATTGCAATGAGTATTGCTTCTTAAGTACTAGTCTAGTCCTGTGACTGAAAAATGACATAGCGAACTGAATAAGGTTCAGAGAAGCGCAACAAGGATGACTGAAAGAGTTAATTTTAAAGAACAACCTGCATTTCCCAACTGCCTCTGTCTTTTGTCTCCACTCACAAGTGTAGTGGCTGCATCGTCTTGTAGACTTCTAAACCATGAACTTCACTCCCACCACTTAGTGCAGACTTATCCTTTTGTGTAAGCTTATGTCATTTAAAGCAATAGCTGAAAATGTGAGTTAATGATTTGCTCAAACATTTTTCTTGTACTCTTGACCAGAGTGCATTTCCTAATGACTCTGATAGTGTGCTTTCCATGTAGGTTTTCTTTGAGTAAAGCATTTGGGATTTTTGTTCTTCTAATTTCAAATAGTTAGCTTTACTGATGCAAATATGAAAGATATGATATCCTGACTTTGGGAAATAAAAAATTTCTATTGCCAGTTAAAAACACACAGGTGTAAGATACTATTTACAAATACTGTATGTACTTTGTTGGGATAACCATAATCTTTGTTGTTAGGTTTTTCTGACTTCCAGACTGCATCTTCTGAGCTCCATAGGAGCAGCTATCTTGTTTTAATAGGGGAGAAAGTTAGGAGAAAATAATCTTGGTCTCAGTGTGTTAACGGTATAATGGGTCACACCTCTGTGTGACAGGAAACATTACAGAAGGCCAATGCTTGTGCTAAATTTCCCTGTAACACTGTGTAGAGTGAGGGCAGATTTTGAGCATTTGAGATACCTGGCAAAACCGGACTTGCTTCCAGCAACTGTCTTGAATGCATTTAGTATTGTTTTACCTAAAAGTAGAGGATGTGGTAAATGAATAATAGCACGACAGATGTTGAAGAAGGGTAGGTTACCTACAGAATTTGGCACAGAATAAATTTGAGTATGTGGGATTTGTGTTTCTTTGGCTCAGACAGGAATCTCATACAATTTTCATCTTGTTCGTATTATCCTGGTAACATAAAGTTGGGGGTTTTGCCATTAAGTCACTCGTGGTGATGACTTTTAAAAAAAAAACCAAACAAACAATCCACAAACAACCAAAAATCAGTTATTAGGGGAGTGACCTTATCTTTTCTTGTCACTTGGAATTATGAGTTTTGTCTGTTCGTCTGGTCATGTACAGAGTTCTATAGCTTCAGGTCTTTTAAAAATTCTTATTTCATAGGTTCTTGAGTAAGGATGATAACTTTCTCCAAGTTGACAGAATTTTTTGTTCTTAATCTAAAAAGGTAGAAGGTGGGGTTTTGGCCTTACCTAGCACTGTTACTTGCAATCTTATTAGCTTTTTAACCCTTGATCGCTGAAAGAATATAGAGGATGATGAGAGCCAGTTTGCTGGTAAGAATGGGTGAATATCACTAAAGTAATTCATTGCACTAAGGTTCTAAATTAAATGAGTAAAAGCAGAGTGGTCATTTCAGGTAGTCTTTTTTATAATTGGGAAAGATAGTGTGCTTTAGGAGTTAAGTCTCTCTCCATTAGCAGGAGAGACAATCTTAAAATTTGTAATAGATTAAAATATGGACAACAAATGGTTATTGGCCAAAAAAAGCAAAAAGCATGAGAGATTGGTAGATGTGTTTCAGGTCATGCTGGATAAAAAGATTTACAACTTTTATTTAATATAATAGGAAATAAGGTCTGAATTTTTCCAAAATTGAAAGGGGTGTCATGTTCAAAGATCTGTCTCAATAAAGTTGCGTTAAACTGTTTTTTAATGTTGTCTTTAAGAAAGTTGTACTGTCAATCCATTATGCAGCATCATGTTGTCATGCAAGTTTTAATCTGTGATCTGTAGGACTGACACTTCAGGACTAGTTCATGTAGGTAACTGACAATATAGTTTAATGAACTTGAGAAGTATTCTTGTAAAAGTAGTGAAATATACCTGACTCCTAAAAATGCTTCCCAGTCTGGTTATGATCTTTACATACTAACAAAAGCTCATTGAATAGCTTATCCAAATAACAAGCTGGATGTTTGTACCTTAAGAGGTCTTTTGCTTCAGTTACTGAATTCACCTTTCTCTGAAGTTTGGGGTTATGGTAAAAATAAGACTTCTGTGGCCATGTAGTTGTAATCATTGGGGATTTGTATAGATTTATGGAAAACAGTTAATTATTACAGTCAGTTCGTTGATATATTTGTATTGGAAGAAAGGGTTCTTTACTCATCTGCTTACAGAGGGTGTCTGAACAAAAAGGCCGAATGCTGTTATGAATTGAAAGTCAGTTTTAGATTTGGATATGAAAATTCTGTAGGTTCTCCTTTGATTAATTTTAAATGTCTTTGTGTTAGTACACCAGTGCTTATATCGGCGGCTGGGGGAGCGTTTTCAGTTCTGTGTGCTCTACACGTGGGAAATAATTAGACGTGCATACAGAATTTCACCACCACTTGGTGGCAGTACCTGGCTTCAAAAGGACTTGTTTCTGAGCGGATAAAGTGACTTTGATTCTGTAAAACTATAGGTTAAGGGGCAGTAGATTTGTTTTAAAATTTCTAAAAGTTAGTGGTGTGTTTTAGAAATGAAAATACTTTTTATTTAACCTGTTGGAAGGATTTGCATTTGTATGTCTCTATGGAAAATCTGACTATCATGTCTAATGTGTAATTTAAGAGTATTTTTAGTGTTAATATTCTCAGAAGATGTATTTATTGTTCCCCAATTGAATTATTTCAGCATTTACTTCTAGCATTTTACTTCGATTGAGTAGTGTACTTCAAGTAATTTTAGAACACAAAATTTGCTTCATGGTAGTGTTATTCGTAATGTTGTCTTTTGCAGTTAAATGGAGGACTGCCAAAGCTTCTTTTTTGCCTTCTGAAATGTTCTCTGCATTTTCACTTCTATATTTATTGGTACAAATTTTCGGAAAAGATTACCCAGTAGATACTTCTGTCAGCAAAGCTAATAAAGGTTTGTACCCTTACTCAGAGTTGTTGCCTCTCGGTTGTGCCGATGCAGCGGTGCGTGGGTCCCAGCCTTTTTAAACTGGATAATGAAATTGTTGATCAAGTGGGGGAAAAAAGGAACACAGGGGAGTAGAGGAGGGCAGGAGTTACTTAAACTGTCCTTGCTGCAAAGAAAAGCATAATTCCAATGTGTAGCACAGTAATTTGACTACATATGCGTATGTTGAGACTACTTCCTCTTCTCTGCAATCCAAAATCTTCTGCAATGACAGCAGGTCTTCCATTTCAGTATTGTCCCCCACATAAGGACTGTAGTGGTGAGACTAGAGCCTGGAAGAATGCAGGTACTTTCCTAAACATGTGCTCTTTGTGAAATGTCTCACTCACTGTGACTGGAGTTACGGTGGGAGCAGGCTCTACAAGGAGGAGATATTTTTGTTGTATTGTGTGAAAAACTGACACTGAGAATCCAGCATCCTTAGGCTTCTCTGAGGTGTGACATATCAAGAAGGCATCTAAGTAAATTGTGACATAGAAGAGGGATTCATCCTGTGGAAAGTCCTGAATTCTAGAAATTCTAATAGAAAATGAGGTGGAACTTGGGAACTGCATGTTTATAAATTTGAGTGTGATGATATTACTTTACTTAGTGAGTGATAATATTTTATTTAGTGAGAGAACTCTGGAAAACAGAAACACTGGAAGAGAGAGAAGGGAGAGGGCCATCAAATTATAGTTTTGCTGTGAATATGTTCTATGTAACTTGGGATAGAGAGAACGCACTTTTGCTGTATATCTAATTATTTCTGTGTAATCTTCCTAAGCTGTCAGAATGATAAATCTGAAGTTAGTGGTTGGAATTGCATTTTCTTAATTCAAATACTCTTGTGCCTATATTGCTGATACTTTGAAATGAAAGAAAAAAGTGGATAGTCTGAGCATGTGGAGCACTCTAAGGAGGAGTAAAGTAAGTGAGAATTGGGATACTGTGTGGCAAAGTGTACTAAAACAGAATCACAGAATAGTTGAGGTTGGAAGGGACCTGTGGAGATCTTATCCAATCCTCTGCCATAAGCAGGGTCACCTAAAGTACCTTGCCCAGGACCATGTCTGGACAGCTTTTGAATGTCTCCAAGGATGGAGGCTCCACAACCTGTCTGAGCAACCTGTGCCAGTCACTATTACAGTAAAAAAATTTTCCTTGTTTTCAGATGGAAACTCATGTATCTTAGTCTGTATCCATTGCTTCTTGTCCTATCACTGAACAACACTAGGAAGAGTCTGAATCCGTCTTTTTGTACCCCCCCTTCAGATGTTTGTACACGCTGATGAGATCCTACTGAGCCTTCTCTTCTCCAGGCTGAGCAGTCCTAACTTTCTCAACCTTTTCTCATATGAGATGCTCCAATCTCTTAAATTGTCTTAGTGGCCCTTTGCTGGACTTACTCCAATAGCTCCATATTTCCCTTGGACTGGGCAGCCCAGAATTGGACACGCTACTCCAGATGTAGCCTTACCAGTGCTGAGTAGAGGGGAAGGATCACCTCCCTCAGTGTGCTGGCAGCACTCCTCATGTAGACCAGGATACTGTTGGCCTTCTTTGCCATAAGGGCACATTGCTGGCTCGCTTTCAGCTTGCTGTCCGACAGGACCCGCAGGTACTTCTCTGCAAAGCAGGTTTTCAGCATGTACTGGTGCGTGGGGTTATTCATGGTGCAGGACTTCATACTTTCCTTTGTTGAACGTCGGGAGGTTTCTGTCAGCCCATCTCTCCAGCCTGTTGAGGTCCATCTGAATCACAGCACAACTTGCTGGTGTATCAGCCACTCCACTCAGTCTTGTGTCAGCAGCAAACTTGCTGAGGGTACCTTCTGCCCCGTCATCCGGGTCGTTAATGAAGGTGTTGAACAGCGTTAGACCCAGTATCAACCCCAGGATACATCGCTAGTTACTGGCCACCGACTACACTGATCACCACCCTTAATTTTTTGGCAGCCTGATAAAAATATTGTGTCACAACAAGGATTGGGACCAGAGCTTTTATTTATAGACTGTAATGAGGAAAAACTTTCTTGATTTGTAATGCTGATTGTTAATAAACTAAACTATTCATTGTATTGTGTCTAGATAAAAGCAATTTTTGGTACCATACTTGAGGCTTAAGAATACATTTGACTGAAAAACAGGTAATGGTGATGAAAGAGATGAACAGTGTTTTCTCAAACATTTAGTTTCTTTAGAGAGAAAAAAGGTGTGAGCATGTGAGATTGACATAAATGAAAAGAATTTATCTATGCATGTAAAAGTATGTAAGGGAACAGTTTTGGAGAGAAATAGTGTGTATTATCACAGAGCATTAAGTCTGGTTTTTTGAACTTCTGTGTCTCTGACTGGAATGCTGGTAAGTCATTACCATCTATGCCTGCATTTAGGAAGAATCAATATTTGATTGTAGTTCTCATCTTTAATAGAAACTAATGGCAGTGCAGTTCAAACTAGATCTTACTACTAAAAATACAAATTAGACAAAGAACTGCAGGAATGTGGAGATTTAAGTACTTGGCTGTCCTCTGTGGTTGTGGAGTGCTGGGGGGAGTTATGGAAGCCTGTGGAGTTGCCAGACAATGTGTGACTGACTGTTCCTAAGTTATCAAAATCTTGGATTTTTGTACTGGCTACGCATCTTTTAGAAATACCTAATTCACTTTGAAAAGTCTCTACCAATGAAACCATCTTAAACTGCTGCATTAGCACTTACAACTGGAAGAGTATTTTTTTAAGTCATACATCTGATTCTTGTGACACTTAAATTGTATTGTCATTTATTTTATTGATTTCAGTATTGAATTTTAGCATGATGCACCCCATTGTGACAAACTGGTTTATTTTCCCAAGCAAATCAATATTAGAGGAATAAGATTAAGAGCGGTCGGTGGCAGCAATGATATTCTCTTTTATGATTTCTGAATTGCAAGACAGTCATTCTTCAGTTTTGTACTGTTTCCTTTCACATGTGAGGTGTTAAAATATCACTGTTAAACATTTTAGACCAGAAATCAAGTTTCTGAAATTTTGACATTTTTAAAGAAACTTTTTTTTTCCCCTTACTACTGGACACATAGCTTTTTAAAGAAATTGTTTTATTAGAAACAAAGTTTCAGGTGAATAAACTTTCTGAAAAAGTGTGCCTCAGGTTTGACATGGGTCAAAGATGGGTGCTTTTGTTTGATGACTCCTCTATAATTCAAAGGTCAACTTTTTCCACAGAGATACGGCAACTCAGTGAATCTTTCAACGGGATACCAAAAAGTTATACTGTGGGTCGCAATAATAACTTTGTATTTCTTTATTTAGGCATAATACAACTTCTTAGTGTTGTATCAGTAATTTTTCTTGCTGCTTTAAAAATAATTTTTAGTATGGGAGTCTGGTTAGCTATGAGAGTTTTCCAACATGTTTTCATGTGAACATACATGGATCTGAATTGAAGGTAACTGGTTTGCAGGGGCACTCTTCAGACTGTAGTTATATTAATAACCATATACTTGTAGGTAAAGTAGGTGTGGGAGGGCAGTATTCGCGGTGTTGTGCATATTAAACAAGCTGCCTTATAGTTTAAAAGTTTAAAAAAAAAAAAAACAGAAATGTTCAGGTGAATTTGTAGGTTTCAAAGCTAAGTAAGGCAGTCTGCAAATAGTCAGTGTCTCTGCTGTGCACAAGGAAGTCTATTTTCAACTTAATTTGCAAACACAGGTAGGAGCTGGAGGAAGACAAGGTGAGTCACTGACTCGTCCTCTCCCTGTCAGGCGTTCTGGTTCTATTTCCATCTGAAGGGTGGGTGGATCTGGATAGCTTTTAAGAAGAGAAAGTGGAAAACGAGTAATAAGTATTCTTCTAATGATCTAAATATCATGATTTTATTGACTTTGGGTATTCGTATTGCTAGATAAATGCAAAACTCAGGTGTGAACTGTGTGCGTTACTGTATGGAAGAGACAAAAATATTGTCCAGCTGTCCTCTAAATATTTTTTTTCCTCAAGACACGACTGGTTTATGCCAATACACTACTAGTTTGTCTTATTACTGTGTACAAACCTTCGTTTTCCAAAGGTTCTTAAACATTTTGGTTTTGATGGAAGCTCCATGCTTGACACTTGTCATGATTAAGTTAAAGGAATAGACTGAGTAATGGGACAAAATGGAAGGAGATACCTCTTCGGTCATGTGCCATGATGTACTTAAATTTGCTGTCTGGTCTGTTGTTTATTACCTAAAAATCTGTGATTTTGGTTCCATCATCTTTAATATCATCTGTCATTTGAGAAAGCTTTACTATAGGAATGCTTGTAGATAAAATGATACGTTTTGTTAATTTTCTCTATTTACGTAACAAAGTCTTGAGAAAAAATCCAAATGGAAATAGTGCAAACATGAAACACCTTTCTTATCTCTTGAATATATGAATAATCCCTTGATTGAGTGTCCTGGTTATTCACAAATCCGCTTAAAGAACTTGACTTATGAGGAGTTACTGAGCACAGGACAAGTATATTTTTGCCTTCATTACAGCACTGCTGAAAGACTACATTTCTTCAGTTACTTTAACTAGGCTGAGCATATTCAGTCCATCTAGGAGACGGCTTCTAAGTTTTTGTACCACTTATTGTTGCTCTGTGCTTTTAGCTCATTGGTTTATATTTATGAATTTAATGAGAAACTTTCTATCAAAACACATAAAAGCACTTTGTGCTTTTCACATACTCAACCAAATTCTTCCATCTTAATTTTTCATCTCCAGTGTTCTTTCAAATCTATTGTAAAACCTCGTAAAATAAAGGGGATTTTGTAACAGAAAGTGACAAATTTCTAACTACAACTACTAGTAGGCAACAGCATAGTACATTTAGCACTGGAGTATAAGTTCTAATGAACTAGTATTGCATGAAGGCAGTACTCTTAATTTGGTGTGTGACCCTATTGCATAGTGACGGTTGTCATTATGAAATAAGAACTTGGAAGTGTCGTCAGCCTACTGGTAATAAATACAATTAATAATGTACATAGAACAATGGAATTAAGCACATTCCTATCAAAAGGAATTATTAATGAACAGAAAGTGGACAGCATAGATCTGATGACAGGAAGGTTGCATCTAACCTGAATTACTGAGTGACCTAGGAAGCTTGCTCAGAGGGATTACTGAATAATTATGTTAATATGCAATTATCACCTCATTTCTTCTGTAGTAACCTCAAGATGTAGTGTAGTAAGGGTGTTATAGCAAGTGCTGATAGTTTGCAAAAATACTGATGTTCAAGATTTTTGAGACAATAAGATTAGCTTAAGGCATTTAAATGATGATCTGTCAGCTGGAAGATAGATCTGACCTTACATTTTTTTTAATGCTTAGACTATCTGGCCACAGGCAGTCATATCTGCAGAACTCATTATGATTTTAAAAACTGATATTTTATGAAGAAAAACAGTATTTAAAAAATGTAAATTTAAAAGTACTTAATTAAATAGGGATGGAATGTGGCTTAGTCGGCTAAATAATTGGTTGTTTTCTATTTATGAATATGAAATATTTTCTATATAGTAAATAGAGTATGCGTAAACCAGGAATAACACTGTTAACTGCACTACAGTCATTCCAGGCTTAACTGAAATAATTTCATTGAATTTGGCCTAGCATTTTAGATAACATATGTTTCAAAGGTGTGAGCCTGGGATTGTGTACGCTTCAGTAGGATATTTGAGCATTGCCTGTTTTACACTTACACATCTCCTAGGTATATTGAATTATGTGCTTAAATAAAAGTTACCTCAGCTATATAGTGTTTGTTGTGGTTGAGGATATAACAAGTACTATTTGCAGCAAATTTAAAGTTTGATCTCAATGTTTAATTTTTCAAATACACTAAGTAAGGATTAATTACTATATATCTTGACAGAATTAATAATTTATGTATTTCTGATATGATATAGAGAAGATAATTCTAAAACTGTGACGGAAATACACAAAGAATATTGCATAGCCTTGATTAAATCTTAGTTGTTACCATGATTGTTTTTTCTTTTTTTTCCCCTGAGTGTTCACATTAGGTATTGTTTCAGTCTGGCTGTTGCGATTCCTGAACAGTGCGAGTTAGATGCTAACATTTCCTCAAAAACAATGGCATTATGTGGAATGTTTTCTTGCATGTATCTAGTTACACCTATCATTGTTACTGCATCAATTTCTACACATGGACTAGATAATGAAGTATTGTATCTTGGCTTAGTGTCATCACAGGACTCTAAATTACTGTAATTTAAAATATATATTTTATATGTTTTATTTAATACCACGCTGTAGAGACTGCTAACTCTCTTGTTGTTGTCCTGCATATAAAATAGTGAATTGTACCACCTTGGTAGCTGGAAAAAAATGTGATAATTAGCAGAAAATTATTAAAATGTAACAGCAATATTATTGATACAGTAAGCGTTTCAGGCTTGATTCAAAGACTGAAATCTGTAGGGACTGCCAGGAGACTTCTAATCAGATCCATATGGAATAGTTCACAATCTCCATAAATACACAATATGGAAAGGAGTCTCTTACAAGATTGCACACTGTAATGTTTTAGATATTGCTCATGATTAACTCTGAAGAGAGTCTCGGTTCAAAGGTGATCATATGGTCCCCTAGCCACCTTTTTAACTAAAGCTTTAACGCTAGTATTTAGCGTTAGTATGGTTTTGTATGTAGAGCACCATGGTTTTGTCTTCCTCACTTAAACCTGTGAAAAGTTTTCAGGAGCCATTCTGATAATGAGAGTTGCAATCTCCAATCAGGCACGATATTCTCAGTTTGCCTCCCCGCTGTTCAGGGGGTACCGATGAAGTTGCTTTAAATGGGAAGCGTCTGTTCTTCCTCTGAACCCCTCACACCAGAACAGATGGGTGGAACTTGGAACATGGAAGGTTTTACCTCAGAGGTGGTAACAGTGAAGCCACTCATTAACACTGAATTTACCACTTCGTTAGCAACGTTGCTTCCTGTTGAGAAAAGCTAATACAGGCTCTCAAATTGACTGAGCTTATATTTGTCTACCTCTGCAGGAATACAACGAGGAAAACGCACATCTTTCAGGCAAAATTGGCTTACTAAATTTCTTCTAAGATTTTTGTGAACACTTCTATACTCTGCTGGCTGACACTCTATGAAACTTAAGCTATTCAGTTGTAAAACTGTTGGAGCTGTTGTGCATCCTTGGAGTTTTCACTTCTTTTAATTGACTTTTGCATTACTGGTTCTTAGTGCATGTTTGCACTGCCCATTTCTAACTTGTGTACGTGATGTAAAGGCTCCTGCTGGGTGGTGCATTATCACCATTTTAGGGTGATAGCTTTGAATGTGATCTTATTGGAGGTCTTTATTATGGTGGAAAATGACCCATCTCCAAACAGCAAAGAAATGCAAAAATCTAAGAAATGGGAAGATGAGAAACTGGGGTGTGTAGTAGAACATTTGCATAAAAGTATGTTATAATTAAATAATAGAATAAAATATTTCATACGCTTTAAGCATTTATTATGTGTCTGAAATGAGCATTGCTGTATTTCTAAATTGGCTAGTTCAATGACTGAGTAGCAAAGAAAACGTTTTTCTTAATGGCAGAATTTTTTCATTGTCTTTCTACTCCAAATATAGTTACTTTTATCTTCAAAATACTAATTAAGTTGTATTACATTAAGGTTTCTACTTTACAAACTTAAGGAGGTTAAAGTATTTGTTTTGTCCTTTTGCTGATTTGAAACAAAACAAGCACAATAACAGAGCATTTCCATGAGGCCATAGCTAGCTTTGAATTGCGTGGATAGCTATCATAATGTTGAATTGAAAAACTAATAGAAATGCTGGACTCACTTTAGAGTGTGACGTATAAAGGTGAAGGTGGTGTCGTTTAACCAGGTTGTTTTCTCTCCTTAGGAAAAAAGGATGTCAAGCGTGGTCTTCCTTGATTTCGATGAAGGACCATTGCAAGGAGCCATGGATATTAGTTGTGAGTTATAACATCTTAATTCAAAGAGTCTAGGTAATGCCTTCTTTTAACTGAGCTCTATTCAAAATGTTAATTAGTAACTGAAACTAAATATGTGATGGCAGGAATCAAAGAATCAAATCCCCCAAAAGATCAAAGCGAATAGTACTCTTCAAGGGTAAAATATGTGATTTCTGTAAAAATATAGATAGATGTTTCTGGCTCCTAGATGGATGTTTTAATGCCTTACGCTTACTGTGTTCTGAGGACCTATGTAAGAGGTGAATGCCGGGGTAGGCTTAAGTTCGCACTCCTGTTTGTTACACACTGATTTTCATGTGTAGGCAGCTCGTTTGTGCTCACTAAGCATTGGGTAGATGATTTTGTGTCTGAATAAAACTCACTTGTAGAAAGACGTTTTTATGTACACAAGGCTTCCCAGAGGGAATTAATATGTAGTAGTTCTCTGTACTAGTAGATACTATTATTGTCATGTTCTGGATTCAACATGGTGCTTTCCTCTGGTAGGTAAATCCTATTTAAGTGTTTGTTTCTAATTTGGGGGGGGGGTCCACCTTTAAGAAGATGCTATTTTATTTGCTTATCATTTAAAATGGCCTTATAATGAAGGCAGGATCTGATTTATTTATTTTAAAGCAAGTAGAGTCCTTCTGTGAGAAGGGAATGGGAAGACATTTAATTTCTTCAGTGAGTTTGATCCTTTGCTACGTCTCTATCAGTAATCAGATGTTCAAAATCAGCTTAGTGGTGTTTTCTCCTTTAATACTAAAGTAAAAATTTCTGCAGGCTTCTGTGTAGCATCAGGTCAGTTGTATACAAGTACTTTGAAAAACGTGATACCTTGAGATATGTAAAGGTTATTTTAGTTTCCTAGGTGCTAAAGGGAAGCATGGGGTTTTGGTTAGTGGGGGTTTTTTTAAGCACTAAAATGAATAGCAGATATCTAGGTAGCCTTTACTCCTAACTTGTTTTCCCTCTAGAAAACAACCGAAGATAAACTCTGTCTTTATGTTAACATACATATAGAATGTATTTGCACAGTTTTTGACAATCTTGTTTCCCCCATCTTGCTTGTGTGTAGGTGTTCAGTCTTTTTTCAACTGGGATGCTGGGCGGTGACTAGTTTGCTGTATGGTTATTAATATAGCATAGCAAAATATTTTTTTAATTGCTTCGTTGATTAACTTTAAACATGTCTTGAATATCCTAAATGAAAAGATACATTTTTAAAAGTTCAAACGTATTTTTAGATTACAGTGTGAAGAAGGGTGATCCCAAAGAAAACTGTAAATTAAAATTGCCATTACTTATTTCTGTGATTACCTGATTCTTTTCTTGGTTTTCTTTTGTTTTTTGTTTTTTTTATTTTTAGTATAAATGTACTTAATGGACAGACCAGCAATATGGATGATTTAGAGATAAATACTGAAGTCACTGGTGCTAAAGAAGAAGAAGAAATCCTATGTGATGATAATTTCATATCTGAGGAAGAAGGTGGCATTCCTAAACCACAAGAGAGCGACACGTCATTTCAGAAGAACAATACATTGACTCTGCCTGAGGAGCCATCAAGGGACAGATCTGAAAAAGCCTTAAGTGGAGGCCAGACTTCTCTATTTATACACACTGGTGCTCCTACTGTTTCTAGCGAAAACTTTATCTTGTCTAGAGGAACTGCTGTTAATGGACCAGTTTCACACTCCACCTCAACTAAGACTTCCATTATGAATAAAGGCAGTGTTTCATTAACCACTGGACAGCCTGTAGGTCATCACACAGATTCCTGTTCAACTTTGACAGTGGTTCATGATCTTCAGCTGCCTGCAAAGAGTACAACACAGAAATCAAATCAGCATCCAGTTTTATTTTTGTTACCCGATGTAGCACATGCTAAGAACCTGACTCATTCCATTAAAAATCTACCTACCTCTGCTTCAATTGGTTGTGATTCACAGAAATCAGTAGGAAATAGTGTAGATAGCACTTTAGTAGGCCAAGTAGAAGTTTGTGAGGATGATAAAAATTTACTAGTAAAAGATGATTGTGTCGATACATTAACAGGCATTTCCTCAGGTACAGGTGGTTTCAGATCGGGATGTGATCCCAGCTGGGATCCACAGAAAGAGTTTATACAGTTTCTTATGACAAATGAAGAAACAATAGAGAAGTCTCCCATTCACTGTAAAGTAGGCTTAGAAAAAAAGCGAAAAAGGAAAATGGATGTTAGTAAAATAACACGCTATACTGAAGACTGTTTTGGTGATACAAGTTGTATTCCTAGTAAATCAAAACTATTAAATGTTGACTTCTTAGAGCAGAATGAGGAGCTACAGATAGTAGAACCACAAAAATATTCATTGAGTAAAGTAAAGCCTGAATCCACAGATGAAGAGCTGGAAGCTGTTGATGCTATCCAGCAGCTCATTTATAGTCCCAGTAGTAACTGTGCAGAAGATACTTCCCCTGTTCACACTAGCACTTTTCTTTCCAATACTTTAAAAAATAAATGTGAACAGAATGATTCTGAATCGCCATCTACTTTCAGTACTGATGAACCATCATTTTATCCCTGTACAAAGTGCAATGTGAATTTTAGGGAGAAGAAACATCTGCATAGGCATATGATGTACCACTTAGATGGGAACAGTCATTTCCGACATCTCAATGTCCCCAGGCCCTATGCGTGTAGGGAATGTGGAAGGACATTTCGAGATCGTAATTCACTTCTTAAACATATGATAATTCACCAGGAAAGAAGGCAGAAACTGATGGAAGAAATACGTGAGCTGAAAGAGCTTCAGGATGAGGGTAGGAGTGCACGGTTACAGTGTCCACAGTGTGTATTTGGTACCAATTGTCCCAAAACGTTTGTGCAGCATGCAAAGACCCATGAAAAAGATAAAAGATACTATTGTTGTGAGGAATGCAATTTCATGGCTGTGACAGAAAATGAACTGGAATGCCATCGAGGGATCGCTCATGGAGCAGTAGTCAAATGTTCAATTATCGGTAGCGACATGTCCCAGAGGAAAACACAGAAAAAGGCATCCTTGAAAGATCCATATTTAGGATCCTCAAAAAAGTCATCGACATATATGTGTAAGATGTGTCCATTTACTACTTCAGCTAGAAGCATTTTAAAAAAACACATGGAATATTTGCATCCAGCATCATGCATTGATCCCTTTGGTAGCCATCTTAGACTAGAAAAAAGAAAAGGCAGCATAATAGAAGAATCTTTAGATTTTGGTAGCAGGACAAAACAGTTGATCAAACAATCTTCTACTTTTCCAAAGAACTCTGTTTTAAAACAGGATGTAAAAAGATCATTTGGCTCTACTTCACAGTCCAGTAACTTCGCAAAACTTCACAAGAGACCCTACAGGATACAGAAGGCTCGGAAAAGCGTTTCACAGTCATCTGTAAGTGTGTGCAATCTAAATTCTACAAACAAGACATTTTTGATTAGAAATAGCATTGAACAGAAACCTAAATGTTTTCATCAAGCAGCAAAGCAGAAAGCTAGTGTCAAAACAAGCAGTAATTATTTATATAGACACAAATATGAAAACTACAGGATTATTAAAAAATCTAGTGACTCTTATCCTTTGCATTTAAAAAAGGAAGAGTCCAACTCTGTCAGTTCTTTACATTTATTTTCTTCATCAAATAGTCCCCGTAATAATTGTTTTGTCATGGATTCGAATTATCTTGATTGCAAAAGGGCAGAAGGCTGTAAAGATCATAGGCATGTAGCTGTAAAAAGAGTGGTTAAAGAATCCAAGAGGGAAGGCTCTGTTACAGGAGATGGTATGGATTGCTATCCAGATTTTCTGCATAAAATGACTGTTGTTGTTTTACAGAAACTTAACTCTGCTGAAAAAAAAGACAGCTATGAAACGGAGGATGAAAGTTCATGGGATAATGTTGAACTATGTGATTACACTACACAGTCTGTGGAGGATGAATCTTACAGTGACATTAATCAGGAGCATGTAAACCTATTCCCCATATTCAAAGGTAAAATGGAAGATCATGAAGCTGGTGATAAATCTTCACTTAGTTATGAGCAGAATGATGGCTTTTATTTTGAGTATTACGAAGATGCTGAGGGTACTAACTTCCTGCATGATTTGCATGATCCTCAGAATTTAGAAAGTGTAGGATCAGCATTGCCAAAGCATAATTCAGTTTTCCATTGGACTGATTTGTCACTTGAAAAGAAGTCCTGCCCATACTGTCCAGCAACCTTTGAAACAGGTGTTGGATTGTCCAATCATGTCAGAGGACATCTTCACAGAGCTGGACTAAGCTATGAAGCCCGTCATGTTGTTTCACCAGAACAGATAGCAACAAGTGACAAAATGCAACATTTTAAAAGAACTGGAACAGGAACTCCTGTTAAACGTGTTAGAAAAGGTAAGTTGTGTTGTTTTCTGTTCTTTTTTTTTTTTTATTATTGGGTATAAAGTAAAGGGGACAAAGGGATTTATTGAGCACTAAACCAGACTTGCTTTATCTTGTTGTGAAACCTCTCTTCTTGTCCTTGTGATTTGCTATTGTAATGTTTAACTGTATATAATTGTCAAAAACCATGAAAATTATTTTCTTTGTAGCGATTGAGAAATCTGAAACTTCCTCTGAGCATACGTGTCAGCTCTGTGGAGGCTGGTTCGATACTAAAATTGGATTGTCTAATCATGTGCGAGGACACCTGAAGAGGCTTGGCAAAACCAAGTGGGACGCACACAAGTCTCCGATCTGTGTTCTGAATGAGATGATGCAAAATGAAGAGAAGTATGAAAAAATCCTAAAGGCTTTGAACAGTCGCCGCATTATTCCCAGACCATTTGTTGCTCAGAAATTTGCATCAAATGATGACTTTTTATCTCAGAATGTTATACCTCTTGAAGCATACCATAATGGCCTAAAGACTGAAGATACATCTGTGTCTGCATCAGAGGAAGAAGGGCTGAGTTTCCTAAATGAATGTGATGAAACAAAAGCAGTACTACATGATGGGAAAAAAAATCAGTCACTTACACTGATAGAACTCCTGAAAAATAAGAGGCTAGGAGAAGAAAGAAATCCTGATATTTCTCCTCAAAAGATTCATAATCAAACTGCAAGAAAGAGGTTTGTTCAGAAATGTGTTCTTCCATTAAATGAAGACAGTCCATTGATGTATCAGCCACAAAAAATGGACTTGACTATGCAGTCAGGTAAGAAGATGTTTCTACCTGTCTTAACAACATTTCCAAAAAGTCCTTTAATTCATTGAAAATGTACGAGTGCAGAGTATTTTATTTGGGATTCTGTTCAGTTAATTCTTGTTTCATTTCCAGAGGACGCTGACTGCAAGAGGTAGCACAGCAAATTTTTCTGACATGTTTTTCCTAAAGTAAAAAAAACCCTCAGCAGCACTGAGGCATTTTTGCATGGAACATGGTTCCTGTTCTGCATATGGCTGGGCATACAAATTCAAAGTGGACACAAAATGAGCCTCAGTAAGGAAGAAGACACATCCTGCAATAACAAGTTGAAGTGTCCATGCATATTTGGTAGACTAACAGTTCTGAAATGTTTGGGCTTGTAACCCTGTTTCTTGGCATTAAAACAGCTGGTTTGGGAACTACTTCACTTAAATCTTTGAGGTTTGTGCAAAGCAGCATTTGCTCAAACTAACAGAACTGTTGATACCATTATAAATGCATAATATTCCAAATTGATGAATCACTGTCAACTGATCTTGATGGTTTTAGGCAAACATGTGCTTACAACATAGATTAATTCTTGTTTGTTTCAAAATTGCGGCTGCTGTGAGAAACTGATGCTTGCTTAGGGCCTGACTATCCTGGGTGAAGACCTGTGCTGGTTCAAGCTTTGTTGGAATACAGTTGTAGCCAGCAGGTTTCTAATGCATAGCCCCTGACTGATACAGAGAGAGATAGCCCCTCCACTGAGAATTGTGCTAATGAAACAATTCTATAATCAACTTCCTAGATACTCTGTGTACTAATAGGGCAGGTTTTTAGACTGATCTTTTTAACTTACTTGTCACATAAGAGTTATTTCTAGTCTTGGGGAATTCTTACGACCTCCTTTTTAATGTGTATGTAGAGCTTGCATTTACCTGTTTCTTGTTTGGACACCACCTTATAATGCTGCAGGATTCTTTAAACTGAGGAGCAGGATCTTATTTTTATACCCCTGACTTTTTTGGTTCTGTTGGCTTTCTTGTTATCACCCAGTGCAGGTTAGTAAAACTGGCAGTGCCTAGTACATTTTCAGCTATATTCTTGTCTTCCTTTAAACAAATAGAAACAGCAGCAGCAATCCGATGTACTCAGATGTTCTTTTAGGGCACTACAAAAGTGTGGCAATCAATTTCTTAACAAAGGTGGCTTTCTAAAATGACATAGTAGAGGTGGAATGGAATTACATTTAATGTCTTCTGGACGTCTGTGGTTGTCCTTTAAAACAGGAGATTGTTCAATAAAGGAAGTGTATCTTTGACAGGCTTAATGATTTGAAAAACAATACTAAAGGAATAGCTTGCCAAACCTGACCCTGTGTATTGCTTTCTGTTTAATATTTACCGCTGAATACTAGGTAGCATCTGTTTGGTTGTGATGATCAACCAGATAAAAATAAACATACGCTTGCATAGTACTAACAGTTATGAATGGGGCCCTATAATTATCTGTGGCTGAGGTAACAGAATTTGACAACTAACGCACTGTGCCAGTTGAGTTAATAAGAAAATATTTAACATCAAGTTGGAATTCTTCTGTTTTCCCTAAAAAGGCAAATATTTCTAATTCTGGTTTTTAGTTTTTAAAAAGGTTTTTACCAATCAAGTGTTCTTCTTCTGTAACTTGCCTGAAAAAACAGCATGTCTTCTGTGGGCTGCTGGAGAATAGGATTCTTTCTTTCCTGCAAACAGGCTTTTCAGCTGAGTAGTTTTGGCTTTTTTATTTTTTCCTCTAGTAATTCGTTAGTAGTGAACTTGAAATATTAGTTGTCCAAAACAATGTATCTTTGGTAAAATGAAGGGAGAAACATGATGGTGAAGCTGAGCAGGGAATAAGTTATATTGGTTTCTTTGTCTGGTAAGTGAGGAGTTCAGTATTGTTTCACTGTTTTCCTGTGATAAATAGCATGTTGCTTTGTTGATCATTTATTTAGCACAAAGATTTTAGCAAAAAACTTCAAATCATTAACTTTCATTATCAATTGCGCATCTAAAGTAATGAACAGAAAATGCACTGAACAAAATGTTTTGTTTAACAGCTGTTCAGTGGTGTGTTTTACCACCTTTTTATCCGAGTCTTCAAAGGCAGCCTAATTTAGTATTGAGCTCTTCAGTCATATGGGTAAAACACAAGTTTTAATTACCACTTTGTCGACTAGACTTTTAAAATTCTCTTTATTGAAAATGTTGCAAGCTCTGAAATTTCTCAACAGAATTGTGCTATTCAAATTGCAGGATTGTATTTTGAGATTAGAGCTTCAGAATGTGGAGATCTATAGGAACTTGATAGTAGGTATTAAATGCAGAGTAGCCTAATGGGCTCAAGTTGCCTTCTTTCTGTTCTTTTTCAAATAACATGGTTTGGCTTAAAGCACTACATGGAAAACTAATAACGGTTAACTTGGATCCTTCTAATATACTAAACAATTGCGTCAATGCAGTGAATATATTTTAAACCATCTTTATTGCAGAAAACTTTTTACAACGCTTTGAGAATTTCATTTTTTGAAGAGAGAACTGGATTATAGTTTTCTTTTGAATGATAGGTATGCCTGTGAAGCTTAGAACGTGTGTGCATTGCAATACGACGTTTACAAGTGCTGTTAGCCTGTCCAACCACTTACGCGCTTATGCACGAAAGAAGAGTGCTGGACTTTTGACTGGGACAGGTATGTTTTGTTACAGATGTAAAAGCAAGTCTGTCTATGATACATTTTCCTCATCAGACTGGACAAAAGCATATGTTAATTCAAAATAATTTTGAAGCTTCTGCTGGTAAACAATTTATTTGCCATAAAACTTCAGCAACTTTTAAGAAAAGGTATGTTGCTGTTGTCCACTCTCATGTCTGATTTTCATTCTTACTCATTTATTTTGGATCCAACACTTAAGGTATGTAAGCAAAACTAAGAGATGGTCACTTAAATTCATTCTCCTACAATATTACAACTTCCAAACCAGCTAGTTGGCCTTCTAATGAAGTGTTTGAAAGTACCTCAAAAAGGAGAGGGGAAAAAAACCCAACAAACAAACCCCACAACAAACCAACAAGTAACTTTCACGATCTAGTACATATAATTACTATGAATCCTGTAGTTAGGAAAAGCAAGTAATTTTACAGTTTATTTCTAACAACATATTGTATGTAGTTGGTTTCATTTCTTGTTTGGCTCAGACCCCAAAAACTACCTGGTCTGACATGAAATGAGTGCAGTTACAGCATTTGGCACTGCTATTAATGTTTTTTATTAAAACACACTTCATTTTTAAATTCCTCTAATATTCCATATTTTGACTCTCTTTCCAAAGGCCTGCAGTTTGCTTGGCTGTAGGCAATTTCTGAGTTTACTTGGATTATTGCTGAGATTAGTGGGACTTAGTATGATCAACAGCAAATTGGGGAGCAGAGATGGGGAGCAGAGTGAGGAAAATTTGGAGATAGGACATCTGGAATATCCAGTAATTAAGAAGGGCAACCATCAGTTTTCTGTGTCAACAAGCACAGACTTTTACATAATGATTTGGAAAAATGCATAATCCTTTTATTTATCTGCAGATGCAATTCATTATGATAAGAATGACAAACTGAATTTCAGGATTTCTCTGCAGAAGGCTAAAAAAGATTTTTACAGGCTGAGCCTGCAGCTGCCAGGCCTTACATTACACTAAGTTAATGCTGTAACAAAGTAGATTTAGAAGGAAGTCAACAGATGCAGTAATATCCAGTGTGTTGTAGGAGTGTATACCTTTAGTTAGTGATTCTGAAAGTTTTCATATTTACTCAGTAGAAAGGTGATGATAGTGGATGTCATTTACCACTGCCGTGATATTAGCTCTGTGGTAAGTTACTTTGCTTATATACCTACTGGTGAAATATTTTTCAATAGCTATGTATTTAAATTGCACGTTAAAATCTTAACAGTAATTCAATGGAGGAGACACTGTGGCAAACAGGATAGTGCACAGAGATTGGATCCTGGACAAGCTTGTACCTCAGCTTCCCTTTTGCTAAATGGGAAAATGGAAGGTAGCTTGTTAAGGTGCTTTCAGGGATATTTTGTTTGTTTTCTTTAAGAAATGTATTTTGCTAGCGAAGTAGTAGCATACTCATCAGAACAGTTGCCCCTTTCTTTAAAAGAACTGAAAGAAAACTCCTGAGTCTCGTATCATTGGACCTAGACGTTTGTTTAAAATTAGGTTAGAAACAAAGCTTAAAAAAAAAAATATGTTAGAAACAAAACTTTAATAAAAATATTCTGATCTCAGAAGCTGGAGCTGGGCCAGATAAATAGCCTGTACCATGTGGATAAAGGCCTTTCACTGAAACCAATGACTTAGAGAGGCTTAAGTTCTAGCTGTAACGTTATGCAACCAATGTATATTTTTATTAACTTAGTCATTACCATTAAAACTGTTGTAACTCTGCGAAGTTTGTTAACTTTGCTTGTTGACTTTTCATTCAAGCAAGCTCAATGCAAGGCTTGTAGACCAGAAAATATGCTTTTAAACAGTGGTGGTGTTTGATATTCCACTTTATATTTTAAGTTTGGTGAAGAGATTTTAATGCAAGATTTCACTAGCACACACTAGTTTTAAACTTCACTATGAGTGTTGCTCTTGGGGAAATCTCAGTTTTTCTTATTAAAAAATGGTGCCAGTTGAGAGCAATTCCGAGATGTCTTCAGTTTGGCTGCAGCCTGGAACTTGTATGGAGACAATGGGGATACGTTTATGCAGATTCCTTCTTCTGTTTTCAGGAAGCCTTTCTTGTATCCTCTCAAGTAAACATAACTACTGAAAAGAAATTATGTTGGTTAATATTTGTCTCAGTTTCTTGCTGTAATTAAATAATTGTGCGTAAACATGACTGCTGTAATTCTTTTATTTGGCAATTGTTACGGGAGCTAGGCATTACGGTTTAGTAAGAGAAATAGAGTAATCTCTGCATGTCACCAAAGTGAGACCTTTCCTAGTGCTACATTAGCTTACATACTAGCGTTCCGCTCAGTTTTTCAGTTTGTCTGCGTATGTTTTTGATACTGACTATCATCATATTGCTTTTACAGCAGATGCCCTGCTTCTTCAGTGTCAGTAATTTGATCACATTTAGTTAAATCTAACCCTTTTCTTTTTTTCAAATGCAACTTGTCAGTTTTAGCTGTATAATAGATATAGGTAAGCATAATGGTAAACTCTGAGAATGAACTGAAGAAAAACATCCTAGAAGTGAGTGTTTCTTAAACTTCATTTGTGCCTATAGTTACACAGTGTGGATCCACTGTGTGGCAAATGCCTGTCCAAGTTCATTTGGGTAGTTACTTGCTTATGTATTAGTGCTTGCATGATGGTCTTCAGATGTCTGGCTGGAACATTAATAATGTTATGCAGTCCAATTTTGAACAATGTAATGATTTAATCGCTCATCTTGAGTAGACATTCATTTCCTTTTATACCTGTTTCTGATGAATAGCAACATATTACTGTTTCTCAAAGCATGTGGCAAACTTGCTTCTTTCTTCTGATTATCTTTAAAGCATTGGACAGACCTACGCAAAATCTTCAAAATGCATCTTGCTCTTCTTGGTACCGTTGTATATCCAGCTTCCTTCCTTTTTTTCTCTCTAGGCCTCTTTCCCTCCCAAGTCTCTTGATATTCTCTCTTGCACCCTGACTTTTTACATCTTCTCTTTGTTGACTCTTTTCACGTACTCAGTCTTTTCTTACCAGCTGTCGTCTTCTGGGAATTGCCACTCTCTTCTTTGGTCTTTGCTTCTGTAGATGGAGACTGCTTTTTCAGAAGTTTGGGAGAGAACAATAAAATACAGAGCAAGGAGTCTGGCCTTTGAGCCAACAGTATGACTGAGGAAGCAGTTCACGTGGCCACTACACTTCCAAATAATTTCTAATACTGCTTTGTCAAAATTGTAGCTTCGGGAAGTTAACTGTGGAAACATATGCAGCTACAAGAGAAATCTGAGGTCCACTGGCTTTGTGTCTTTATTCTGTGCTGTTACAGTTATAAGTGATCAACTGGTGCGATCAGCTAATTTTTAGTATCCTATAAAATCCTTCAGGGAGCAAATTACTGGAGGGATTTTTTTCATGCATTTTACTGTGCAGTAATGATGAGGATACATCGCAAGTGATTGAATTTGAAAAATTAGTGAATAAATATACAAGAAAGATAATTCCTTAATTTTTACTCTGTAATTGGTAGTGGTTTTAAATGGTTATTTAGATCCATTTATGCGTGCAATTATTCAACTTGTGTTAGCTTACCTACCCTGTGACAAAAGTAATGAAATCTGAATAAAGACCCAGCTTCAGTCTTCCTGAAATGAGAAGTGGTCCATGCTGGGGGACATCAAGAAGAGGAGCATGCAAATTTGCATAAATGCACTTTAATGTTGAACCTTAGACCAAATGTTATGGCATGAAGGACCTCTAATTGTGACTTTGCTAATTCATGTGGTCTCAGGCATGCTTGTTTTAGCCTCCTATCTCCGTCTGCTTGTAGTCTTTCTTAATAAGCGGTCGCAGAGGTAAAGAAGGTTTTTTATATGCAGCCTTTCTACCTAGTGTGTATTTTTCTAAATAGCATGCTCTGAAATTGAACTTGAGTGCCTCAAGGAGATTCCTCCAAAGTTTGATTGCCTTTCGTTTTAAATGGGTTGTTTCTCTGTCATGCTGTATCAGAGGTTTGATAAGGTGGCGTAACTGGTTGTTTACAAAAAGTTTTTGGTCTAGCAACTAGGAAACACCAGGTGGCCAAACTTGAAGGAAGGAAGCTTCTTCCAAAAAGAATTGAGCCTTAATGGAGAATGAAGGATGGTAGTTTGGAAGCTGTGATAGCCACAAAGTAGGCGTTAATGGTAGGTAGTTTCTGCCTGTCTCTGGCAATTTGCTGCAATTTCCATGCAGCTTACTAAAGCTAAACTACCCTTGATCTCTTCCTGAACGTGCTACTTTCTGAGGCGGTTGTGCTTTGTTACAGTAAAGACATTGGAAGAACAGTAACTGAGCTCTGGTCAGAATATGGTTCTGCTCTCTTATGGGCGAGGCAGTGGTGTGACTTACTTCATGCTTGGCAAGCACTTGTAAGCGTCATCAACAGAGTACTTAAGTGTGTGCATGTGACTTCATTTAAACTTGTTACCCTCTGGATGGACAAAAATGAAGTTTATGTGGCAGTTACTGGTACATGTTTCTGATAACTAGTGTTGGAATTACGGTTTTCAGTCAGCTTTACCCAGATGTTATGGCTTCTCCACTTGCTTTCCTGCTTCACTGGAATAACTTGAAAATGTACTTGTGCTGCTTTGTGCCCCCTAAAACGTGAAGGAATATGTTCACTAGGTCAGCAGACAAAGGGAACAAAAAATACCCCTTGCAGAACACAGGTTTAGTATTCTTAGTATTTTCGGTCTTTTGTAACAGCTTCTTGCTTGGGCAAATCTACTTCTGATCTTCGCTAAGTTACTGTGAGAATGCATTGAGTGGTCTCAACTTTTTTTCTTGATGTCTTTTTCTGTTCTTTGTTTTGTAATTTCTCAATCTAGAGCCTTTGTCATAAATGGATCAGAGAAGATGCCCATTCTTTTGTTTTCCTTGTTTTCTCATTGTTCTTGGGAAAGGTACCTTTCAAGGAAGTAGAGACTACCTCTCCTGGTACATTATGGCGGTTTCTGTTTGTGTTGCTGTCTGTTTGATTGCACAGTAGTTCAGAGGGGTTTTTTTCTTAGAAGATTACACACACACAAAACCATTATGTTTCAGGAGCTCTGTTGCAGAAGACCAATTCTGATCTAGTAAGAAAGTGAAAGCTCTCTGAAATGCTTGGGATGTATGTGAGTAGAATCAGATTTCTTGATGGGAATGAATGTCTTAAGTTTGCCAACATGAAGGAAATAAGCTAATTCTTGTTTCAAATGCATGTAGGCTTCTCTAGAACAAGCCTGTTGTCTACTTGTCTACTGCCTTTTTTTTTTTTGACTCATTTCAACTGGCATTAACTAACTGACATCAGATGAAACTCACGGATGTGTTTGCGTTCGGATAATACTGACTTCTGTTTCCCTTCTTCCCATGATGTTCTGCAAAATCAGCAATGGCAAAGCTTTTGCTGGAATAACTGCTTTTCAGATAAGTCACCCCTCATGCAAATAGTTCTCTTCAGAGAATGGGTGTCTGGGTTTCAGTATTTTATCTGCTTACATTTCTGGTGATGTTGCTACCAATTTTGCGGTGTGTAAAATATTTATACCACTTGGTAGTTCCTACAGCCTGAAAGATAGTTAGCTTTTTTCTTCCTAATTATATGAACAATGTGCTTTTGATGAGAGCATAAAGCATTAAGAACCCTTTAACCTATTCACTTTTCCTGAAGTTGTCTTGGCCATTTCTATCTATCTCTCCCCTGCCACCTTGGGTTACTGGCTTTATCTCCACACTGCTTTCATTGTTGCTATCAGAAAAAATGCTGTTAAGCTTCATCTTCCTAATGATGGCTTGACCCAGGGTCTGAAGGAAGTCTTCTTAGGTTTGTATCCACTTTCTGCTTGTTTGATTAGTTCTCTGATACCTTCAAACCTCAAAAATTCATTCTGACTTTTCTAGATATTGTAGAAATCTTTAAATCTGGGGTGGAACTGGGGAATGTCTGGTGTATCTGCGAGTTAAAAGTTTGGTTACAGTGTAAAAGCTTGAGAGGTGCTCATTTGGAGGACATAAGAGAAATGAAGGATGCAATCAAGACTGTGTGTTCTTTAAATCAGCATGTTTTTCCTCACCAGGTGATGTCTTATGTTTCAGAATACTAAGAGGTTTATCCTTCTGTTTTATCTTACAGGAGTCAAAACTTAGACAAGTGTAACAATTTTTTAGTTTTACTGTTAAGATGCTTCAGTAGCACAGCATTATGTGCTTTTGCTATCAAGAATACCGCTTGTTACTGTCTTTCGGGCTTCTGTGGAGTTTTAGTGTTGGTGTCTTGTGTTTTGGAATAGAGAATAGCTAGATACGCTTCTCAGTTCAAGCAGTCCCAAACTTCTTGTTTTTTCTTGAGCTTTATCAGCTGGTTTGATCATAACAATATTAACTTGGTTTAATCCCCTCATCTCCCAACTTTGGCTGCTTCTTAGAATCTCCAGGTTTTGTTACAGATTCCTATTACATCTTACTTATGGGAGGCACAGACCTCAATGCTAACTGAACCCATTTGCTCTGCGTTTCCTGTGCACACACATTATTTTCATACATAGTTTCAAATGCTTAGACTGAATTTAAAAAGTGGCCTTGCCATCCCTGTTGAATGTCCTAATACCAGCTCCCACTGCCGAGGATTAATACATAATTTTTGTAAGATGCATTAGAATTCAGACAAGAGTGAGGGGGAAGCTTCATTTGAAATTCTTAGAATAAAAGGACAAACTTTTGCTTTACGTTGAAAACAAATGGCAGGTGTTTTATTCAAACTAGAAATTCTTGATTATATTAGCTGAAAGCTACAGCTTTGTGAAGTTGTAACTTGGTTGAACGTGAGTGGTCTTATGATGGTCCTTGAACTACAAAACAAGTTCCAAGATTTTGACAGCGTTTTATGCATGAAAGGGAATTTCCAGTGGTGCTTTGCTTCTGTATAATTCTGCAATAGGTTAGTAGGTGCTTGCTGATACTAAAACAACAGTTTAATGCTGAATGTCAATTATCTAGTCTTTTAAAGAGCAAGCACTGTGCTAAACTAAAAAAATAGTTTCATGTGTTTTGCCAGTAAATTTCTTAGAACACACTGTAATTGTTTTGGACTCACATTATAATTAAATGTAGAATAACAAGGAGGTAGATGTCTTTTCACTACCGCTATAGGGGATGCTTACTAAATATCTCTGGTTAACGCTTGTTGAAGTATCACTTTCACATGTGGAAATTTCTCTCTTCTTAGCTTTAGACTGTAAGCAAAAGAAGTCAAGGTCAAGATCTGGAAGCAAGAAAAAAATGCTGCCATTACCTCATAGTGCTGATGAAGTTTACATACTCAGATGCAGGTACACAGGGTTATTTTCATTGGAAGAACACATTCTTAAGAGTTTTCTAATTTTAGTCATAAGGAGATTTAAGATTGTATCCTGTGAATGTGTTTGTGATTAAACTGAATAATAACGGGGGGAGGCAATTGTCTATTTTCATTAATTTGAACAAGAGGACTTGAATCAGTCATATTCAGGTACTAGGTTGCCAACTGTTTCTCTAGCTAAAATTTCATCGGTCATAGAATGGTTTAGGTTGGAAGGGACCTTAAAGATCATCTAGTTCCAGCCCCTCTGCCATGGGCAGGGGCACCTTCCACTAAACCAGGTTGCTCAAAGCCCCATCCAGCCTGGCCTTGACATGTCTGAGTAATATTCTGTCCTTCAAAAGAAGCCTTACCTAAGAACAGATTGCTTTTGCTAGTGTTAAAAATGTACGAATGTAAGTTGTATTAACTGCAAAGGTTTTGTGCTTGCAGTTACTATAAAGGAACTCAATTACTAAGGTTTTCAGGGAAAATATGTAGAAACAAACTTCAAGAAAACTAAGACTTTCCACTTAATGTCTGTCTTTTATTGTGATGGAATAATTGTGATATTTGCATAGGTTTTGTGGTCTGGTCTTTCGAGGACCTTTGTCTGTTCAAGAAGACTGGATAAAGCACTTGCAGCGACACATTGTCAACGCAAATCTTCCACGGACTGGAGCTGGCATGGTTGAAGTTACATCACTACTTAAAAAGCCTGCTTCAATTACTGAAACTTCATTTTCTTTACTGATGGCAGAAGCAGCATCATAGAACAAGGAAACATTTTGAATTTTAATTGGATGTAAATTTGAAATACTTTGTCATTTTTTAAAATAAATTGCTACACTAAATTATGTTTATAAATGCTAAAGACAGAAAAATAGAGGAAGCGGATTACAGTAACATCAAAATAAATTGAATACTTAACAGTTACAGTAAGTAGTCTTTATATTTTATATAGGGTGGAAGATGTGTTTTTAAGGTTTATTATGTTTTTTGTCAGTTACCGTGTTCACTATCAATACAAGACCATTACATGTATGGCAGCCATTTTTAAATTGTTGCACATGAGTACTTAAAAGACAGATTTTAATAAAAGAAAAGAAACCATGTTCTCTTCAGTGTTACCCAAATCAAGGCTCTGTTTATTCCAAAAAGAATTACATAGTAAAATAAGATATTATATTTTGTTTGTATGTATGTAGTGTTTTGTATAATACCAAGAACTGCTAATACAATTTACTCAACTTAGGGCATTAAATATCATGTACTTCATAGTTCAAGAGACTGTTTCATTCAAATAGGGCAATTAGTACTATTCTATCTAGGTGTGTAAGTGTTTTTTTTAAATCACATGAGGCTTTTTGTACTAAAAAGTGGAGGGAAACTTGTTTAAACAAATTTCTAAGAGAAATATGTACATAATACTGGAAATTTGTGGTAAGGAAATATTCTTTACTTCAGTTGCATTTCTCACTGACAATAAAGTGGTGCATCCATGCTACCTCCTACTTGTCAACAAAGATGGTATTTACCCTTATGTTTTTGTATCATAGTAGATTCAATCCAACTTTCTTTATTACCAAGCATCTTTTTGTTAACAAGTTTGTTTCTTTATGATGATTTACTTAAAGTCTGACTTGCTTACAGAAGTTTGCCTCTCTACTATTTTATTTAACACTGTAGAAATGTACTAATAAGCATTGCTCACTACACGGTTAGAGTAGACTTTTCATTTATGATTCTGTTTAAAAGATTGATCATTTTAGAAAATTCGAACACAGATTGAAATGTTTCTACATATGAAGAGAATGTTTACAACTTAAATTTTAGAGCTTGTTTTGGATGTGATTATATGTATGAAAACTGTAACACTATGCTCATGCTAAGGACCTACTTACAGAATTACTGAAATAAATGTGCTGTGAGGATGGAAATATGGTGCAGGTGTCTTGGTCATGATGAATTGTGTTTGTTCATTTAAACTGTTTCAGAACATGATTTTTGTTTAAATCAAATCAGATTCCTCTACAAATCAATTTTGTATGCAAGTAACATTTCATTTTACTCATATAGGGTAACAGATACTGTAGTTAAGCCAAGGATATGCATTGATATTTTCTTTATATGTAAATAAAGTTAAAAGCAGTTAAAACAAGAGGAGTATTTTGGTAGAGTATATACATACCTCACTGCCAGTGAAATTGCTTTCCTATGGTATATCTCCTTACCAGAAAAAATCTCTAAATAAAAAGGTTTAAAGAAAATCTAAATGTCTATAATGTGAAGCATTTATTTGCATTGTGTGAATTAAGTTTGTGAAATTGATTTGTCTTGCTTGAGATTAGAATCTTCTCATGGTCTTAAGTAAAAGTACATTTACTTGCAATAAACTGACTTGTTCACAGACGCATTACACTTGATTGGTGGAAAATATGAATAAATGTCTGTCTTCCTGTATGTGCGCAGTTCAGAGTTAACACACGAGGCTTGTTCACGTCCTGGTAAAATAGGTGGGCTAAAAATTCACAGCTCTGCAGGACAGTCTTGAGACAAGGCCATCCTAGCTCTGTCAAGGCTATCATTAAGTTAGTGCTATTGGGTGTTTTACTGTACAAGTTGCTACATACAACTTTTGCTTTATTGTCAAAATTTATTCCCCTTTTTTTTTTTAAAATGGAAGATCTATATCAGTACATTTAAAGGCTGGAGGGGAAAAAATACTTTAGAGATTTTAGGAGACATAACTGGGATGTTGAAGTGTATTGCAGACAAATTATGTGTATGCAGACTAACGGATTTCTAAAATTGTGAATGATTCTGGGATTTTTTTTATATGCTGTGAAAATGGAAGATTTACAGGAATTTGGTGAAACAGAGTAGAGGGAAGTGATCAAATCACCTTGAATGTTTATAATGCTTTAATAGAGTGCTTGTTTACCCTTCTCACCAAAAAAAGGTGCTTGTGAGAGCACTGTGTTTTGTGGCTGTTTAACAGATGAAAAAATCAATTAAGTGCAAATGATATTTATCTAGTATTGTTAAGAATGCTTGTAAGGTGAAGCCATACCGTGTGGAATTTAGCAGTAGCAAAAAAACTCTATTAGGTTCATAATAATAAAAACCCTAGTTAATTCTATTTAATTCATTAAACCCCAACAGTGAGCTGCTTTGTGTAACACTAAAATGCAAGGTTGTGTCTGAAGAGCAGGGAGCTCTGAGCCTGATTAGTTTCCAAAATGAAATTCTTTTGATGAGGAACATCAGTTTTCAGTGGCAGCCCTTTCTGAGTGGGTGCACTGGAGCTGTGTGCCCTGCTTGTGTCAGGTCCTTGACGATATAGTCTGAAATATATACAGAATATATACAGAAGTTTTGGAACTCTTCTGATTAATTAATTGCGTATATGGTTGATTAAAAAAAAATAATAATAGGGTAGCCTTAAGCTTTCTCTAGCCACGAGTCCCCACGTGGGGCTATTTGTTTTCTTGGTTTCTGTTGTTTGGAAATACAGATGTTCTGTCACCACCTACAAGGAGATAGAAATCCCCCTTTCCAGAGTCACGGAGATTCTAAGTAGAGAAGAGAGTTAATTAAATCAGTCACTTTATTATATGAATCTTATGTTTTGAGATGTGTGGCTTGAGAGTCTCTATGGCAGTCTGTGCTAAAGAGCTGGACTTCCAGAATTGCACAGATAAACATGAGTGTTAGTCTGTTCACGTTAGCTACATTGCTTTGGGGTAAAGGCTGCAGTGGCGTAGTGATTTTTGTTTAGTTGATTTCGGTTCCTTATCCCAGTCTTACATGTTTCTGGAGTTACCCTAGGTTCTGGTAAAGCTCGCTTAAGTAGCAGCCTCTGGAAAATGACAAATTTTCAGAATGCTTAGAGAAGCCTGGGAAATTGTAGAAGACCACCCTCTGTGTTTTGTAAGATGATTGTCCATATCCCCTGGTCCCAGTGATATTTCCAAATAATCTTAAAAAATTAAAACTCTTGTTTGCATTGCTTGAAAAGAGGTTTCTGCAGGACCTTGGAAGGGTGATTTTAAAGCGCTTGTGGTAGCTTCTGCCAAGTGGTAGTGTGTTAAGGCTGTATGTGGAGAAGACAGGAGATGGAGGCAAGCGGATAACAAATGTTGGCTCACAAAGATCTCTGGGCACTTACTCCTGTTTTCCATATACTGCTACATATGGATTGTGTGGATTGTCTTAGGTGGACTGGTCCTACAAGCGGAGGCGGTCCAGCTCTGCCCACAGATCTAACTCCGGCTTCCTTAGGGCTCACCTTACCCAGCCAGTGGTGTTGGGAAATGAGCTGCTGACCCTTTGCCGGGACAGAAGAAGCACAGGCCCCAGACAGTAGCTAACACTAGCCATGGGGCAGGGAGAGCGAGCACCTAGCATGCCAAAGACGGGGATTGGAACAGCTGGGGTTTGTGTCCTGGGCCAGACTTGTCGTGTTTGAGCTATGTGCCTGTTCAAAGCTCTGCCTTTTCAGCCACGCTCAGGGAAATCACCAAGGTCTTTGAGGTAAGTTCCACAGGAGGAACGCGAGTCATGAACTGGGGCTCAGAGAAGCACGTCCATCCAGAGTTTTGAAAGGTCAGCATCATGGGACTGAGACGGGGAGATCTGTTTCTGCAGAGCTGTTTTGACACCAATGCTTTTTCTGGGCCGGTTGTGGTTCTAGATGATCCTGCATGTCAACAGTGCTTTAAAGAGGGATTATTCATTAAGTCTTCTACTTGATTCTGAAAACCTACAGAAGATAAATGTTGGCTGAACAAATGTGGAAAAAATAACAGCAAATAACAAGTACTTCTAACCAAATGGTAAGGGCTGTGAGAGAAGCCTGTTTAGTTGAGCACTATGGTTAACAGACTTACCCACTTTTTATCACAGTAGTTAATGGCTTGGATACTTAAACACCAGTTTCATATTAAAAAAAAAAGAAATTGGTTTATATAGTTTTGACTTTGTTTAAAAGAAAATCTTTTTAGGGTGGTACTTATTTTAAAAAGCTGACTGCATTATGGTATATTTCAATCCACCATGCTTTGTAGGTGCTGTTGCCTGATCCATGGGTAGCAACTTTGATGTAATGGAAACATTTGGCCATAGCGCCGGGTCTGTAATCTCTTGCAATAAAATGTTCTTTTTTTTTTTAACACTGGAGGCTTCGTGGCATTCTTCCTGTTGCTCCGAGGTGAGCAGCGTGGCACGCGTCGCTTAAACCAGGGACTTCTACCCTACCCCGAATAGTTGCACGGCGAGGCAAAGAGGGGCGGTTTTGCTGGCTGTAGCCCTCTGAAAGTTCAGAGGGGGGAGGGAGGGAGGGAGGGAGTGTTTGCATTCCGGCATTGGAGGCCAAGAAGGAGGATTGGTGGTGGAGGGAACATCACCAGAGCCAGGGCCCCAAATCTGAAGCTGAATCCCTCGCTTCACAAATAACAGCGGCTCTCAGCTGCACCTGTCCTCCCACTTCTCACTCGGCACGGGCTAGTTGCGCTGATGCCTTCTTTCCCAGTTAGAAGATGGTTTTTGCCTACAGCAGTAGCTGCGCAGTGGCTTCTGTGTGTAGTTGGACCCAGAGTTCTCTGAAAAACCCCGTTGGTGTACCTGGGGTGTCCCTGTGCGCTCTGCAGTTCCCCACGGTCTCCTGCTGCAGCATGAAAGGATTTATTGCCATACCACAACCACTCACACGCAGGCACTGTAAGAAAAAAAAAAAAATGTAGAAAGTGATCAAACTTAGCATAAAAGTGTTTTCTTTTTTTTCTTTCTTTTTTTCTCTTTTCCTCCCCCCTTTTCCTTCCTTTCCCCCTTTCCTGCAGGTAGCTCCAGTGTGCCAGAACAGGAGGTGGAGGGTCTGTGCGGTGTGTTGCTGGTTACAAAGCTGGTTTGTGTGTGTTGCCCGATGACTGATGTACTGTTATTTTTGCTAGAAATAAAAATTGGAATAAATGCATCCCTGTAGGGGTGCTCTTCTCTAGGTGGAGGCAAAGTTTGTCATGAAAGCCCTGGAAGATCTGTCTCATGCAGGCTCTGCACGCTTTTTTAACTACAATTAAAACCCAAGCAAATGGCATCCTTGGTAACTGTGAGCCCAGGGACCTCAAAATTAAAATTCTTACTGTCCAGTGGGGGAATGAAGGGAGCCCTGGAGCCTTCTCACAGCTTCCAAAGTGTTTGTAGTATACATGTTGTATAAATTGCGACATTGTTGGGCTTTCTATTCTATATTTTCACCTAAAAGTACACTTTTAACTCATAAGAGCTGAGGTTTAAATACCAAGTGATGGTGATGATCCCTTTGCGTTTGCATCACACAGACCTGCAATGTGAAACATTCTTGCATTGTTTATGCTGAGTGTTCCTAAATATACTCTACCATTTAAAAAAAAATCTGTTTATTGGAAACTTCACGTGTTTAAACATTTGATTATATATCTTTAAGCCAGCAGCAGCTGTGAATCGTGTTTGTAGCTCTCTGTGAAACTCATCCAAATCCATCCTCATTGCTGTAGCAACAAATGCTGAAGCTCTGAATCCCATTGTGCTCTTTGAAATGGCTTCAGAAAAGAAGTGACTGATAAAGCAGAATGCAAGCTGACACCATTAACCTGTGTTTTAACCAAATAAGGAATTGCGTGTCACCCAGGTACAAGTCTTGCTGAAAAGAAATAATTCTTTCATCTGTCTCTTCCCTGAAAAAAACAATTGTGTGAAAGCAGGAGAAAGAAAATAGCCTTATTTGGATAAAGAAGCAAGGGAAAAAAATCTTTTAAAAACAAACAAACAAACAAAACCCCATAGGTTGAAACAGAAACTGCAAACAGGGGAAGACAGTATAAGCCTGAGGTTGACACTTGTTTTGTAGTCCCTGAAATCCAGCTGATGGCTGCATTTGCTGTGCCTCCAAATCTTCAGGGGTGCGTTAGGGTTCCTGGCACGGAGGAGGTTAGGGCAAATATTATCCTTAGCTGAACAACCGAGGAATAAGTTTTAGCCCCAAACTGAAAGAAATAGGCAGTGACAGGGAAAAGTGGTTTTAAATCCAATTTCTTGTCTTGGAAGTCAACTGTACCCATTCCCTTTGCTATCTGGAGCGCGGTTACTGATGCTTTTTAAAGTGCTGTGTATAAATCCATAGGCACTTGGTCCTGTCATGAAGGAGCTGCTCTTCCCACATACGGCCTCAGTCACAAATTTGGTCCTGAAATCTGAATTTTCCTGGTTCTGTTCGTGTAGGGATTAGCATTCACTGCCTCCAAAAAATCTCTCCTCTGTACTGTTTGGCATCCATCATTTTATAACATCCTCTTCTCATGGAAATAACCTCCACTACTAAACCCAGTGTTCTCTGACTGCAGCTGANCCCAGAATGTGAGTGTTTCTCCGGGATCCCAAACTCATTTCTTTGCCCTCCGGCCCAGGTTCCCATCTGGGGACGGTACTTAGCCGCGTCTCGCTGGGCTGCTAGCCTGATCGTTTTCATTATCTTCATTCCTAGCTTGGTTTGTTTTCCCTTTCTTCGGTTTTTGCTTATATCTACATTTGCTTTTTCTTCTTCATTTTTCATCCCTCTTGTACTTTAGGAGTTTATTTTACCGCTGGCTACCAGCGATGAAGCTTTTTTGGGAAATTCCTGTAAGCTGTATCCCTGTGAACACAGGTAGAGTACTGCTTAGTATTCTTAAAAGCATAGTTAATTTCTTGATTTCTGATTTATTTTATACGGAGACAGTAGCTGTCTGTACCTAAGTAATGGAGGGAGGAGGAGAAATCACACATTTGGAAGAGAAATTACACAGAAGAAAAATCCCAAGTTGTACAGTTGGTACCAACCCAGGACTCCGGAGCTGACCCCGCTGTTGGGAGCTGAACTCTTGTCTCCTGAGTTACCTGACATAGCGGGAGCCCATCTGGGAAGGTGAACATCTTGTACCGTCTTTCTCTTTTGTCTGCATCAAGGTGGGTTGCTGGCTTTTCTTCTTTTTTTTTTTTCTCCTGACAGCCTTTCTGAAACCGTAGAAGTGTTTAGAAAATGAAGCATTTGCTTGAATGATTTTTGTGAACAAGGAGCTGGTTAGCTTCTTTGAGCAGGGCGAAACAGGGATAGCTATGGCGAAACAGGGATATCTATTAAAAACTGGTAAAAATGTATTGGAGATAAGAATCTCAGCCCATTTACTAGTAAATGATGAGTGCTACAGGTAGCATGAATTTCTTAGGAAATTAGACTGTGGTTTCAGATTTAGATGTCGAAACGCACCAACAGTATGTGAGCAGCCCCCTCCACTGCCAGCAGCAAACAAAATCAGCAACCTGCAGGTTTCGGTAATTTCCTGCAACGCGCAGCAGCTGGCAAAGAATTTCATAAAGGGTGGGGAGACAAGAGGGAAGCCCTGCTCTCCAGTCACTCCTGCCGAAATGCGCGTGGTGTGCTGGGCTGTGGAAGTGGTATGATGGTTCAAGACTACGTTTTCTTCATGTTAGCTCAGAGATTGAAAGCAGCAGGTATGTTACGCAAGAGTATCTACAGTCTAGATGTGTATGATACCTGCTACCGTAGCAGCCAGATTTACAGTGGACAGATCTTTTATTTTTTCGTTTGCTGAAGCAGTAGGTGCTTATCTTGCTGTTGTCTTTCAGGTTTCTGATGTCTTCCCTACCTTAACAGACTGAAAACGTCAATCCTGGCTATCTAGTGCTAGGCACTTAGCTACTGTCCTGGTCTCGGAGAGAGCCTGAGATGCCCGGTGAGAGCTCCCCGTCATCAAGCAGTCAGGCCTGATTTTGAATTTAGGTGCTTGATTTCAGCTTTCTGTCTCTGAGGAATTTGACTGGAGCGGGCAAATCTGTTCTGCTGTCGCTGTTATTACCGTGCACAGAGAGAAAGCGCTGACCGGTTTGGGATCAAACTGGAAATTGAGCAGTTACTGAAAATGGAACCAGGTGTATTCAGAGCTTCAACTGCTTCATATTCCAGCTGCCAGGAAACGGCAGCACGTGCTGCCCGGAGCCAGCACCAGTATTCACCGCTGTCGCGGGGAGCTGCGTCATCGTCCGAGAAAATCTGAGCGCTTTCCCTGCTTTTTTTGAACTTTCCCTGCATACACTTTCTCACTCAGTCCCTTTCCTCTGCCCCCAGGAAAGCGTTAGTTGTGGCATTTTTAACTAGAAAGTTTCTCAGTAAAAGTCTGCTTTAATTCTAGAGGGCTTGCAAAGGGCAGCTATCTTACCCCTCGTTACCCTGCAGGTCTGCACTGCTTCCCCACCCGAAGGTGGTCTCTGCCTGCACCGGTTAACGAGGCCCATCAACAGTTCCGTACCTAGGAATTAAATCAAATTAAATAATAAGTATAAATGTAGCCTTTCACTGCATCAGTATTTTTCCTTGGTTAAGACACAAAATAGTTTTGATCTTACTCATTGGATAGGAGAGAGGAATTGTGCCTACTGCGAAAAAAAGAGTGCTCAGAAAAAAATGGTATAAGTCATCACAAGCTAGTGAAGTGCATCGCCTTTAAAATACTCAATTTGAGAAGTTAATAGGTGGAGAATAAGAAATGCAAAATGTAGTATCTTTGAAAAACAGGTGCAGCTGACATCTGACATGGAAAAACATATTGATACTTCAAGATCAAGTATTACGTAAGAGAACAGCAAAAGTGATTAAGCTACTTTGGGGAGCCTTAATAGGTGTATCTGCTCTTTCTAAAAATGCACGTAAACCTGAATATTTTGTTTGCTCTCTTCCACACAAAAAACGGCTTACGCGATAGAATGGGAAATGCAAGATAAAAAGGAGAGTTATCTCACTGTGGTATTTTTATTAGGATTGTGCAGAATAAGTAATTTCCTATAAAATGGGAGGGGTAAAGAGCAGTGGAACCCGCGTGTGCTGCAGCAAGGCTGGTAATTAGAATGTAGCCAGGCAAAATCACAAGGGGGTATGTAATAAAAGAAAGCTTTAATGCGATTTAAATACCGTGACGGAGTTGCATTCAGTGACAGCCTGGTCACCCGGTACAGTGCGACATCCTCCTCTATAGAGATGTGCTCCTGCACCGGCCATCTGGCTCGGGCTGCAGGAGCGCAGCGCGGTGAGGGACACGTAACCCGGTGGGACACACCGAATTTGCTCAGACGTAGGCACAGCATCATCTCATAACAGAAGCTTGAATATGGCCCTAATTTTCCCTTGTGTGGGAGCATGTCATTTAAAGGAGATTAAAACCAAAGATATAGTGTATTTTGGACACATGCCTGTAAATCTCCTTCACGTACTCTTATTGCTCACAAGCGCGGTGGGGAAGGTATGTGCTGAGCAGAGTGGCTTGTGGAGAAGCATCACACTCTTGCTCAGGAAGTTTGGTAAAGCTGTAACACGCATCCACTGTTCCAAAAGCCCGGTGAAGGGATGAACGCACAAGCTGGGCTTGCTTTCTCCATAGCTTCCTTTTGGTAGGGTACTTCTGCTTTTAAGTCATTTAAAAAGGCACCAGTTTTCCTATTATCTGGATTTTAACTCTAATTTTTTTGGTAATTCATAGAATCATAGAATGGTTTGGGTTGGAAGGGACCTTAAAGATTATCTAGTTCCAACCCCCCCTGCCATGGCCAGGGACACTTTCCGCTAGACCAGGTTGCCCAAAGGCCCATCCAGCCTGGCCTTGAACACCTCCAGGGATGGGGCCTCCACAACTTCTCTGGACAACCTGTTCCAGTCTCTCACCATCTTCACAGAGAAAAATTTCTTCCTAATTGTTCATCTAAATCTACCCTCTTTCAGTTTTGCCTGGTTTCTTCTAGCCAACGTGTGACTGATGGGGGTGATTTGTTTGCTTCCACTTCTAAACTTCCTGTGCCATCTACTAAATGTTCCCCGAGTCTGGCGTGGGTGTTTGTCCATTTAAAGCTGTCCTTTAAAGCATAATGGATTTATTTACCTTTCACTGGTCCTCGAACAGAGATGGTCGCTAACAGCAAGCAAGGCAGCTGCTTCTTCTGAAGCCGCAGCCCAAGCTGCCCTGCGCTCTTCCGCTCCTCCCAGGGAACACCTTCCTTGAGAGTGGACCTCAGTCACTTCTCTTTCTGCTTGTCTTGTCAAGCCTTGTCTTGGCTCTGATGGGAATTGTCCCCTTACATCTCCTTCCCTCTGAGACTACCATGTTTAAAAAATTGGCTTTTTTTCCTCGCATGTCATAAATACACAGGCATCATATCGCCTGTATTTGTAAGGCCCTATTTGGGCCACACAGTTTTGTTAGTCAAAATTATTCTGTGAAGTAAACAAGTGTCTGGATACTTTACAGATGTAACAATTTTATAAAGAGTTTCTGTAAGTTAAATATTTTAAATTTAAATATTTAAATTAAGGGTTTGGGCTGTTTGTTTTTGGTTTGTTTGGTTTTTGGGGTTTTTTTTCAGAAAGTAGGTGGATTTTGGATTGTTCACCCATGTAAAGGACAAACTACAGGGACGAAAGGCACAATTTAAAGGCAAATGAGATACTGGAGTTGCAGAAATCTTAACACTTCACCCAAACAGAGAGGAATGCCCAAACATGTCAGTAAGGCAGATGTTAGCTGATGCTGGAACTCTCTAGAAAGATCTCTCAGCTCTGCTGTGAACGCTCAGTACTGAGAAGGGTTATTCCAGCCAAATACATTTGACTTGTGTCATCTTCTGCTTGTGTGTTCGCAGCACAAACAAGGCAAAGAGAAGATGTTTCCTGCCCCACTTGGGCTGATGCAGCAAAAGATTTCACCGTGTGAAATTCCTGAGTCTTGGTCGCAGGTAAGATTCTGATGATGAAGAAATTTGGGAAATGAATTGGTTGGACAGGATCAATGCCCAAAAGACCCAGTGAAACCTGCACTAAGGGCTACTACCTATGTATCCCTTCTGCTAAGGCAATAGTAGACAGAGCGGATACAAGGACCTGAAATTCTCCAGGACCGGCGATGCTTGGGGAGCAGAAGGTACACCATCTTGTCTGTTCTCTTGTTCGTCCCAAATCCCATTTGTGAAAGGAACTGTTCTGGAACAAATGTGGAGCCTGGTGGAGTTTAATAGGTGGCTGTCCTGCTGCTGCTTAGGACGTGAGCTTGTTTTCCTCATTTTAGGTTGTGCTTTTTACCTTTAATCTACGTTTCACTGGGTTTATATGTTGATTATGTTGGTAATGAACACTCTGAAATGAGTAGCATCAAGAGATAAATCAGATTAGCTCTTTAAATTCTACTGTGTACGATCTGGAGTAAATGAGGGGACCGACACTGCGTGTGTTAGAGCTGTGTGTCTCAGCTGATGGAGAAACTGACTTTCTGTCTCCTGCTTCTGTGTGCAACTGAGGTCTTCAATTATTTCTGAACTGTCACTTTTCACATTGGATGTTACTGCTGCTGTTCTTTAAGAAAGTTAGTAGAGAACTACTTTCTAGAAGTTTTTTTTATACTCCCAGGAGGATGGAGGCAGGCAATGATACAAATATCACTTGTGAGAACAAAAAGGATAATCTGGAAAATTGTCAGTGCTGGATAATCGGTCTCCAGGGCACTTCTGATTGTGCTGGGCTGTGTTTCAACGTGTCATCAGGCTTAAGGGAAAAAAACATCTTTTTTTCTATAATATTACAGTAAAATAACTTACAGACCTCAAGGTCCTTTCCAGCACCTGTATATGAGTAAAGTAGTGAATCATTAAGAAATTATGCAGATATAGTAATTTGGATGCTGTACTTCACAGTTTCATTTGGTCAGAAATTGTATCACGCAGGCTGATGCAGGTACGAGCTCTATCTGCAACGTCCTGAGCAACAACTGCAGCAAAACCAGAAAGCAACAGCTGACCACCTATAACTCATTTAGTGTGTTCTGCAATAAGCCTTACAGAAAAATTTATGGAGCAGATGGGCAAGAAATGTTCATGGCCTTATGTGCCTGCGGCTTTTCGTAAACAGGTACAAGTGAACGTATCTCAGGAATTCCTCACCGAGGCTCTTGGGTCACGTAAAAACATAAAATGGGCCCACTGGAGACGATTCTTGAGCCTTGAAATGAAACCATCATGGATGCGATTAAAAATAACACTTGTCACTGTTACAGATGTAGTATTCGTTCGTCTAATACACCTTATAGAAGATCAGGATGATGTAATTAGAGCATCTGGTGCTCCATGTGAGACTAAATTAAGAGTGCCCCATATGGGGTTAGGAATCGGGAGTTCTTAGCAGGGCTTGTCACTAGCCAATGAAAGTGTTAATGTTTTACACTTCACTTCAAAGGAGGATGTCCATAGGATCACGCGAATGCATTGCCCATGATTCTGCGGGTGGAATCCTGGGCCATGATCCTGAATCACATTGAAACCGCGTTTGGGCTAACTGGTAGAGATGTAAGGGAGCAGGATGAGTTGGGCTTTTCCATCCTTTCTGGACCTGTTTGGGAGGGCAGCTCGTAATGCAGCACCGGTGCTGCTGCATGAATGCTGCCCGGCGTTCCTTGGGCCAAGGACAGGCAAAGGCCAGTGTGGGCAGCGGGTTGCCGGCACATCGGCACTGTGACTCCTCAGCACCTACGTTATCTCCTTACTGAAGAGGACTCACCAGAACCAGCCATAGGTTTGTGGCGGTTTTAGCATTGCTGACTAGAGAGGACGGCCATGCTGGGGCCGTAGGCTTCGTGCCCGCAGCTGAGTGCGCACCCTCCTTCTGCCAGGCTTTAGGTGGCTGCAGCCGCGGGCTGCGTCTCTGGGCTTGAGGGCACCTGAGCTAGTGTGGCTTCCTTCAGTGTTTGCAATCACTGCGGACTTCCTTACTGGAAAAAATAAAATCCCCCCCTTATGACTCAAAATAACATGACACCTTGTTTTTCTCATCTCTTGCACAATTTCAGCTTAAAAATACCATGAGAAGAAAGACTGTTACTTCTTCTGTACCATTTAATATGTTTTTGATTGATACAAAAATGAAATGAAACAATGAGCATATGTATATATACACACATACACACACACTTACACACCCGCTCACACACGCACATGAAATGCAGCTAATTTACAGCAGCATTTTCCCACTGACTTAAGTGGGTATAAAAGTCCCAGATGTTTATTACTTCGGAGATGAAGGTCTAAGGTTACCTTGATGGATTGCGGTTCTTGTTATTCCCCAGAACAAGCCGTTCATTCACTGTTTTCAATTCTAACTTCAGTAACCCTGCAGTTTTTTATCATTTCTAAAATCAATGCGAAGGACAGACAAAGTTAATTCTGGAAGCTGTGGTTTCCCTTTATTTGTGCGTGCAGTCAGCTCCGTGATAACTGCTTGCAAACGCTCTGCTCCTTCCTCCCAGCCCCTGTCTGTACCACCTCTTTAGAGTATACGCTCTTTGAGAAGGGAAGCGTCTTAATTTTGTGTCTGCGTAGCTTTTGGTACAAGGGATTTCATTTGAAGTTTCTTCTTGGTAATACAAATAAATAATAATCAGAGTGATGGTTTGTACCGGGCAACAATAAATGAGCACCCCAAGCGGCGTGTCAGGGGGAGACTGGTTAACGGTTAATCGTGGGGAGGAGGGGACAGAAGTTGTCCCAGGGATATTCTCAGCCAGTTTTGTGCCGTGATTTAATTCTCGTGTGAGAACAGTATCAGAAGATTTATTTCACTTAGTGTGTTTGAGACTATTAGCTATGAGAAGTGAGATACAGTAAATTATAGAGTGTACAGAGCATATAAGCGTGATATGAGAATCTGGTTACTGATGTATGAGAAGAAAAGGCCTGAAGCTCTGTTTTATTATTCCGTAAATATGCTGTGCTAGAGGCTCTTAAAGCGAGATGAAAGTAGAGGGGTTTTTTTTAATGTTCATTACAAAGGAGTCCTTCTCACACTTGGATGGGTGAATCCCCTTCTCCCACTGTGACTTCGTGTGGCCACTTGTCTGGAGAGTCCCCAGAGGTCAGCCCTAATAAATGGTTATCAAATACCGAGAAATGATGGACTTCTGGGTAATCAAAGTCTGCTCCTAAGAAGTGCCAGATAATTTATTTACCTTCTAGAAACAATAGAGCCAAAAATGAATAAAGGAGGACATTCTTTTAAACAGAAATATGTAGTAGAAAATAATTTAAAATGGCATTATTAAAATTATGGAGATAATTTAAAAATTGTCAAAAATGTAGCATTGAGGTGGCAAATTTTCCTAATTAAAAAAAGGACTCCAGCTGATCTCATTGGTGATACAAAAATTATGCACATGAACTACTGTGTGCAAAGCTATGCATAAGGCTGGACATTTGACATGTTCAGTTCTGTACTCAATATCGTAGAACTAATTCCTGGGCTAGTGTAAGCTGCTTATGAAATTAATTTTGGTATGGTTAAAAGGTACAAAAAAGATAACAAGAAAGTAATAAATTCATATTAGGAAACCCTTCTTAACATCAATCCCTCCTGACATCTCAGGCAATTTACAATAATAGATAAAAATTGATTAGGGGAGTAATTGAAAATTGTAGTAAAAGTGTGGTTAGAAAAGTGGGAAGAGATTTAGGCTTAGAGAAATATGACATATATCTGAACTAGACTTTTTTTTTTTAGCATATTGCTTATTTACTGGGGAAAAGCCCTGGCATTACGATATGTAGCTAGGGAGGAGGACTAACGTTCTGCCTTCGGGGATCGATACCCAGACTTGGGATCACCTCGGTGATCGGGTTACGGACGTACGTTAAACATTTTGGTGTAGTGTATCTGAGAGTCGCCCAGCCTACTGAAACTCCTCCGCCTGGCGCACAGCATCTCCGCATTGCCGAGCCGCAGGGCGGAGGTAGAGGAGTAACGCTGGACCCTGGGAGCTGGGCTGTGCCTGGGGGAGATGGGGCACCCAAGCCGGGCGCAGTGTCCAGCCGGCGCGAAACACCTCTCCAGGAGGGACCGAGCCGAAAGGAGACAGCAGAGAAGGGCCCCCTCCGGCACCGCAGCTCTAACGCTCTCCTCGGAGATGAGAGATGGAGGTTCAAATCCCTCCAGGCAGAGAAGGGATTGAACATGGATCTCCCACATCCTGGGTCACTGCCCTAATTACTGGGTTAGTGGATAAAAAGGGAATGACAGCAGCTGTGGTGAATCCAACCTCTTATTTCCTTTGTGGGTTGTTTTTTTTTTTTCTTTTTTCTGTTGCAAGTGGCCGAAATGAAATATTTTGGCTGAAACAAAGCACTTTCCTCACTGCAAAATTTATGGGATTTGTTTTGTTTCAGCAAAGAAAACCTGAAAATATTATTTCGGATTGATCTGAATGTGGGGGGTTTTGTTCATTTTAGATGCATTCTATTGCTTTACAGCAGAATCAATTATTTGTACAAACCTATTTGTAAATGTTAAAATTTGAGCTCTGTCAGAGGACAGTTGCCTACAAAATCTTAGCCCATACTGGCGGGCTGCGATCCTCCCAGTGACAATAACTCCCAGTAGAGCAGAGCTCGCTGAGGTGGTATGATAGGCTCGGATCTGAGAGTAGACAGGTGTGTGTACACACTAGTGAAATACTGAACACTATATAAAATATATATTTACATTGATTTAGAAACTTTAGTAATAAATTGGCAGTCCATAGTCCGTTGATGCCTGTCATGGAAAACAAGGGGCAGCTGGTCCCATAGTGAGTATCTTTGGGAAGTGCAGCTAGGTCTAAGTCAGAGTGGTCCTCCTTGGGGAAGGATAATGACTTGGTACAAGCCTTCTAGTGGCTCATTTTGGATGGCTGTGTTTGGATGCTTTCTTGGTGGCTGGATGAGCCATCAGGTCACAACAGTACTAACCCTTAGTTATTGGTAGTCAGTGGAAGGAGGTGAGGTGTGCTGTGCTGTGAGGACACAGGGGCTCAACGTCTGCAGAGGGAGAGAAGCTGAACCCTGTTGTGAAGTCTCTGCGAAGTGAAAGGGAACTACGGAGAGCTTTGCCGTGCTTTTTAAATATTCAGGATTGTGTTTCATTTTTTCCTGCTCCTCTGCTGGTTGGGAGTGGGTCACCACAGCCAGCCTAGTTGTAGGAAGCGAATGTACCTGGTTACTCTACTGCTCCTATTCCCTTCTTTGGGCCATTGTGGATTCCAATACGTCTGTTAATTGTATTTTATAAATGACATAAATGTACATGGAACATTACAACAGGGAAAATATGACAACAGTAATACTACAGAGCATAATCCCTGCCTCAGGAGCTTGCTATCCAAAGGCTTGAACATGTTCATTGTACTTAGGGAGGGAGCGGTGTGGAGATGTTATCTCCGCTTGGCTTAACATGAGATTTGGGGTTCTGAGAAATGGGCAGAGAAGAGGAGCTGAGAACGGAGAACTGCCTCTCCAGGAACAAGACACCTGGGTTGGAGCATCACCCACGAGGTTCTGGTGCTCTGAAAGACTCTTCTGCGAGATGGTTAGGAGGGATATCAGCTCCTCATTCTAGCTAATGGAAAATGGTGGTGGTAGTGGGGAAGTTGGGTAAACAAAAAGCTGCAAGAGTTTACATTTCATTTAACTCAAAATGGTCTTTAAAAAAGCAAAACCCAAAGCATAGTCAGCAATTCGCACAGCCTTGCTTAACGCTTCTCAGGTGCAGCACTTACTCTCCCAGGATCAGGCCCTGAGGGGACGCCGAGAAGAGAAATGCTTGAAAGCAACATATGGAAATTGAACATGAAGTAAAAACTTGAGTGGAGGTAGGTGGGTTCGGGAGCCGTCTGCAGGAGAGGGAGCCAAGGCTACCCAGCGGGAAGTGTGCAGAAAAGGAAAGTATGTAGAAACTGAAATGTATTCAGCTGCAATCATGTTAACGTAATCCGTGCAGTCATTTCTTCTTGACGAGCGTGTGTAGCACATCACAGAGCTGGGCCCGTTGTCAGGGGAAGGCAAAGGCAATACACACGTGTGCATGTCATGGACAGAACAAGGATGCGAGGGGTACGAGGCATGTATGGGGAGAAGCCACCGAACAGAAGGCTACAAAAGCTGCAACTACATTCAAGAAGGGCTGGTATTTTTGGTGATAAAACTGACCAGTTGTTCATAATTAAAAGAAATGTTTCCCCGAGGTCTCTTGAATTTTTTCGCCAGGACCACAAAGCTGTTCTACTCTCCACCGGTATTAGATCTTGAATTAAATGTGTGCTGGCATCTGCCAGGGTAAGTATCTGTTTTTTCCTTCCACCCCTTATAGGAAACTTGGTTAATGTGGAAGGAGTTAAGTTCTGGAAGGCTCCAAGCCCTACAAGAAGGGGTTTGGGGCACAGTGAAACATCTCCTGCAGGGACTTGGTATCCCACAGAAAACCAGTATCTGATCCTTATTCCCGTAGACCTTGAGCTGGGAAACGTCCCACCAACTTCCTGATGTGCCTTAGTGCCGGTGAGGTTTGAGTTCTGTCGGTCAGCCACAGGGACGCAGAAGTGNAAGTGCCGGTGAGGTTTGAGCTCTGTCGGTCAGCCACAGGGACGCAGGAGTGATGGCTGCTTTATCCAGGTGGAATGATCTGCCAGGGAAGGACAGCCCGTAGTTTGGTTCCCTAAGATCAAAAAAGTCAATCTTTGAGCTATTGCTTTTTCCCCTGACGTTAAATGTTTTCCAAGAAGGCTGCCATACCAGTGTCTTTTCCTGTTTAAACTTATATATGGTATTGCTTATGGCAAACAGCCCATACACTTCTGCAAATCCTTAAATATCCATCTGTTCCCTCCCAAACTTTCAACTGGACTTGCGGTACTTTTTTTTATCCATGAACACCCCAACTGTATGAGGGCTGCTGTACAAATTTAAAATTTCACCATGCGTGACCAGATTTTTATTAATTAGGAGTTATCATTATTACCTAACACCCTCCTAAGCCCAGGGCAGTTGTCGTGACGCGGCAGGGGTGTGCGAGTAGCTCAAGTGTCGCGTGCTTGTGCAAGATTTTTTGCTTTCCTGCAGGTAGGAGTTAATCGTGGCCCCTGTCGGGTTACATCTCCTGGCAGCCTTTCTGCCTCTTGCGTTTCTCGCTCCCTGGTGGATGGGTGTGGAGCTTGGTGTCACTCACCCACACGCTTTTCTTCTGTGGCGAGTGTTTAAAACCTGGAGGGGCTGTCACGGGCCTCCTCGGTTAAAAGGGCAGTTGGAGTCCCCACCACGTCTGGGCTGCGGTTTCTTAGCATTTACGCAGGCATTGATTGCTCGCTGCTTATTAGGGGAAAAACTGAGAAAGGCCACTTCGTTGTTTGTTTGTAACCAGTATTTTTTTTTTTTTCTTCAAGTAAATTGTCAGGGTAGGCAGCACATCTTTGATACTTTGTCTCTTTATCAGAGTCCAAGACAGCTGATGACATTATATTGGGCATTCATTTTAGATCTGCTGAGCCCACAGAAATCAATAGTTTTCCATTATCGGGTCCGGCTGGGTCACTGGTCTGTCAATGAGCTGTTACAATCGCTGTACAGGGGTGAACCTGACCAGTCAATTGCTGCTGACAAGAGGAAAACACGCTGACAGCCACTGGAACAAGCCAGAACACAGATTTGCACTTCGGTTTGCCATCTGAGGAGGCCGGGAGCAGGGCTATTTCCAAGATGTAGGGCACGCACAGTGGGAGAAGAGGCCCCCTCCCTCCCTCCCTCCCGCGCAGCAGGCAGGCCTTCCCGGATCGGGGAATTAAGGTTTGCTTCCCCAGTCCCAAACCCCAGAGAACTTGCTAACTGGAGATGAAGGAACCACCTTCCTTGGCACTGTGTTTTTTCAGCCAAAAAGGGATGTGCTAAAGGGGAATGCTTCTGCCGGCAAGGCCAGTGTGGCCAGTCCTCTTTCTGCGGTGGCCATCGCTGGGGGATGCTGGGCTTGGGGGCTCCTCGACCTTAGCAGGAGACCGTGCTACACTGGGTGGGAACGCAGCCGATGGGGTTAACTCCAGCTCTTGTCTGTCTGTGTTTTAACACTGACTTGCTATCAAACTTGAGAGCTGAGCAAAAATAAATATTTAGAAATTATCCCAATATTATGATTTTTAATTTTCAACTTTATTAACTTCTTTCAAGTGTTAAATCCTGACCGTTTTATTTACGCCTCCGGTCCTGTGTTTGATTCTCGCAGAAGTCAATATTCACTTGTGTTCCATCATCAAACAAAAAACTGGTAATCAACTTTATCACTGGAAGCCAACTAGCTGGGTTTTAAAAAATACACTACCCAAAAGAAAGATCATTTTCTTTAAATGAGAGGAGAGGGAAGTCTTTTTAACAGAGAAGAGCAAACCTTCCTTTACTGGTAATTAGAAGCACCAGCCTTAAATGACTCGCAGCTAGCAAAGCTCGAGCCGCGTCAGATCTCTTACAGCATTAATTAAAAAGAATTTATGTTTTTTTAATAAAATGCTTCATGTTTTAGCCCCTTTTCTTCCTCCTACCAAATGTGATTATGGGGGCTGAAGGGAATTCAGGTTAATATGTTGACACACTTAACAATGCGGGGTCATGTTGCACAATCCGCTCGGCTGGTTCGGTGCAGCGCAGCCCCTGACAGGTCCTAATCAACCGCTGCCCTAAAGGCAGAGGCAAGGAGAGGATTTTAATTACTGCTCTGTACGCGAGTTTGCCAGCATTAAATTGAGACATAATTAGGCCTCCGAATTTTAATAATTGTCCTAGCTAATTGGGCAGACAAGTACGCGCTGCAGCGTGGCGTGATTAGATAATTAGTGTCTCCAAATGACAAAATTGGGCTCTTGATTGTGGATTCCAGATGCGGGGGAAGGGGGGAGCGGGCGGCTCCGTGCGCGGACACGGCGGTGCCGGGGGAGGCGGCCGGACCCGGTGCGGTGCCGGGGCGGGCAGCCCGGCCCGGGGACGGGAGCGGCGCGGTGGCTCCGGGCGGGAGACGCACCCCCCGGACGCCCGATTCCCCTTTCCCCCCCCCCGCCCTCGCCGTGAGGCGATTGCCTTGGCGGCGCTAATTGATGGCTTCAGCCCAAGGACGGGGCGGCACAAGGGACGGCCACCAAAAGGACATCGGGGCTCGGGCCGGCGGGACGGATCCCGACTCGCCGGGCACCGGCGGGGCGGGGGCGCGCACGGCGGCTCCCCCCCCCCGCGGCCGCCAGGGGGCGCTGCTCCCGCGCGGCGGCGGTGGCGGCGGCTCCGCGCCCCGGTGGTACCCGCGCCCGCTCCGCGTCCCTCGGCAGGGCCGGCCGCGGCACCGTAAGTACCGCTACCCCTGACCGGCCCGGCCCGGCCCGGCCCCAGGGGGGGTGGGGGGGACACACCGCGTCCCGCTGCCTGTCCCTCTGCCCGCCCCGCCGGGCCGGGCCCTTCCCCGCCGCCGCTCAGCGGGTGCGGAGCGGGTCCCCCGCCGGCTCGGCGCCGAGGCGGGGATCGCCGCCCTGCGCGGCTCCCCGTACCCCCGCAACCCGCCAGCGAGGTTTGCCAGTTATATATATCATTATATTTATTAAATATATATATATCTGCCTGTTTGGGCTAGAGCGGGGACGCGAACGGCCGCGGACGTAACCCCGGTAGCCTCCGACCGCGGCGGCGCTGGGGCTGCTCGGAGGTGCCGCCGTGCTGCTGCCGTCATCTGCGGGTTTTACTGCCCGCCAGTCTTTTCCCGTTAAAATATATTTTATTTTTAATGATACAAGCAAGCGCATTAGTAATTTATTTAGAAAAAAAAAAAAACCAACAACAAAACCAAACCAAGGCTTTATTTGGGGAGGGCGCCGGGATAAACCCGTAGCGAAGCGGCGGTGCTGCGGCTGCCCGCACCGTGCCGCCGGTGCTCCCGGGCCGAGCGCTGCCCCTCGGTTGGGTGCTCCCACGCCGAAGGACAGCGCGTCCGTGGCGGTGGGAGCGGGGCAGGGGGGGCGAGCAGCAGCCCCCCCCCCGCTCCGCGGGCAAAGCGCACCGGTTCCCCGCTCGGGAACGGCGCGCACCCTGGCTCCGTCTCCCCGTTCCCGGGAAGGAAAACGGGGAGGAGGCGAGGGCGATGCTCCAAAGCAGCTCCTGGAGAAGAGGTCCTCTCTCCTGTCCCCCTCCCTCGCCCCCCCGCGGGTAAGCGGCCCCGCCGGCCCCCGGTGCGGCGGCGGGCTGGGCGGGCAGAGCTCCCGCCGCTCCCCGGCTGCTGCCGGCACCCCCGGGTTACTCGAGCCGCCCGGGAGAGCAGCCACCCTCGCAGGCTGCCGGGACGAGGACTTGCTTTTGTTTATTATTATTATTATTGTTTTGTCTGCGGAGAACCAGGAGGTTTTACGCAGCGATATAAAGTTGACTCGCTAACAGAAACCCGAAAGTTAAAACGCAAACGCCTCACTAGGAAGCATTTCATGCAGCTGGTGCAAAATCGCTTTTATTTTTTTTTATCTGCAGGAAAGGAAAAACATTTTTATGCTTTTTATTTTTTTCTGTGTGATTGCACTGTCATCGAAATACAGATGGTTTTCCTGCTCCAACTGAAGTCTACATCAATGATTTTCACTACAGCCTAAGGGCTTCTTGGCTTTAAAGGTCTAGTTATTTTTGCTAATATATCAAGATTTTAACTCCCGACTATTTCATAAATCAACTTCAGATGCACTGTATGGTATTTATATACTTCTTTTCAGAGGTATATTCTAGCTCAGTAGATTGCAGTCTCGCAATTTCAGCGCTTCAAAGCGATGATGTTGGGAATTGTCAGCTCTGAAGACAAGGTTAGCTCACAGGAGCAGGATGTGCTGTGTAAAATGCTGATTTATAAAAGTGTTACAATCCATATATCTTGCAGGTCGAACTGCATGCATTAAATGATCAGAAATACATAGAGGATTGATCTGCCAGTGCATATTTAAAGCAAAATTCATGTTGTCTTCAAAGGTGAGGGTGCTGGAGACGTACCGGAGCAGAAGCTGGAAGGAGCATCTTACAGCCAACCCCAGCCTGGAGAAGCTGTGGCGAAGCCCTCCTATATTCTGATAAAAAGCTCCTGCGGCCCTAATGTGCGCAGTCCTCACCCCAGTCCCTGCGAGGAGCGGTAAGCACCTTGCCCTGCTAAAAAGGAAAAATACCTCCTCTGAACCAAATGGATGCCGACTCGTTTTTTTAAATCCTTTCTGACTTTGATGGGCTCTTGACCACCAGGTGACACATCCTCAGGGCCTACGAGCTGCTGAGGGTGTTGCTTTCCCATAATCGGTTGCTTTCTGAGCAGCCTCAGTGGTCTCTGTGCCCAAGGGGTCTCCGGGGGGTGGCTCCGGCAGGCTCCATTTTGTCATCCTCCTGTCAGCGTGCGGCTGAGGCTGCCAGCAGAAATAGGTGGGCTTGTGATGCTCCTATGAAGGTGACATCCAGCTCCAGGTTTGCAGTTCATCAAGTCCACTCGGTGAAGCTGAACAGCTTAATCAGTGTCTGATGAAGCCTTGGATGCAATTTATCTGCGCTCTATCAAATTCTCTTCAAACCTAAAGCAACGGTCAGAGGTTAGATGGGGGGAACCTAACAAACATAGTAGTAGCTCCTGCCCTGATCCTGTAAGAAATGCTGCGCAGTTGCAGCACAGGACAGCTGCGTGAGCGCCGCGGCCTGTACCGGTGTGTGGTCATTGCAAGGCCAAAGCCATGGTGAGGCTTCTCTTCTCAGGACACTTCCGTGCTGTTTACTAACCAGATTACAGCTTGGGTATGCTATTACTTAGCAACCCTTGCCAGGAGGGCTTTTTTCTGCCTGGTGAGAAAGCTGGGACTCTTCCTTCAGGGACACTGTTAGAGATAACTGTCCTGTCGCTTGTGTGCAGTTTTTGTGATGTGGCAGCAGGGCGATGGGAGCTGAAGGCCACTTGGATGTGGCACCAAATGCAGCTGTGTGAGTTTGCCCTGTTTTTCACAGGAAACACGTTCCACCTGTGCTTCGTGCCCTGCCTGGCCTGCTGCTTCATCTCCAGGTACAGAAGAAGGTATTTTTCTAGATAAGATGCTGCTGTATTGGGATCTGGTTATTTTGGAAAGTTCTTTTTTTTTTCTTTTTTTTTTTTTTTCCCCCCATTTCCAAGTTAGTACAACAGTTCTGATGAGTTAAAGTACAGAAAATGGTATCCCCTTCCTGGCTGATGTCATCTTGGTGAAGGCCAGGCTGCATTTAGTGTTTCTCAGCTGATAGCTGGGCCTTGCTGGTTTTGCAGACCTTCCCTCAGGTGATGGTGGTGACTGTCCATGCTGGGATGGACAGGCAGAGTTGAAGAAATGTATTTAGTTTGCATGGTATGATATTTTTTTCTGAGTGCTGATTTGATTAGTTTGTGGGGGTTTTTTTCTAATGACTTTAATGGTGCTGAAAACATACAAAGAGTAAATAATTAGACCTATAAAATAGGACGTATTTTTATTTGTAGTGGTGTAATTGAAACGATTTAACTTGTTCGTGTTAAGATAGCACAATCTCCGTAATGTGCAGGCAGCTGTAGGAGTAGAAAAGCATTTTATAGTAGCAGAGGGGTTTTCACTCCTGCTTTCTTTATGAAGCGCCGTCTCGCTTTTCCTCTGGTCTGACACATGGCTGCACAACCTGCCTCCATCAGGTGTCTCCATTTCCACCCGCGCTGGGAAGAGCAGCCAGGCACTCGGGTTTCGCCATCAGCCTGTCTCCCCGGCGCGGGGAGCCCCCCGAGACCCGCCATAATCCGTTATTCAGGCCGCGGTCCCGCGGGCAGGGAGCGCGTCCCGGGGCGGTGCGGGAGGCGGCGGGATGCGCGGGAAGAGGCGGGGGGGGATGCGCGGGGCCGGCAGACGAGGGCCCGGGCAAGTGAATACTTCAAAGAAGCCGTCGGTGGCGAGAGGGAGGCGGACAAAAGCGAGCGCCCGGCTAACGAGCGCGGCGCTCTGCCGGCGAGTTTTAAGGCGTTTTAAGTCTAAAGAAGAAGTGACAGGGCAATCATCTCCCCGGCTCGGCTGCGGATGGGAGGGTGAAATCTTGCTAACAGCTCGTGTATCTGTATATTTAATTGCGACCTGGCTGCATGTTCCTGTTGAGGAAGGATGCAGATGACAAGCGAATCTATAAAAACACAGTTGACAAACCCGGGAAAGGGATAACTGACAGATGAAACGACAGTCAGCGCGGAGCTAACTGGCAAACGCATCAGTACAAAGTCATATACCTTCTGAGAGGAGTAGTAGTTTGTTTTATTCCGGTTCTCCAGAGTTTTATCTACTGTCGGTGTGATGGGGGAGAGAGGAGCTAATGTGCCCTGTTTAGGATACAAACATGCAGATTAGATCAGACTTCAGACACCGTGTTTCGCTCAAGACTTAAAACAGTTAGAGGAATAAACCAGGCTTCCCCCACTGAGGAACAGGAAAACGGAAAGACACGGATTATTATTTTTTTTTTGAAATGTTTTAAAGGTGTTTTAAACTTGTTTAAACACAGCCGTTTCGCATACGGCTATAGGGAGCTACGGGGGACGGGAGGGGGGCCCGGAGCCCGCCCTTGTCCGAGGCTGGGGCGTTGGGAGAGTATCAGCCCGGCTCCCGTTTTCTTCACTTTTGTATTACTTTAAGTTTTCAGTGAGGGTAGCGTAATTACGAGGCGTTTAACTTTTTGCCAGGCTCTTTCATTATGGCTTTGCATTTGCACCTCGCTTTTAAGAGAAGTAATAACATTCACAGTCAGGGGCAAATCCTGTTAATGAACAAATTAAAGTTCAAACAGTTATTCAAGTTCACAGCCCCGCTCGCTGCTCCTTTAATAAGAGTTATACATGTTACTTTCTCTCGGGATCACCTCCCCCTTTTATTACTTTTTAAGCTTTTCATAAGCACCGGCGGGCTATATGGGCAGCTCCCAGCCTCTAAAGAGCCCACAAATCCTGAAGGGAGCCCTAATCCGGCCTTAATTTGGCAACTTTTGTAAAAGGCATAAAAGCTCGGGTGCCACCCTTGTGCGCTCAGATGATTATGTGGCAGGGGACAAGCCGGGGGAAGGCGCCCCCCTCCCCTCTTTCCCGCACCCACCTATTTGTGCCGGCTGCCTCCCCTCCGGAGCTGTGCAAAGGAAGAAGCCTCCGTTAGTCCCTCCCGGGTACCGGAGGATAAATTAGAATGTCTGATCGATAGCCTGGGAATTTCCACCCCCTCCCCCGGTAGCTCTGCCCTGCTCCGCCGGGCGCGGGTTGCCGGGGCGGCCGGTCCCCCCAGCCCGCCCCGCGGTGCTGCCCGTGGGCCGGAGCCCGGTGCCTGCTACCGGCGGCTGCCTGCGAGTGTTAACAACGTGCTGTTTAAAAAAAAAAAAAAAAAAAAAAAATCCTGCTCTCTTTCTCTCTTCCCGCCCCGCTTTCTTTTTTTCCTCCAAACCTTTCGCGATGAGAGTGTCTGCGCTCACCTCGGCATTTGCATAACATGAATCTTAATTCCCCTTGTCAGGGGCTGCCCGAGCCCGGGGGAGCCGCGGCTCCCGGCGGGGACGGGCGGGGAGCGGGGCGGCCCCCCCTCTCCCCCCGCGGTGCCGGGCTCCCCGGGCCGGGGGGCGGCGGGCAGGGTCCAACAAAGCCCGGGGAGTTTGACACTGGTTCAAGGCAGCGCCGGTGCAAAAGCGCTGTCTATGTACAAATAGAGGAGATCACACTCCCCATTATCTACCTCCTGGCGAGTGTTTGATTTGTGACATCAAAAGCTTATCAAGGCAAGCTTACAAAAAAAAAAAAAAAAAAAAAGGGGGNGAGAGAAAGAAGGGGGAGGGAAAAAAAAGCACCTCTTCGCGGAGGGAGATGTCTCTGATTTGGGTAAGGCGGAGGAAAGAGGAGGGGGCCGGTGTTGTCAAAACGCCGCCGGTGCCGGGGAGGCGACACCCGCTCCGCCCGTGTCCCGCCGGCCGAGCGACGGGGCCGGGACCGGGCGCGGGCGGGAGGGTCGGGGCGGCCCCGGCGGAGGGCCGGAGGGAGGCCCTGATTCCTCGCAGCCATCCGCACAGAAGTGGTTTGATATAATCACCATGACAACTGCCGCCTATGAGCATACAAATAATAGAGATGAAATAGACAAAAGATTAGCATGCCATGAAAAGTACAATAAGTTTCTTATTTAGCATTTAGATAACTGTCTTTCCTTCGGAGCAGGCTTCAAAGTTGAACCCAGTTTAGACCAAGAGGATTAATTCTTTCTCCCGCATGCTTCATTGAATCTCTCATTACCAAACTTTGTCTGTATTGATGTAAGATTTGATTGAAGATTAGAGCATTTAGCAAATCTTGCTTTTCTGCATGTATCGGGCCTTTTCAAGCGCAGCCCGCGCTGCCCAGTGGTCAATACCCTTACTTTTATCCAGTGTCTGCTTCATTTAAACTTAATCAACTCCCTCAATGAACTGGAACAGGGAAACGTCCCTGCGGTAAGAATGTTGTGCTTTTCTTAGATAATTCTTTGCTCCCTCTCCCGATCCGCTGGCGTTAAACCTAAAATCGCGCTCTGATGAACTTAATCAATATGATAATGACAATCGGGGCCGAATGGCTCGGCCCTGGCTCCGCGTGGAAAAGGTAGATGGCTGCGCCCATTGCCCAAACCCAACTTCTCCTTGTCTCGCCTCTCCTTTTGTGTGCGCTGCTCCCACCTTTCTTTCTCTCTTTCTCTCTCTCTTTTCCTCCCCCCCTCCCGCTCCCCCTCCCTCCGTGACACCGACCGCTGCTCACGCCGGAGAATGATGCTTCTTTGTGCGGCAGGAGGACTCGTATGTCACCGCCCGGAGAAGCGGAGCGGAGCGATTGGCTGGGTGAATTATCTGCCTTGTTGCAGTGAATTATTTGCGCTGTTTCCTTTCCCAGTCAACAAGTTTCTGAGGTATAGTGCAGATCAATCAAAGCTGACAGGGCGCATGTGAAGCTTTTACTGTGTAAATCTGGACCTCTTGTCCTGGCTTCGTTGGCGCTGGCATCTGTATATCATTTTTATACTGCTACCAGTAGAGCAATTTCAAAAGTATTTGCAAGGAAAATGGATGTCCCCATCTGTTCCTGGAATCATAAATGTGCCACTTTCGGAGGGTTTTCACCGGTAATCATATCTTTAATGATGAACAAACTTGTGATATATACCTTTCCATAAAATGGGGTTTTCTTCACTTTATTGTGATTGGCTGGGATAAATAGCTTTTCCATATGTTAGGGAGATAAAACATAAGATTACCAGAGCTCGTTTGTTTGATCATAAACAAAAGAAACAATTCGCTCCAAACACTCTTTAAACAGAAACAACTGCAGAATTAAATTGTATTAATAGTCTATCGATGGGTCAGGAAGCAAACAACTGTCCCCGTGGAAAAGACAGCTGTTTTAAAATAAGAATAGACGGTCCTGCTCGCCGTTCGGGTGACCTTAATGCAGACGTGGATTTTTAATACTCGATGCGGGCTTTATTTTTTTTTCTTAAAATTATCTTGTCTTTGTCNTTGTTTTTTTTTTTTTCCTTAAAATTATCTTGTCTTTGTCTGTCTCTTTTTTTTCTTTTTTTTTTTCCTCCAGCTTGACTTTGCATTCCTCCAAGAGCAAGAGCGAGGACGCGGTGCTGGGTTAGTGGACTGCCGTGCGCTATATTTAGAAAGCAGCTGGAAGAGAAAATGTCCTCAGGAATCCGGACTGTTTTGCTGTAAATGTCCCTCCAGTCCCAGCACCGTAAACATAAACGCTCGTTCTTCAGACGTGCCAGCGCTTCGCGCTACCTGGGAGCGCTGGGTAAGGACGGGATAGGGGAGCCCCCGGTAATCCTGCGGCACTTCCCGGCGCCGGTAACGTTAAAGACGTCATGTGAAAATGAGAGGTGCCGTTGGTAGTGCTGCCCTTGCTGCCTGATCACCCCCCGCGGAGGGGGGAGCGGCACCTCGGGTTTGTCCCCGCCGGTGGCGCCCCGCTCCGCCGGCGGGTACCGGCAGTGCGCGGCCGGAGGCGGAGGGTACGGGCAGTCCTCTCCCTCCCTGGAGATCCAGCAGCAACGCCACCCCCAGACCCACCGCCCCCTCTCCGCTCAACGGGGTCTCGGCCCCGCGGGGATGGGGACGGGGTTCCCCGGGGCAGGCCGTGCCGGAGGGGCACCCTGCCCGGCTGTCACTCGGAGGGGTATCCCCCACGGACCCTGTCGAGCTGGTCACGGAGCATCTCCGGGGTACAGTCCCCTCCGCGCCCCGGCGGCCCTGGGGACCCCCGGCGGGGCGGGCGGCCGCCCGGCTGCACACGCCATCCCGCCACCGTCGTTCGCTTAGCGGCGGGGCGGCTGTGCCCGCTCCCGTGTCGTGCTCTCCCACCGCCCCGCTGCCCCTCCAGGCGGCGATAGTCGCGACACCGCGATTGAAGGAGACGCCTCCGAGCCCTTCCCCCCCCCCCCCCCCCCCCGGNCCCCCGGTGCCCGTCGGTGGGCGCAGAGAGCGCGGGGCAGCGCTAAGCGGGGGGCGGGGGGGTGCAGCCGAGCAGCACGGCCAGAGGCCGCCTCGAAGCGGGCGGTTTCCCAGCGCGGCACCCACCCGTGCCGGGGGAGCCGGTTCCCACCCGCCCCCGCCCCACACTGGGCTCCCGGGGCCGAGCGGGAGACCCGCCGCCGGGGGG
>RSEF01000008.1:15431647-15443322 GCA_003993805.1 Himantopus leucocephalus
TAGTGGTTTTGTAACTTTGTGCTACCCTGCCTGCTATCCTTGACCTAGCGATCCTTACTTAGTTGGTTCCTGTACATCTATTTTCATTTTCGAAGGCTGTATTGGTCACCTAGAGCTTGTGCCCATCCCCTGAGCAGGGCCTGGCTCCTGCAGGAGGCAGCAGTATCTGACTTTGGATGCATGCTCCCATTAGACCTGCCAGCCCAGCGTCTGGCTTCTCCAAATAGTTGGCACTTGGATCATGGGAGACAGCCTGTCCGAGCTCACTGCAACAGCTGGTGCCAGGCAGCTCTTCAAGGACTGGTGCCAGCAGCAGGAGGAGTTCGCCAGGGCTTGCTCATCAAACAGACCAGCAGTCATCCTGTGGCTGCCACCGAGGGACAAAGGGAAAAGCAGCAGAGCAAGCCCCTCTCGATATGGCACCTTGTGGGAAAGGCAGGTGTGTGCCTTTCAGAAGAGGATGCAAGCTGGAGGATGAAAAGCTGCTGCAGGTCGCGGTGGCCTCAGTAAGTGGCCTTCCCTCCCTGCTCCAGTTTCTCAGCTGGTGGGAAGTGTGCGATACTTACCTGCCTTTGGGAAGCACTCGAGACTTATGAATGGAAAACGGATCACAGAGGCGAAGCAGCAGTGTTTATTTTGAGGTCTGCCCTTAGTTGCTTCCGCACTTCCTAGAAGTGGTTCTCGCGGGGATGTGGGTGTGTGTGCACATGAGGTGCTCCCGGTGCTCGCCTTCCCTCGCAAATCAGAGCCTCGCTTCTCCCGCAGGTTGCTAGGCTGCCTCCTATTAAGTGATGTGACCAGCATCTCTCTCGTAATTCTCTTCCTCCCACTGGAAAAACTGTTTGTTTATGTCCTTTAAATAAATATTTAATATCTTTCATTCTTGTCTACTGTGCTGCTTGTTTTCATTATTGAAGGTGAGGTCAGAGTTCTCTGAGTAGGAAGTGGTGAGAGATAGAGTGAACCCTCCATCCCAAGGGAATTTCTTCCATGTATTTCAGACTGGTTCCTAAGAAAGCGCTGTTTTCTGCACAGATGTGCTTGAAACTGCTGTGAGAAATAGAGCTCTGAACAGCAACCATTTCCCAGCATTGCTGGTACACCCTGGGCATGGCTCCGTGGCTGCACTGAAGGCACAGACGATGTTCATGAATCTGACTGTATTCGATGGGAAGCCAACAGGGAGTGTGGAGGAAAGGTTTGATCTGGTGATCACAAAACAAAACGTAAATGCAAATGGGGATCCTACTTCAAAGCCCATACAAACACCTCACAAGTAATTTTTATTTTTTTCACACCCCGTTAATATTTCTGGGGTACGTGGACACAGCACACTGCAAGCACGAGGGCAGGCTTTGACCCCATGCCTTGTCCAACTAGTTAGCACCTACGATGCTGAGAGCGTGTGTAAGAGGATCTGGCACTCCCAGCGCTCCTCCAGTGTTGGATCTGATACCGTCTCATGTAAGGTATCAAAGGTCCTCAGTGATGTTGTGTCTCCTGTTCTCTTGCGCTTTCCTACCTGCCAGTTCTTGGATAACTTGCTGCCCAGCTGCGTAGGTGGTTGAGGAGAGGCAAGAGTCTCCTAGATAATCCTTGAAGGTTTCCACCAAAGGTGGAAACTTTCAAGGAAGATCTACTGGACTTTCCCTCCTGCTTTCATCACCCTTGCTGCTGGAGTTTTAAAGAAAGGGGTCAACCCTGCACCTCCCACTCTCTAGGTAAGTGCTGATCCATGGGGTTTCACAGTGCGTGAGCAGGTGGATGCAGATGCATTTTATGGCCCAGTGCTGCAGAGGAGGGCAGCTGCATCCATGGGGATCAAGGGCAAGAGATCCTTTATGTCCTATTGGGAGTATCAGGGAGGCAGGAAGGGATGGAGTCTTTCCAACACCATCAAGGCATGGGCTTTGCTGGGACCTAATTCTAAAGAAAAGATTTAGATTGACAAAGTACGTGTGTTGTGTCGGGCAGCAATTTTGGGTGTGAGCATGGCTCACACCTTTGCTGATGTCACACCTCTGGTGGATCAGAGGCCCTACAGCTGCATTGCCATTGTGGAACATGTGTGTGTCCTTGGAGGTCCCAGTATGTGTTATCAACATTATTCTCATACTAAATCCAAAACANTGTGAGCATGGCTCACACCTTTGCTGATGTCACACCTTTGGTGGATCGGAGGCCCTACAGCTGCATTGCCCAGTGTGTGTTATCAACATTATTCTCATACTAAATCCAAAACACAGCCGCTACTAGGAAGAAAATTAACTCCATTGCAGCTGAAAACAGGACAGAGTGGGGGTCTTGGAAGAGCAGCAATCCCAAAAGACCTGTAGCAGGTGGGTGTCACATTCATTTTATATAGTTAGGTTCTGTCCGTGCAAGTCATCTCTGTTTGGCAGAGCAGCCCTAAGCCATCATTAGTGCCTTTATTGCAGGATGACACCATTTATATTTGTGCCACATGAAACCACATGAACACACCGCAAAATTATATACTAAGTCTGTCTCTTAGAGCCATGCTTTTGAGATTAAAATTCACATTTTCTGTAATGCAGACATGAGAAGTTACATAGTCATGTTTGTCATTAGATAGTCATTATTGCTGCTCAAATTAGTTGTCATATCCTACGTAATAACTGTTACCAGTTATTTTTCCACTTTTTTTTTTTTTTAATTTAACAATAGGTGGAAAGCAAGGTTTTACATAATAGTCAAAGAATATAGTATTCTGGATAATTTGGGAAAACAATTCCTCATCATTTTGTTTACTGGCTACTTAGGGATTGCTGGTTGGTCAGTGAAGCCTCCTCTGCTTAGGGCAGCACTGGGGCTGTTGTACCAGTGATATTTAGCAAGTCCAGTGGGATGTTGCTGAGAAGGATGCAGGAACGTAAGGTCAAGCCTTCTCAACCTTGACTACAAGGAGTTTCTCTGTGGGGAAAGTGGTTCTTAACACAGAGGTTGCTGCTTTGCTTTGTTTGTCTTGGCTCTATTATTCAGGCAGTTTTTCTATCTGGCAAACCCCTCCAAACCTGGAGAAGTAGCCAACAACCAAGCAGTTAAAAGAAATATCGAAATAAAATATTTCTGATAGATTTCATAAAGGATGAGTTATAGCAGAAAGAAAATATTTTGGATGTAAATATATTGTACTTCATTCTTCAATCCAGTAATGCATTTTTATTTATCTGAAAAGATTTAAGATGGCCCAAACTCTTTGGATGGCATGTAGAAAGCATTCCGGTTTGACAGAAGCTTGAATGGATTACTTTGCTGAGGGAGGGAGAAAAAAAAGAGTTTTATTTAAATCAACTTTAAAGCTTGATTTTAAAGGGTGGATATTGGTAGCTGGAGAATACGCTCTGCCTTCCCCTCACATTGCAGCTGGGCGGCAATAGCCAGCCTTCACTTATTTATTTATTTCCTGCACAGAGGGGAGGAAAATATAGGTCCATGAATCAATCTAGATAATGGGGAAGGCTGAATGTAATAAATAATACAGTAACAACCCTAAACTAATGAGCTGTTGCTAAGGTACATTTCACAGGCTCATCCTCTATATAAAAAGTCACTAATAATCCCTTGGTGTAATCAGATGATAAAGCTTTGCCATAAGGCAACACCTGTGCAATTAAAGCCGCGGATTCTTTTGCACGTTTCATTAATTTCAGGATTTTGTAAAGGCACAATGACTACACTAATAATCTAGTCTACTTGACTCCATGTCTACTGGAAACAGGGTGTCTAATTAGGTAAAGGTAATTAATTAGAGATAAATGGAGCTAATCAGACTCGGTTAACACTAATTCTCTGAATTAAGACATTTTGGGACACCTACTATTCCACTGGCTTTGATGTTTCCCAACAAACACTGACTTGGAAAGGAGTCAGAAACCGCTACATTTATTCCGTTGGAGATCGTCAGCCCAATCCTGCACGACTGCTTGTCCCAGTAATCTTGTTGGGGGTTGGTGGGACTTTGAGCTGTGCATGCTCCTGTGGGTTTGCCGGGAGAGGCATCCCTTCCACCTATGAGATGTTGGGGGGGTTGGTTTGATAGCCCTGGGAGCCATTTGTGTCTTTTTACTGGCTCCTGCCAGGTTTTTGCTGGCTATGATGTTTTCCCCACAGCTTCTTTCCCTGACGTGGGCAGATTTTTAAATTCTGGGACATTTGGAAGGGCCACCATAACTTCTGCTGCGGACAGCATTCAAGGTGCAGAACGCAATGCCTTTCCTCACAGAAAAAAGGAGCATCAAAACAAAAAAAAATCCATTAAGGCAAATTGAAAAGAAATCAATTGAAATTAGTGAAAGGATCAGGATTTCACAGGTGGTCTGTGTATTTGTAACCATGGAGGTTACATGTAACCTTTGGAGGCCACGGACCTGTTCTGGTGAGGAATCAGATGCTGCTCATCTTGCTTAGGTAACAACTGCATTGGATTCAGGTGCTAGCATCTTCAAAACCAGCGGGACTGCTGGGTAGGGGAGAATAAGACTGAGTGGGACAAGAAGTGAGAAAGAAACTCAGTTGCTCCAATGTTGTGGAATTCCTTCATGCCCCTGTTGCTAGGTCTGTGTTAGAGGAGTCCTGTTTTGCCTTTTTTTCCCAGGCAATTGTTACTTCCTGGCATGAATTAATGTGTAGTACTGATGGCAGGGGCGGTGGAAAGATACTGTGACTGGCACACGCCTATACTGAAATGATAGTGTCACCATCGCTAGCTCTGTTAGTGTTTGGGGATGGGACCGTGCTGGGCATATGGAGCAAATGTGTTTTGTCTCTTGTCTCTGCATGATGCTAAGCTACAAATTAAGATGATTTCCCCTCCCCTATGGATGTTCTGCTCATTTCAGCTGTAAAGCACGGCTGATGGAGAGTTCTTCATCTATTGCTTGAATGCTAGGAAGTGTGGGATGTGCTCTTCCCTCCCACATCTAAAAAGGAATGGATTTTTTTTTTTTTTAAACTTGTATTTCTAAAACACCTAAGCTGATGTTGCGCAGTGTGGTACATAAATAACAAGAGTGAGCCAGGAACGAGCCCTTGTAGGGTGAGCTATAGCCTGAGGTAAGTCTCCACCAGCTGAGCTACACTACCCTCACCAGAGGAGATGAAATAGAAATGTCTGAATACTTCTATTACCAGATACTTTCTGGATTGACCTTTCAATAACTTGTTAAACTACAGAAAATATTTCTGTTTTCTAGATGTGAAAGACCTGCTGGGTCATATAGTCCACAAATGTACCTCTGGATATCTTTAATCACAGCTTGGTGACTTTGGGCTTTCAGGAGCGGGTTTGAAATAACTTGAGTTTCCAAGGATGAGCAAATCCTGGCTAACGGTTGCAGAGAGTTGTGGATACAGAGGAACCATTGGGGCCACAGCCTCCAGGGAAGGAAAAGGAATTTGGGTGTGTGCCCCCTGTGCACCAGGGAGGCAAACTGCTGTCATCTCCTGGCTTGGTTGCACCTTGTTAGCATGCAGCCATGCCAGGCCCCTGAATGAGGGCAGCCACTGCTACTCCAAGCCTTTGGTCAGGGCTGCAGAGCGGTCGGGTGAGTAGGAGTCCAAGCCTGATTTGCTCAGAGTAATTTAACCCCTCTTGTGCTGTTGAGGTTACCAGTCAATGCAGTCTTCAATTGCATTTATATTTTTCTGTATCATAGGAAATTCAAGAAGGTTTCCCACTCCAGCATGTCAGGTTTCAAGTCTAGTTGCTACTACTGTCATCTCATGCACTTGTCTTTTTGTCCTTGAAGCCTGTCCATTGTCTAGGCTTCATATGCGTTGGGGAGGTCCAGTTCAACACACTGTGCAGGGAAGCTGAGAGATGTCCAGAGGGGTCATGCAGCTGCTGAAGCCCTGCTTGGGCTGACTACCATGCGTGTGCAGTGCTGAGTGTCTATCTAGTGGGAGGGTGAGCTGAGTCTCTTGAGTGCCTGGAAGCTCTGGGCATGGCAGAGTCGCTGTGTTTTGTAAGTCGTAGTTGCTCATCAGTGTAACTCAGGTGTTGGCAGTAAATCCAGAGGTTGAATGAACAGCTCAGGTAACAGCAGCTTTCTTAAGGGAACCTGGCAAGTGTCCCAGAAGTGGCAGCTTGTTTGAGGAATGAAATCCTTCCTTTTCCTTTGTATGTCCATCCTCCTCTTAGTGTCTCCATGCCAAAAGGTGAAGATGCTGAAGTTCCTGTTGTGCTCCCTGGATGACAGAACTGCTAAGATTCACCATCCTCCAGCCTGACACCCCTTGTCTCTTACAGGAATGATCTGAATCAATACCTGCTGGTCTTAGATATCATTATGGAGCCACTGGATATCCATGAACTTGTCCAGACAAGTCCTTAGGTAAAGGATGGGATTCATCTCACCCGATTGTGCACAGCTGCATCCAGACTTGCTTTCTAGGCTCCCTTCATTGGAGAGAAATAGGCACTTGCATGGTTACTCTGACCCATTTGGGGTTTCCCATCAAGGTTATGACACTGTTCCACAAATGCCTCTTTTCCCCACTAGTGGTTAAAGGTGCCTGGGCAACCTTAGGGTCTGGCCTGCAAGTCCAGACGGGTGAGACTACCCAGGGTCTGCACTGGGCGTGTTGAGGTCTTGAGTGGGTTGGTAGTGTTGGGGGAACGGTAACGTGTGGGGTGTGTGTGAGGGTGTGGAAATCAACTGAAAATGAGAGAAAAAGATGAGCGGTTTTTGGAATTCAGACATCTCTGCAGCCTGCTTTGTTTGCTGCAGTTTGCTCCATTTCTGTTTGGTTTTGTAAGCACAAGAGTATGTGGTAGAGAGAGCAAAACCATGTGGCAAGAGAACTGAGACAAGAAATACTGAGCCTGTGGAAAGGAGTGAGTGTTGAGGAGGAGGCGGTGGTGGTGGCTGGGATCGGAGCAGAGCCCCCGCGTCCCATGGCAGAGGGGTCAGCTGCTTCTCCCCACCAGCCCACGCCAGCAGTGCATCTGTGGGGGGCTGTGCCACGGAAGCCCCGTGGATCCTGCTGGCACCAGCACTCGCAGAGGTCTCGCAGGTGCCTGCGGGTCTGCGGAGGAGAGGGCTGCCTGCTACGGGCACCATGGCACCGAGACCCCTCGCCTCCTGGCATGGTTCCCCGGGGAGTCTCTGTCGCCCAGCGCTGGGGTGAGTTATTGCCCTCAGTGTGCAGCATCTATAGCGCAGTGGAGTGATAGATGGGAAAGGGGATTTTATAATGTTCTTGTATTCAAATTAAATGTCTTGTTAATTTGAAACATTAAACAAATATTTTAATTACCCAAATGAAAAGGTCAGAAAATTCCTTAGTAATAACCTTTGTTTACCTCTCTTCTCCTCCATTTTTCTTTACATGCTTCCCACTTGGCCTTTGATTGCTGTTTACCAGAGCTGCATCAAAGCAGGTTCCCCCCATGGCTCTGGGCTACGGCGCAGCCCGTAATCCAGCATCTTGTCAGCCACTGGAGTTTTTAAACTAACCTCAGTGTTTGTGCCAGGAATTGAACCACTGTTCTTAAAAGCAGTGGTTGGTTCCCCACTCTCCCGCGGTACGCGAGGCGCCAGCAGGCCACCTTCACATCTTCATTTCCAATTTTGTAAACATGCGGCAGCGAACTCCGAGATCTTCCTGAGCAGCTGCCGACTGGTGGTGCTTTCTATTCACACACGAACGTTGGCTGTAAATGTTAGATTTTTAAAACAAATGCTGTGCTAAAGCTAAGCAATGGGCTGTGTTGTTTGCTCAATATTAGTGGCCGGTATGGAATGAGATTTGTCTAGCACATCTTATTTCATGACAACCTCTGTTACCTTCCTGTAAAGCAATTGAAAGTGTTGTTCAGCGTGTGGCTTAACTGCACTGCAGTGACAAAATGCTTAATACTTTAAAGAGGGAGTTCTAAAATTTAATAGTTTATTTTATTATTACTCTTTCGGATATAATTAACTAGGGATGCACTTCAAACTGTGTCCTCCTTGCTACTGAAATGTATTTTTATGTTTCACTCTGGGGGGGAGGAAAGTCTGTCAGACCATGGGTGTCTCCCTTGGTGCACATTATTAGAGTCTTTTTAGAGACAAGCAAGCAATTTTGCTGTCATTGGTCTTGTTCAAACAGAGGGTGTTTATCTATGCAGTCCCCGCGGGAAGGGTGTCAGGGAGGGATCACCAGCCAGCAGCTGACACAGGTATGGCATGCTCATTTGACTCTCCTCCAGCAGTGTTCTTGCACAGCGCTCATTTTGGAAGCATCGCTTGTCAGGCACCCTGTCCTGAGTGCAGGGCACGCCGTTGGGTCTGGTACTCGCCAGGGCTGAGGCGGGGTTGCATGATCCCATCAGAGGAAAGGGGAACCTGGGCTGGAGGAGACGGTGGTGTTGCTGCTAGGAGGTTCATAAAGTGATGCTTAGTGCCCAGAGTTGTGTCCTCAAAGTTTAGCTTTAAAACCTGCTGCCACCTCCTGTACAGAACAGAGCCTCTGCTCAAGTGCATGGGCTTTGCTTTTCAGGTGAACCTAGGCAGGCCAAAGTTTCTGAGTGATAGTGCTAAAAGATAAAGTATTTGTGAATATTATTGCATATTTTCACACTGCCCTCAACTCGAGGCTTTACTCCAAAGCCATTGTGTCTCCTTGTCCAAAGCACCCAAAGAGGAAAGCCTGATCTCCCAAACTTGCATGTGGTTCTCTGGTGAAGCTGCAGGGTGGTGGAGGACTTGCCCCAGAGAAGAGGTGGGCAAGCTCCCTGGCTTCCTGCCACCTCTGTGTCTGCTGGTCCCTGCCCATGTCTGTGTTGCGGGGGGCCAAACTGTGAGAATGGGGTCCCTGCATGCCCCGGGGCACCTTCTGGCTGGGCTGGGATACCCCCCCCAGGCTGGGTAAGTGGGTGGTGTGCCTTGCCTTGGCACCACCTTGGGNCTGTGGGTCCCTGCCCATGTCTGTGTTGCGGGAGGCCAAACTGTGAGAATGGGGTCCCTGCATGCCCTGGGGCACCTTCTGGCTGGGCTGGGATACCCCCCCCAGGCTGGGTAAGTGGGTGGTGTGCCTTGCCTTGGCACCACCTTGGGTCGGGGCTGGCCCTGCACTTGCTGAAGGGATGTGGGCTTATGGTTGCTCGTGCAGTTGCCTTTTTGGCAGCTCCGGGCTGAGCAAGGCAGGTGTGGGGGAAAGCAAGCCCTTGGTGTTGCTGTTGTGGAGCACGCTGTTGCTGAAGATGTTCTTATCCCCATCTAGTCAGCATTAGGTGCGTAAGGCTTTTTCCTCCTGTGCTATGCAGCTGGCTAAAACCTTGGCATGCACATAGGTAGGATCCCCACCCCTCCACTCCCAGTCCCTCTCAGCTGAAAGGCACCTGTCATGGACAGGCTTCTCTCCACATGCTGCAGGGCAGCAGCGAAGGACTTGGGAGCATCCCTCTCCCCTGTGGTGACAATTCTCTGTGATTCTGCCGTTGTCCTTGGTCCAGGTAGTGGTGTATGCTTTTGCTTGAAGACTGCTACCAATGTATGAAGGAGTTAAAGCAAGGCTTAAAAACTATATAATTTAAGAAACTCATGCTAATGGTGTACAGCAGTGCCAGTCATTACTACTCTGATTGTTCCTTTGAAATGCATTCAAATTAAGTTTTAAAAAGTCACTCAAGCATTAAAATGGCACCTGGCTTTCATGGAGCAGAGTGGCACAAATCTACTTCATTTTCAGCGGGGTGGGATGGGGCTTTGGCTATAAAACCACCAGTAAGACTCAATGGTTTTTTTGTTCAATTTTGTACTCTTCTTTGGAAGATTCTTTTCCCTCCCATGTATTAACTATCACCAGCTTTCGGATTGATGCAGCTGTTTCACAAGTGCCTTCGTCGGCAAGTAGCCAGCAAACTCTTTTGGGGAGTATGGTGGGGACCACATCTAAGCAGCAGAAATCCCAGCCTACAAAACCAAGAGGGTTGATAGAAGCAACACAGGCAGAGCCTGGAGGATCACCCACACCTTTGAATCCCATGGTGTGTAACTCCCTGATCATGCACTACTTGGCACGTGGGAGGAGCAGGGGGAGCTCATGTTCGGGGCGAGTGCGTACCATAACTGCAGCACTGATAATGTTTACAGTAGAGGTGTTGGTGCCTGTTGCTCATGCTGGTGACTGCTGGTGGTACCAGCTGTACAAATCCACACGCCCACTCCTTGGCTGAGGGTGCCCAGAGTGCCAGTGCAGGCAGGAGGAGAAGCAGAGCTCTTAGGGACAGGTCTATTAATTTATTGGAAAAAATGAACAAGGTGATAGCACTTACACAAGCATCCAGCTCCATGTCTGTGGCTGTACCACGGAAGACTCTCTGGGGTGTCGGTGGGGCCCCAGGAGTCACAGAAAGTGCTGCACCTCTGCTCACAGAGCCTGGTGCTTCCTGAGCAAGTGCTTGGAGTGGAGCTGGATGCAGGACAGGCACAGGGAGGTGCTCTGGCCATGCAACCTGGGCTCTGTGTGGAGGCTGTGCCATCTGAAGCACCTAGAGCTGCACATATAGACTTGACTTTTAAGCAGTTTCTCACACAGGACCTACACAATTGGGGATGTTCTGAAAGAAATCCTAAGAACGTGCATTTTCCTGTCTGGTCTGGCTTTTTGCTCTAACAAGATACTCCTTGTGTGAAGGCTATCCCTATTTTTTACGCTTAAGCCAATCTTGGCTGCGCTTCTTATCCGTGACCTACTCTGTCCTTGAGTATTGCTCTGAACCTCAGTGCCAGCCCAAAGCCCACACAGGGAATATGCTTTCTACACACTGATGATATGACGCTGCCTGGCCGCTCTTATGGTGTACATCACGTCCCACTTCTGTGGGCTATTGGGTGCCGTCTTCACCTCCAGTCTCAGTGGCAAGACTTCCAAACACTCAGCTGCAAAACCTTTTCCTTTTGCAGCTTTCTGCCTGGTGGCTCGTTTAGGTGTCATTGACCGCACTCCTCCTAATGTAGCCTGAGATGTGGTTTGTCTTATTTGGGGTGTGACTGTGCTGTCGGCTGGTACCCAGCCCCCAGGGCTTTGCGCAGGTCCTCTCCTGTGCTGGTGCTGGGCTCTGCTGTCTGCTTGGCTGCTCGCTCGAGCACTGCTCAGCCCAGAAGAGCACGACCTGGGGAGAGCAGCATATGGCAGGAGAAAGGCAATTTAGGACAGGCCTAGAAATCAGAGGCAGAGTTGTTACAAGCTGGGCCTTGGGTTCACTGGCATGACATGAAAGACGATGTTGGTGCCTGCTGGAGCCCGGCCTCCTCTGGCTCTCCTGGCGGCTGCCGGCTCCCCGCAGCACCGGTAATCTGTGCCGCAGCGGCTGTGGAGGGGTTCAGGGCGAAGGATGTGAGTGGAATTAGCAAATTCCTCCACCCATGGCAAAATTCTTAATCACACTGGATAGCGTTTTGGTCAGTTCACAATTGTGAATTTCCTAGGCTTTATTTGTTTGCTGAAAAAGTTGAAATGAGAAATTTTCAGTTTTACTTAAAAGCAGTCAAAAGATATACAGTCTAGAAATGCTTTATTTGGTTGTTTCCAATAGAAATCTTTCTGTCCTCTCTTCTTTGTTTCACTGAGAAAATGATAAACTTTTTCCAAGTTTTTTTTTTTTTTAATCATTCATCTGATCATAGAATGCTTAGAGTTGGAAGGGACCTTAAAGATCATCT
>RSEF01000008.1:15443422-15469225 GCA_003993805.1 Himantopus leucocephalus
ACTCTCTGAGCCTGTCCTCATAGGAGAAGTGCTCCAGCCCTCTCCTAGAGGGCCTTACTCATCAAAGAGTAAAGGCCACCTGTCCTGATCTCTTAAGACTTTTCTTAGATGAGCAGTTTTGTGAATGACCACAGGTGACATGGTGGATGGCGAGGGTGGAACAGCTACACCTGTTGGCCATTATAACCTGGGAAATCTAAAGCAGCCAGATCGAGAGGGTGGGATGATGTGGTGGCCAAGTAACCTCTTAGGAGGCCTTTGCTAGAAGCTGTGGGACTTGTGGTCTGGGTACAGTCTCCCTCATCTTTTTTTTCAACTTCCAGCGTGTAAGAAAACCAAAAAATGACACATGTGATGGGAGAAACTCTGTCAATACACATAGTTTTGTGAGTTAAAAATTCAGAATGTTAAGTGCAAATGTTTATTATAATGCTCACCTGAGATTTTCACCCAGGCATTATCCTAGAATCAGTGATATAGAGTTATGAAGTTTGCAGAAATATGTTTAAGTGTATGTCAGTGATGTGATAGTGAGAGATTTGGCTCCTTGTCCCTTCATTAAGGATGAATTCACCCCAAGGGTGTACTCTGATGTTGGCAAATAGTGTTATAATAGTGAAAGAATATTGCCCACTGGATAGCAGAAGTTGATGATTAAATTTAAGTGTGTATTGTCCACATAAAGAAAACAACGTGCTTTTTTTTTTTTTTTTGCCTTGAGTGTGAACATTCATCACTGGTGCTGAGATGGAAGATGCGTGCTTGCTAATTATTGTGTTTTTAACTGATAATATACTGTAAATTTTGTATAATGCAACTGTGACCTTATAGAGAATGGAAGAGATGACAGCAGGCCCATAATTATAGTACGCTGAAGAAATGCTTGTTATTATCTACTATTTTTAGGACCGGTGTGCATAGCCTCTTAATTTACATAAGCTTTAGACATTCACACATTTTCCGTCTTTGTTTATGGATGATAAATTTCATTCAAATGAAAGATGAAGACGTCGTGTTAGGTGAGAGGTTAGCCAACTGGGAGCTTGATTACTGTGAACAACAAAAGCTTCAGTGCCAACTGAAAAAGGAGTATTTATTTGAGAAAGAATTGTTTAACCTAAGATTCATAACATGAAAACTGCCACATTCAAATGGAGTCTTGATAACTTGTGATTTGAGAACTGGTTAAATGACTATATGGGGGGGGCAGGAAAGACAGGAAAACTCCTCTATAATCTATATGTCACAGGCAGGGTGATTACTGCTGTGTGTTCTTATTGGGGCTGAATGTTTTGTGCTTGTTGAGGTTTCCCTGTTGAGTGCTGAGGATACAAAGCGTGTTTCCAGGAGGTCTGCCTGCCCCAGCTGCACACCAAGATGCTTCCCTTGGCTCCATTGAAGGCAACAGCCCGTGAAGGCTGGTGAGATCTCTTGGTTTGGGGATGTTGAGGTGTGGAGCAGATGCTGTGTGTCCCCAGGGTGGAACACCACACCCCAGCAGAGGCACAGGTGCTGGCTGGGTGAAGATTGCCTACCCCTCCTGGGGTCCCAACCTCTCACCAGCACCATGCCTGGTGCAGCCCCTCTGCGTAGCTTGGCCAGTCCACTGCGACCGTCTGCTTTTGCCTCCCCAGCAACACTGCCACTGCCTGGCAGAGCCTAGCTGCTGGCAGGACCGTGCTGGTCACCAGCAGGGCCACCAGCCATCCACCGTGCTACACACAGCAGCACCGTGCTGGCAGCTCTGGCACTGCCATGAGCACACTGTGTGGTACTCAGGATACCAGGTGAGCTAGAGGAGATGCTAGAACAATAACAAATACTGCTTTGGCCCTGGAAGGAGCCCTTTGTGATAAATTTACCCTATCATCTCCCTCAATTAGCTTTGCTGGCTGCAGCCTGCACGTTCCTGGGTCAGAGCAGTGTACAGCCCCTTCTCTCTGATCAGGGCTACGCCTGCCCCTCGCCGGGCTGGGCAGACGGATGAAGCAGCATAGAAAAGCGGGCAGTGGTGCCTGATGCGCTCTCTGGCTGAGAAGAGCGCTTTGGTTTGCGTGGTCTTGGTCCAGCGACTCTTGTGACCCATCGGTGCAGAGGTGGTAGGCTGCTCAGCTTCCTTCTGCTTTCTGCAGTCCTCACAAGGCTGTTCCTTGCATTAAAAACCAGATAAAGCAAGGAAATACACAGCTGAGACAGACACAGAAGAAAAGCTTGTTTGTACTCATTACACTGGAGGATATTTCGAGATCAGATCATCCATCTGAAAATATGACCTCTTGTAATACGGCCAAACAAGGTCAGGGATGCCTGTGCTTCTCTGCCTCTTATGCAAGTTTGAGCTGCCTGGAAGCACCTTCCACCGCTACGCCCGAGTTTTCCAAGTTGAAGGCAAAAAGGGAATTTGTTCATCAGGGCTTGACCTGTTGTTTTTCTGCTTGGTTTGCTCTGTTTTGGCTCTCTTTCCTTGTACTGATGCTCTCAGTTGTGTTTAAGATTACAAGTGTGAGCGAATCCATGTGAGCAAAGTCATTCATCAAAGCAGGCGAACAAGTTGGCCTGTGCAGAGCTGCCATGTAACACACACCCCCATTCTCCTCTTAATCTATTTACTTTCTTGTTTTCATCTTAATTTAGGTGGACAGAATCGTGACCCTGAGGTCTGCAGTGCTGCAGAGCCTGCAGGAAACCGTAGGCACTGGGAATTTTTAAGGTGTAACTGGTTGAAAGCACTGGGCCCAAGCCAGCAAGCCCACCTCTGGCCTTCTCCTGGAGAAAGAAGCATTCCTTGTACCTTTTCCCTAGGGAGCAGTTTTTGACACTGGATGCTAATATAATTTGTGTCTTCGCTTTCTGCCTATAAAGGATGCTGCAAACGAATTAAAAATTAATTCTCCATCATATGGTGTGAAACCAGGACTCCCACAGAAATCTTTCATTTCTCGTGTTTGCGCTGGCATTAGGTAGCACTAGGCAGAAGCCTTTGCTGAGTGTGTGGGGCTGATCCCACAAACCTTTGTTCATTGAAGCAGTTTGGATAGCGCGTGCAGCAGCACTGGACTCCGTCCAGTTACTGAAGGCAGGACGCTGGCTGCGGGGTTGTCTCTGCTGAGGGGATGCTCCCAGGGCTCCCTCTGAGGTCAGACAGAGTTTGCTTCAGCTGTGGCCAGCTGATGTGTGACTTTTCTGAAGAAACAGGTTTGGGGAGCGTTTTTTTTTCTTCAAATTGTCATTTCTTTGTTCTGTCTTTTACCAGTTATCAATCATTTACAGAGGGTTTTACCTCCCGGCTGATGTCTGAGCACAAAGTCTGTTGCAGTGGCACACAGGTGCCTCTGCAGAAGCTGTGCCCTGCAGACACCTCCGTGTGCCGGCCAGCTCGGTCCAACACCACCAGCAGCTCTCCGCAGGGTCTGGGCATTTCAGTGGAGTAAGTGGGAGAATCCAGCGCTTGTCCTCAGTCTGCATCTGTCACCCCAGCAACCTTGGCTCTTCGGGACCTGCGCTGCGTTGCCTGCAGGCAGGGCGCTTCCTTTCCAACAGTCCAAATCGTTAATCGTGTGGGATTTCCGGGGTGCTTTTCTCCTTTTTTGACCTCAAAACAAATGTGTAAGTACATGTAAACACTGGCTAATGCAGGCAAGTCTATCAGAAACTGGCCCATCTGGGTGAGGATTTAATTCGGTGGGTTTCGCTCGGGAAGAAAGCCGCGAGCTGCCCGCGCAGTGCTGTGCATGCGTTGCGGTACGCGATGTAAGCTGCCAGGCTGGGACACAAACGTGGGGCTCAGGTACAGAAATGTGTACAAAACAGCTACGTCTCCAGCCTGCTGTTAAGCAGACCTTTTGTAGCAGCGCAGGGGGGTGAGTAACAGGGTGGGAAAGATGACAATATGTTTGATAAAAACTTTAATTGCTGAAGGCCTTTCCCAAAGGCCAATAATGGCAAAAGGTGTAAATGGAGGAACTGTCCCAGGCTGCTCCTCGGTAGCTGCGCCTGGCGCACAGATGGGCTGCTGAAGAAACTGTGAATGGCCAAACGATAACAGACTATCCAGTCATTCCAACATCAGCTCATTAGCAATCTGTCAGATATTTTAATTTGTGTACTGGTGGACTAAGCAGATATTACAGGATTGCCCCAGCTCCCAGGCATCCCTTTAACTCGGAAGGAAGCAGTGAATGAATAAAACCAGCGCTGTGAATGGAGATTCTTGTGCCCTTGGCTTTCAGGGGTCACTGTGAGGTCCAGCCAGGGCTGGTGTGTGTCCCGTGAAGCCCCCAGCTCGGCACAGGGGGAAAGCAGGGGTGGCTGGGGTGCTGCTGGTGCCTCCCCTAGCCCCTCGTTCCCGGGGCGCTGCGGCAGGGAGACCGTGCCAGCCCACAGGTTCCCAAGCAGCAACAGGTCAGATGTCCAAATGTAATAAATTAGTTAAGCACGGGGCTCAAGAAGCTGGTGGACAGTTTGGGTTTGTTTTGAATAATTCAGTAATTTGTTTAGAGAGCTCTTTTTGCTAAAAGAGGTAACTATATATGACAGGATTTTTTTACTGCCTAAATGTCTCAACAAAAAAATCACTAGGCCCTCATCAGTCATGTTATTCCAACCTCTACTAGGTAACTTTCAAATGAGAGTATCTGTGCTAGGTATTCCTGGTTAATTGACTTTTGTAAATGTAACCCCTCCAAACTTCGGCTTTCCAAACTTCTGGCTGAGGAGACCACCCTTTCCCGAGGAGAGCAGGCTGGTCTGGCTGTACAGGATGCTCCCCAGCAGGCTGACGTGGCTGCGCGTCTCGACAACCTGACCTGCCTTTGCCAGGGCAACGAGCAGAGGTGTGAGTTAGGGGCGCAGCTGGCAGCGGCCATACCTTACGTGCTCAGGGTGGGCCGTGCGCCTCAGCTGTGGGGTTTATGGGTGCTGCTGTGTCAGCAATGTATAACCACACGCTGAGCAGGAACAGGCAGGCATTAAATGTCTGGAGGATCTTTTCATTATGCTTAATTTTATAATGTTATCTCTGAAGCTGTTGAGAATTAAATTGTACTTCCGTAATAAGAGTGATTATGACAGGGGTAATGTAGTCAAGTGCCAAAATGTAGTGTCCTCTTAGGGGAGAAGGAGTTACCGACGGAGCCCTTCAATCACGGTGAGATCACCCCGCATTGCCCGGCCGGCCTCCCGGGCGCCTCACACCTCTGACGTTTGTAGGAAAATGCCTTTATTCCTTTAGCTTAGGCATGTCAGGGATGGATATGAACTAAGAGCCGCTGAAAATGCTGGGATTTGTCTGTCAGGCCACAATTTGGAGATGGTATTTCTTTTAATCCAATTCAGTTTTGCATATGGGCATGAAGCATTATAATTGATTGCATTAAATTACATTGGAATCTCTTAGCTGCTTGATCAAGAAATGATATCAACTCCAAGTAGGCCTGACTATATGTTGGTATTAAAAGGGTTACAGACACACAGCCTCAGCCTGATTCATTCCTAACGAGGTATTGAAGTTCACGCTATAAAATGTTTCGTCAATTAAGTCAGAAACTCATAGCAACATATTTACTTCAGTTGACAGTATGTCCTTTCAGCGCAGGGATCTCAACTATTACAGTGGTGTTTTCTAGTTCCAGCTTCATCAAAGTCCGATCAAATATTCTCATTGTAATACATGTTTGTCTGTAATACGCACAGTTTTTGACTGCAAAGAACAGCTCTGCGGAATACCTTCAGTGAGAAGGAAGCAGCCTAAAAGATAGTTGCAATACAAAGGCCTGTCTTTCTGTAGTGCCCTGTAGCTGGAATAAAACCAAGCAGGAAAAATCTGCTTTACTAGTAGTAGGTTTTCTTGGTACATGTTTATAATTCCTGATGGGGCTGACTCCCAGGGTAACAGCATCCGTGGAAGCAGCGCTGTGCCCCGCACCTCAGACGGGCTCCCGGGGGGGCTGATTGTGCTTGTCACCAATTAACAGAGATGAGCACGTAGACGAAGGAAAATAGTGCTTTTCTTCTCAAGGTAGCACAAGTCAAGAAAGTGCAAAGCTAGTGACAACTCCTGCGTCAGCTGTAACACAAAGCAGCTCTCGGTTTGCTTTAGAGAACACAGAGCGCCATGTGCTGCTTGATGCCAGTAAGACCCAGTTCCTTAATGTCTCTGGGAAACAATAAACTAGTAGAAGCTGAGGAGACTCGGTCTTTTTAAATGTGAATCCCTTTTCTTCTCACTTTTCAGGTGGCTGAAGCTGTGACGACTGCTGTATGGAAGGAGACGCTTTGCTCCAACTTCCCTTCCCTCCAAGCCCGCCAGCAAAGGGACCTGCAAGAGGATGTTTTACAACTTTTTAAGAACTAATGAAGTCAGAGTACTGAGCGGGGGCTTAAAGGTAACCGTTGGCTTACCTGTGTCTCACAGGCAGGGGCTGTGGGACTGCAGCCTTGGGAATGGAAGATGGGCAGTGCCTGCTTCGGAGAAGCTTCTGTCACTGATGCACACCAGCACTCTGACCTGCTGCTGAGATGAAAATGTTAATGTTATGGCGTGGGGGGAGAAAGCCCCAGACTTGGTGGCGAACCCCAGAGAGTTTGGGAACCCGCAGCTGCTCCCCAGGTGGCTGCTAGCTGTCAGCACAGCCCAGCCCAGCTGCTGCCTTTCCCTTCTAAGCATCCCTCGGACCTGTGAAGTTCTGTGATTTCAGGGAGCAGAGCAGGAAGACACCCTCGGTGCTGGTGCCGCCCCTACTGCAGGCATGGCCAGCCTTGTGCAGGGGACATGGCTCTGACATGTAGGTTGCGATGAGAGTAACATCATGTAATATTAACACACGACTGCTTTTCCTAGCCTTGCCTGAGACTTCTTCCCAAGCACATTACTGCTCACAGCTCCCTCAGTTCTGAGGTCAGAAGCTAAAGAACTTTTCAAGTTCTGTCTGTGAACATTGGACCAGTTTTAAAACAACTGAGTTTGGTGGGGAATTTCATGTGTTTTGAGCGCTGTGAGAGGGATAACTATTTGGTAGAGAAGTTGTCATGTTAAAGCCCAGGAAACCGCAGTGAACCTGTTGGGTTCTTACAGCTGCTTGGTTTGTCCTTAAGCCAGGTCTTTGTGGTGTTTTAATAAAACATTTGGTTTAATAATGTTTCACACAAATGCATCTTCATGTATTCAGTCCAGAGATTTCAAGCAAGTGCATGACTGTCACTGGGTGATTGTGAAGAGTCTTCTCTTATAAAGAAGCACTGGCTTTCTTCATGACCTGTTGTATCAGCCCAAGACTTTTGTTCACCTCTGGTCCTTCAATATTGCCATCACAGCATAAACATATGTGGCCCAAGCAAGTCGGTGGTTCTGTAATCCTAAATGCTCTGGTCTCTGTCTTGTCTTTTGTTCAAACCCGCTGTAAAATTGTGTGAGTCAGAGTTACAGAATAGCTGGGGCTGGCAGGGGTGCCTGGAGAGCATTGAGCCCAATGACCCACCACTAAAAAGCAGGGCCAAGGAGAGCAGGATGCTCAGGCCTGTGTGCCGTTGGGTTTTGCATATCTCCAAGGATGGAGTCTACACAACCCCTTTGTTCTAGGGTCTGACCACTCTTAAAGTAAAAAAGTTTTTTCTTATATTTAAGTAGAATTTATGGGTAAGGAAGCCTACCCTTTCCAAAGGAGAAGGTGCCTGTGTCTGCACAGGAACCCACTCTCTGTGTCAGCTGTTTTTTTCTGTCTTTGAGATTTGATTTTGGGCTTGGTGTGAATCTGCATAGAGATCTTGTTGTAGCTGGAGATATGGGAGAGCTGGCATTGCACATGCGTGGGAGGTGGGAGTTGCTGTTGTTGTTCGATGTGATCCAAATGGTTACGGGGGCAGGAGATGCCAGTTCTAGGGGAAGGCTGGAGCCTGGGAAATGGGGAGGGGACCGACAATCTGTCCCATGTCACATATCATGTCCCAGCAGAAGTCTTGGGAGCAGAGTCTGGAGAGGAGAACTTGTTTAATGATATAAGCTAAACATGAACTCCCTTGCCCACTGCATTTCCAAATACTGCTTTGTCTTTGGTTGTCTGGAAGGGACACTGTGATAGCCAGCATGTCCTACAAGCACCATAGGTCTTGTTTCTTGAAATTTGGGATGAATGGCTTAGCTATGCATTTCTAATGAGAGAGCTTCTCTGCTGTTCTCCAGATCACCATGTGTGCACCTGGTCCGGCAGTTGCTTGTTGTTAACTTCTTGGATTATTTGCAGAAAACGGAGGATCTTGTGCTGCACTATATATAACAGACCCAACCTGCTAGGGTTAATGGTAGAGCTGATTGCTTCTGAAGTGTTTTAATCCGCTTGGATTATTTCAGGCAGTGTTGTTCATCTAGGATCCTTATACTTAGGTGTCTTTATGCGGTTAAAATGTTGTCTAACACGTAAAATATCAGGCTCCTGGATCAGATGACTAGTCAGGCCCTCACTGCTTTTGATCAATTGACGTTCCTTAGTGAGCTCTGTGTTCTGGCCAAATTCCACCCCAAATGTACCCCAGCCACCTGTGCAGGCAGCGAGGATTCCCAGGAGCTAGTGCTCCTTGCTGCCAACAGCGGGAATGCCCAGGGCAGCATCTGGGCGTATGAGCACTGCGCTTACAGGGAGAGGTTACGAATGTCGCTTGTAGGGGTTCCTTTCATGTACTGTAAGACTTCCCAGGCATTCATGGCAGAGCTTTCCTTCTCACCCGTGTGCATGTGATACATTAGCAAACCATATCGCAGCCCTTGCAATACCCATGTTGTCAAAGCATATTGTGGCACTCTAGATACAAATGCCCTTTTATTTTCACTAAAGCACCGCAAGCAGCACTGACAGCAAAGCAGCAATATGTACTGTATATGCATGGGTAATAAATATTGCTGGCTTGAAATTTCTGTGCACATTGGGCATGGATTGTGTTTTACCACATCACACGATACAATGACAGCAAAAGAAGTTCCTTCCCCTTAGCATAAAGTAAACAACAAACAAGCAAAGCTAGTTTGGCTGTCACTGCGATGATCAGCAGCTCCATCCAGGAACACCAAGACTCAGTATCGCTTTCATTTCACAAACAGAAGTAATGGCAAAGCCACTTCTCTCCTTGCTATCAAAAGCTTATAAAGAGACTGTTTCATCTGAAGTTTTGTGTAGGCACATCATACAAATATTTCACCAGAATACATCAGAACCGCGGTGCTGCTGCTTTCTTCACCGCTGCACAGGAACTACCAACATAGCCACCAGTCTCTGTCAGAGGGGTTTTCATCCTGCGTTTCCTTTTATACATTTTTTTTTTTATTCTAATATTGCCTTTCTTCTACCCACTCCCCACTGTGACTGAAGGGCAAAGCTTAGTCTAACAAGAGCTAAATAACGCACTAGTACATATAGGTAACATTACAGCTTTGAAGTCCAATCTGGGAAGAATGAAGTCTCCTGCAAGTTTGATGCTCTACTGGAGGTTATCTGGAGTTGGTGAGCTACCAATATATAAAACGATGTCTTTCAAGGAGCAGCATCATATTAGAACCTGCTGACCTATTTGCCCAATAGCAAATGACAGGAAAGTTCAAATTTTCCCCTCCTCTTCAGCCATAAGTGAAGCTGGATGCTGATAACCTGTGTTATCAGCTGTGTGCAGATGCTTGAGGCACGTCACTTGACAGGCAGCCCCAAGGAGATAGATGACTGGATTTTAGGTGAGTGGTTCATAAAATGTCACCTCTCGCCAATGCCAGGGTTTCCCGGTGGGACCTTTTCCAGACGCCACCAAGGATGTCCACAGTTGCTGCAGCCTCAGGGAGCTGGTGGGTCCAGGGCCTCGGTGGCCCAGATGTGCTTCAAGTGGTCCTCCCGTGAGCCTCGCCACCAGCCTCCAGCACCCTGCCTGTCTGTGCCAGAGCCACCACGTGGCTCCTGGCACCAGGGAGGGATGGTAGGTCACGTCCACTGGAGGGGAGCGCTTAGGCAGACCAGGGACCTAGTCTGTACTTTTCATGAAGTGGTATTGGATGAAAACAATTTTACAGCACTAGCAGCAGGACTTGGGACCAGGAGCAGACCACTGCTAGGGGGAAGCCCTGCAGCTGGGGAGGCCCCAGAGAAGCTCTCGGCCAAAACCTGGAAATGAAATCCGATAAAGAGCTAAAAGGGATCAAAGCCAAATGGTGGTGTTTGATACAAGATGACCCAGACATTTGAGTGTATCTGCCTCTAGAATAACAAGAAGATGGAAAGTCTACTTTAATGGAGGTAAAAAAAAATGAAGCAAAAATGTAAGTCCAGACTGGTAGAGGAGAAAGTGGATTTGGAACTGCTGTGGGATGAGGGAAAGCAGAGGCTTGGTCAGGCTGTGAGAGGGTGGGAAAAGAGGGGGAAAGGGCTGTGTTGTCTGAGAGATACTGGAAGAGGTCTGCAGCTGTAGCTGATTTTTTTTTTCATGTGATTTTTGTCTCCTCTGAGACCAGTGGCCAAACTTCTACCGAATTCCCACAGGGCTCACTTCTCTTCAGTTTCTCCAGACCGAGTCCCCAGGGGTGATGTTCTTGAACCGATCAACCTTCCTGCAAGGAACTAAGGATGTGCATGTGCTGTTGCAAGAGGACGCATACAAATGCTTTAGGAAAGGACCCCTATGATGAGGTGAGGAAGCTTCAGCGAGTTCCCAGCGGTCCTGCTGCCCTGCCTTTCCTCCGTATTGTGGTCAGGAGCCGTCCTCACATGGCTGGGTGCCCTGCTGCGGCTGAGACCTGGGGATGGCTCCCTGCGGCACCATGTGGGGTGCACCCCAGGGACCTGCACACCTCTCTCCCTGGTGCGTACCCCAAATGAAGCAAAAAACGGTTGAGAGAAACGAGTGCTGGTTTTTTAATTGTATAAGCAAGGCAGTTTGGGAAACAGCGCTGTCGCAAAAGGGGTGCGTGTGCAGGAATGTCTGACCGTAAGTGGGGGAGAGGAGGGGAAAAGGGAGCGCTGCTCCCAGGGCTGCTTCACACGGCCTGGCAGAGCCCCATCTCAATTATTTCCAGGCAGCGGCGCGCTCCCATCGCAGCCCACGGAGCCACCAGGCAGGCTGCCAACAGAGGCAGCAGTTTGGCAGGTTTTTAAATACTGACTGCGCGAGTGTGCGGCAGGCCATTTGTACCATATGGCACCCAGGAGCTAATCCGGGAGAGGGTGCTGGGCAGTGAGGGAGGCCAAAGCTGAAATGCCATTTAGAAGGGAAACATCAGCCCAAGTGGCACAAGGCCATAAAGCTGAACAATGAAGGAGAGTAGGGACGGGAAGGGAACTGGAGAGAGGAGGATGGCCGCGCTCCTGAAACCACCCAAATTTCATTTCCTCCCTCTGTCCATATTCACTGAGTGCTTAGAAACACTGTTATGCAGAGTACAAGCGTATACTACTGATATTGAAATAGGGATTTCAATATATATAATGTATTTTGTATGCACTTATTGCTCTGCTCTGGGAAGCCTGATAAAAGAAAAAGCAGAGCTGTGTGGGGGAAAAAGCCATTTCTGCCTCTGCCCTGGGACGGGGAGCTGATGCTGATGGCTGCTGTTGCTCTGATCTGCGTGCAGTAGATCTATTGATCTCAAGGCGGACCACCACTTGGCAGCACGGGAACCCTGAGCTTCAGTTGGCGTTGATTATCTTGGCCGTGGGAAGTCAAGTAGATCGGGTCCATGGTCATCTTGCCTTTGAAAGGATGTTTTATCCTGCAAATCTCACTTGTAAGAGTTTTCATTTACAGTCTCGTTATATTAAACAAATGACACTGTGTAATCGTTTGCTCTCTGCTCTCTGGCTCTAATGGATAGCGCTTGTCACAGTTATTGATTTTTCTTCTCTTACAGTAATCTAGTACTTCAGGAATATTGAGTCGTGCTATTATCCAGACAGGTGCCAGCCCTCTGAATGACAGACAACAGGCTGTTGTCACTGTAAACACTTGATAGCTGGCTAAAAAAAAGGAACAGAAGTGTCATTTATCCACTAAAATACTATAAATAAAATATAGACTTGGTAGTTCTTTCATGACTAAGCTTATAAAGAAGATAGGATTTGTCACGCTAGAATAGACTGATTTCTTGTGTGCTCCCCTCACTGTGGCGGCTGCGACCAGATGCCTTGGTGGATGGTTCCAGCGAGCTGATCCCTACCGGGAGCGGGTTATTCCCAGGTTCATGGCTTTCAGCTGAACACAGTGGGAATGTTTGTACTGACCTGGGCATTGCTGATGTCTATAACAGGGAGACACTTCTTAGCTCTCCTCTGTCCCCTCAGGACGTCGCTGTGTTTTTGGATTATTGCTGGGTCGCATGGCTGTCTTGGATGAAGCTGTCCAAAACAACAAGTGGCTGCAGCAATTTTAAACTGCCCCAAGGTATGTGTAATGAAATTTTTCTTCTAATGGGCACTACCATGTTCTGGCCCTCACCAAATTTCATTTGCCACTGTTCTGTTTTTTTTNTTTTTTTTTTTTTTTTTTTCGTTCTTTTTAGATACAAGTGAAGGGTGGTAGTTCTGCCCATGTGCCATGTGCTACACCTGGGTGTGCAGACCACCGCTGCCTCATCCCAGCACGATGGTGCATGGAGCCATGGGGCTGGAGCAGGACGGTGCTGCCTGTCTCTCAATGACAATGAACTTTTTCTTGATCCAGGGTATGGAAAGACAGTTGTGCTTCTTGTCTTGGCAAAGGGAAGAGGGTAAAGTTTAGAGGCAAGACATGATCTAAATTAAAAGAGTAGGAAAGGATGCCCAAAAGCCAGCACACAGTGTGTGCTGCTGCTTAGCTGTGTGTCTCTACTCTGTTTTTCCCAGAGAAGCAGAGAGCACCCAAAGGCAGCTGCCTAGGGAGAGAGAGAAGAGCTCCAGTGTGGTAGTCCTTGCTTGCACGCTTGGAGGCTGCCAAGCAATGGGATGTGCATGCAGGGCTGCATGTCTGCGGCATTGCCTACTTGGTGCTGCTGGGACAGAAGAGACACTGTGCCTTTCCCCCAGAACCGCCGCATCGCTGCCAGGGCTGCACGCTCGCACACAAAGCGCTGGAGGCCATCTCACCTCCATCGCAGCTCTTCTGCCACAGCTCACCTAGCTTAATGGCTTCCTACAACATCTCCCAGTTCAAAAGAAACTAAACCAGCTATACTTATTTTACTTGGAGAAGCTGGTTAGTATGCACATCATTTCTGCATCTACACGGCACTTGAATAGCCTGGGCCTTTTCTTATTACACCAGTGAATAGCAGGCTTACACAAGCTTCTGCATCAGGAGGAAGAGAAATCTGTAGCTATTGGGGAAAACCTTTTGGGTATTTAGAGCTGTTAAGTTATCTGAGGGAATTGTTGGTTATAATACCGCAGTTGTCCATGACTTGCTGTTTAACAGCATGGTGTGTTGGTGCCAGTGATCCCACGCGTTGCTGGCAATGCAGGCGGCGCCGGTGAAGGCTGTGTGTGTGTTAAAAAAGGGCTTGGGAGCAGCTGAACAGCAACACCAAAAATACCAGTGGGAGTGTCTGCCCCATCCTAGTTGCCTCACCCCATAAAACCGCTTTTTCCCTCCAGCTCTGGACTCTGCACCCTTCCAGCCATCAACCCTAGATAGGTCCCATCTGATTTTTATAATTAAAAACATTTCTACTGATGCTTCCTCCCGTACCTCCCCCTCTGCTCCTGCCTTGTCAGTGTACCTGGCTTTTTCCTTAGACTCGAGTCCTGTCTAAGCTGAGTAGGTGATTTCACCTCTTGTGAGATTTTTCACCTCTTCTGAGCTTTGCTCCCTGCGTAAGGGTGAAATGTAGGTACTTGCATTCATGAAATGTTTAGTCTTGGGTACAACAAGGAGTTTTCTGCAAGCTCTTTCAGAGGTCTCAGTGCTCAGGTTATCTTCTTCCTCACTGGATGTCTATCAAAAGAAGTAGCTGGTTTGTCTAACAGTATCCACTGTTATAAACTGTGCTGCTGATTGTTCATCCTTTACATATTTGTCTTTTCTTAATTCTTCCTCTGCTGTCTCGCTAGGCAGACTTCCCAAGCAGAAAGAGAGCACCTCGGTTATTTTTGCTCTTGACTAAATGCTTTTCACTTTCTTACTTCTCTTTGGCAGTCCCAGAAAGGATATGTTCTAGTGAAAAAGTAGCTGTATAGCTATAATTCAATCAGGCCTCCTTTCCACACCCGTACTCAGCCCTTGCTGGCGTGGTGTCCTTGATTATCCCTATGTTCAGCACATCGGCCAACTTCCCTTTGAATTTTCCTTCTTTTGTTTCCCATCTACTCCCATATAGCATCTTCCCCTCTGCTGGGAACAGTCTTCCACTGACCCCTCCCCATGAACCACAGGGGGCGTGGGGATGTGGGACAGGGCAGCTCCCTGCAGCGTCTGACCACGGGGATCTCACACCAATAACATATGCTGCTTGAAGAAACCAGTGCCAGATCCTGTGCAGTCTTTAGGTGGCTTCAGCTGTATCTGGATAAGTTCAGGGACACCTTCCTTAGGAAAGCTTGGTGTACTGAGATGGAAGATAAAATGTATTAACTGTCATTCGTTAAGCTGCCCAGAAAATAGTTTTCTGAACCCCCAAAACAATGTTAATGCATTTTTAAAAAATTTAAAAAGATAGATGCTAAAGCCATTCTGGAGATTTAAATCATAAAACTTTAATTGAATTAATAAGTTCAAATCTAAATATATGCTATTTCACTGAACTTTAATGTATTTCCCCTTTAGAAGATACTCTGTAATTTATGACTGCTTAAGTAGAGGATACAATAGTTTGCATAAAAAAGTGGAACTGGAGGCTCTTTGACTGTGCTGTGGTGCTGCAACCACCTTTACCATCTACTGTAAAATGTCCGTCTCTCTTGAATTCCCAAATTCTCTTTTACAGAATGGTAAGCTCAGGCTATGAGCTGGGATTTATACAGTTGTTTCTGGAATTGGTTTTGAAAGCACGCTACAATAAAAACTTGATTACAGGACTGCAACTCCTTGTCCTGGAGGGAACAAAACCCCTCTTGGTTTTTGTAAAGGTGGCTCACCTGAAGGTAAAGGCACCGCCTGGAATATTTTGCAGATTGGCATTTCTGTTTGTTGATTCCATATTAAACAGAATAACCAAGCATGCTGAAGGTAAAGCCCTCATTTAATTAACCCTCTTGGTGTAGTACCATGTGATTAAATGTGACTGAGCTGCTCCTTGGGGCTTCTGCTACTGAAAATACTAACAATAATCATTTGTTTTGTTTTTATATTTAAACACATTATTGCATAGCTTGGTGCAGAGATAATTACCAATTTTATCTCCTGTGTTTTTCTAATGTTCATTAATAACAATAAAGGGTTGTAGGTTAAAAACTCATTTAATTGCCTTTATGTTAATGACATTATGAATAGCCTTAGCTACAAGATTCTAATTCTGTCCAGTATCCTGTTTCTCAGTAAAGCCCCAGGAGAGCTGCTCATTTTATCAGCATTACTGATTCAGAGTTTTTCCTTGCAGGTGGGTTTTTGTACATAATCAGAATTAATGCACAACACATTTTGCAAGGAACAGAGTAGAAGCTCTCTGAATAAGTAATTGACTAGAGTGCCCAAGGAAAAATGCCTGAGCAAATTTTTCAGCATATTCATAAAACATTAAGAACAGTCACAAACACAGTGGAAACAATTTACTGATAATATGCTTTCATGCCATTTTCTAACTCTCTCCTTTTTTTCTCCCTCTCTTTCCCTTTTAATGAATGGAGTAAAAAAAAAAAAAAAGAAGATTTTGGTGCACTCATTAAGGAGCACCTGCCCTTGGAACAGATTATGTTCCGAGCCACATTGGACAAGGACTTATTGGAAGATAAATGGAAGTCAATACTAGGCTTTTTCAAAGTAAACAGAAAATAGACATTTCTCCTCCATGTACAAATAGCCTCCTCTCTACAGCACCTTCTTGGTTGTGAAAGACAAAAGGAAAGAAAGATTATCTGAGTTACTTCTGTGTCTAACGATAATTAAAAATAATAGATCCCCCAAAGATGCTGATGGAGTGCAATGTGTTTGGAACATGCCAGAATGGACCCAGATATTTCCATTGTTTGGTTGAGTAAAGCCTGTGGGTCTGGTCCTTACCTTCAGGGTATACTAAATATGTGTCTTGACTATAGCTCAGCCATAGGACCTGCCTGTTCCCACTCCTGTCCTCTAGCTTAGCACAGGGATTTCAGCAGTAGATCTTCTCTGCTAGACCCTACGCTGTGGTGATTTCCATAGCCAAATGGAAAATATTGGGCTTGGTGGCTGGAGCTCCAGAAACCCAGCTGCAAGGGAGAGAATGTAATGTCTCGGCAGCTGTGGGTTCCTCTCTGTCCCTCTCCTCCAGCCAGCCTCTCCAGTGCCAGGAAGGGCTCCCTGCCTTGGTGGTCCCTGGCTTCAAGCCCGCCTGCCGCAGCCCCTTGTGTGGGAGCAGGCAGTGGTCCTGCTGCCCTGGCTTCCAGCTCCTCTGGGCTGAGGGCTCCGCACTGCGCTGCAGAGGTATCCACAATGGGGGGACCCACAGCACCACCCAACTCAGCCTGAGTAGAAACGGATGATATCGTAGCTGTAGGCAATGGATAGTCAGAATTACAGTTCCTCAATCACTGAAAGTCTGGAGCAGAGAAGTGAGGTGGTATTAAAGATCTTAATGTTAGAGAAAATAGGTGTGGAATGTGTTTGTGTTCTTCTTCTAGTGCTGGCTCTTGAGTTTTTTGCTCATGACCACAACGACAAGGAAAACATCTGCTGTTTGGAGTGGGGCTGCCATTCTCAGGTGGTCAAGTGGATCTGGGGGTCAGGAAAATGCTTCAGGAAAATGCCAAATCCTGCAGCACCCACAGCATGATGCTAGAGCTGCGGCAGAGAGCACAGCAAGGCTGCCAGGGCTCCGGTCTGTACACGAAGACCAAGGTGGTCACAGGGCTGTACCAAAATGGGTGATGGCTTCATTCTCTCCTCGTGGGGCGGCAGGCCTGATCTGCAGGGCTTTTCCCTTTGAAGGTGAAAGCTCTCAGACAGCTTTTCTGGGGACTGCTGGGTCAGTCCATGCCAGCTTCCTGATGAAGGGCCGATGGCGTGACGGGCTATCGNGAAGGGCCGATGGCGTGATGGGCTATCGAGGGCCGTCGCTTCGGTTCAGCACGAAAGCAATGAGCTGGACCGAAGGTCCTACCCCACCAAGCCTGGCCTGTTTGCCACCCAAATCCCCGCCAGCAACTGTTCCTTTAATGNGAGGGCCGTCGCTTCGGTTCAGCACGAAAGCAATGAGCTGGACCAAAGGTCCTACCCCACCAAGCCTGGCCTGTTTGCCACCCAAATTCCCGCCAGCAACTGTTCCTTTAATCATCTTTGTGACAGGCGGAGAAAGCACCGTTGTTTGCTTTAAAAATAGTTTTCTAAATTTGCAAGCGACAGTTCGGCGTGTGTCTGAAACTCAGTGCCCCAGGGAGTGTGGGAGCACCAGTAACCGCAAACGTGGCACGAGCTCGTGGGGACATGGAAAGTGGCAGCACTAGGGACGTTAATGTGATTAAATCTTGTACAACTCAATTAGTTTCCCTTTTCCTCCCATGCTAGGTGGCAGACATGGCTGGTTGCAGGCTGGTGGACGGAGCCGTCGCATCCAAGGTCGCACTGGGCACGTGGTGGCAATGAGGGCATGTGGCTGCAGTTTGACCCTGGCCGTGCAGGGCCACTCTTGCAGAGCTGGGAGCAGAGAAGCAGCAGCCCCCCTGGACATCCATCCTGTATTGAAAGGTAAGTCTTGGCAGGCGCCATCCTTTTGCCATGTGAAGGCAATGCCTAAAATGCTGGAATTTGCCTAGAAAGGGCTTTTCAAATCAGGGCTCAGCCAGCAAGGCAGCACTAAAGAGCGAAGTGGGGAAAATGCTTTACCTGTGCTAGTGTGTGGACAGGGAGTGCGAATACCCAGTGCAGCTAAAGCCCTCGTGCTCTCCCATATAAGGCAGCAAGAAAGGTGAATCTGTTTTCCAGCATTAAAGACCCCAGAATAAAGCGTTACCCATTTAACTGAAGTACGTGACTAGAGGGGCAGAACCAGGGATTGAGACATCCACGATCTCTCCGTGCCTGTGACAGGCACCATGTTTTCATGCAGAGATTTGGGATGAGTGTCCCGAATGCAGAAGGCAATAGGCAAATCTTCATGGGCAGAGTGAAAGACAAAACTCATTGTGGGGAAAGGAGATCCCAGAGGACAAGAGAAGGAGAAGCTGGAACAAGTCCCTGTCCCAGCCATGAAGCTCGGTCCCACCAAGTGGCATTTTCTTGTGGCCAGGACAGGGTCACAAGTTCCAAAAAACTGCAGGCTAAAATCAATCTATTCCACAAAATTCTGGGGGGACCAAAAATTGGGAGTGTGCAGGGCCTGTTGCATGGTCATATAGACAATCTGGAGACATCTGGCTTTGTTTTGACCCTTTTTCAACTACTTTCTCACTCTACCTTACATTTCGAAATGAAGGGCCATTTTTACATGACCAAAGAGGATTGCTTTCACCAGAAACATTTGGAAAAGGGCATCCTCTCCTGACGGTGAGGGAAAAACTAAACCTGACACCTCCTTTCTTAAGAGAGCTCCCAAGATTAGAGGTCTCATTCAAAAAATGCAGACCGGTTCTCCACAGACCCTACCTCATCCTGTGCTTTGGGCAACTGTGCTTTGTGGCTGGGTGAGACAGGACCCGTGTCGTTGTCTGGGAAGAAAAATATGTTCTGTTATATGGTAGGAGATCCAGCAACCAAATGGCAACCTAATTTCTATCTATGGGTGAAATAAAAGTGGATTCTGGCATTTGTTCCATCATGTGAAAGGAAAGCGTTTTAAGAAAGTAGGCATTTTGTACCTTATTTTTAAGTAGAATTCTTTTCTGACTTAATACCTGCAGCCTAAAATCATTTTGTCAGAGCCCCATCCTTCCCTGTTTTGATGATAAAATGTGTAACTTGTCCTTCCACACTTCATTAGTTTGTGTTTTGTGCGCATGTAGCTAACTATGCAACCCCTAGGCTTTTGGTTATGCGTTACACCGTTTACTATTACAACAACTTAGCCATCAGCAAAAAAAATCATCGAAATGAGCCCAAGCTGCTTCTGAATATCTGCATCAGATATCTGAGTCTTGAAGCTAGCTCTGTAAAAGGTAGGGATTTAAAAATAACAAAACAAAACCCGTGAAAATTATCCAATCCATGAAAAATATGCAGCCTCAGCAACGTGGAATCACAGCAGATACACTCTATCGGTGCAGAAGTGATTGCAAGCCCTGTCTTGGGGCGGGCTCTAACAAAAGGGTTAATGCCTGGGAGGCACCCGCGTGCGGTAGCCCCCCGCCAAGGTCAATGGGAGCCCTGCCTGCTGAGCACAAGCAGGATCAAGCTCTGTTTTTCCATGATGTTTAACACAATCGGGTAATGCGATGGTTTCTTTGCACTCTTTGTAGCTCCATTTTTAAAAATACTGTTTTTCTGCAAATGACCTAATCTATTTAATTATTAAATGTAAAATTGTGGAGAAATTGTTTATGCAATCTCTTCTGCCTTTNTTTTTGGGGGGGGGGGGGCAGGGAGGAAGATAGGCAATTGCTTTTAAAAAATGATTTGTACTTAAACACTAATCTGCTGTTGTGAATTTATCCTTTTCCTAAAGCTAGGCGTATTCCCTAACATTTTGCGGTGGTAAATATGTAGACCTACCACTTACCCAGTAACAAGCGAGCATATTTGCAGTAGATTGGAAAGAATAAAAACAAACTAATGTATATTTTTCAACTTCCTGGTGCTTTAACCTTTCTTAAGAAAAGGCTCGGGGGACATAATTGAAGGAAAGTGTTTTTCTTTAGCAGATGGATTGCTTTGCTCAGATAATATTTTAGTTATGCCAATAAAACGAAGGGTACCCAGAAAACCATGAAACTGCCAGCAGTTGTTAGTGTACGACTATTACCAAGGCAGAAATGAGGCCAGAGCAGTGATAAATGTGCACATCTCTCCCTCCATCAGCTGAGGAATGACCTGGATACACTTTACATCTGAGCACCAAGTGGGCCAACATTTTTCACAGCAGCACTTAATAGTGGACATTAACTTAGCCCTCTCCAAAAGGGCTGACCCGGAGGCTACCCTCTGCGGTTCTCCAAACTGTAATCACTTCTGCAGTCTGTAATTTTATCAAATCGCATGCACCTTTTCCAGCCACTTATTGGCCAATTAAGTCAAGTTCTCACTGAGGGGGTCCAGCTGGCTTCAAGTTATCTTAGATGAATTGATTGAAGACATTCTGCAATCTATGAACCCAGTTTAATGATCTAGGTGATAATACTTGTAATTCTTCTCAGTCAAGGGAATTTGCTGCAGCTGTTGTCTGCAAATCCGTGTTCTGATACAGTGAAGTACCAGAAGAGCGTTAATCCGCCCTCAGAGTTTTATAGCGATGGCTGCATTGTGAAATGGGAAATTTAACATTCACACAGCATTGCCAAGCGGAGACAATTTTTTTGTTGATGTGTTTTTTATTTTATTCTATTGTGAGCGTTAAAGAGGTTACGTGGAAGAATACATTATTGATAATACTTAAAATTGGAGACTGTACAGCAGTATAAAACAGCCTGCTAAAATATTGCATAAAATGTTTGAGCTGGAAAATGAGGTTTGCCTCAGAGCATGAACATATCATTTTTAAAATTCAGAGGTGGAGCGGAGCTCCAGAAATAAAGCCGCTGGGCCAGATCAGCTCCCCAAGATATTCCGACTATCTGAAGTCGGTTTTGCTATTCCAGAGTTATGCTGGTGTAAATGAGACAATAATCTGTCTCTCTTTTAAAAAAATTTTAAATCTTTTATAGAAGCCATAAATAAATACAAGGGAACAGGTGCTGCTTTCAGCCATGCCGGTGTAAATCAGGAGTAACCCCATGCTTACATGGTGTAAACTGGTGAGGAATCTGCCTCTAAGACTGGAGTCCTCCTCCTCCCCGGATTCAGAGCCCTTGAAGTGCTAATGAAGGAGTGCCGTACTTTGACACAGGCCTGAAGTGTATGTCTGAGACCTGCAGTTGCCTGCACGAGGACCTGTGAAAACAAAGAAATAATCATATTTGCTTGCTTCAGTGGCATGTGCCTCTTTTCTGAGCCCCGGGAATGTTAATCCCCTCCCTATGAAACAAATAACGTAACTAACGCTAGGGAATATTTTTCATGTTGAAAATTCAAATTACTTAGTAATGAAATATCCTATAGTGCATCTGTGAAGTTTCTGTTTGTGAAAGGGAATGGCTGGGGTTTGATTTTCTTGCTAAGGCAGCAGCTGCAGTATTAATTTATGCTGTGCTGCAGACACCCATTCGCTTCTCAGTGGCAGGGACTTCCCCTCCCGCGCGGCGTGATTGAGCCCAGCTCTGCCGACGCCTGCCTTGCTGAGAGACTCCGCTGCTTTTGATGAGACTTTTTTTTTTCTTTTACTGTAGGATGCTGGGAAAAGTAACTTTTTATTTTACGGGGTACATTTTCAAAGAGTTACATGGGTTTTTCAGAGTTACGTGGGGTTTCCAGCCCAATCCAGCTTTCCCCTTGCCCGTGCCTGCTGAGCCCGGTGTCAGAGACCTCCCAGCTGCTGTGGCCGGAGGACTGTGCTGGGCAAGGAAAGCCCTTCCACCACAGCCTCGATGCATCCTTGCATGAAGCCAAAGCCTGAGTTCAGTGGGGCTTCTCATTTTTGGTGGACTCAGATCAAGCTGCGTTGGCAAACCCAGGCCTGTTAGTCAACTAACTATACGTATGTCTAGTCTTTGGGGATTCATGCGATACTTGAAAAGTGTTGTAAAGATGATATAAAAGGAGGATTTCCTCTCTTGTGAAGTTTGGCTGGCTGAGGGAGGTGGCGTGGTCCCACAGATTAAAGAAATTGAGCTGCTTTGCTGAGGTGTGCTGCTGCTGCACCCCGGAAAAGCTGTGCTGCCTCTGGCAGGTCCCGCTTCCATCTGCAGAGCTGCGGTGGGCTGCGAGCTCCGGGCATTCGGGTGCCAACATCAGTGCAAGTAGGTTGGACTGAATCCCTATGGATTCACATGCCACAGCTGGGTGCCTGGGACCCCCGTCCCTTGGGGAGATGGACCCTGGGCGAGGGCCCTTGAGCAGCCCCGTGCCTGTGGCCTTCTGGCCCTGAAGGTGGCCGTGGCCAGGGTAGGGGTGGCTCTGCACCACGGGCTGCACTGGCCGGGTGCAACGCAGAGATTTCCAGGGGATTCAGGGGATGCGTGTAGCGGGAAGGGGGTCAGACGTGCGCTGCCATTTATGAAATTAGTGAGACATGAACAGCATGGAGGAGTAGGAAACATCTTTGATGCTAACCATAGAAAATAACTCTGAAATTAACTGCACCAAGGGCATGCTCCTGCCTGACTGGGTTGATCTGCGCGGAGCCAAGCCTCAGTGTCGCGTTGGCCATGCTTCAGCGGACACACATTTTACTTGCCCTGCTATCGTTTCTCAGAAGGGAGAACGGGGCCGGCGATCTCTCCCTGTAGCAGGGCTTAGATTAAAGCATATATGACTAAGGAAGCCTGGTATGGCCACAGAGAACATCTTGTTCCCCATATTTAGCCATGGGCAATGTCAAGTACTATATGTTACATGAGTGCTTTTCTCCAGTCCTGTAGGCCTTGTTTTAGACGTTGACTGTGCGAGTAGAAGGGCTTTGCCTTAAAATAACAATCCCACAAACAAATATTTGATTTTTCATCTTCACCATGCGGAACAGCAGCTCCCAAATTAGAGGGCTGCCTTGCCTGAGACAGGGCGAGTGCTGAGTAGAAAGCAAGAGACCTGCTGTTGCAGCACCACGGCCTCGGAGCCAGCAGCATCTCCTGCCGGTGCTTTGCTGGGGCCAGGCACTGCTGCGGTAGCAGCCCTGGTGTAGCATTACATTTTCACCACGGATGCACTAAAAAGAGGGGTTAATTAGCACGGTTGCCTTTGATCCTCTGCTTGCAAGGGAAGAGAGAGTTTAGTCGGTAACACCAGCCAGCTTCCAAACACTTTATGGATTTTGGCAAGAGGCAGCACAGTCATAACATTTGAATATTAGCACTTTATAGCTCCGCCACACTAACAACTGCTAATTAGGCAGCTTGGGCATGGCTGAGCGCTGCCTTGAACCTTGTATAGTAATTTACACCTATACACAGCTACAGCTCTGATGTGGGAATGCTTTACACCCAGTTCACATGTACGGAGACGATTAGCGGTGGCGAAGCCGACTGAATGCCTGATATTGGATTCCTCTTGCGTTCGCCCTTCCGCTTCTCAGCACTTAATTTTGCTTTCCTGGAACACCCACAGGTAGAGTGTGGGAAAACCCTGGGCTGGCAACTCATCCACCACGGCATCTTCGGAGAACTTGCAGTGCTAACTCCCAGGATGGAATACATTTCAGCAGAGCACAACCACTTTTAACTGCCCCAGGGAATTCATCCTCCAAATAACCTCCCATAGCTTATCAAGATCTGGAGATACGTTTTCTTCCCATGCTGATGGATTTTTTTCTTGCTTGGCCAACAGCAGTACTAAAGTTGAAATGTTTGATGCTGTATCCTTGAGCGTTGCTTTCTCCAATTCTTGTTGTGCTCTGCCTTTTGTGCACACGGACTTACAAAACCGCCAGCTGTGATTTGCAGAGTTAAATTCCACCCCCTGAGCACCTGTTATTAATACTAAGGCAATGGGGTTTTCTGCACCCCAATTTGCAATTAAAACACCAGCACTCTGATAATCTTCTGCAGCTGGGTTGTCTAAGGTGTGATAAATAAGTGGTGAGCGCAGGTCTCTTGCCCCAGTGGTAACTTGGGTCCCTATTGATCTGAGGCTGTTGTCACTGCTGGAGTTAGCCATCAGCTGAGCCATGTATCTAGAAATCACTTACTGTTATAAGTCCTGTTGGTGCTTCATTTCTAAAGAGCATCATGTTTGTGGAGTCCCCAGCTATAGACCTCCTCCTGCTGAAGGCAAGTTGATGCTTCATGGAAGAGCTCCTCCTCGTCTACTCCTCTGCCCTGGCTTGCAGGTAAATGCTGGATTTTCAGAGTCTCCTTCCCCAGCTCTGTACCAGGGTTGTTTCTGAGCCAGTGGGAGTGGTTTTCTGGGCTGGGTCTCCTCCCAGGGAGAGGAGGTCATTTCTCACAGTCCCTGGGGAATGGGGGTTCCCTGGGGATCTGACAGGAGCTGCTCCCTGGATAGCAGCACAAAAGATTCACCCAAGTTAAATGTATACTTATTCTTTTTAAATAATATCAATTTTTCTTTCTTTAAAAAGAAAGCAACTGGGGCATTATATAAACAGACAGAAAATAAGGGTGAGTCTGATGGATATTTCTCTGGGAAAACCCAAGATGCCTACCTCATTAGTTTTTGGACTACTTTAAAATCAAATACATCTTTCTCTTATGATATACTGTCCTCACCACTGGTGAGGGAATAGACCTGGATTGCACTTGTAATGATAGCTAGGAGAGAGTGGATTTCTTTTTTTTTTTTTTTTTTGCAATTGCCTAATTGTTTTTATATTTAATTACTAAAATCCTGAGCCCTGGGTACTTCATTCAAGGTGTCTACAAACAGCTACAGAACAAAGCAGGACTGTGTATTTCTGCAGGGTTTAGGCTTTAGGTGTGTAGCATGGCCTGGGGATTTGGGCTTTTTCTCATGGTCTGTGTTGCAGCTCTTTAATAAAAAGGAAAGTTAGCAATGAAAGCTCGCAATCAAACAAACAACAAAAGGGCAAAACCGTATTTCACCCTCTGTAATTTGATCTGTAAGAAATGTAAATCACTCATCCAGAAGAGAGGGATTTTCAATTAGTCCTGTTTTCTTAAACATGCAAATCCCCCAGCCATGTTTAGCAGCACAGTTTTGCCCTAACCCTGCAGAGAATTCCCAAGCAACCTTTAATAGACGGCCATGCCTTCAGGCTTGTCCACTTATGTTTTCTCTCCTGCCTGGGCACAAGATAGATTATGCATATTATTATTCATAAGTGCCACCTATTGAAAGCATAACCACAGGCACGTTTGCAAATGGTGGGCTTGCCTCAGCTGTCCCCGCTCATGCGAAACATTCCTGCTCTCCGACGGACCCCTCCAAACCATGCCCTCAAAATCCCTGCTATTTTCTTGCCAGGTGTCCTGGCATGCGGAAGGACTTGCAAAATAACCCATGGACTTCAAAGGCTGCTAAAATTAAGGGGGATGTTTCCCCATTTTCCTCCTGCAGAGGTACTTCCCAGCTGATGCTTTTGTTTGCCTCTCCCTGACCCCTGAGGCTGCCGCTGCCTTGCAGGGTGCTGGGGAGAAGGCTCCAGCCCAGGATGCCAGGAATCATGGAAGGCAGCGATGCCACATCTCTTTAAATATATGTTCTTCGTTAAAGAAAGGCATTTCTCTGGCCAGTACGAGAAATAATAAATAGTTAGTTCAGAAGAACAGAGGAGTAAATGGGTGGTAGTCTCACACGACTGGATGTTATTTGATCATTCTTAGAGAAAGGGTAAATATAACTGCTTTCCTGGTGGCAATTCATTTAGTTTTTAAATAAATGTGTATTTTTTTACTCTGCTTTTGCATATTGAACCATTTTCCTGTGCATTTGAGTGTGTTGGTATAAAGAACAGAGCCTTCTCTTCCTCAACTGCACAGGATACAAGTCCTTTTCACTTTGCCATAAAATTACTAAAAAAAA
>RSEF01000008.1:15469241-15476741 GCA_003993805.1 Himantopus leucocephalus
TAAAAAAAAAAAAAGATAAGTTAGGAACTAGGAATAGTATTTAAATAAATGTTTTGAATGCTGGTGGCTAGAATTAAACATAGCCCTATGTTTCTACAAAAGGTCAATTGTGATTCTAATTACTCTTATGTAAACTAGCTCATGTTTGAACCGCACAGTTATAATTAATATATATGCCTTATTGCCAACAATGTGCATTTTTGATCATTAGAATCTGGACAGCCTTATTATGTCTGGACAGGCTGAATGAACATATGAATGGATGTGAACCTCTTCAGGCTGATTTTCTGTTACACCAGTTTTATGATGATGTAACTGCATTAGCTCTAATTGCACCGCGCTGAGATAAATCTGGGGCATCGGAGTGGGGCAGGAGATGTGTGGCCTTCAGGACTCCTCTGGTACTGCAGGACATATGGCAAGGAGATGTAAGCAAGGCCTAGAAATACAGTTCTAATGTCTCCCTTAGAAAAGTCTTACTGATCTCCAGAAGGAACTCGGTGGCCAATAAATGCACAAGAGTCTTGAGATTTTTCTGGGGTTGGGCTTGTTTCCCCTCTCTCCGTGGAAAGGCATGGCGGGAAGTGTTTTCCCTGGTAGCGGATGGGGTTGAGCTGTGTGATAAGGGGTGCAGCTGCTTCATCACCCTGCAAAGGGCTCTTGGTTTTGGCTTCCAGACAGCAGTGAAGCCTGAGAAACCGTTACCCAGCCGCCTGCCCAAGGACAGCCCCGGTGGGCAGCGACAGCCGCAGGAGCCCCATGGCCAGCTGTCCCTTCCCTCCTGCGCTGCCCTGGAGCACACGGGTGCAGTTTTGGCTGCAGCCCAATCCGAGTCTGCCCAGTGCATTGCTGTTCTCAGGTACCGACCAAACAGCAAAGGCAGAATAAAAACTTAGCATCTTGATACACTTTTCCAACATCCTTTCCCTTTCCTTTCCCTGTGGAGGATGCAGGATGCTGAGCTTCATCTCTGAGTGGGTCCTGAGCTGGGCTCTGTGTTGCCCCATCCTTGCCCCACCACCAGCACCAGTTGGGATCCCGCCAGCAACTCCCAGACACTGGCCATGATGGATGTGGTCTTGGACAAGGTGCTCCTCACACCATCCTGGAGATGAGGCAGGTACCTGCTGGAAAACCCACTGATGGGTGTTAAAGCCTGACAGAGGTGTGTTTTCACTGTGTGCTGTGGGTGACACTGGGCGGGCGGGAAGGTTAGCCTAGGAGGAGCAAACCCTGGGTGGTGGAAGCAATCACAACTGAAGCATCCCTAAACCGGGGAAAGCCAGGGCCAGGGAGGTCGGCTGGGCTCACGCTGAAGGTTGGATATTGCAGTGCCAGGGAAACGCAGGTTTTTTGCACGCCCTATGGGGAATTCTTGAAATAGACACAATTAAAGGTAAAGCGTAAGGAGACGGGTGCCAAAGATGCACCATGTGGCCTTTAACTCCCAGCTAGCTGGGCTCACCTCTGGAGAGGGCTTTGCCCACAGCTCTGGCTGCCAGCAAAGCCTGTGCAAAACATTGAGCCGCACAGACGTGGGGCGCCCCAGAACCTCCCCAGGGTGGCCGTGCTGCTGCCCTCAGCAGAGGGGAGAAAGCTCAGCACCTCTGCTTGCTGCTGTGTGCTTGCATAGGGGAGGTGAGCACAGGAAAAGCAAACACCTCCATTTCAAATATTCTTGACTTGCCCTTCTCTCACCCCTGGAGCCAGCGCTGCTCTGCCCTCCCTCTGCTGAGCTGAGAGTGGTGGTGGGTGAGCAGTCCTGCTCCGCGCTGGGGGGGCTCCTGGGGCCAAAAGGGGGGGACCTCCCTCATGGGGAAAAATGGGTGTTACTGCCTCTTCTCCTCCCTCACACTTTCCACCAGGGACAGGTTAAAAACTGTGGTCGGCTCTCCAGAGCTGCCTGGGGAAGTCCCACTGGGCCCACGCCTCTGCTGTGTCCCTGACCAGCAGCAGGGGAGGCACGTTCAGAGGTTGATGCAAACCTGGGGAGAAACCCAATTCTTGGGTTTTTTTAAAACCCTCTCGGGTCCCATTCCAGCCCATGAGGCCAGTCCTCGCTCTCACCAGTCTTGGGTGCCTGGATCTGCCTTGCAACATCCTCTGGGCACTTTCAGCACAAAACCTCCCTATTCCCTGGCCCTGACACTCCCAACAGCCTTCCCATCTCTCTCCACCGCGGTGATACATCCTCTCCTCTCAAATGCCGCTGGAAAACATTGCTTAACCTCTGTGCATCTCCCTCCTTCGCTGTTATTACCCTGCGCCATAATTGCGTTAGTGGCTGTGGGAAGTGCTGGAGCACGGCTGCCCTGGGAAGCAGGGTGCGGCTGCCGTGGTGCGGGATAATGGGCTCCAGCCCTGGCCCGGGAAGCCGGCGCTGGGGTGAGAGGAGCGCGTGTGTCTCCGCGCCCGCTCGGTCCTCGGCCTCTCCGCTGAGCCTGCTGACAAGGGTGCCAATTAGTGTCAGTTGCACGGGTAGCCGGTGACGGGGACACCTGCGCGCCCGGGCCACGCAGGCCACCGCCTTGCTGCCACCGCCCCGGCACAGCTGTCAGATAGGAACGGCTCTGCCACCACTGACCTGTGCCCCTTTGGAGACGGTGATTTAAGAGGTGAAAGACATAATGTGCCATTACCCATCCCCGGCGCGGCACAGCCGCTCAACAGCTCCGGAGCCCACAGTTGCAGCGTGGGGACCTGGGCCCCGGGTTTGTCCCGCTGTCGGGAAACGCTCAGTAAAGATGCAGTGCTTCGTCACCCTCTGTGATGCTACGTTACTTTACAGCGCTGTCATTTACAATATATTTAGAAGGCTAGATCAGTCCCCATCCATCTCCCTACCATCTAACGTGCAATGGCTGCTCATTGCTACGACATTTGTCTTTGTGAAGGAGAAGAAGGATAACTCTTCGCTTGAGTAAAGATAAATATTGCAGGGAATCACCTGTCATTTGTGGGTACGTATCGTATAATGTGTAGCATGCACAGATGAACTCTCCCACACGCTTGCGATGCACAAATGTTTTATATGCATGTGTGTGTCTAATATCAATGCACCCAAACATACACACCGTTGCATGTATTTGGGTAGGCACATGCTCGCTGTGTGTCTGCACCTCGCTGTAGAAAAGCTGTGTTCGTATGCGTACACTTGCATGTGCAAATATTGGCAGGAAAAAAAAATGAAGTCATTATAGATAGCATCATGGAAAATTAAAGATGAAGCTGAGAATAGACAGTGTTAATAACCCAGGCTGTTATGCCACCAGTCGGGTAAGGTGCCTTGTGAAGAGGAAAAAGCGTACGTAGAAATCTGTAAGTAATGTACACAGGCATCATAGGCTCTTGCATCTGGGAGCACGTGCTTTTAAAAGGACGTGTGTGTGTTTGTGCGGGTATTTTTTTATATCTGAAAAGGCTCCCTGAAATAACCGAACACAAAGCCAGCGCATGTTTGCGTTAGGTTGAGACGCTGGCATTAAGATGATTATATGACTCTATTAGCAGGGCGTTATGGCTTCAATTTCACTTAACATCTGAGTTGTTCAGATTAAAACATGCCCTTGGCCTGACAAGGCATTATTAACTTGCGTTTAATAAAAATAAAATATTACATTTAAATAAATTGAAAGCTGACAAATTTGATTTAAATGAATACTGAACTCCAGGCAAATGTGTTGCTTGAACTCTGCCTGCTGTACTGAAGCTGACAGGAAGCATTAAAGTAATACTGAGTGGTCAATATGTGATTAAATATCACATGTCAAGCTTAGCAAGAATGTTGCTTCCCAAGAAAATTATATTGTTAAAAATAAGTGACAAATTCTAAGCAGCTCCTTCAAATTCATAAAGACATGTGAAAGAATGGAAGTGTGCTTGTAATAAACTGGGATCTCTGCAGGAGACAGAGAATATACTGTCTCTTGCACAGAGCCATATAGAGCATCTACAGGTAATCAGATAGAAATGATTGCACATATTTGAAGCAATAATTTTCCTTTGCATTTGCCATAGAACATAAAGAGAAGAGACATGCTACATTTTCACACCATGTTTTCATCTGAAAGCTTTTGCTGTCATGCTGTTCTGTCTAAAGGGATTATTTATTTAGATAGACTCAAGCATCTATATGTATACATACATGCATGGATATATATACATATGCTAGAGCAAACTTGAGCAGTATTTAGAGTGAGAAAATGAAAACTAAGTCAGATTATAAAAGAAATAATTGTAATAGGAGTAATAAATGTCCCCCTCCCCCAGCCATTAAATGTTTGGGAACACTAATGCTTCATGGCTATCGTCTGCTATGGATTCCAGCTGGGAGAACATGCTTAAACATGATCAACTTTCATCGTGTGTTTGCTGAAAGAAAGACATAGATGTCATTGCTCCCCCCTTGCTTCAGCAGGATCAATCCAGGATTACCGGAGTGCAGTAAGGGCAGTGTCCAGCAGTCTACTTAGATTAGTCAGAGCAATAAAATACCGGGATCTACAGCCTCAGACAAATGACTTGATATGCTTAGGTCAAGAGGTTACCAAAGCCAGGTGAGATCTGAGACCTATTTATCACTGCCTGAGCTCAAATTAAGTTTTAAATATTGTCAGAAATGAAAAACTGCTACCAGATGGCGTCAAGTTAATTCATCTCGCTGTACTTGGAAACTGTCTTTTAGCTGTATCACAGAGCACGCTATGCTGCGTTAGAGAGTGTCTGTCAGAGCACCTCCTTTAGCAGAGAGGTAAGGGTCCTGCTTGGCCTTTGCTTCCAGCTTACAAGATGGATGTGTTGCGTTTCTGTGGTGTGTGGCTATAGGGAGATCTTTGCTACACATATGGGTCTGAGCCACGACCCTTCTTACAAACCAGTGTCCTGCATAAAGGAGGTTGGGTGGTTTCAATCTCAATCAATGGTTGATTGAAAACCCTGTTCTTTTACCCACCTGGCCCAGGGAATGGGATTTGTCGGTTTGTAGGAAGAGGCATTTGGGGATGAAGACTTGGACCCTGGTATGTTGGTGCGAAGGGCCACGAAGCTTTCCCACGCAGGCACAGAGCTGCCATAACCAGCCTGCTCTTTTCCTTCTGCCCCGTTTCCATTTCAGGGCTGTAAGGAGCGTGCCACCCTGCCTATCCCCATTGTCCCCTGGGCAAAGGTTGGGATATGTTTTAGTTTACAGTGTTCAAGGGAACATAAAATGACATCCGTCAATTTTATGCTTCTCCTCTCTGCCGTGCCCATCTGCTGTTCTTCCCGAGCCCTGCCTTCAGCTCTGGCTTTGAGCACAGCACTTGAGCCTTTCAGCAGCAGGGAGTCTCCCGAGGCAGGAGGATGAGGGGGTCCCTTGATCAGGGTTTCCCCCACTCTGGTGTGCATTTATGCTGGCTGCCTCGGCTCCCTGCAAGCTGGGTTACAGCCCCCAGCCCTTTGGTGTGGGAAGGGGAGACAGGGCCCCTGTGGACAAAGGTCCTGCTGGTGGGAAGAAGGGAAGCAGCAACCAGCAGCACATGAGACTTCTATGCCAAGCCTCTCCCCGGCAAACCTGGCCTCCCAGTGCCAGGGTGCCCAAAAACTCTGTGGCTACCACATACTGCCCTGTGGGCTTTGGCAGAGAGTTGGGCCTGAATAAAGGCATTGTATGTTTGGAGTGATCACTCCCCACCAAGCCACAGAACCGCAGATTTCCCTCGTCCCCAAAAGCCCCGTCTCCAAATCTGTCTTTTTTTTCTTGTTGTATGAGTAGGGGAAAATGCAGGACTTCTCTAAAGTCCACCATAACTAGAAGGGGCCGTTCTAAGTGCAGAGACTATGGGAAGTTAGCATCGTATCTTGTGGTAGTGGTAAAACCAGAAGAGTGCAGTGAGAGATGCTCAGAGCTCTGCTATGCCCTTTGCAAGAGGCTGTTTGAACTGGAGACAACTGGTTGTGTGCTATCTCAGTAGCAAGGGCATTGCTGTTTGAACACAGGATGGAATCGAAGCCCAAGGATAGTTTATTTTCTCCTGGGAAGGTGATACGCTGCCTTTTGGACTGGCTTGTTTCTGTGCTAGCGCTGGGAATGGTATTTCACTGAAGTAGGAATATGCACTACAGTTCTTCTACCTCGGACTACTGAAACAGGGTCAGAGCTTGCCAGGTAAACACCATGGTTTTATTATCTCCATACTTCCTCTGCAGGTGGAAGATACACTGTTCTCACTTCCAGCATCTGATTTCCCGTGGGGCGCAGGAGCTGAAGCTGTGGAGGTGTCTCCGGGCAGCCCCGACTGCGGGCAGCAGGCCGGGGCTGCAGCGAGGGCCACAGCGCTGCCTGGCTGAGATGTTTGGCTGCGCGTCCTCCTGCCTTCACACCTCTGCTGAGGAGGAGAAAGATTTTGTCATCAGGACGAGTGCTGCTGCAGCCAGGGAGTGAGAGCGTGTCCGTTTGGGATGCAGATGAGATGGTTCCCAGCGATCAGAAGGAGGGGGTAAAGTGGGACACACTAGCAACAAGCAAATTATCAAGCCTGTAAGCATAAAGATTGCAAATGTCTCCTGGTTTCTTAACTTATTATTTTTGGCAGGGTTGCATATGTTCTCTGTGCTCATTCCATGAATCCAGCTGATTATTATTCCAATCACCAGAGGAAGAGAGAGTCACATTAATTTGTAGTAATTAATAGCACTGATGCATTTGACAGCGCATGTTAACAAGCCTCTTTGATTGTTTGGATCTCTAACTGCGGCCCTTCTTGTTTGCATCTCCTCCGAGGAATTCATAATATCAAAGCTTAACGGTATCTGATACTTGTCAAAATGCAATTTATAAAAGTTTAATTCTTTTATTGATTTAGTTTGGTTTTGATGCCTGCAGAGTCAGCTCCCTTGACAGAACTTAGCGGATTCAAATGCTTGTCACCAGCTCGGCCTCCTTTTTGCAGGGAACAATTGCCATAGGCCAAGCCAACAGGCATGGTTTAATTGCCATTAATTAAAAGCATAAATCTCTTTTTTCTTCAGTTGCTCTGCTCTTAAAGGGGGCTGCATCTCTCTCTCTTTTCCTGTGTTTGTCAGAACACCTTCTGGCAAGCAAAGTTAACCCGTTCCGTCTTCCCAAGTACTTTCTGGAATAATCTTTTGAAGCATAACTCTTATGATCTGATGTGAAATGCATGCGGTTCGGTGATATTTAACAAACTGGATTTCTTCTTTATTGCAGTATAATGAGGTCAAATGAATCCCTCCATGGGTTGTATACATGCTTAAATGGTTTCTGCATCAAATTCTTTTTGACAGCAAATAAAACAGCAGCCAAACAAAACATCAGCTACTTAAAATTGGCCGGAAAATCAGAACACAGTGTGATTGGCAAAAACGAAATTAAAGAAGAAACCACAGAGCGAGCCCCCCCCCACTGGCGGTGGGTGGGAGGGCCGGGCCCCGGCGGGGGTGCCGCCGCCTCGGCCGCTGTCGTCGGGGCGCGGCCGCCGCTCGGGGAAGCGTCGCTGCGAG
>RSEF01000008.1:15488971-15514327 GCA_003993805.1 Himantopus leucocephalus
AAAAAAAAAAAAAAACGAAAAAAGAAAAAGAGAAGCCTCCGGGCACGTTTATTTGGGCTTTGCTAATTAGCGAGCGGCTTGCTGATTTCTCTGCTAATAAATTCGCGTTAAAACCATATTGACCTCTGCCTTGATCTAACAAAAGGGGAGCGGGTCGGGAACGCCCACCTCGTTTTCTGCCCGTGTTGCGGCGGCCTCTGACTATTCCCCCGCGCCTCCTCCGCGGCCCCCAAATTACCCCCGGGAGGACCGATCCGGGAGCGGGGCCCCGTGTGGCCGGGGCAGCCCGCCCACCCCGCTTCGCCGCCGAGGCTTTCCCGGGAAACGCATCCTATCCGGGTTGGGGAAGGAGGTAGGACATTTGGGCTCGATTAGGGCCCTTTCCTGAGTCTAAACAGCGAATCCTGGGCTGTTTTCTCCCGAAAGGAGGCGATCCCGGTGGAAAAGCCGGTACCAGCTCGTTGTTCTTCTCGATGGCTAAATCGGGGCTCGGTTTTGCCTGCACAAACCCGCTGAAAAGTAGTGAGAATAAGGAAGGAAAGTTCATGCAAAATGGATGAGCGTCCCCCAACTCGCCCCTCCCGAGCAGGGCCGGCCCGGTGCCGGGGGGTGTCTGCCTGGGAGGGGGCAGGGGGCTCCCTCCCGGTGCTTCGGGAACCGCGGTGGGCAGGGGAGGGGAGCACGGCCGGGCTGGGGGGCTGCCGCTGCCGTGTCGGACGGTGCCTAAAGCAGGGTCTGCCGGGGGAGGGGGGAGAGAAACCGCGACACCTCCCCGAAAGGTATTTCCAGACCCAACTGGAATGTGCGCGCGAGCAGGTTTGGAGCAGGAATCGCTCCTTCTCACCGCCCCTTTTCCCATTTGGGAAGCGGGGCTGGAAATGTAAACCCTCCTTCATCTGTCCCGCTCCCCGTTTGCACCGGGAAGGAGCCGACCCGGGGCACAGGCTGCCCCTGAGGCTGACCGGCCGGGTGCCCCTTGCAGGAAAAGGGCTCCGTTGTATGTTTAAAAACCACCCCGGCACATGGGCGCGCATTTCGGCGCGCTGCGGCGGGACAAAGAGCCGGGCGGCGGGCCGGGATACGCGGGCTCGCCTCCCCGCCGCCTGGCACGGCGCAGGGCCGGGCATGGCTCCGGGTTCGGCGCCGCTGGCGGCCGTGCCTTTTTCCAGCCGCGCCGTTCGGGTTTCGTCCCCTTTCCTCCCCCAGGCAGCTGGCTGTCGCCGCGGCCGCCCCCCAGACTTGGTGGCGAGCTGTTGAATTCCTGCAGTCGCTGTCCCTCGCCCGGGCCGGGACCTGCTCTCGGCCCTGGAAGTGGATGTGAAGAAATAAACAAACCCATCTGTTCCCGGGTGAACGGGCTCTCTTAGCCTTAAACGGCGGGAAATACCGGCACCCGCCGGAAAAGACCTGGCTGCGAGTGCGCTGAGCGTGGAAACAAACGGTGAGGTTGTGGAAGAGCGGTGTGTAAGCCAGGGGACCGGTAGCTCCCGGGGTGGCTGGCGGTCTTCGCTCTCTCCCCGCACCGGGCGATGGCCCGCAAGGAGCGGGGCGGCTCCGGCCCCGGGGGACGCGTGCGCCGGGCCGGGCGGCTGCGGCCCCGCCCGCCCTCAGCACCACGGACAGCTCCGGGCGGCGCGGCCCGGCCCCGGCGGGACCCCCGCGCCCCGCCCGCGGGGGCTGCCGTGCCCCGGGGCGGCGGGAGGCAGCGCTCGGCCGGGCGGGAACTCCGCGGCCTCCTTCGCCGGCCCTTGCCGGCAGGCGGTGATGGAGACGGAGGAGGCTGGGACGAGCTCCCGTTGACGAAGCGTCGCCCGGCTGGTCTCTCCGCCACCCACCGCCCGGGAGAAAGTCCCTGTCCTGGGCCAGGCCCGGGCTGCTACGGGCCCGGCCCTGAGACCACGGAGCAGGGACGGCGTCCCGAGGGTTTTGTCCCGAGTGTCTGAGTGTTGCCCCCGCTCCAGCCGGCGGGCTGCTTCGGGTTGACACCCGCGCGGCCGCGGCGGGACGCGGCAGCCCCTTTGGTCGCCCTGTCCCCGGTTCCCCTTTGGTTTGTTTCTGCTGGGTCGTGGCTACCTGGTTTTTTTTTGCAGGTGGGCACGACACGGGAGGTTCCTTCGGGGAACTCCTGCTACGCTCAGGCAGGTTTTGGCGACTACGGCTCCTGGCTGAGCCCTCCCGGCAGCAGAGCCGCGGGCAGGCTGCTCTGCTGCTCTTGGCTGAAGGGCTCTCTTGCGGGATGCAGCAGCAGGATCATGTTTAATTACGCCCCCCTCCCGGGGGATTAGCTTGGCCATCATTAGAGCAGAAAGTGAGAAGGGGGACTTCGCTGGGCTGGAACACAGGGATAAGCGTTGTCTTTGCCCCTCCGAGGGTGCTTGTCCTGGCGCCGGGGCGGCAGCTGGGTGCTCCGGCAACTGAATCCGCTCTCCCAGCCGGGCAAGCGAGTCCGGCTCAGCCGCTGGGAACCAGCGAGCAGCACCGAGCGGAGTCCCCTGCCGTGCCGGTTACACCGGTTGCGTTTACACGGACCGGGACAGCCCGCGCGTAACGCCGTATTACCGCTGCGGCGCTGCCTATCGCTACTACAGGTCTCAGTGTTTTCTGTGCGGGTGGGCTTTTAACTTTTGTTATTTTCTCCCTTTCCAGAGTTTATCTTCCTCCAAATTCACAAGACGCTTCTGTGCGAATGCACGCTGTCAGTCGCCCTAAGTCCTTATTGCAGCCCACTCGAATAACTCGGCTTCAGCCCAGGGCGTGGAGTGGGTGCAGCCGGGCTGAGCTCTCCTGTGGAAAGGGTAAACCCCTTCGTAATGTTAGAAATATCCCCAGCCCAGGGCTGGCGGGGACGGGCGGAGAATAACCGTTTCAGGTTGGAATTACACGGCTTTTTCAGCCCCTCTATTCCGTCCCGCTGCTAAGCCCACGTCTCCCGCCGGTGACACCACCGGGTTTCTTCCCCAGTAGCCGCTTTAACGTGGAGCCCCGCTTGCGAGGGAAGCGGGGCCCAACAAACCTGGCCTGCCGGGATGGCCCCGCGCCCTCGTCCCGCGGGCGGAACCGCCTGCTCAGTTTCGGGGACAGCATCGAAATGACCCCCGCGGTCCCTGGCGGGGGAGAGCTGATGGGGCGGGAGAACCCCCAGGACCGAGACGGGGCGGGGGGCGGGCGGGCGGTCCCCGAAGGCGCCGCTGCCCGGTGTCCCCGTTTCGCGAAAAAGTCCCTGAACTTCGTTCCTCCCTTGGGCTGCTCCCGCCGTCGAAGGGGCCGTGGGGCAGCCGGAGCCAGTGCCTGTCCCTGCGTATTTCCAGCCGGAGAGCAGGTCCAGCGGAGCGCCCATCATATTAGAACACCGTTTCCATATTCATATGCCCTATTTTTCACAAGCCGCTTCTATTAATGGAAGCGCACAAACGCCGGTCCTCAAAATTAGCGGATTTCAAAGGAACCCAAGCGAGGCGCTCTGCGCCGCCAGCGATGGATGCGGGGCGCGCCGGGACCCCCGGGGCTCCCCCGCCACCGCCGCGCCCGCCCCGGCGGGGAGCCGCGCTCTGCCGGGGGCGCAGCCGCGGGCCCCGTCGTGGCGGCTCCCGGCCTCCCCCGGCCTCCCCCCGCCTCCCGCTGCCCCGGGCGGTGCCCCGCGGGACCGGCGCTCCGGCGGCGGGGGCGGGCGGCAGCCCCGCTCCCCTGCCTCCCGTCCCAGGCACGCAAAAGTTGTCCAAGGCTGTCGTGTTCCCTTGTCTCTGGGAGCCCATGTAGGGCGCTTTAATTGCCACATTTTCAAACCGAGGTAATGGTGGGGATGTCTTAGTAATTACCTTAATGAGATAACACCTTTCCTTCCCTGAACCTACTCATTATCACGCTTCTTGTTCAAATTCCAACTACAAAGAGCTATACTTGTAAAAAAAAAAAAAAAGTGGGGGGGAGAGCTCTGAAATTTGTTGGAGGTCTCGTCCCCTTAAAACAAGCACCTTACATGGATCTTCAGTGTACGAAGAGAGAGCTGTACCCGGTTCTGGGAAAGGTTAGCTAGAAGTAAACTAAACATCTGGGGTACCCCTTAATTATTCTTGGTTGGCTTCTTTAGCTTGACCTGTAGGGATGCGAGGGTGTCAAAGTGATGAATTTTAAGATGTTGGGCTGTGAAGACGTGCAGCTGCAAGACTGATGGATTTAGGAAGGGAATGGTAACAAGGTTAGCTGCATGTGAAGTGTGAATTGAGATTTTTGCAAAGAGACTGTGATTGCAGATGGGCATAATGTTGTACCCTTGCATGAAATCTTGCTATTATTGTATAATGGTCAGACAGAGTGTGAAATGACTTATTACTTTACTTTTATTCTTTAATGAAGTTGGGTAGGGAAGGAGAACTACCAGGAAATCGATAGTGGTGGTGCACAGAAACTATATGACAGGTGCTGATACATTAAATATTTATTTCGCTTTTTGTCCGTGTCCCCCCCCCAAATTTTCTGCTATTTCAGAATGCAAACAAAAATACAACTAGTGGATCTAGACAGTGAAGAAGATGTGCAGAACGAGAGCGGTATTTTCTTTGCCATCCTCGCTTTCTGCAGTATATGTGAAGTGGGCGTTTCTGTGTGGCAGTGCAGCGTCTACATCTTCTACGTAAAATATTAGACAGAGATATCTAGATCCGTGTGGTGTGCACATGGTTTCTAGATAGGTTGTCAGCTGTTCAGTGTGTATCTCTTTCTAGACCTTGATGCAGGCATGCAGTGATTTGTACACTGTTACGACCCCGGATAAATTCAAGTAGCCTTTTCTCCAGCTTGACATGCATATGCAAATACCTCTCACTTCCTTCCATACCAGGCACAGGTGTCCACATGGGCGGTATCATTCTAAAAACATGCAGGACAATGTCTGCCTCTAACTTTTGCACAGCAGCGTGTGGGTACCTCTGCGCATTGAGGGTGGGTGGGCAGCTCAGCTGACATCTTATCACTGGTTTCACATGTGGTCAGGGTAAAACACCTATTACCAGAATTTATGATTCAGTTGTGCAGCTGTACCAGTCTTTATGAATATGCAGTGAAGAAAAGGAACTGGAGCTGCTCCCTCAGGATGCTGTCCTAAAAAAGAGGATTCCCAAGGTGACTAACCTCAGGACGTCACTGCTGAGAACAGTTTGGCAAATCCTGGACTTACTGAGTTGTCTGTCTCTCGGAGAGCAGCTTCATCTCCCTGTTTGAATACACACAGTAGCAGCACAGCTCCTCGTATGCCTTCCCCTCTGGAAGGATACAGCTCATGGCTTGAAGAGCTTTCTGAGCCAGCACCTCTCCTGCAGTGCCCTCCCCAGGCCTTGTCCCCAGAGCCAGCACAACCCTTTGCTGAGAGCCTGTCTGTGAGGTTTTGCCCTGTATTTTCTGTGGAGTCTGGCGCTGTTACATTTTAATCTGAGGTCAGGAAGAACAAGTAATGTGAAGCAAGCTTGGGAATAATTGCCTACCTCTTCTGCATTAGCATACAGGGAAATAATGATGGCAGGATTGTGTGAAATGGGGAACACATCTGAGGCCTCATCTTTGTCCTTACAATAGTCTTTCAGATTTCCTTTTCATATTCTTGCTTCAATGTCTGAACAAGCACAACATTTTGGGCTTGAACCCTGTTTCCACTGAGTAACACCCTGTTGTAGGGTTGTCTCTCTCCTCTGGCAGGTGAAAAGGCCTCTGTGATATGTACAGGTTTGTTTAAAGCAGGATACTGACCTGAGGCAACACTGCCCATGTGAGTGGCAAAAATGCACTGAGGGGCACAAGAGGTGCCCCATGACACAAAAGGGCATGGAGTAGCTCCCTGTCAGATTTATACCGAGATAGACTAGCAGGCTTGTTGTAACTTTAAAATACTTTGTTTTCATTGTGTGAAGATCTAACAAGAAGAATTCCTGAAAGTTTTAAGGGCTGCCTGGTAAAAGTGGTGATTCGGTGCTTGAGTGCGTAGAAAGATGTGATGGCACGGCAGACACTCTGCTATCCCAGCGCTGCAGAAGAAATGAGCAGCTTCCCTCAAACTGCTCTGAAGCAGGACAGAGCAATTTGGAAAATGAAGACTGTTTTGGGGATTTGCCACTAGTAATTTGGCTGGATCCTGTGAGTTCAAGTACCATCACTGTTCCTGTATTAAAACAATGTAGTTTTTCTGCTTTAGAAGTTGTGAAATAAAGCTGGATTAATATTTCATCAGAAGCATAGAGGGGTCTATGGGAAAAAGCGGCAAAGCATGTGTCTGCAATGGAGCCCCAGTATAGGCACTGACAGCTCCAACCCATATTACTTCACAGAAGCTTAATAGATCAGTGAGGTTTTCTGCCTAAAACAGAGGGATGCAAGGTAAGCATGCTGGCAACTTTTTATGTATTTCACTCTCTAGCAGTCTTTTTTTTTTTTTTTTCTTCCTTCTTTCCCTTTCTGCTTTCCCTCTTTCCTTTCCCTTTCCTTCCTTCTCTCTTCACCTCACAGTTTTGCTGAGCACTCAGCAGCATGCCCTGAGAAGACTGCCCACCTTTCCTGGTGGCTGGTGGTGGCCATGGGCAGCTTGCCTTAACCAGCACGGTGGTGTGTGGCTTGGGCAATGCAGCACAAAGTGTGTGCAGCAAAGCTGTGCCTCTTCCATGGAGACTAAGCTCATTACAGTACAGTATTCTAAAACATGCTTAACCTCTCCAGTCTTGGGTGTTGTATCCCAAATCTACTGCAGAGCATGGACACCCCAATTAGCACTTACAATGCACTGTTGACATTTCTCTGGGCCAGCCCAACAGGAATAATTAGATGTGATATCTAACACAAAGTCATTTTTTTTTTTCCCAGCGGAGGGTACACTGCAAAATGAAAGCAACATCTATTGCAACAGCACTTGGCCAGATTTGGCTCTTACATATAGCGTTATGTCTGTGGTGTAACTCAGCTGGCTTCTCCAGGCATACGCTGACCGTGACCCGCCTAGCTGCCGGCAGAGCCTGACCCACTGGGATTAGTGCTGGGGCTGGATCTCTGGGATGGGCTGCACGAGAAAGATGTCTTACACCGCACGGCCCTGGGAAAGCTGCTGTATAGCAGCACCCTGTAGGAACCTTTCTGTTAGGAGATGCAGCATGTGTGGAAACACTTGCTCAGCATAAGATCTTCTCATGTTTGAAATGCCGGCTGGTGACTGGTGAGGCCGGTCTCACCGTAGCTTCAAACCCCCATCCCGCTGCACAGCAGCAGAAAGTCAAGCAGGTTCGGTTAAGGACTGGGCAAAGCGTTACTGACCGAACATCATTCTCAGCAGCCGTTTGCACAACAGCAGTGGTAGGGTTGTGTTATCATAAACCTTATGCCAGCAAGCCAAAAAGCCTATGGAAAAACACATGTGACAGTAAATAGGAAAGAGCTCTGTGCTGCAATGCAGCAGGCTGTCCTCTGACACCGCTAATTACAGCAACACATTGAAAACGTAAGTGTATGTAGTGAGCATTCCTACTTAGAAAGTGCCGTTGCATTTGGTTTTGCTACCATTTCTTGCCTACTTTCATGCACTGCAAACTGGAACTTGGAAAGGACTTGCCAGAGCGAAGAGGATATAAAAATGGTAATTTTTCATGTAATAGAGATCACATAGAGATTTCCTTTGTAGTTCACAGCATTTCCATTCCAAGATGCTTGGAGAATTAAAGCATACAAATAGAGAAAATCTGCAAAGTGTTGTCAGGTATTATTTATGTATTATTATTTTTGTTGGAAAAGACATGTAAATATAAAGAATTAGAAAACGGAGCTACTAAAATAAATTATAATGGAACCCACAATAAATCTAACATGAGAATAAAAGTATAATGAGAACACATTTTCTTCAGCATAAATACAAATCCTGTCTGCATGCTAAAGCCCTATTAATTGGATACTTACTACAGGAATAAATCTTTAAATGTGTAAAAAAAAATCTTTCTGCTCTGTGATGAAATATAAATATCACCAGATTTATTAAAGAAAAAATTCTGCTAAACGACTACTTCTCTTACATACTAATTTATGCTTATGCTACATCTGAAAGAACTCACCCTGACGTGAATATCAGCTAAACGAAGGAAGCTGTAAAAGGAAAAGATTTAATGTGCATCATGAGAAGTTGCTTATATCAGGCACGGCAGGTTTCAATGAAGTTTTATATTATAAAATAGAGGAAAGGTGATAGTCTCTTAAGAGACATAATACTTATCCCATGAGTGATATAATAGTTCATAATTCACTAGAGAACAAGGCTCAAGTGAGTCATATATATTTTATGGCACAATTGGGATTAATACCGTACTTCAGAGAGGCGTGCATAACCTATTCTATTTATATGAAGAGATGGTTTAAAATTCACCCTCTTCCTCCACCCTTTTCTCCTACCCTTTTGCATCAACCTACAAGAGAGGGACGTGAAAAAAAAAATGAGTGAGGACATTGGGTGAAAACCAGAAAAGATGTCGAGGTACTGCTACAGCATCGCCATTTGCCAGGAACTGCCCTGGTGCCGGCACGGCAACTGGAAATGCTGATTTTCCAACAACAGCTGCCCAGAGCCCCAGAGGAAGAGGTTAGTCCTGAGCAGGTGCACTGTAGGGCTTTTTTATTGGATGAACTTGACGTTTTGGTGGGAACGCAGGAGATGCTGACTTGCAGCCACCATGGTGGAATTCAGTTGCCCCAAATTCCTTCTGCGATATCGCTGTGTCACCATCATCCTTAGCGGGATGTGTTTGTCAGGATGCGGTGTAAGGGAAGAGGGGCATCCCAGGTGAGTGCTCGCCTTGCTCTTGCCTGTCACGAAATATGAAACTCTGGGGTATCTTCTCCTTTTCTATACCCCACAAATGGGATATTTAAAGACAATAGATGTGGTGTTACAGTCACGTCTCAGGGAAATCCCATGTTTCACTCTGGTGAAGGCTTATTGTATTCTTTTGTACGGTTTCCTGAAATGTGGCCTAGAGCAGAAATTTAAAACATGAACTTGTTGCCTTCCTAAGGAAAAGTGTCTCCTAAATCGTGTCTGAACAGTGGAGACAACTTAATTCACCTCATCAGCAAAATCACTGGGAAACCCAAAAGCTGCTGAAGGTCTAGAGGCAGCATGTGGCAGTTTGGGGCATTTCTTTGTGTGGGCTGGGGGACGCTGGTGGAAGCCAAGGCATCACTGGGAACTGAGCTGCCTGTGCCCCTGAGAGCTCCTGGTGTTTCTGACAAGCCCTCAGTCACTCTCCTCCCTTGTCAAGGGCCATTGCTGGTCAGAATCTCACCCATCAGCTGTCGAGATAAACCAGCCTGGAACAAGGGATTTACAGGAAAACCAATTTTGTCCTCCCTGTTCTTGAAGAGATGGTTTTGGGGCAGAGGGAGATAAGATGACAGGATGGAGCACCTAAGTGCTGGAAGGAAGGATGTCATCTGAGGCAGCTTTGCACAGATGCATAGGGAGGTTTGGCTGGAGAAGGGTTTGCACTCAGCAGCCTCCCGAGGAGCTGAGGAGCTCTGGTCTAGTTGGGAGATCGAGCCAGGCTCGCAGAGCACGCGGCGCTGGCAGGCTGTGCTCTGCACGCCAGGGCCAAACAAGCTGAAACAGGGGGCCCCTTCACCTCCAGGGACCCACCACCCTGCACAGAAAGCTGGGGCTCCGTATGTTGGGCTTCATGTTTGGTTTTGTCTAGGTCTGTCTCTTGTGGTTTTAAGCTACTGGTTGCCCGTTCTGACCAGTCTCCCCATCATGGGATGGACTATGCAAGCAGCATACTTGCTCCCGAGGCAGCCTGGGAGCTCGTACCCTCCCCGGGGCTGGTGGCGAGGCTGGACCCAGTGGTGGGGAGGGCTGGAAAGCTGCAGCAGCACCTCTGGGACACGGGAGAGCTAGCTGAGGGCTGGCTGAGGGGATCTGAGCCTCCTCCACTGGCTTCTCTTTGAGGCTTTTTTCCCTTCTTCATATAATAAAGGGCTTGAGATTGAGCCCAGGCTCCCCAGGACTGCATTTTTAAATTCTTTTGTTCTGTAGAGGCCATAGCAGAAGCTGTAATACCTGGGTGGAAGGTGTTGCCTGCCTCGTTAAAAGGACCGTGGTGAACAAGCGGCTCCTGCTTCCCACCACCTCTGGGGAGGAGCGCCGGCACCCAACGAGTTGGGGTCACCCCCTGCACTGCGGGCCTTCCCTTGCTCTCGAGTTGGGCAGTTTGCGCAGATGTACAGATCGGGAAGATCGATAGTTAAATCTACTGCTTTTTGATGGGGGCTCAAAGGTCTCATTGCCTCTTTTATTGCTCTCACTTTTACATAAAATAACTGACTCAACCATATAAGTATTGGCATCTTTCAGGCATCTCTTTCTTTGCTAGCTCTCCTGGCAAAGTGCAGGGAGTTTGTGAGCTTTTTTAAACTAGCCTGGAGGGGCTGATTCACTAGAATTTGAATCTCTGGTGAAAAGCTCGCAGTAGCTCTTAAAAGGAACTTAAAAAATATTTCCTTTATGATCCTGCACACAAATAATGGTAAATAATATTTCTAAGGGCTATCTTTGCTTGAGCTACCGGTATTGGAGAGGTATCTTTTGTCATCAACAACTACTATATGTATAATAATGATATGCTTAAATGATACACAACCGCCATTTTCCGAGTACTCTTAGCAGAAAGCATTTTATACCACATGGTTGTTTTATTGTGCACATTACTTGTGATTGTTACAAACCCTTGCCAATGAATGACAAATTTACATACACATCATGTCAGCCGGCAATATTTTGCAGCCTTAATTGCTTTAGCTTCAGGCATTCTGTGTCAAAATAGAGTGTTTTACGTCCTGCAAGTTGCTCTGTTTCTTTGCAACAGTTAAATTATTCTGTAATTTGCCTGTTTTCCTTCTAATGCATTGTCCATTAAGTCATTTAATAATTTATGGTATAAAATGTATGATGCAACCTTAAACAGCGTTTAAAACTATCTCGAGGTGTTCCAGTTGTTATGGCAGAAAGAACAAAAAATCTTAAAATGCATTTGTTTAAAACATTTTTCTAATAGCTTTTTGCCTGCTGTAAGGACAAATTTGTCTGTATTTATCTGGCCGAGTTTGGCTGGTGAAGTCCAAGGCTGCGATTCCTAAGCAGAGCAGTCGGTGTGGAGAAGAAACGCAGGGGGACGAGGTGTCAGCAGACCCTGCTGGGGCAGGAGCCAACTTTGGAGCTGATGCCGCAAATACTTCCGTACACTCACCATCCTTTACTCGTGTGGATACCCTTTAACTGTGGAACAGCCCCTGTGATAGCAATGTGTGAGCAAAGTCCATAGGACTGGGTTGTCATGTGTTGCAGAAGGTCTTTCATGATTGCCACCGAGCTCTCAGTGAGAAGACAGGCAACCGGGAGCTGTAATTAAACCTGGAATGAAAAAGCACCCTCTATCCATCCACTTCTACCTTTTCACCGTTCTGATCTGCGGTGTGCTTATTGTGCAGTCTCTGAGGGCTTTATGCTAGAACAAAAATTAGTGTCCAAACCACGCGGCCATCCAAAAACAATACAAATGCAGAGTATTCTGTTAGATGAAAGTCTGGTCTGGAGATGGTTGTTCTGCTTGGTGCCTGGGTGTCCAACAATCTCCTTTTGGTTTGTTCCTTTTAGGAAAGCTCTCAGGACAGACAGCTTGGAGCAGTTGCCATGTTTCATCTTGTGTATCAGGGAGGGAGGAGCTGGAAGTGATTTCCAGGTGCATATCTAGGAAGGCTTGCAGATTGAAGGTGGTTTAACCAAATACTTAAGGAATTTTATTGCAGAAAAGGAAAGTCTTCCCGAGTGCAGAGAGGACAAGGACATCCAGTCCCTGCTGCCTCCCAGCTCCAGTTGATGCTGAGAGTGGCTCTGAGTTCCCCTGAACTTCTAAGTTGGAAAATAGAGGCACCACCCACGTTTTCTCTGCTGAGGAGAGCCAATCAGGCCTCATTTAGCATATTTGCATACGCAATGAGTGGTGCAGATACATCTTCTTTTGGGTTGAGGGACAGTTATGATCCCTTTTACCAACTATGCACTTTGTGGGGGAAAATTAATCTGACAGAGGTTTTTAGCTACCTGAAGGTCTCTGACAGAGTTCCTTGCTGTGCTGCTGCAAACACAGCTTAAGAGCCTCAAGAGTTACAAGGCTTTGGTACAGCCGTGCTTGTAGCAGCTCACTAGCAGCGTGTCTCTGTTTCTTCTACTGTTTTCTCTCTTGTAAGTCTTTCTGTTCCAGGATCCTTCTCTCCTGATACATCAGTTTTCTTAAGCAACACCAAACATCTTGTAATCAAAAGGATGTGGGACATACGATACGTACACAGACAGAAGGACTACTCGCCTGTGAATCATGTGTGCTCAGTTCTTTGGGTACAACCCGACATTTGCCAAGAATAACTGTGAAGGGAGGGGGTCTAGTTCAGTGAGACAGTGTTGGTGGAAGCAGCTTCAGTGGGGTCCTCTCCTGGGCTGTACACAGCCCCTCGAGTCTGCGGGTGAGGACAGCCACCCAGATGATTGCTCACCCGTGACCTGGCGGGTGGCTGCATTTCATACATGTGCTCAAAAGCAAAGACAGCGATGGGGAAGTGAATAAGCAGAGCTGCTGCCTTCCACTAGCTACTGCACGTCTTTGTCATGCCTTCCTCTCTGCTTCAGTGGTTATTGTCCTGTTGGGAAGCGGGCTAACCCCCTTGTGAGAAATTATGAATGTTGATTGCCAGAAAATGATCAACAGGTAAAGAAATATGCTGTCTGCAGTGTCCAGGACTTTTTTTTCTGGATTGGCTTACATCACAGGGCTGAAAGGCTGATTTAAGCAGGAGCCCAGACCTGCTCCGTGGCGAGCATTTGAGATGCCTGGTTTGTCTCTCCATGTTGAATGGGAGATGGACGGACGTTACAGCTTTACCTGGCCACTGTGCATTATTTCTAGTGGCTTTGTACTCTATTCATAAGATCTCAGTCAGAGATTGTTGCGTATCAGCTTCTATTTTCTGTGATCTGCGATGCTGAAAGGGTGTCTCTGAGCAAGAGGTGCTGGTGACTGGCTGGTCAGTGCTCTCTCCATGCCCCTCTGTCTTCAGACCATGCCTCTTCCAAGGGTTTTAATCTCTGTGCCCTGACAGATGTCTCTGTGTCTGCCTATTCCATTCCTGTGAGAGCCAGACCTGATTTGGTAGTTTATTCAACTTACAAACTTCCCCAAGGCCAGGAAGCTGTGGAGCCACGTAGGTATAAACTCGGCTTAACAATTCCTAATGAGAAATCCCTGACGGGTGGCGCTTCTGAGAAAGCACTTTGCACAATTAGGGCTGCATACCCCATTTGCTAAGGGAGCGGAAGGAGAAATTTGCTGATTTGCCAATGAGGCTCTTCCCGTTTTCACGTTTTGGTTTCTGTCTTTCCCACCCCTGAAGTTCCCAATTTGGCTTGAATACATTTTGAATTATAACAAATATCCTGATACTCACACCCCATGAATGAGGGCAGAAGGCAGGGGGCAATTCCTGGCTATGTTCCTGTACCGAATTTAATTTTTCATTGATAATTAGACTCTCAAAGCCACCTGATATTTTTGACCAGCGGGAAACAAAGGCCCACTGATTGACTCCAGGGATAGATGCAAGCAGCCCCCACTGTGCTTGCACAGCAGCTTCACAAAGACTCAAAACAAGAGCTGTGGCAAATTGGCTCATCCTGCAAGTTTCGACTGGCCCATTGTGTACAAGTAGTAAATTGAGAGCTGATATTTCTGAGAATTATTTATTAGCAAAGCCTGGTGTCTCACTCCCCTCGTAGTTATCCTTTGCAAACAGCTTTTTACCAGTTTGGATGAGCAATCTACAGCACTTCATTATTTTTCTTTTATTCGGGTAATTATTAAAAGGCAGCCGAGCTCTGTTCAGACTGGCAGCGGACTGCATCCGTACCCAGCTGGGCTGATACCTTAACAGTTAGGCATTATGTGTTTAATTGTATAAAAAGATAATGGGATGCATTCACAGGAATTTATTGCAATGCAAACAATAAAAGATTATTATTTTGAGATTCATTTCTGGTGCTTTTTGTGTTGTTAAAATTCTAAATAAAGGTGTCATGGTGACAGTTTCTAGTGGAGTGACCGGTTGTAAGCATTTAATACAAAAAAGGTGTGAAAATACTAGGCTGAGACCAGTTAGCAGAAATCAGAGTTATACATGCTGAGACCTGCAGTGTTAAACCAAATCGGAGTACGTTGTGGAGGGGGATTGATAACTCTTATTGTTTGATTTCTTTTCTTTCATTTTTTTAAATAAAACCAACAGGACGATGTACAGGAAGATTTAATGACGGATGTTTCAGTAGCTGTATTTTCCCCACCAACACTTTTCTTAGGTAAGTTGAAAACAGAGCGCCGCTGCTGCCACAGGGTTCACATGAAATAGGAAAAAAAAAGCTCCTTGCCCACATTGTAGCAGTTCTGTGTGAAGAGTAAAACAACTATTAAGCTTTTGCAATAAGATCCCCTAAACAGCAAATAACGTCTGTGCTGGTGAGGTTGTGCTTTGCTGGAATCAGGGATTTTTGGGTGTGGGGTGAGAACACACTTGTCCTAGTGTACATTCTGGACATGTTCACAGAGATGAGGACGACATTGATTAACCTCTTGCAGAACACAGTCGCCTCCTTCCTCCAGGGGAATCTTAGCTGTGGAGCACTGATGAAGTCAAAGGGTCTTCTCTGGGTGGGAGACACTGCATGAGCTTTTCCTCTTGTGTTTATTTGAACTGGGTGTGGGGGATAGGGCTAGATCAGGAAGTGGAGGACCTGCAAAGCCTTCTCTTACTAATCCCAGGAGAAGGTAGGCAACGGGCAAATGTGCAGCCCAGACAGACTGAGGCTGTGGAGGCAATGTCAACCCAAGGGTGGTGCTCCTGGCCTTGCCCCATCAATGCACTTGGAAGTCAAGCAGGGATAACTCCTTCTCCGGGGTCCTTGAGCTGTGAAGGTCCCCTTTGTGGACAAAGAAGTCCGTCCTGGCCACTTCTCCATGTGCCGGCCTGTGCAGAGTCCCGCTGATGTGAGGAGGCAGAGCCAGGGCACCACCAACGTGTCCCCCAGCCTGCAACTGCACAGGCGCTCCTGCGCTTGCCCCCATCCTAGAGCTCAGCATGCACCTTGCTGCGCTTGATGTGTTGGAGAGACTTGGAGATTTAGAGTGACATCCTCACTTGGTTGAAAATTTGTGGCTGCTGCTGAAAAGCATCCCCAAATTAAAGTCCGCATCTTCAACTTGTGGAAATATTTATCTTATCTTTCAGGCTGCCATGTTAGCAACAGTTTGCCTGGAGTTGTTTCCTGTAATTTCACCAGGGAGATGAAATAAACCCTTACTAGGTCACTCTAGAGCTGGTAAGAGGCACAGACCTGACAATATCAGCTCCTGAGGCTGTGGTTACCAAACTGGGCACCAGCTAATAGCTTGTGGCCTTCAGGGTGATTGGAGTGAATCCTCACCACAGACATGTTGCCGCTCTCCTGCAACCAGAAGGTAAATTTAGGTTGTCCTTATGGGGCCTCGTGCAGTGCTTGTGCTGAGATGGCTGTGTGACACATGATAGTGAGACCACACAGGTACTGCGACTGTCGTCCCCCTGCTGCATAGTTTTATCCTTTCAGCCTTGGACAAAACAACACAATTATGGGAACTAAAGCTGCTGTCTTTGATGATGAGAAATTCTTTTGCAGCCTTGATTTTGAATACATTTGAACATGTTGCCTACAAGATGTAGACAGAAATGAGCTGTGCATTTAACTGGAGCAGTTGTGTATTCTGTTGGTGTCACTCAAGTAAAGTGAAGCTCGGTGAGCTATAAATGCATCTATTTAATAGTGAAAAAGAAGTACCTCATCCTGATAGAGTTTTTCCAATCCTGTGATTTGCTTACACAGAGGTTTAGCTGGATTCTGGGCAAGCTGAGGCATTCTCAGCCCCTGGAGGTGTTCAGCTCTCTGCCAAAGGAAGCCATCCTGCAGTGCAAGGAAAGCCTGGTCTATCTCTCCCCGGCAAATCCCGCATGGCTGGCTCTGCCGTGCGGCCCTCCCTGAGATGTCCCATCAGTGCTCATCTCCCACAGCGGTGCTGGGGAAACCCACATGCAGCAAAGCCTTTCTGCAACCGTGGGACCCGCTGAGCCCTTAGACACTTGGTCTTGTACTCATAATTTGTATTTTTAACACAGTCAGCCAACCACCAATTTGCTGGTTCTATAAAAATAATGGCCAAATTATTCCCACTGACTGAATTCCTGCAGGATGGATTTGGCCTCACACCTGGGATGTACCTGGATTTAGCCTGTGCTGTGGCAGTGCTATGGTTTTTCTCCAGGACAAGGAAATGTGGATCCATAGTCTTCCTCCTAGACTGGCCTGTGTTTCTGGTAAAGAAAGGAATTAGGTCTACACAGGGCTTAAGACCAGTTCAAAGTAACTCTGCAGAGATAATTCTTTGAGGACAATTAATGGCAAAATATACAGGGCATATGGGCCATGACTATGTTGTTTGCTGAATATATTCAACCTCCTCAAAGTGGAAAACTGCCCTGATTTGACAGTGTAAAGAAATAACACAAAAATGGAAGGACAGTTGTGGTCCAGTTGTCAGAGAGACTTGAAATTAGCATTGAACATTTGAATCGGAGTGAGGTGAAATATCTCAGGCACATAATCTGCTCATTAAAAATGCCAGTTTCTGATGATTGAAATGGAAATCTTCAAATGGTTTCAGATAGACAAAAATTGACAAAATAAAATGATAAAACAGTTTTTGGATTTTTTTTAAAAGTTCTGATTTTTTAAATCGAAGGTCATGCTTTGACATCAAATGTGGCTAAATACAACTAAACCAGTCGTAAGCACAAAACATTATTTATTTTTTCTTGTTATGGCACCCAAATACCTTTTTTTTTGTTGTCAGCTCAAAATGAAAGGTTATTTTTCCAGTTTAGCTACCGAACTGAGGATTCAATTATTTGCGTACCTCTGGTTGTAAGACATTCTAATATTTATCTTTCTGCTGCTGCTGGAGACACAAAATTATCTGCTGCTCTGGTAGGGAAACAGAATTAAAAAAATTGAACATGCAGGTCCATTATTTCTGTTTCACAATAATTATGCAGCATGTTAAACAATGTATACTTCCATCTAATGCAAAGCCCTCTACCTGGAAGTACACAATTACCATAATACCTCGCTGGTTAGACATACGGTGAGACTATGATTATGCAGAGTGTTGGGAGAACTTTATGTATAAAATTATTCTCGAGAAGAAGAAGGGGGGGGGGAAAAAATCCAAAGTAAAAAGCTAAGCCAGCACATTATCTAATTCTCAATGTAAAATAATGCAGAAGTGCGGAAGATGAACATCTGATTTGTCACATCTGATACGCTAATGTTTTATCCAAAAGGAAGAACACATTGTAACATGCTCATTCATCTGCATAAACACCACCTGGCCCTTTACAGGCACCTACTCAAGTAACAAAAGTTAATGGCAGCCCATTTGTAGCCATTTCACTGGTAGAGATGGAAAGGGTTGGGTTTTTTTTCTTTTTAAAGTAACATATTTACATGACTGTTTGTTGAGGAACAGCTTCCCTCAGCGCTTGCTTCTGAAACTTCATTCTCAGTGACTGTAAATTAAAGCAACTTTAAAGAAATGTTAGAAAATAATATTTAAAGCCTATGTGGAACATGCTCACACATACACACACACACATAATGCACATCTAAACACGTGAACACACACACAGTTTTTAATCCCTGGCCATCCGCTGCTGTGGAGGCACATCAGAGGACTCTAACGCAAATCTATATTTACCCAAAAGTGCTGCTCTGGTCATGATCTTAATAGCAGCTAGATACGGTTTCTAATGTATGGCTGGGGATGAAACAGATTTGTTGCTTGTTTTTTTTTTTTAACTGGAGCATCGTGGTGGCATGCTTCAGTAAACATGCCTTTGTGCTACATTACACATATGTGTATATCATCACTTTGCTTTCAGACTAAAATAAAGCCTGGGCACCCAATTCACTAAAATGCTGTGTACCAGCTCTGCTGCCTTCACAGCAAATTTAGGCGGGAAGGTGTGAAAGCCAAAATAAATAGGTGAATTATGCAGCTATGAAAAGATTTTGGTATTTTTTTTTTTCTGTGTGAAGTGGCTTGGTCTGGCTGAGCTTCACTGGCACTGGTATTAGGAGAAGTCCTGCAGGAGGAGTAGCAGGACCTGGGCTGGCCCAGCTCTGGGTGGAGTGGGATTGGGCCAGGTGATCTCCAGCAGCATTTTCCAGCTCAAATCATCCTTCAGGTCTGTGTGCAGCCTCCCTGTGGGCCTCTCGACTGAAGAAGCCTCTTTCTCAGCTCCAGGGCATTGTGGATGGAGGTTGTTTCCACGCATGTGGTGGGCCGATCCAGTGTGGGAGCTGGCTGCACCTCCTGACCATGGCGGGCAGGCTGGCCTGAGATGGCAGCTCTGGGGGAAGGAAGGCAGGAGATCCCTGCAACCACTAACTCATTCCAGACCAGGGACTTCAGGCATCTGGAGACACTAGCTGGGGCATTTGTATGGGTCCATGTGCATATGTGATCTCCCCCAGGTGCTAAGCCAGAGGCTTTGGAGGTGTCTAGGAAAAAGATTTGGAGAGCTGCACCTCCACAGCCCACACCTTGCTGATGTGCTGTTAGAGTAGGACCCTCAAACCAAGGCAGGCTCATGTCAGGGCCCTGGGGGCTCCAATAGGTCTTAATGGTCCTGATCAGCCTACCTGGGGTTTCCACCCGTACCCTGCCATAGGCCCAGGAGCCCCATTTCAGCTCTCCTCATAGGAAAAGTGTAATACAGAGCTCCCCACTTGTCCCCAGGCGATCCACTGACTCACAGCTATATAGAAGGTCTGATGTGACGCTGCGAGGGTTAAACAATAAGGTTTACCCAGGGTGCCTTGGGTGAGCCAGGTGGACCTAATCAGCAGTCAATCTCAAATGCTCCTGAAGCAACCTGGTGCCTTCCCTTGCTGGCTCAGGGGTTGATGTGATGGGATAGGAATGCACCATCGTATGATTCTCCTTCCAGGTATGATTGTTCAGTCTCCTTCTGTGGGCAGTCCCTCGTAACTAGGAGAGCTTGTAGTTCTTGATGATCCTACTCTGGGTGGGTTTTCCAAGGTAATGGCTCTCTGGCACCTTCCTTGTGTTCTTGGCGGAGGTCATCTACTGCTCCCCTGACTCAGCCCAGCATTAACAGCAATTTTCTATGCTTTGCCAGTTCTCCCCCAAACAGTGCTTTTAGTTGAGACTCTTTTTGTTACCACATGTAAATCTTAAAAGACTCCACATGAATCAATGTAAGTTTTTCATTCAACTATGAGGTCTGCATGTAGCAAGAGAGAGAAGCAGAAGGAAAGGAGAAAGGAGGGAAAGCAAGTGGGTTCCAACCTGGCACTGGGGACCGTAACTCCACTCACCACAAAACTGCCAGGGACAGCTTTCCTCCTTTACCTATACAACTGAGGCTGCCTTTCTCTCGTGCACTCTGTCATGCTCTTTCTTGTTTGGGAGACTAAATCTTTAGTCAGTTGCCACTGCTTAACTTTGTTCAAGTTGTAAGTGGATAATCATCCGAATTCCGTGGGACCCCTTTGCGGAGGAGCTCGTGGGGTTACAACCCCTATTTGATGAAATTAGGAGTTGTTAAATTAACAAAGGACTGACTAAAGATATGATTCTTGGTTTGTGGTAGAAATCCTGTTTTACCAGCAACTGTTTTTAAGGAACTTATAGCAAAATATGTAAGTTTGTATATTAATGTTCCTGTATTTTGTTTTTTGTCAAATAAGACTCTGAATTTATGAATATTGTGGTCTGTGCATGTGTCTCATTGGCAATTTGGACCTTAACCTGCATGCTTGCTACCCTCGACCTGAGAAATCCCAAATGTGTAGACACCATTTGAACTAATTTCCCCAAATCAGTTTCACTTTTGCACTCTTTCTGAGTGTACATGGGCTCTTGGTCACACACAGAAGCTCTATGAGTAGTGAAGTGAACACTGCCTCTGTCATTCTCTCTGCATACCTTGATAGAAAGAAAGGCTGTTGCTCAAAGTGCCATTGTACACGTGCAGAGGGGCATAAGCTGAGTCCAGAGTACATCATAGCTACATGTATATTTGAAATAAAAATCTGCCTGTTAGCCCAGACTGCTGAAGAAAGGAGAATGTCAAGAGAATACTTATCTTTTTTTGCCTGCAAGGGAAAACAGATCTAAGATCAATGGGAGAACTCAAAGGGAAGTTGAGAGGGTCCCTTTAAGAGTAATCAATGTTCTGGTTTTTTCCAAGGGGTAAATAGTTTTCTGTTTGCTCCCCGCTCCCCCCCCTCCCGCCCCATGCCTTTAGCTCCTTCATTACTTCATTGTTAATGTTATATTCTATCAATAATTATTATTCCTATTGTAACAAATTCTCTGCAGCACTTTACAGACGAGCCATGTAGCTGCCCCAGAAAGTCACCTTGATTGTGTCCGGAGGGGAGGGAGGGAGGGAGGGAGGCTGCTGTGCTGGCTAGGCAGAGGGCAGGGATGCCAGGGGCTCCTACAGGAGGAGCAAGGCAGGAAGAGTGACTGTGTACTGAGGATAATTTCTTCCTCTTGATGAAGGAGGGGTACTCTGGTGCTATGGTAGCACCTTTGGGAACTGGCAGGCAGGCAGTCTGCCACAAAAGCCTGCCAAGCAGAGAGCTGACCGAGCCTGGGAGAAAGAAGGGGGCCTCATCCAGCATGCCCTCTGTGGGCTTTGCCTCCATCAAGGTTTTAAAACAAACATGTCTTTAAGTGCCAGGTACTTGGGGTCTTCAAAGCACATCAGGGTTTCTGCATCCTCACACACCCACATACTTTTTGAAGTCTCCCTCCTCATGCTGTACTAAAACATGTGTGAATTGAACCCACATCTCCCAAGGGCCCCAACTCAAACCTGCGAGGTGCAGCCTCTTCCCAGCAAGCGCAACTTTCCTTCCCTCTGCAGATCCCAGGCTGTGTGCCACCAAGGCACCCTTCTTTCTCTCCTGCCCATATTACCCACACTCATCATAATGCATCCGGCTGGGACCTAAAACTGTTTCCCAGCTTTGTAGCTGTAGTCTGACTTGTGACTGCTGCCTGTGCCTGCAATAAGAGCAAAGCACTCTAAAAACCCAGCTTGTCATGCCGAGCATTTGGTGGCTCGAGCAGGAGCCGTGTGCCTGGCACAGCCACGGTGGTGACTAAACGAACTTTGAGCCTTGACTAGAAATAAGCAACTTCATTTGTGCACATTCATGCATGCAGATACAGATGCTTGCTTGTGCACAGGGGTTTACAGAAAATCAAAGATTAATACTCTGCTAATGAGTAGACTGCATCCAAGAGTATATAACTCCATTCTGAAAAAGTGTTGCTGAAGTTAGCAGCTAGCATGGAAAGTGATTGCTTTTTCAAAGGCGGTACTGTTTTTAACTGCAAATGTGAGCCTGGTTATTATGATTGTTTATACTCCTTGCACATTTGTAAAATTGAAATAGTCCAGCCTATGGCATTAGATCAGAATCTGGCCCACTGATTTCCTCATTTGAATTTGTTTGGTAAGGAATATGAAATGTCATACGTGGGGACAAAACCCATGGCCAAGCACTTTCCCGGTTCTGCTCCTCAGAGATGAAACGGAAGGAATTTACAAGCAGCTCTACAGCCTGCTAGTGAAAATAGACTATTATGCACAGCCAGTCATACGTGCTTCTCTTCTGGGTTTAAGTGGATTAAATAAGGTGTTATTTAGAAGGAAATAATGTTTTTTGAAATTACTGGAACTTAGAGAAAGCTCTTTCTTTACAGCCCTGTGTACAAGCTTCCATCAAGAAATGCTGATGGCTTATTATGTTTCAGCTGGTATAACTGCTGTCTTTTTGGAACAAAGGAGCAATTAGAAATCATTTGTTATAAAAGCCTCTTTCCTTCTGTTATAAGAGCCTTTGTCTTTTGCTGACCCTTTTGAAAGTCGCAGTTTTGCAAAAAAACCTTGAGAGAAGGAGGCTTTCTTGTCTTTAATCTAAGAGCAAAGTAAGAGCCTAAGTAACTGTCTATGGTCCCACTTTAATCAAGTTAATGCAGCCTGCTAGACTACAGGCTTTGCTTAGTACAAAGAGACACTCAGATGTAAGCTCATGAGTGGATACTTTCACAGGGCATTCGACTGAAAACCAGCTCTATGAGATAAGAGATCAGGTCCAAGCGGAGTCAATGACATGGCATACAGGAGATTGATAGGGGCTGGGAAGGATGCTGGGGTGTTGTGGAGGAGAGGTGTAGTGGCAAAAGCCAGCTGGGCCCTCTCTCTGGCATAATTTCCTTTATAAGGTGCTTGTGAAAAAGAAGTGCACCGTGATGGACCTTTGTTTAGTTCAAAGGTTTTTACCTCTTTATTCTAAAGCCCCATTGTGAATTCACAGGGCTTAAAATATGTATCACTGTCCCTTTCATTTTATCCTTCTGAAAGAAATCAAAGGCAAATAAAAAAAAAGTTTTTTTCCAATGAGCCTAGTCTGTTTGAAATTGGGTGCTGTTTGTACATACGGTCTCTCCATATTGTGTGTTCAGGAGCATCTTTTTGAATTTTGTATACAAGTTGGGTAGACATTATACTTTAAAAAAAAAAANGGGGGGGGGGAGGGAAGGAGCTTCAGGTAACTTCCAGGTAAGTAGAGTGCTCTTTCTACTCTGCTCCCCAAAAAGAAATTTTAAAACATGTTTTAAAGGAAATATCACCAAAATTTTCCACTTTTTTTTTTTTCCGCCTGTACTATAAAATTTGTGGACATTCATTTGACATTTCTCTAATTACCGCAATCCTTCACCTTAATTTTAATCAGCTCTTATTGTATAAACCAACACCATTTAAACATAAATATATCTTTCTGCTTCCCAGAATCTTAGCCTAAGCAATAGAAACAACAAATAAGACTGAATGCATAATAAAATCCACAGAGTTTATTTCTGCTTCCTTCCACAAATAATAAATACACTAGACAGCTGCATTACTCCACATCATATGCAAAAGAATTTTGTCATGAACATTACTAATTGTTTGAGGATACCTGGTTTGCTGCGGTGGGCATATATTTCATTTAAAGGGGGGAGACAATCGCTTGCTTTCTTGCTTTCTCTATTTGCAGGGCACTCGGTGCTCTCTGCTGACATATGATATGTAGTTTAAATTCTATCTTTTATCCGCTCAATACATTTAAAGCATAATCTTAGTGATTGACAGTTTTCATGAAAAAAATGAAATGATCTGGTTTTACTGTGAAGACAGCATAATCTGTTAACAGAGCAAAAATATTGGTGACACTACAGTGTTTCCAAAGGAAATATTTTGTGCATCATCCTGGGATGTGAATCAAAACAATCATGACAGGTGAATGAAAAGAAGAAAATTAAGATATAGCTACAAACAAAAGCAGCATTAATAATTCAGGTAAATAAACTTCAGTATACAGAAAGGAAGCACGCTGTCAAGGTGATGGAGAATGTTTCCTGAAGTACAGCACATCTAGGCAGCAGAAAAATATATAGTGGTTTAATGTTTTACATTTCCGCAAGGGCTTTTTGTATCCCTAATTTCACTCCCCTTGTTATGCTTTCCCAAGTAATATTATTTAGTGTGGTCCATAAGCTAAACCCAGTTAAATGAGTTTGGTTTTTAGTATGGTGAACTTCATTACAAATTTAAGGTATGAAGGATGACCACACTGCAAGGGGGATGGATGTCTCTCTTCCTCTTTAATATACTACAATTTATTGATATTCAGGTGTAATTGGCATGCAACGCTGCCTTCTCCGTCTAGCTAGCTCCGCTATTGTGGCTCTGGGAGGGACTTGGGTCCTCTACTGGGATCTTTCAGCAACATTTTAATATTCATGGCAATTTATTTTTAATTAGCCATGCATTTGGGCCTGAACTCCACCCAGATGCAGGCAGATTCGCCAGCGGTGCTGGTGTCGGTGTGCTGCGGGGCACTGTCCTGGGTTGCCCTCCCCTCTGCCCTGCCCTGCTGGGCCTTGGGGGACTCTGCTCCACCTGCAGTGGAGACCCCCACCACCCACAGGATTTCTGGTCCTGCCTATCCAACTGGAAGGAATAGGTTAGTAAGGTTGTGCTGCAAGGAATGGTGTTTGGATGCCCTGGCAGACGGCCACAGCTTCCCCTGTCCCGTGGAGGAGAGCAGAGACCACCTGCCTCCATCCGCCTTCCGGGGAAGTGGGCTTTAGATGGCGGGAGGTGCCTCTGGTAGGGTTTGGCGTGTGGGGTTCTTGCTCGTGTTTGCCATGAGCAACTTGTGGGCATGGGAGAGAGAGAAGAGGGAGTGGGAGATGTCGATGTAATTTTTGGACTCCTGTCCATCTTTCAATCACAGCTCATGTCAAGTCTTCCTCTGGCAGCTCCATTGCTGTTCCCTCTTAAAGCACGTGCTCTTGGAAACCAAACCTGGGGTAACCGAATACTTTAATAACATCTGTGCCTTTAGTAGTAGTTAGTGTTTTCTCCTTATGTTCTCATTTAAGGAAGCAAGTAGTAAAGGCCCAGGACTCTCCAAGGTTTTAAATGACTGCATATAGTCTTATGAAATGCATTAAATATTACTACAGTAAGAAAAAAAAAAACCACAAACCCACAAACTGCAGGAGAAAAACAATTTGTACATATGACTTCAGTGCAAACTCGACTGTTTCAGTGTTTATAAATATTCCTCTGTGGAGAGAAGCGTGTGTATTATAATAATTATGCATTAGTGCCTCATTAGTAGGGGGTAACATCCACGCTGTTTCTTTTTCCTCTAGTGTATTTTTGATAAGTTAACATTTTAAAAATTCTTATTTAGCGTAACCAGGAGAATGCGCATACTTGTGTCTGCGTGTCTGTGTGTGAGCATCCCCCACGGGCAGGGAAACGCACCGCGTCCTGCTCATGATCTGTCATGGAGGGAGCTGCCAGAGCTGGGTAAGGAGGAACCCACAGGCCCGTACCACGTACAAAATACTGCTGCCATGTCTCACTTTGCTTATCTGGATTTGGGGGGAGGAGGAGGGCTGCCTTCTAGCCCATAGCGTTAACACCCATGGGTCCCTGTGGGGCAGCGGCAGCCCTCCTGGCTGTGCCATGGCTCGTGGCCCCTTGCATTTTGGCCAGTAGAAAGCTAGGCATGGCGGGCAGCTGGTGGACTGCGGTCATGGCCTTGGTGGCCTTTGC
>RSEF01000008.1:15523736-15583736 GCA_003993805.1 Himantopus leucocephalus
TGGTGGGCACCTGGCATCCAGCCAGGGTCAACCCACCACAAGCAAGCAGGACAATAGTAATCCTACTCTAGCCCATTTGTCCTCTAGAAGCCAAAATTGAAAAGACTTGAAAATCGAGTAAAGGGTCATGAGGTGATGTTATTTCCTTGGTCCACTAAAGCAAAAAGGAGCTTGTCGTTTTGAGGAGAAAAGACCAAGCAAAGGTGGCAGCTTTGGGGTGATAGCTTGGTCTTTTTCCATTAGCTGAACCTCACTCTGGCTTATGCATTCATAACATTCAGAATTTTCCTTGAAATCTGTGCACACAAAAGAATTTCATAAGGACAGTGGGAAATAATATATGGATTGAGATACATAATAAATAAGGTGTAATGCATTTGTTCTGGATCCATCCATTCCACCTACCCACATACCTAAAGCACATATCACTGCAGTGGCTTAGCATCATGTCTTATCCCTGGCATGTTCATGTTTATGTATTTCTGTTCTGTGAAAAAATGAGGCAAATTACAGTGTTTCTTTACATTCCACATATGTTGTATGTTATTTATTCATCCTTTTTCCCCTCTTACCTCTAAGAAGTATTTCAAATCATCTTGACATCTCATCTGTACACAAAGCTAGAAAATTTTGCATTTCCACCAGTTTTACAACCCAGTGAAAACCATTTCTTTCTTTTTTTTTTTTTTTTTTNCAGTGCATCATTGCAAATTTCTGTCATGAAAGAAAGTATTTTTGCCCACGCAAGCTGAGTTTTTGCTTCATGAAACTAGGAGCCACTCATATCCCTGTGGAGGCAACTGTGTAGGGTCAATGCTTAAATTTAGATTTTTCTGTGACTGATCCTGTTATAAAGTTAATTTGCAGAATGATATTACTGAGCCTAGAATGGAGACTGGTCAAAGAGGCAGCAGGAGAACTGACTGAGCAACAGGGACAAGTTCTGAAGTGTAGCTAAGTGGGCTGAATAAAGGCTTTGGTGGAGGAGCAAGTGGACAGACCACTGCCTTCACGCCAATCCTCTGAGGTTCAGCCTCCTCCTCCAGCCTCAGTGCAGAACTGGAGTGGGTCTGTGTTTTGCCACATATGTTTTTTGTGTTGCAGGAGAGGGAAGATGGTTTTAGAGCCCCTGAAAGAGGCACAGTTAAATCAGCGTCTAAGCAACGCTTCTGGTCTTTTACCTTAACGCTTGCTTAGAGACTTCAGCACTGTGTTTCTGAGACCATACAAAGTATACACGAGGGCTGTCTTTCTCCCACATGTCTCCAAGTTTCACCATCTGCCTAAAGAATGTGCTTGAAAAACTGATGTCCTTTAAATGGCTTATTTCGGGGGTGATCAACGCCTTGTGGCTTGATTTAGTGTTCCATCCTGCCTGGCACACAGAACAAAGTGAATGTCTCCAGCACCAGTTCTAGAAAAGCGTGATGGTTTAGGTGATCTAGGTAAAACTGAGCAGACATCAGACTTCTTGAGTACCTGGTACCTAGAGCAGGGTCTTGGTGCACTCTCGTCACAGTCATTCTGGCTGCTCGCCCCACATGCTGTGGCCACAAGATTGATTAAAGGCCACTGAAGTCTGTGGGCAGTTTCAGGATGCCTTTTGGATGAGCTATCAGGCCCTTGGAGAGCAGAACTGTGGCCTTGTCCAGCCAGCTCCAGGTCAGGTTCTGGGTTGTCTGATAAAGGGAGAAACATCGCTGCCCTGAGATGTGAGGAGAAGGGGAGGATGTGAAAGCAGTGCTAATTCCTACTTCTGCCTCTTGTCAGGCAGGTGAGAAACGAAATCGAAAGGAACTGCACAACGGGCTGGAGAGCTTGTAGTTAAAAAAATAATAATTAAAAAAAATATAGAGAGCGACAGATTCAAGCTCTGTGTGATGGAGTTTTGGGGAGCTGAAATTTCCTAAGGCAGCTCATCATTTCAATGGCGAATTGCAGAACCTGATTTTTTAGAGAGGAGGAAGAGGCAGACAGCTCAGCACCACAGGAAAGCTAGTGACTTGTCTGATGTCTCACAGTAAGACGCAAGAAAGAGAAGTCTGTGGAGGCTTCTTTTTCAGCTGATTACCGGTGGGCAGACAGGTCATTTCTAATTAGTACTTATCAAATTAAACCAAGTTAACCTCACCAAAGTGGGAGGTATTATATCAGAAACTGGGCTGTCATTCAGGGCTTTAATGTTCTGGGCCAACTGTAGGGCTCTTCTGTGTTTTGGTATCCTTACCAGACTCTTAAATGCTTTAAAAGAAATCAGGACTTTGCATACGAGTACAAAGAAATGCCCCGACTCTGTGGCCTGCCTCTCTCTGAGGGTAACCCTGCCCAGGGTGGGCTTCCTGGCCCAACGCTTGGCATGGACCGGTCTTGCTAAGTCCCTTTGTGGTGGTGTGCTCCCTGTTTGTGCCTATTGAGAAGTGAGAGGCAAAACACAATCCTTTATTCTGTAAGTGTAGGAAGGGCAATCTTTTATTTTGACTCTCCTCCAGTGCTCAGTGTAAGTGGCAGGAGTTGGTAGCTGAGACCACTGCATTTCAGAAGTGAGACTGAAGAATGCTATGTATCCTTAGTGTACCATATTTCATATTTTTTAATTGTTTAATGTTATGTAAAATTTCACTGATAGAAACTCTTAATAAGGTATTAAAAAAAAAGCCTGAAGTAAGATTAGCAATTTGCACCTCTTAAAAAATGAACAGTACTCTTGTTGTTTTGATACACAGCTCCATTATCAATTTGCATCTTTAAAGAGGTGTAACCTTTCTCTGATAACTTCTTCTGCTTTCTTTTAGTTAGCTGAAAAGACTCAGTTTTACTTTGCCTATATTGCACTTTCGTATGCACAGTTAAAGCAAGCCAGTAACAAAACCAGATTTTTAAAGAGCTGGAGTGCGATTCAGCTTATTGTAGCCTAGGCTATCAGAGTTGACTGGTAATCTTGCTGAAGAGTAGCCCTGCAGGTTATTAAAGAAAAAAAAATTAGTTTCTGAGAATATATCAACAAAAATTTCTTCATGCTTGAACAGTCACATACCCATAACCTTCTTATTTATCAAACTGGCTCCAGGGAATAGTACAACCTTCAGCCTGCTATCGTACAGTGAACTGTGCCTGTTGGCAGAGCAATCTTGACTGATAATTCCCATCTTCCAGCCTGCCTTACCCTATCTGTTCAAATTGACTTACTCCAGCTATAGCACCCAAGGAGGCACCTTCTACTACGAGGTCCGGTTGTCAGAGGTCAGTCCGTTTAGACTATTCTGCAGCATCCTGGCATGTCTGGGAGGCCTTAGACTTATGGACCCTGTGTAAATTTGTTGCAATGTAAATATCATAAACACAACCATTCTGTTAAACATATGCAAATAATTCCTTTAGCTGGAAGATGCTTTAAACCTTTTACGGCAGCGGTTTTATTCTTAACTGTGAAACTGAAATCTTTATTTTCTTCCTGTTTCACCCCCTCACAAACACTTAAAGTAAACTTGTTATCAGACCAAAACCTAGCTATGAACAGCTATTATTCTTATTGTTTTTTCTTCCCCCCAGTTAATAACAATTAACTCATGGATGGAGAGGCTTGCAAATTAGCTCAATTCTCTCTGGGCTACCGCACAGGCTACCCGAGGTGTGGTGCAGGCTGCAAGGCACTGTGGCAAGCCACACATTAACATTATCAGGGAGCCGTGCTTGCCCATGTCTCAAGGAGGAGCTGTTCTCTGGCATTAGGGGAAGAAAATGAACCCGAAGATGACAGTCTGGCTTCTCACAGTATAAGTCAAGGTTATGGAGAATAATTTTTGTAAGTCTGGCCCAGACCTTGCTGAAATCACAAGGATTTCAATGGCCTTTAGGCTTCATTAGTAAAGTTAATTTTCAGTTTTGAAGATGACTTGTCTCTGAGTTGTTACCAGAAGGTATATGAAATTTGGCTTCAGTGGGTGGCTGAAATGGGAACCCAAAGACAAGAAAAAACATTAAAGTATTGATCATTGACTCTTCAGATTGAGGATTGCATAGGTTTAATCATACATCTTCCCAATTCATACATGGAAGCCATACAAAGTAATATTCAGTAAGAGCTATTAATTTGTTTTCTGCTGAACACATAATAATTTAAGTGTCAAATAACAGGACTTTTGCTCCTTTAAATGTAAAACGCTTAATGCAAACTGAACTACAGAATGGTTGCTGAGTTCTTGTCAAATCTGCTAGCAATTGATTATATGGGGAAAAGCACAGCACATCATCTATCAGCTCTCTGCATGGGGGAATGATTAGTTTCCTTTGATCATTGATAGGGGTATATAAGGTCTCGAAATGAAGCCACTCATCCAGCTTTTAAAGAAGAGAGCAGTCACTCCTGACTGAACATTGGTATGTGTAGGAAGATCATAAATGTGAAATACAGGGCTACAGCACAAAAATATTTGAAAAACCAAAATCTTGGTCTTAGTCTCAGTTTGATTTATCTTTGTGCTGCAGGCAGGAGAGCTGTCCCCAGTGGCAATGTTCTTTAGTGGCTTACATGGCCTCTGCACTGGTGAAAGTGTTGTCCTTGAAATCACCAAGGAATATCTTTATTTCAATTTCAGCTTGAGGTTATCATTACAGTACATTTTAAAGATACATTTAATTCCCAGTTCATACATGGAAGTCATACAAATTATTGATTTTTAGCCCAGATCATTAAGAATTTTAACACAGGCTGTGGCTACTCAGATAAAAGAGGTTCTATTAAGAGCTTAACAAAGGTTAATTTTGGTATATAATTAACTCATCAGCTAATGAGCTAAAGACAACTTTATCATTTAATTGCTACATCTGGTAAAAAGTTCAAAGAGGAAAAACAACAGCTTTCGACATCTAAGTGCTTAGAGTAGTAGCTGTGCTTATTCCCTCACCCCAAGGAAGGTTAAAATCCAGCCCCTCCTACAAATCCCTTTTCTTTGTGTTTCTCATTTCTTTCTTCAGTCTGCTTATGGGAACAATTCCTCCACCCTCGGCTTGCTGTATCCATTCTCATAAGTTGCAGGGTAGTATTTAAAATGAAGATGAGTGATGAACTTGTAAGCAAATTTCTGAAAACCTTCAAATCAAGGGGGTGGGTAACAGTCTGGTGGAGGATGATGCTGCCCACTTCCTCCCTCCCCGTGTCATCCTTCAGTCCCCAGGCTTATTCAGTAGCTGCTGGAAGAGCTCCGTAGAGGAAAAGGGAGGCAGTGTTTCAGTCACACAAGAGGAGTAGTCGTGTTTCCAGTTGCTGTTATCAAGTCATATGCTGTATGACAGTCCTCCTCTTGCATAACATGTCAATCTACCTGGAGACTAGGAATTAAATCTAGAAGTTTAGTTAATCTTTGAAGTTAATGGAAAAACACCTAGTGGGGCAGATGCTCAGCTGCTGTAACTTGTACTGGGAGGCATAACAATTCATGTCACCTGAGAATCTGCCTCACTGACGATGGTGGGACCTGCTATCGAGCAGAAGGCTCTCTCGGCGACATCACTGTTTGTCGTCTTCTTTTGGGAGTTTCTGGGTTTGAGTCGCACCTTCCCATCCATTTTCTACACAGCTCATGTGGACNTGTGGACTGAACCTGGAGCTGCCTGCGGTGCTGAAAGGGGCAGAACAAAGTATTTGGTCGTGCTTTGGCAGGAGGTAGGATTAGATAACGCACAGCACGGAAGGAAAAACTGGGCATAAGTGAAGTGAAAAGCCTCAAATAATGAGAAATAGAGGAGTTGTGGGGCTGAGAGTGTGGGGAAGTGGCATCTGAGGTCTGTCCTCGTGGAAAGGTGAATATTTAAAGGCTGAATGTCGAGCTCACAGTTTGTGATGGGGTTTGAAATTCAGCAGATTTTCTATCCTTATTTCTTATATCTCCTTCACATGATGAGAAACTTTCCTGCAAACAGGCGCCCCGACAATGACAAACCGAATCCTCATTAAAACAAAGAAAGGTTAAGGGGAAAAAATAACCTATTTAAAATGAGGTAACTCACTAGTCTTTGAGCTGTAAATTGACAATAGGATTTATATAAATCCATAATTGTATCTCTTTTACCTGCAGTTAGGCTAGTTAATGATGAAAAAAGTATACAGCCTATCGTGAGGTTTTAATGAGGATTCTTTTTGCAGAGTTAAAAAAATCCACCAAATTAAATTCTGCCAATTTACTCCATTGCAAATTGAGCGCCACCCTGTGCGCAAAAAAATCATCAAGTAGCTTAAATCAGTTACAGCTAAATGTGTAAGTCAGCGTGTGCTTTAGCCTTTAGTCATGAAGAATATATTAGATTTTAAAAATAAATGGCTTTCTGCTGAGTCTTCATTGCAATGGCTTTCTGACTTTTAATTAAATTTTCAGTACTTGTGGGTGCTTCTTCATGTACTTTGTCCACAGAATTCACAGCATCTCTATCATTATATGCAGTGGAAAACCAGATTGGAGATTATTAAGCTTGTTCATTCCTTTGTTATTCACTAGTACAATACCTAGAGAATTTTTTTTTTTTTGTAAGATAAGAGGAAAGCATTTATTCTACAATAATACTCTATAAGAACGAAGCAAGAATGCATAAACTGAACATGATTAGCAGTAGCTGGTAGCTTGTTACATTTTGCTCATTAGACACTTCTGGTCTCTTTCATTGGTGTTAAATGAACTTAATGTAAATTAATAAGTACGGGTTCATGTCATTTGGAAGAGGCTCGAAAGGAAAAGGCAAAGCAGCGGGCGCTGCTGGCCTCAGTGAGGGAGCGCCGGTGCTTGTGGCTGTCGGAGGGAGCGGCCGCTCCTTGTGTGGGATGGCAGGAGCAGTGCCTACGAGGTTGGGCATTGATTTTTTCAACTACGGCACTAGTGGTTTGAGGGACAGCTTCACACAACCGATTGCTAACTGGGAGGGGGAAAAAGAGGTATAATGTTTGCTGGCTGTTTCCTGCACCTGTGGGACCCTGGTGCCAGCTCTGGGCATGGCGGGATCTGGCCCTGTAGGGCATGTGTGGCGCCGTCTGGCGCCGGCGCTGGCTTCCTCATCCCTCCCTGTTTGTGTGAGGCAAGCAGAGGCCAGTGCCCATCTNGCAAGCAGAGGCCGGTGCCCATCTCCCTGGGAGCCAGGGAGCATAGCGTGTGTGCTGGCTCTCTGCCCTGGGACACCAGGGCCTGTGGGAGCGGCGGCCACGTTGGCTCCGTGGCTCCACAACACCTGGAGGTGCTCCACTCAAAATGGCATACCTTGCCTGGCGCTGCCAGACTTCCCTCCCCGTCCACCCCTGCTGTGTCTGTGGGCTTTGAGATGATAAACTTCACTTGAGAGGAGTCAGAATGTGTAATTTTGAAAAGGGTGACAGTGCAGAGGAGCAGCCTTCTCCCGTTGCTCGCCAGGCTGGGATTTAATCCACCATGTCCTCTCACAGGTGTGGGTGAGGGCAGGCTGGGGCTACCCTGGCACTTCTCCCCCTGCCCCCAGAGCTCCTCACCAGCTGGAAACTGGGGCACCACACTGGGGGTCTTGGGCCCCCATCCCACTTGCTGTGGTAGGCTGCTGCGAGCAGCATGTGGTGCTGGGGGGTGAGGGCATGGCCACGGGCAGGCTGTGTTTTGTTGCCTTCTGCTGAGATTTGTGGGAACGAGAGCAGGGCCCGTGTCGCCAGCTCTGCCTGCAGCCACACGTCTGTAGTGGAGCTGCGTGGGTGACAGCCTGAGTAGGACAATTGTCTGTGCGTCTATGAGGGAGATCCAGAGTCATGGAAATGTGACAGGAGGAGGCAAAGGTTTAAGAAATATTCTTGGCTCCCCCCTCTGCCCGTCAGCGCTCATTGAGCGTAACAAAAATGAATGTGGCCGGGCAGTGGTGGACCTATCATGCACCTAATTTCAAGTGTCTCATCACCAATTATCCCCACGCGTATCTGTTCTCTTTACCTGATGGACTAAGATTGACTCTCAGACCTGGGCTCTCTTCCTCCTCTCTCAGCGTTGCTTCCAGCATGTCATTTTTCCATTTGTCTGCAGACGCCACTTTAAAGGCTTCAGCCCGCATTGCTTACTGCTCTGTGTGGCTATTTTGTCTGTAGCTGAGTGTCAGTCCTGGAGGTTAGCATCCCCCCCGCCTTCCCCCCGCCTCCAGTTCATTTTAGTACAGGAGAGCTAAGAGCTTTTTCCTGGAATTTGGCATAAACCAGTCTCTCAGAGAGCTAGGCCTGTATAGAGAAGACTTTAATGCGGACTTCAGACGAGTGTTGGGGATGGAAAGAGTAATGGACACTTCCTTTTTAAAGTGCAGGAAAATTATAAAATGGTGTTGTCCTTGCAGAGCATTTCTCATTAACCTCTTACAATATCCACTGGAGCCGGCTGGAAAGCAGGAATTATGTTGGGGGCGGGAGAGAGGAAACTTGGGAAGTTGGTTAGTTTTTGTTTTGTGTCAAAATGAACAGTGCAATTTTTAGGGGAAAAAAAAGAGACACCCGGAACCAGCTCTTCCTCCCTCCTCTCTCCCTCCTCTTGCTGTTGGTACTCACTCTGGATATGGCCAAGCCCTGTTCAAATCCCTTCGTGGCCCATTTCAGAGCGAGTCTTGGGCCAGGGTGTCCCAGGGAGGAGCAGCAGCAAGGTGGCTGGCAGGCTTTTTTGGGGTATCTCTGTATGGACAAGGCAGTGTTGGGGTTGGAGGGGTGTTGCCGGATGCAAGCCAGTTGCAGGCCATGCGGGCATGCTAACGTAGCGGCCCTGGGGCCCCGTCTGCACCCATCTGTGCTGACATCTGTGGGTCTTTTATCTCTCCTCTTGGAGGTGTTCTGCACCTGGGCTCCAGAGCAAGTTTTCTATAAAAAACTTTTCCTTTTGACTGTGTTTTCCAATGAAAGGTGTTTTTTAATAAGATATCTCAGCCCAGTTCTACGCAGAGGTTGCTACTCAAAGCCATTAGTGATTAAGCACTTCAAACATGGGGAAACTGCCATTTCTTATGGTTATTGTGGCACTTTGCTGAGACAGGGTTGAGTATCTTTCTGAGGAGATGTTCAGGGAAGGTAAAAGTAGAGGGGAACAAAACTCGGCCTTAATTTTGGTTCCTGTAGGACAGTTTGTGTGGAAGGTATCATTACCCTATTCAAGTGCTGCGAGCAAAGTTGCTAGACACCTTAAACATTCTCCAGCAGATCCATGCGAGCTCTCATTTGTACAAATTCTGGTAAAACAAGTTTTCTGACCTAAATCAGCACCAGCCCAGCACTAAGGAGCTGGGTTCTTTATTCGGCAAGGTATCCTCCTTGTCAAAACGCATTTACATAGAGCCCTGCAGCCTATGCACTAATAGCACCTCCCCCTGCTTCTGCCTCCTAGTGGGCTGTCTGAAGGAGGCTATACATATGTATTAAGTTATTAAGCAGTGGTATGGGTTCTCACAAGTTCAAACGCAGAGCATGCTGTGCCTATGCTCAAACGTCTCCAGGAGGGCCTGGATTAATAGAAATGCAAATGGAGCATCTGCACAAGGCCATATGATTAGAGCCTTCCCCCTCACACCTCAAAGTCAAAAGCAGAAAAACACTGCATGTGAAATACAACCAAAAAAACCTGGTGATATAATATGCAAAGTCTGTTACCAATTTCAACAGCAGTCAGCAAAACATTGAGCCTCACCCCACTTTAAGCACCATTGGCCCTACCTTCTCAAAGGTAAGTGGTTTAATCAGCGTTGAATTGCTTGGGTCTTAGAGTCCGTAGTGATGTTTGCCTTTGCCTAGGATTCCAGTGAACTTCAGCTCAGCCCTGTCCAGCGGAAAGCAGCTAACCTGAGCAGAAAAGCTCCTATTTCATGTCAACTTATGCGGAGTTCTTTCTGTACTGATGGGAGGTTTGAATGTGGCACATGCTAGTAAAATTAGTTATTAGTAAAATCAGCTAGGGCAGATATGCTCAGTCAAATTCTGCTTTCAAGAACTGGTATTGATGTAAGCCCATATGTAATCACTCTGAGTCTATTTCCTTCCACCTGACAGTAGAATTCAACTCACTTGAGATGTATATCCTGCTGTGCCAAGGTTTTACATCCTTCTAGAGATACACATTCAGCCATGGTGTGGACTGGTGTGGCCTTATCAGATGTTGGTTCCTATTGTCACAGATGTGGAATAACCAGAAGGCAGTGAAGCTGTCATTTTTTGCCCTTGGTCCCAGCCAGATCCATGAGATGTAATGGGAGAGGGCTAAGTGGTGGAAAAAACATTTCAAATTTTCCCCCATGCAGTGTTATTAGGTTCCTTAGAGACAGTGAACAAGAATGACTCCTCTGTGGAGAGATCTAGGCATTTCTGCGGGAAATACAAACTTGTGCCTATTCAATAGCCATACAATTGGGTATCTTTTTTTGTCACTTCCTAATGGTCTGTCTTCTCTGGAGATGATTGTCACAGGTCACTGCAAACCTCCTCTGGCCAGGATCTTCTGAAGAGAATCTCATTCCACCAAGAACTTCGCTGGGTAAAGTCTGTAGGGACAGATCACCATTCTTTGCCTGCTTGCCAAGTTGATTCCAGCTTTGCAGGGGCATTGCAAAAAAAAAAAAAGAGGTGCTCGTGGGGAAGCAGCTTACTTTTCTGCATATGAAACTGACTTTCCATTGGATATGGATCTGCTCTTGACACATTTCAAAACTGGATATGGGCAACAAATCTTTCTTATCCTCAAGCCTCACCCTTGCATATCTGTACCATGGATGTGTCTATGGAACCCAACATAGTCCTTTACATTTTTGTAAGACTAGATATTGCAAAAACATTTTTTTGCTTCTATGCGGTTGTCATATCCGCTTGACCAAGAAGCCGTCTTGGCTTTGGAAAGGTTTCTTGGTATAGGGTTACAGCTGTGACTCTAAATTTAAGCCACTATTTGTGATTCTGTCAGAATAAGAAATCAGACTGATCTTTCACACTTTGTGGAGATTTTACTTAGTTTATCCTTGACAATGACTCTCCTGATGGTATAGGCTATTCACAGATGCTGATTTACTTACTGTCTCTGTGAATGAGGTAGCAAACTCTTGAGCTCTTCCATGCCCTAGAATAAGGCTCATGAGCAGCTGTTGTTGCCTGTACAGTGGGTCTATTTAATATGTAAAGGGTAAAAACACATCTAGCAATCTGCCTATGATTTTCTGTATGGAAGTGGGGAAACTAACCTGAACATAATGTAACTAGGGTTGTGAAGGACAGTCCCATATATCTGATTCAAATACCTCTCAGTTATATGAACCTTACAGAACAGCTGGTGATGATGCTTACTGCTTTGAGTGACTTTAACAGCTGAAATATGAATATTGCCCTACAGACACTGCAGTTATTTCTTCAGAAGCAATTGCCATGTGCTCTGGCTTTTTCTGCGCTGCTTTTTATTGTAGTCCATGTTTTGGTCACCTGCCTTGCATTCTGAGAACTTCTTTCATACATCTGTTGCAGCAAACATGCTCTTCAAGCTTCCCTTAGAAAACTTGGAGAATTTGTCCTTGTTCCCCATCTTAGGCTTGTGAGCTGGAAAGCAAGCCAGAAAACAGCCACCCGTTAAACAATATCATCTACTTTTGCCAAACAGCGTAAGAAAAGCTGCAGGTTTTTTTGCAGGCAACCAAAAAGGGACTCTATTTGTAAGAAAAGTAAAATTTTGTATACGTCTCTACACAGCGTACCTGGAAATGTTAAACCTTGTCTTCCTCTTTGTTTTTAACATTCACAGGGCAAACAAAACATTGAGCTAGAATGAGGAGTCAGGTGTGATTCTTCTTTTCAGTGTCAAAATAAGGTGACTGTGAGCTGTAGCTCACCTTACTGGTTTGATAGGTGCTGGCATCCTGCTTCACAGTTTTCCAGCAGAACAGCAGTGTGACTATATGCAGACCTTGAATTTTCCAAGACATCACCAAATTTATTTGTGTGGTAGTTAATTAACTTTCTTATCTGGTCTCAAACCTTAGAACCGATGGTACGTAAATTCGTAAATAACTGCACACACCAGGCCTGCACAGACCAAGATAGAGGAAGAAATAATAAAACATACATATAAGTCTCTGCTGATTTCTCTACATATTAAAAGCGAGTGATTGCCCAGCAGTGAGCACATTTGTATACGTAATTCTCACATGCCATTAACAGAGTTGGCCTCTTTCAGCACCATACACAAACCCAAAATATAGCTACAGGAACCTTTTTATTTCTTTGAGGCAGATTATCTTATTGGGGTGTTTGCAGTTTGGTGGAGAAACGAATAAAGCAAATAGTCCCCTCAATCCCCTCATGTTAGATGAGAATCTGACTTCCAGCATATTATGGGCAGGATCAGCAAAATATCTAATGGGAGAAGGCGGCCATTCCTGTCCAACCAGTTGCTGCAGTTCCACAGTAAAAACAGTAATATATTTCTGGGAACTTGATGCATTTTGGTTGCAATTTACATAGTTGATTTAAGTAGAAGAGGAGGAGGAATGGAGAAAAAAAAAGAATTATTTGAGATACAATACAAGTACGCACTAATTAGAAAGAATGTAATTTATTATAACCTTTACAAAGTATTTGTATTTGTTCAGGATGTGATTATATTCTGAAATAGTACATCACTTCAGTGTGGACCAGTAGCCATGTCTGTCTGCTTTGATATTTAAAGCAGTATTTTGCTATATATAATTTATTTTAAGTAATAACAAGCAACTGCCTAGGTGAAACTCTGGCTATTCTGTCACATAGTATGACCTACAGTAAAAAGTTAAAGCATTCAAATAATATTTCAAACAGGAGCTCTGCCTTTCAGTTATTTAGACAAAAAGCCAGTTTACTCCTATGAAGAGGGCAGAGCAGGGTACTTAACAGGTGCAGATATGACCAAGTAGCATAAGAACTTACTCCTTCTGGTTCACTACTGCCCCTCAGCTGAAGGTTACTGCAGCCTGCACATCAGACGCCAAACAAATCCTGTGAGTGCTCCTGGCCTGTTTCAGGGCAAGGCCATCCAGGTAAATCTAAATCACATTAAAATGGTTTAGTTCACATACAGGTACTTGCAGCACCGTGGCAGCAGCTGAAGCTGAAGCAAGCAGCTGTGTGTTGGCAACCCTTAAGCCATTTCACTTAGGTCGCTAGAGGAGGTCTTGGTTGCACCCTAACCTGGCTTTTGCTGTGTCTTGTACCAGAATATAGTTCCTTAAAATGCTCAGCTCCCGCTTGGTGCAGTGGTTGAGCTGTGGCACTTCAGAGGATGTTGCAGATCCCGATGAGGCACTTGCTTGGGGAACATTGCTGAGGCGATGCTAGGGCCAGATCTTCCACTGTTATAACGCATCTGAGCCCCAGTGAAGCTGGCTGGTTATGCAGGTGTTAGTACCTAGTAGTGCTGCAGATGCATCATTGCTGGCAATGCTGTAAAGGGCGAGCCTGGCTGACGGTCAGATGTCAGCTTAGGTCTTCAGGATGAAAGTTAGATATCTAGCATCTAGAGGTGTTTTCCAGCCACGTTTAATGAGGAATGTAGTAAGCCTCTCTGAACATGGAGCCCTTTGTTGCTGTTTTCATAATGTCACTTCTCAGAATGGCACAACACAGTAAATGTTGTTTAGGATGAACGTGCTGCAAACAACTATAATGAATTGCTCTTTCAGGAAGTCTTAATGGTGGGATAGGTAGCCAAGATCTGGAGATACCTTAAAGAGAAAATGTTCTTCGCATGTCATTTCATTACTGTGTTGTGGAGCAATGTTCTCAAAACAGTCATGACTGAGGCCTTTCCTCATTTGGGTATAATTTTCATGTAAGAAATTAAGCAGCTTCTTGCCAGATCAGAGTCATGATGAATTATGAAGCTTCACTTAGTCCCCTAGATGGATTGGCTTCAGTGCCATTGCTTCAGGGGAAGGGACATACATGAGGCACAGAGATTAAATAACTTACCCAGATAATTGCAGCAGGTTTTAGTTAAATTGAACTTTAACATTAAATCCTATATGTTTTTATCTCCTGTGTTTACCAATTCACTGTTGGTAGAGGGGTTTTTTTTGGTCTTTACAGTTTGGTTACACCACATGGGAGATGTAGTTTAACATTGCCCTGTACAAACTGAACAAGGTGGGAAGCAGATTCTAACAAAATCATGCTTTTATTTCATTGACAACTTATAGGACAGGCTACAGACAGGCAAAAATAGCTTTACATCAGAGATTCCTGGATACAACGTTCTGCAAAAAGAGCTGTCTCCGCACAGCAACTTTGTGACTTTTGTGTTTACTGTGGTTCTCTTTGCAAGTGTTTTTGAGGCCTGCAAGGAAGAGCTCTCAGTTATAGCAAAATCATCCTGTTCAATAGCAGTCACCTCACATAATACCAGCAAGGCCAGGTTTAGATTTCTAGGGAGCCAGTGAACTGAGTCAGTGATATCCTGTGGACACTGCTACGTGTCAATCCTTCAAAAAACCCTTCTGTTGTTTGCTGGGAATCTCCCAGCCACCACAGTCTCTCTTCTCTCCAAAGTATTATGAGAAACAGTGATCTCTGCGTGTTTGGCTTCTCTTTGAAATGCTACAAGAACACTCTTTCTTGCTGCATTTTAGAGCAATGTAATAGGGTACATTCAATGGACTCTCAGATCTGAAGGAACAGCAGCTGGTTTTTTGGTTGACTTTTTTTCTTTTAGTTCCCATCCTTCTTTTGAAGTGTGTCTAGTATAGTTTTATAGATATTGTGCTTCCAGCTGCCACACACAAAATTAAGGTGAGATGTAGAAGATGTATATTTTTTGACTACTAAGAACTTCAGGGTTAAAATTCTTTTCTACTACATGAATGATACTGTTGTGGGTTTTTTTTGTCCTTCCAGTATGGTTTATGTCCCCTCAAAACAGATCAATAAACAACTGGATAGTAGCCCCAGTAGAGATGGCCATCTAATGCAAATGCTGATGAAAGGTTGACCCTACACTGTTATACCTGACAGATGAGCAGGAGGAGAAAAGAAGAATTGTGGCAGCCTGAGAAACAAGCCTAAAAACGCAGAGTGCTACTCCTCATCTCCCAGCAGCTTGATTGTTCCAGGTAATACCATGGCAGAAAACTGAACTGCTGAAATGTTAAAGTGAATCACTACAGTGAATCAACAGATGTCCAGAAAGAATTGGAAAGGGCAGGATTAGACCTGTGGATGCTTTTCTGCCTGGAATATAGCTTTTTAAGATGGTGTCAGATGTTAGCAGTCAAGTAATGGCATTGGCAGCACTGTGAAAAATGTTTTGGGCTTTTAATGACCATAAGTTGCTACAGGTAATTCAATATATGATGCAAGTGCTACACAGCAGTGGATACTGTGCTGGGCTAAGTTGCCAGAAACAACAGTCTAAAATCTGTGGAGGGCTAAGTGGAGCATGCTGGGTGCTTGCCACTTTAGATAACCAGACTGGCTGCTTACAGATCTAATAGGCAGATGTGGGGCCCCTGTGTTTGAGAACCTGGGCTATCCTATACACCTAGCTTCTGAACAGCCTGGTCCTGGAGCAGCTGTGGCTGTCTTAACTCCTATGCTTTACATATATTATGTCTAATCTTTTAATCTGCAGCTTTGTACTTGGGTTTTCTTCCTCTGTGGCCCTGTTTCTGCTTTCCTTAATTCCTCAGTCCATTCTCGCTTTTGTTCTTGTGGTTATTTTGCAGGGCTTTTATTACACTGATTGTAATTCACCTTTCCCACCTTAACTTAACAACATCCAGGAGTCTGGTTGGTCTTGGTACATCACATACTTGAGTGGGCAGCCTCATACCTAGAAAGGGCAGCTGACCTTGGCTAGCAACTGTTCATTGCCATCATTAAACAAAATCCAAGAGTCCATTGTGTCTTCATTCGTAGTTTGAAGAGTCCTTCTAGTCCCACTGGGAAATTCTTTGTAAGATGCTATATAAAGATGTAGAAATATGGGTGGAATTTCAAAGGACGGGTAGATTCAGGGTTATTTACCTGTTTACAGTCTTTAGAGATACAGGAGCAACCAGAGTGAATGAACCCTAGATGCCAGGCATGTATCAACTCCAACTGGTGGCAATGAGAAGGGAAAATCGGTCCTGACTCTGATCATAGCCAGAGGGCTTATATTGAAGCCTATTCCAGGGTACTGTGCTGTGGACTCCGGATGTACATTTTGGCCTAACGAGGGAACTTTCAAGACGGAATTGCCATGGAGAAAGAAGAGGTACTAATTTGTTGCACAAGTCGAAAAATAAACTATGTTGCACTTCATAAATAGGGTGTTAATGATAGCAATGAAATAATCGATTTCTCCTCATTAAGTAACAAAAAACATGAGCTGAAAAATTAACCAGTTTGTTTCACACAGTTGGATTAATGGAAAACCAAGTGAGTCTTAACTTCCTCTCACCAATGAAAAATGGCCTGGAGAAACACAGTGCTAATCGAGGCAACGCTGGTGGTAGTAAACAAGTCAATCCTGTATTTATTAGAGCAGTAGAACATGTATAATACATTGAGCTCTAGTTATCAGCTGAAAGTCGCACAATGCTGGCAAAATAGTCTGTTGTATCTCTACTGGAAGAAGATTGTTTCCATGACAGGAAATCCATATGTCTAGGAGGAGAGGCATTAATTTAGTAGAAGGTGAGAAGAGTGCCACGTGTGGAGCGGGGGGCCTGCTCTTGACTTAACGGCCATTCAATAATTACTTTATATGCATCACTAATACAGCAAAAGGCACTGTCAATCATTCAACACCCTGTCTTTGTAGACTTCTTAATGGTGCTTAGGTTTGACTAGAAGTTCAGAGGAAACCAGGGACAGTATTTAAAAAATGTGAAAAGCAAAAATACCATACAAGGCAAGTCAGATTTTTTTTCACAGGAATGTGCAGAGTTTTCAGTGCCTGTGAAGCGAGCATGTTGGAATGGGATTCAACTTGACTGCTGCGATGCACAGTAGGTTTGGACTAGAGAACAGTATGCCAGATTGGACCTTGAGAAGCCTGCGTTCTAGTCGTTGCTTTTCCTTTGACCTACTGGATGATCTTTGGCTCAAGTGTGCCTCTTCATAACACATCTACAAGATAAGGATGATGATAGTGCCTATTGTAAAGTGCTCAGAAAGCTAAAAAGTGCCATATGGAAGACATGTAAGGATTGCTAATTTCCTTCTTTATGCTTAAATTGTATTAACCTTGAGTTTACTGGGTTTAACAGTAATAGCCATGATGATCTCATTGGACGGATTTCCTTCTTATCGGGGTGAAGCTTTGTCTTTTCTGCTTTAGGTGACCATTTAACTACACTTGACAGATTAGGCTGGTATCGAGCAACAGTTTTATACATTCCTAGTTTAATAAAGAATAGATTTACTGCTGGGACAGTTGGAAGGTGGTCAGATAGCCCTAACTTTCTAAGACAGCTAAGCATATAGAACAGTAACTGCTATTCCAAAAGCTTCAATTCAGGCTCACAGAACTAGTTCAATCTCCTAAAGAGTCAAATGTCTTCCCTGAGGACTCCTTGATTTTGTCTTTGATTTAATTCAGGCAACAGTCCTTATGGCAATGTGATCTATTGTAACTAATTGCTAGTTGATCGTGTTCTTCATGCTAAGTGCAGATGTCGGTCTTGGCAAAAGTCAAATGGAAGGTATTTTCAGTTTAAGATCAGCTCTGTTTTCAGCAGCTAGTGGTGTCACCATTTTTTTCTTAACAGATCACTTCATGACACACAAGAAATGTGATTCTGCAGAACTGCAAAATCCAGAGAAGATAATGAAAATTCATAAAGAATTGATAAAAAGAAGAGAAACTATGAAGGATATTCCTGAAGAAGCTGTATCAGTAGGGGAGTTTCTATTACAGGTAACTGGAGTAAGTCCCTCAGGAGTCTTCTGTTTTCATCTATTTATTAAACAACTAAGAGAGTAAGACAAACTATAAATTAATTATACTTGCCAGCGACATAAAGTCAAGGCAGTGGTGAACACAGATAATGCAATTCATAGACAACAGGGGGCCAAATTTTCTCCTTGCTTACACCTGTTCAATCTCACTGAAGTCAATGGGATTGGACAGGTGTAACTGAGGGGAGAATGTAGCCTCAGGCCTTTTCTAGAAAGGGGTGGAGAGCTAGTGAAAGATGCTTAATGTTAATAAATACAAAGTCTTATCCATTAGCCTGAGATGCACAAAAGACAAAGAATGAAGTGAGCAGAGAGACGAGGTGCAGCATGGGCACTTTGCATATTGGAGCTCTGGCGATTTCAGGGGATGCTGTGAGAGCTCAGCCCAACCCAAAGCCAGGTAGATTTTGTGGTGGCTCAGGGGAGGTGCACCAATGAAGGGGTTTGAGTGTTTAGGTCTGTGTGCACAACCTGCAGGACAGCTGCAGCATAGCATATGCCTGTCATGCTATTTATTGGTGACTTACATATATAGTAGCACTGACTACCTCTTACCAATTAAGAGTGTTGTCTCATAAACAGACTAAGTGCCAGTACCTCTCAGCCCTGTAGTTCTCTCACTCAAACTGTTCATCAGACTCCTCTCTGATAAAAGGTATCCACAGCCTTATGTATTCATTCACAATCTAAATCTCAGGTTACCAAGGTAACAAGCAGGTTAATCAGCTCCACAACACTTTCCTTAATTGAGGGAGAGCACTTCATTCTCCACTTCAGTCAACTAAGTACAATAGCCTTTTTTATTTGGCTCTCATAGACTGTTTTTGATCCACTTGACTCTGAGACAGTTCCGCTCTCCAACTATAGTGTACAGTACTGTACGCTAACAACAAACGTGATTGAATTGCTGAATTACACAATGTGCTTTTCGACTGTCTTGTGCTACAATGTTCATACATAATTTATATTGGAATTGCATTAGGTTGTGTCCTTTGCATAAGATTGGTTGTCTTGCAGCTTATAGCTCCAGCCCTGTGATGGAGGTGGGGCAGAGCCATCCTGCTCCAGCATGGCTTTGGGAGAGTGGCCCATGGCTGAAACAGTGCAGGGGTGCACAGGGGATGGGGAGCCTTTCCTTGGCTCTGTGTGTCTGCCTGAGGTACGTCCCCTGCCTCAGTTCCCCATCAGTAAAAGCAGTTCTCCAACAGTACAAAGGAAGCTAATTTCCTGCAGGCATATTGCCAATTTGGATTCAGATTCTTCTTGTGTGTGACGTGCTCCAAGGCAATTTGTGCCACTACCTTATTTTTTCTGGGACCCCTTACCTCTAAAAATTTAAAAGAAAGAAAACACCATGCTCTATCTGGTGCTTTTTGTGAGCATTAAGTGCTTAGCCTGAGGCCCTCCCACCACTAGCATCTCAAAACTCACAGAGTTTCCTACAAGGATTTCAAGTGGTGTGCCATACTTTTTGCATACTGCTTGAACAGGGAAGCACTTAACTGTCACTGAAATGCAGCCACTTCTGCCGCGTAGCATGTATTTGTCATGCATAGAAATAGTGTCCAGCAACTACAGAAAGTAAGTAAACTGCTTGTAACAACTGCAGGGGGATTCAAGTAGGAAGAGTGAATTAGAGCTGCAGTATTAATATAAGTAATGCAACTTGTGGCAGGAATTCTGAACTTTTATTTATATACGTGTGAATGAATCTCTGGTTTTATGTCTGTCTCATGAGATGGGAGCCATAATAATACAATGCTCTCTAATGCCAGGCTGGAGAGTGAAGCAAGTAGCAAACCTTTGCCCTAGTTCATAAGTGCAAGGTTTTCATGACCTCCTCAGACACCCCTCCCTATCCACCAATGTAAACCTAAACTCACCGAAAGCCACTCATGTACCCCTAAATTTGCAAAAAAAAAAAAAAAAGAAGAAAAGAAGTACTAAGAATTTTAAACCAGCACATTCTTTTAGTGTTTGTCACTGTGAACATGTAAGGTTGATTTGTGATGAGAACAGTATACAGCTGGCTTCAAATTTTCACCAGTATGGGACTTCTAAATGCCTGCTACTAGCAGCGCCTTTTTATTTATTGTGGTGTGTGCCTCTCTTTAAGTTTGGGAATCATCAAAATAGGGTAGACTCAGCCTTTGTAATGCAACCCTCTAGGAACAATTTTATTCAGCCAAAGTAATACAGAGACCTTGGAGAGGAGAATGGATCTAAAAAGCATAATTTTTTTTAAGAGAAGCCCTCGCACCAACCTTCTGTTCTCTATTATCATTAACAATTTCTGCTAACCCAAGAAGATACAGTGCTTTCTTAAGTACAAGCCAAAGCTCACTCAGCTATGTTAGAAGCAGATTTTTGAATCCCTTAGTTCCTCAAGTCTTTAATACTGCCCATAAATCTTGACAAAATTACTTTTTCAGGCTTCAAACAACGCTTTTTTATGAACTTTTCCAACTGTCACCTTGAGAAATATCTAAATGACCCAAGAACTACTTACATTTTCCACACTGTGTAAACTGAAATTTCACAACTGCCTATAATTTGAAATATTGTATCCCTCCCTCTTGGAAAAAAAAAAGAAAAATAACCCAAATCCCTCACACAATCATGTTTGCTTTTTCCTCTTGACTGTATATCACATAAAAGTAGCTCCGATGTCTGGGGTCCCAAGTAACCAGAAATCTGTTACTTTTTAAATGACAATGTCTTAAAAGTCTAAAAAAGTAGAGGCTACCCTGCAAATGAGAAAATGTACATTTTGCTTACCAGAAAGAGAGTACATACTAACTGTAACTTCTGCTGGAGTGGAGAGAGAAAGAGCAGGGACCCCCACCATCAGAAATCTCCACTGCATTTATGCCCATCCTTCTGGCTGAGAAGAAAAAAAAACATTCACAGCACCAAACCCCTTTCAGCATCCTGTGCTTACCAGTGTTAAGAAAATGTTACTGTCCTCTCTTCAGCCAATTTGGTAAACAAAGATGCAAAGTGGCAATCAAGAAAATTATAGTGGTAGTTCAAAGAGAAACAAAAAGATGTACTAAACCAAGACCAGATGCGTGGGATGTCTAAGAGTAAGACCAATACCGTGAGGACAGTTGCACTTGACGAATTACTGGCAGAAAAAGTGAGCCAAAGAGATATTTTTTCTGTTTTTTTTCTCTGATACTGCCATGATGGTCTTATTAGAAATGCTTGTCTGATTTTAGTCACTTAGTATCTTTTTTATTCATATATACCTAAAAGAATTCACATCTCTTAAGTTGGAAGAAAATGTTTTTGCTATTCATTTATGTACCATTTTTGACTGCCAATCTTAAAAGATTTTTGAAAAAAGAAGTGCTTGTGGTAGTGAAGCATTCTCAATTAATTTAAAATTAAAAAAGGAAACAGAAAATTCTAAAGAAATGCACATGGTGAGTTCAGCACAGAGACTATTCAGAAATTAACCCCAGAAAGTGCTCATTACAAAGCAGCTGAAAGTATTTATGCCTTGTTAATTCAGAGGTTTATTTGTCTCTTTTCTGTATATCCACTTGGAAGTGCCCTTAATATCCGTGTACTTCTGCAGGGTCTTCCTACCTTCACAGAGTTCTAATTAAAAATCAAAAGGCACAAAAAGACAAGCCAAACAAGCTGGAAAATTTAATAAAATAGATAATATTTTATATCTTGGTGGTATAAACCAAAAATACAATAATGAGCATCGATGGGACGTGAGATTAATCCCACTTGTGAAAAACACCTCCATAACTCATTCGTGACTAAGGCAGTCTTGAATTATGAGATTTGCAGTTCACTCGTGGGATAAATTACATACTCCTCAGATAACCATTATGTATCTGGCAATGTCTGTATCATTCACAGCTTTGGGTAACAGCAAGAGGCTGTGCTTTCCTATTGCTTTAGCCGAGCGTGCTCTTCAAACATTTATTGTACAATGTTTATTGCAGGGGATAAATAATGCATATGAGGGAACAAAATTTACATTATAAGTTGATTAAACCGCTTAACAGTTTTTAGCCACTCTCTAAATAAGGATTTTTAACCAGATTTAATCTATGCAGTGTTTCATGTCCAAAGAGCTAGCATTTAATCTCTGTTTAACTGAAATTTAGTTAGCAATGTTGACACCTCTGCATTTTAACACTGGGATTTCTTTGTGGGACACAATCCCTTTCACTCAACTTAATATCCCATCTTGGTCTCTAAGGGAAAATAATTGAGTTTAGGCTAGTTTTAAATAGCGATAAGGACAGGGAACACAGATGGGTATTTCATTGATTAACACTAACACTGGCCTAAGGCCTTGGTGTCAGGCATTAGATTAGGACATTACGAAGAGAATGACAGAGTTTTGGCACTTTATTCCTCCTCAATAACATTCTTTCACATATTAAGTTTATCCCACCCTAGGTAGCTACTTTATCATGCAGAAGGCCTTAATCCACTGATGTGACTCTATCTGCTTTCACTTTGATGCTGCCTCTGTTTACAAGAGTAATGCAGCCTGTGTAAGACAAAGTACTCGTGACAAGAACAACTGAATAAGGCTTTTAGATGCACAGAGCTCTGACCTAAAAAAAAGAAAAAAATCCTTCAATAAACTTCAAAATACTCCAAACCAAAAGAGAAGGGAAAAAAATCAACAAAAACCAGAGGCTTTTTGAAATGAAGTTATGTTGTTTGCATCATGAAGAAACAGACATGAGTTTTTCATCAAGAAGATTCAACTTTACTGATCTTCTTGTACTGCACTTTATCTTTTCTTCACCTTTGACCTTCCTTTCAGTGTCTCCTCAAGGCATCATGAACGTAAGCCTTGTGGTGTTCTTTTAGAAGTAGGATTGCTGCTATCCCCTCTGGTGAATTTAAGCAGCTGTTGGAGTCAGTGACAAGGTTGGCTACAGATTTGGTATACTGGCTGGGAAAGAGATTATGGGTCAGTCCCCAGTGCTGGGAGACAAAAGATTCAAGCAGTTCAGGATTTTTTGGATATCCGAAAAAGATTTCATGAAATTTGTAAAGATCTAACAGTGTATTGCAGGTTTCATGTGGTCTAAACAGCTTATAGCAAGTAAAACTCTAGGTAGCCAGTAAGTGGTGTTTTCACAGCAATGCTATTTTGCAGAGGTGTATGAGATCTAGTGTAATATAATTCCACAAAATTGCATCACTGAAGAGAGAATTGCAGGGACTGTGACCATTAGGTGGACTGCCAGTCTTATGAAACTCGAACTAGATTATTTGTGCATTTATTACAGAAAGCCTAAGTTGCTAGTGAGGCTTTTTGTCTGTAGTTAATAGGAGATGTAACAGACCAGTTACTGAGAGCAGCATTTTGGATAACCTTTTAAAAGCTGATTTAAAGAGACACTAGCAAATTTACCTAATTTTTTCCAAATCATGGGAAAATTTTGGAAACTTCTGAAAGACAATAGTGTTACGGGCAGTGAGCCAAAGGTTTTGACCTTGTTGGTTTGAGTCTAATGAAGGCTTTCCTCCTACAAACACAGGCCTATTTAGTTTTGTTTGGAGTGTCACTGTACCAGGATCCTGGCTGATGGTAGGAAAGGAAATTGCCTTCTTTCAAAGTTTCAGACAATTTACAAGAATTATTATTCTGTGAGCATTGTAAGCCTGCTGTGAATGTTGGCAACAAGGAAATGTTATATTTTTATATTTACACATAAATGGTCCTATTAAGATTGTTTAAAACTACCCACATGACACAGGGGCAATCTTAAATTGTTCCTGTTTACATGAACTGAAAATCTGGCCTTCAGAGTTCAGACATAAACATTCTTCTCTTTTCACTTAAACTGGTGCAGACCAGAAGTAACTCCGTGTATGTCAGTGGAGCTGAATGACAACCAGTAAAAAAGACCCTATCTGATTGCTGGGCTTTTTTTTTCTATGCACTGAGAAATCACACTGAGATATTTCCCTTTTAGAAGAAAGAGTGAAAATTTATCATGTGACTTTTCCACCCCTTTAATTTTATATGGTTGCTCCAATCTGTTTTATAGTTTGGACACTGTATGGACAGTCTGTTTTTCAATTTTCATCACAAATTATGTGAATTCTACTTGAATTCCCCAGCCAAAATCTTTGTTGGAATTACCTCTTTAGAACACTATGACTATTTTTATAATGATAGCAACATTACTGATTTGTGTTTACAGAGAATGCAAAAGAGGTTTCCAGTTCTACTTTCCAGATCATGACCTGTTTCTTGTACAGCAGCTTCAAAATGTAAAAAAAGTGTTTGTTTCCCACTTTTCTCAGTGACAGCTTCATGGCAGTTGAGTCTGTCGTAACAGTTCTTGGTGCAGTTCCCTTTTCCTAAATTTCTTTGTAAAATGAGACATTATTGGCAGCGCCTATGAAAAATGAAGGCTCATAGGACTAAGCTTGAGCCTGACAAAGTATGTCTGGATGCTGGGAAACTTCTTCACTTTGTTTTATCCTGGCAGCCTAAGCACAGTTTTCGAAAGATCTTTTCTTGGCAACCTCTCTAAGCAGAAAGAAGGTATAATGGCAAATTATGGCTTGATTTTGCAGGCATGGACAAGGATTGCCAGCAACCAGCACTTTTGTGTTCATTTGCCACCTAATGCAGGATTTCAGCTCAGGTTTCCAGAGGTGAAAGGTGAGCACAAACATCCTATGACCTGCCTGTACTCTCCATAGATACAGAATTTGCTTTGGTTTTGATGGGACTTGAGAACATATAAGGTCTTAACAGTTCAAAGGATGGCATTTTTAAAAAAATAATGAGCTGTATTCGTTAGTTCAGAACACTGAAGAGATATAAATTTAACTAAGTGTTTACTCCCACCTGTAAGTTTTAAAAACCTCTTTCAAGCACTTACTTTGCAGCCTGTTTCTCTGTATGGTAGACAAAAACTTTAGGTTGTTTGGAGGAGAACTGGCTGGAGTCGTGAGGCTTTAGAGTTCTTTATGTGCAGCGATGAACAAGCTGGTTTCAGATTTAGGAACATGGTGTTACGTCAGATCAGGAACACAGAGTTTCTCTATAGTATTTACCCTTCGGCACAGGACATCCTGACAGATAGGGTTTTAAATCTTCATGTCTTTGGGTTTTTTGTTTGAAGAGGAATTATGCCTGTGCAGAAAAATGTAGAAGAACATTTCCTTGAGACTTCCTCTCAGTGTATGAGTTTAATGCACATCTGAGACATTGACAGCACTGTAATAACCCACAGTGGTAGTTACCATCTGTCATGTTGCCAAACTATCTCAAGGCACATTTGTCTTTCTCGGGGAGGGAAGAGTTTGTCAATGCACATGGAAATGGAAAGAAAAGCTGTACTTTTAGCCCATCCCTACCACATAACCACATCTGGTGCTTCTGAACAAACTGTAAGGGTGTTTAGCTCCATATATCTAACATCACGCCCAGAAGGCAATGCAGAGGTTTAGTCACTCTCTACAGCGTAGTCCACTGCCAAAGCATCTTCAGTGTAAATCTCATGAACACCAGCAAAATGTCACTGTTGTTTGATTCATTGCGTCACTGGTAGCCTTCCCACGAACTCAAAAGTAGCAGGAGACAACGATGAGCTACTGGAGCCTCAGTGGGTCCAGTAATTGCACGGACAGGCCAAAGCCTCCACGTGTCATTGCCCTGCCGCTAGATGTGCCTGCTGCACTCTTAAGCAGGCTGCTCCTGTCCCAGCTCCTGCTCCCGGGCAGGGGGCAAAACAGGTGGTGAGCCTCGAAAACACATGCTACTCTTTGTGAAATATGCTTGTGTGTTTTCTAACTTTGAAAGAAACATGGTGGCCAGCGCACCAGCATGGCAAGGCCTGGTGGGAAAATGGACCAGGAAAATAATGTACCCGGGCAGAAAAGGACTAAAAAACCCCATGCTTAATTAGATAAAACCTGCATGTAGGCAAGCTGGTGAAAATAAGTATTAATGCTGAAGCACCGCAATAATTTGTTGTTTTTACTTTTTAAGCATTCCACAGTTTCTGGAGATAAATAAGGAAAGTGTCTGATTGTGAGCGTCAGACGGGGGTGTGTTGCTCAGAGGCAATTCCTGTGTCACTATTGGGGTGCAATTCCCACTATCACTGGTATCAAATACTCTCTCAAGCATCTGATTTTATTCTCAAAAAGTGAGATGATCACTTTGGGGAAGCTTCAGTGTTTATCGTGTGCAGACTGCAAAAAAATATGAGTATCCAACATATAACACTTCCTTGATAAAATCTGACTATGTTAGAATGGATTTAATCTTAAATGCTGACTTTTATCTAATTCAAGCCACCTCCTAAGATGACTGTGCGTGTGAACATAATCTAGACAATAATGCAAAGGCAGTTTAAATAAAACCGAAAGTCTTTAGACCCCAACTCAGAATTAAAACTCTTAGAAATCTTGTCTAATGTGTTGTTTATGCTGCCTGCCCCCATTCTTTGAAAAATGCAGGCTAGCCAAAAGTTTTTGATCCTTCTGCTATTAACAGATGGTATATGTAGCTAAGGATAAGCTGGGACTATCACTTGGGCCACAAGCAAAGGGGTGAGGGATGCTCCCCTGTGGGTACCCTTAAAAGGCCATAAGCTTGAGTAGCAAAAATGAAAAGGTCTAGTGCTGGTGTTAATTACGCAGAAACCACACAGAAAGTGCTCGCTGTCACAGAGTTGAGAGGTTGTGCATCCCTTCCACAGATAAAAGGCATGGTATGAAAACATTTTGCAGAGGACAATGAAGTGAAGATTAGCATAATCTTTTGCAGTATCCTCAGTAAGCTATCCATGAGTGAGCTGCTTTTTTCTCATTCCTTTTGCTCTAATGTCTGGATTTAAGGAATGGCGATGTAAGAATAGGCTTTGTCCTTGAAGCCTGACAGTTGTGTTTTCCCGCCTTCATGTGATCATCCTTGTTGCTAGTGTACTGTTCTTCTGGTAATCAGACAATGGAAGGAAAATGAAGTGTCAGTTCATTGACAGAACCTTATCCTGGCTATGTTTTTTCTTAATCCAGACTCATCAGTGCTCTCACACTCTCTGTATTTCCTCATTTCTTCTGAATCAATAGGGCAAAATCTCTTCTGTAATTGTTTGAGATGAAAGTAAAAGCAAATAACGCAGGAAAAATCCCAAAAATAGCTCCATGGAGCCTAAAAGCAACATAATTGTATAATTCCTCTCTGCTTGGGAGGAGAGCGTCTGTGGTGGATGCCTGTTTAGCATGGTAAATTGAGCATGCTTTCATATGTACCTCGGTGAAAATGGCTCTTTAGATGCATGTCCTCTGGAGCGCAATGTTTAGTTTTAGCATTGAGGCTTAGCCATATTCATGCTACTGTTTAACGTGGCTATCTCTAGGGCTGACGCAGTGGCTAATACTCAAGTTTGTTAGCCACTTTGATCCTGAGTGCCCTGTTTTAAGTCTTGCTACTACTGGTTAAGCTAGCGCTTTGTTACCGCAGGGATAACTGGAGGATTCGGAATGTTGGGAGGCACTATCCCCAAGATCAAAATATAAAAATAGGTCTGAGGTCAGGGAACTGTATAGACCCCCAGAAGCTTTTCAGTTTTACAGCTGGAGATAGTCTCTTAAGTATATATAAATCGTCATTAGGATTCTGACAAAGAAGTGCACGATGGGATTGCTGCAGGGCAGGCTCTTTGAATCTTATTCCTGATAAAAACCACTTCTGGCTGGCTGACAGGAGACAAGGCAAGTTCAAGGAAGGCATTAAAAACATCTTAAATCTATTGATGGCAGCAGAAGTGTTGGGATGAATAGTTTGGGATTAGGATGAAGACTTCTGAGTGCAGTCAGGGCAGAGAATTTGGGGCCAGCTGGCAATTCTGAGGGAAAATATGTCTCTGAATATGGTCAGATTCAAATAATAATTCACAGGATCACTGTGAAACTTTCTGAGAGGGAATAGTTGATTTTTTTTTCTTTCTTTTCTTTTTTTCCCCCCAGAAGAAAAGCCTCTGTCTGATTGAAATATCACTCTAGCAGGAGGCAGGCTACCTATCAAAGAATCCCCTAGCAAAAACACTGGCAGTGCAGAAGGCGCTGGCTGCAGCGTGAGGGCAGGAGCAGGTTTCAGGGCGGTGATGGGTCCCTTTGCCCCACCAGGAACAGCTGCAGCCAGGCTTGTCACCAGGGACTCCCCACAGCTCCTCCTCTTTAGCAGGACAGTGTCTTTCCCTGCCCCACTTGCCCTGGGCAGCCTGGGATGATGGAGGACAAGGTGCCTTTACCTCCCTGGGGCCAAAATTTCCTTGGTGAACAAGGAGAGCCTCACTACTCGTCTTTGCAATTCACTGAGCAATGCAGCTCCTCCCGTGGCAAGGGCTGCAGGGAGACTGAGGCAGACCAGGCTGTGCCCACCGACCCAAAGGCTTTGGGTGGCGTGTACTTGTGTACTTGTGTATTAGTGGCTGCACAGTCAACAGTGGCATTTGTTTTCCCAAATTCTTCATTCTCCAGAATAACATGAATAATGTCTAAGACTAGTAATGTCTAACCCCTTGAATTAGTAATTTCAATACACCTCTAAACCTACTGCTGTCAGTCAAGGAAATCATCTGTCAGTGTAGTGTTGCTCACTTATATTTGGATTTTGCATTGATGTAAGAGCACTGAATTGGTTAGAGTATCATGCTCACCACAGGTCTTGATATGTAAATCTCTGCTGCTTTTGGATGTCCTGGAAATACTTATCTCTGTGCAACTGAAGGGAGCATCCATGTTTGTCCACAAATGCATGCACTGGAATGGCAGAGTATCGGCAGTGTGGCTGTTGCAGCATCGGCTGTGGTAGCTCCTGCTGGCAGGCTGAAGGAAATTCTAGTGGAAAGACTTTTCCTAATAATACAGTGGAAATTGTGTTAATATTCTTCCTAATTGATGCCCAGTGGAGCAATGATGGGAAAAAACATGCTTTGTTTGAGAGAAATGCTGGACGTGCTGGTATCTGAGTATACTTGCCAAGGAGCATGGGTTATAACCTCCCGGCACAGTCCAGAGCCACTTGATTTGAAACCTTCCTCCTTAGGACCTTAGGGGTAACATTTCTTTTCCTATGCTACGTGGACAGTGCATAAAATCCAGCCTGGCAGATACCTTCATTGTGCTGAGTGCAAATGAAAGTGGCTCTGTTAAAAGAACATTTAGGTGAGAGGGTGACAAAAAGACTTAGTGGTCAGAGTTGTCCTAAGTTCTGTGCAAGCAGTGAGAGTGGTTATCAGCCTTTTGTTAAAGGAAAAAAAATAAATTGCAGCTTTTCTATCCAACCTAGAAATCTGCCCCAACCTAATGCAAGCAGACAGGTTCAGTGCTACCTAAAATTATTTTGCCTCGTCAGTGAACTGTGGTGTTTGCCTGTTCATAAATACTGTGGACACCTTATTGTCTGCTCCGCTGCTGTCTGACACACAAAATTGAATCAAATACTCACTATATCCAAGTTGTTGTCAGGTATCAGATACAAAAATAAGCCTGCTTCCCTTTGTATTTTAGCTATCATGTTTTGTTATGTCAGATCACACTATGACTGGGTCTCTCTGAAAAGAACCAAAGTGATCTCCAATTTATGCTGATTTGAGTGAGACAGCAGTTGGTGGACAGCAGGTAATTGAAAGTTTTCAAGACATTATACCTAGCTGTCAGCACAGCTCTGGATTTGCATAATTGTTTAAACCATCAATGAGAATTGTTACATTTAATTACATCTTATTTACAGGGGACTTGCTGCAATATTTGATTATATCTGAGACTATGTTAACTGAGGTACAAAAAAAAGCGGACCTGTGGAGAAACAGGAACCAGCACATGAGCAAGCTCATTATAAATTGGCTAACTAATAATTATTTTCTTATTTCAGATGTACTTTATAAGATATCCTTAAAGCACTAGGAAAGATAACCTTTCAAGCCTCCCACAAGTACATTGCAACAGGAGTGAAGATTTGTGTAGAGAATATAGGCATGGCAGGAAAAAGACAGCTCACAGCTTTCTTGAGTGCTACAGAACAAGCCAGGTGATATTTTTTTTTTTCCCCAGTTACTGTACCTTGGAAGTGCAAAGGCTTCTGTGCAGAGGTCGTTGTTGATCTTCTGTGTTGATCATTTAGGAAGGCGAAATTTAAAATATACACATAGGCCAGGAAGCCGAATTACACAACAGGCTTCTCGGAATGCCTTCCATTTTTAAAAATGCAGTCCACAGTGCTTTCCAACACATGGTATTTGCTCTTCCACCCTCCCCTGGGAACTTTATTCTTTATAAGTTACCTATGGCCAAAGAGCGTTCAGAACCCTGCATTCCTGTGGTCTGTATTCATGTACGGTATGTCCTGTTTTATTCACTATTTTGAATATTTGCACTAGTATTTGGTTTTGTTCGCACAAATGTTTGTGAAACTGCTGCTTTATTTAAATAAAATCTCTTCATGTGAAAAAAGAAAAGGACTTGAACAAGTATAATTATCTTTTGCTACTCCGTATTCAGTCTTCTCCTCTTGGCGAACTGTCATTCATCCAATTAGGTGCAGACACAATATTGCACGACTGAAGCAAATGATTACTCCTCAAAAAACTACCCGGGGAAACAAGCTGTTCACAAACTCTCCATAGGGTCACCTGCAGCACACAGAGAAAATTGATGGAGTTCAATGGGATTATGGGGAATAGGAAAACCTAAACATGTGTCTAAGTGTTGTCAGGATCAGGGCTGATGCACACATCCACCACCATCAGGAGCAGCTTGTGAATTATTAATGATCAGAAAAATTGCCTAAATTAATTGGATAATTTATTTGTAATGAATAATTCGAGCAGCTCTATTCCTGAATGTCTTTCTGCCCTTGAATAAAGCAGTTTGGTAGTGCTGCCTGCCTCTTGTTTCGAATGTAGTTAAAGCTTCAATTAGGCTTGCCTACATTGAAACTTGACATACCAGTTTCTTTCACGTATTTGTACAGACAGAGAAGCAAGTCTGTATTTGGGTTGTATTTTTGCAGGGTTTGAAGTCTTGTTCAAAGATCTTGAAAAATTGAATGACTGAGGACATAGACTGGAATTCTGCCCTTCAGTTTATGTGCAAAATCAAAAACATGCAAAGTTTGGTAGTATCTGAGCTTCATCTGATAAGGCATACATTAAAGTATAAAAAGAAAGCCCAGAAATAGGAGACTTGTCAGTTTGAATGTTAGTTAAATAAGTACATAAGATAAACAGTTCAGTGAGGGTTATGTAGCTGAATTTTCAATCAGGATGCACAAAAGGCTGTTACAACAGCATCTTCCATTACCAAAAGCATGTAGGCTTTGTTGCTCAGAGTAGCAAGCATACTTAGCAGAGGAAAATCTACCAGTTTTAACAAATCTTCCCTTTCAAATTAAATATTATTAACCAACTCAGAGTACCAGAAATCCCCCCCCACTCCACGCTCTTTTAAAAATCCAATATCCAGCAGTTTTTGACTGTTTATCTGCCACTTAATTAGGACTGAACAGCCTTCCTTTCACAACTATTTATTTCATACCTGTAAACAGGTACTGCACACTACTAAATTTAGTTAAATGCATCCCTCTGTTTAGTTTTAATCTTAAAATAAATTACTGTTGCCTTTCTGTTTAATATAATTAGGTGAACAGTTGCAAGTTTTTGTGATACTACCATTTAATTTCCACATGGTACAATACATTTTTTAAACTATTTTCCTTCATTATAGTATTGGGTTTGAAATAACTGGCCCAGAAATTCAAGACAAACTTTCCTTTTTAAAAAAGGAAAGAAGCATTTGATGATTAGGTAGACCAAAGTTCTCACTGCCTGTATCTCTGTTGAAGAGAGCTGCTTCCACTGCTGGAAGAAGGTGCATCAGGGACACAGGAGATGTGTAATAGGGCAAGAGCTGAACGCAATAGCTTCGAGCGCCANCACATTTTTTAAACTATTTTGCTTCATTATAGTGTTAGGTTTGAAATAACTGGCCCAGAAATTCAAGACAAACTTACCTTTTAAAAAAAAGAAAGAAGCATTTGATGATTAGGTGGACCAAAGTTCTCACTGCCTGTATCTCTGTTGAAGAGAGCTGCTTCCACTGCTGGAAGAAGGTGCATCAGGGACACAGGAGATGTGTAATAGGGCAAGAGCTGAACGCAATAGCTTCGAGCGCCACTGTTTGAGGACAAGCCAGTGACTGCCTGGAAAAGCCACTCTCTAGAGTGAGACAGGATAAAGGTGGAGGACTAACCTGATCAGGGAATGTAACGCACCAGTGCAAACAATTGCACCAGTGTGTTACATAGCTGGGTGGAGAAGAATGCGAATTGCTGAAGATACTGGATACGGAAACTTGCTTGGAGAGGCCACTCTGTGTGTGTGTGTCTGTATTATATATGTATAAAGCATGTATATATGTGTGTGTATGGGGGGAATTTGAACATTCTGTAGTTTGTCAGTTGCAGCACTGCAAGGCATAGGCTTCTTCTGTTCTTCTCTTGCACAATCTTCACTTCTGCTTCTTGAGTGTTGCATTGGAAGGAGCTGACAAACCAGGACAAGTGATCCGGACAGCATGGTATCCACATGCCCTTTGAGAGCTGTGTGTAAATCCTGGGTTAGCCAGCTGGCTGCAGCTCTGTTCCCTTCTAGGGTGACATGGGGCAAAAGGCCCTGCTCACTACATTGTCACGAAAGGTATGAAAAAGAAGGGCAAGGCCTGCTGCTTTCTCTTCCAAAAAATGGCATGTTGTACAAAATGGCAGCTAGGAACAACAGTGAACGCAGGAGATGTGGTGCCCTGAATAGCCATAGCTTAGAGATGGATGGAGGTGTATCTACAAGGAGATCATTGGTGAAGCACCCTCTAAAGTTACAGCTCTACCCTGTGGAATATCAAGGTCTCTTTAAAATGTGGTGCACAATCTCAGCTACAAACATAACGGGTCACAAATTATAAGGTTCCTCTTAAGGTTTTTAGGGCCTTCCACAGGACTTTGGTCTCGGGTTTCTGTTGCTAGAGAAGACTCCTTTTTTATATACAGATACTGTATATGAAATTTAGGCATGACTGTTTATTCTGTTTTTTTCACATATGTAATTTGTCTGGATTCTGCAGGTATATTTTTTTTTACATTTGTTCTTTGGTGTTAATGCATTTTTTGTAGAATATGTGTAAATAGATATGAGCAAACTGTGTAAAAGTTATTCAGCTACCCAGTGAACCATGTAATCTGTTGATTCATAGAGACAACAGATAATAGAGTGAGATATTTGCTTTACACTGTCTGTGTAGTATCTAGGCACAGAGTCAATTTGTGTTCTGTCGGGGCATGTTGTACCACACTATATTATCACTTTGAGGATAGGCAATTTGGGTAATGAATATGTGAGCTGCGTTGGGGTGGAGAAGTATATCCAATATCTACGAAGTGGAAATGTTGAACCAAGATTTTGGCTTTATCCTGGTTAATTCAAAGCACTATCATCACAGGCAAGGTCTTTTGCTATCTTGGAAACAATATTGTTAATTAGCTTCTATCTTTCCCTTTATCATGTCATAAAAATGGAAACAGTGCACTAGAAACTGACATTTTCTTTGTGCAGCAGGTATGAGTAAAAATGCCATCCCTTTGGGAAAACACAAAAATTAAATGGAAGTAAATGAGCATTTTGAGAGCAGTTGAAGAAAAATAGTTAAGAGTTTCTATGCTTGATCCAAGGAACCATTTGACCAGGCTGTTCTTATGCTCATTTACTGCAGCAGCCCATCACTATACTGCCGTTCCAGGCACTCCCAACAGCCCTGGGGTTGACAGCTGTGCAAATGAGCGGGAGGCGCAGAATAATGACAAATAGGCCACCCTCTGTCCACTCCCCAGAATATGCTTCACAGCATCAGATTTTTGTTTTCTTGTTAATCCCTCTATTATCAAACGGTCTTGCAAGCTGTGGCATTTATGTCACTTTTCCAGGAAAGTATCCCTGGATTCCCCACAGGTATTCGTGAAAGAGAATTGAGAGAGAGTGATGTTCCAGGACTGAACTGCTTCCTCCCCTCCAAACATCTTCCCTGGGGTATGTTGGTGGTATATTGTGCAATGCAGGAAAATGTGGACCTAGGTGCTACGTCAAGAATCAGAATGGGTTTAGCTTTGTTACTCCAGGTATCTGCTCTGGATAATTTCCCCTTTTAGTATAGAAATGTAGTATAGATGGAGGGTGTTAATACAGTTAAATTGCTTCTCCCTGGTGCTGGTACAACTGAGCTTGGTTGAAGATGGCTCAAGTATTGCTATGCAGTCATGGTAACAGATGAGTCTTATGGTCAAATCTACAGGCAATCTAAGTAAACCAGCCAAAGTGTATGTAATGTGAGTCCCTATAATATGTCAAGCTGAAATTAGGTCCATCCACCTCCTCTTCCCCATCCTCTGATCCTGCCATTGTCACCTGGAGTCATTGCTGAGATTTGAAGCCTGCAGAGAGGAGTGGGAATGAGCTATCCACCCACTCTGCGGGTGACTGTCACATCAAGGAAATCTCCATACATCAGATATGAAGCCAAACAGCAAAGGCTCAAAAATGGAAAAGATGGGTGAAACAAATCAAAATCTTCCTTCTTTTCTCACTAATGGTTGGTGATTTGTCCATAAGCAATCATTTCACTCTCTGGATTTGATAAGGCCTGCTTCTGACATCTTAGTTGGCTTCACTTGGCAAAATTCCTCTTGGGATAAATACAAGTTTTACTTGAATAAATAAAGACTGCAGGTAGTCCCAGAATCTCTTTTTGCTTTATCCCCACTCCTTCTACCACACCCCCCCAGCCTACTTCAGGATCTCAATGGTACTTGTCAGGTAAGGCTGGCCAACCTGGTCCCTTGCTCCAGCCAAAGAGCTGCCCCTCTAGCATCCGCGTGGAGGGGCTGGCCTGAGTGGGCACTCCTCTCCTTCCACACGCCTGCCAAGTGCTGCAGCCACCTGGGCCATGCTGGGCAGTCACAGTCACAGAAAAAGGAGGCAATGTGGTAAAAGTGAGGCTTAGTCATGATTCCTGCAGAGGTACAGAACAAATGTGGGGTTTTTTTTCCTCTCTAATTAGTGCTATTTATTGTCTGTGCTGAGGAGCTCTGGTGAAGGAAAAGGTCAGCATTGTGATTCTCAATGTACAAACACAACAAAAAACCAGCCGGTATCTGTGTAGGGGCCAATTAGTGTTTGCGACACTCAGTAGGAGTTTTATCCAAGACATCTCTCAGCAATGGGTGCCAGGTGAATTCAGCTTCTTTGTATACCTTAGACTAGAAGACATCTTGGAACAGAACATCTGTTCTGGAGGCAGCTTTTGATTGCATTAGAAACATTAATTCTCAATTTCTAGTTGCTTATACAGCACATTTCCTCAGCAATACCTCATTCTGCTAGTTATTGCTAAAACTTCTCTGGGGATACAGCTTGTAGATACGTTTGTTCTCAGCTCCTGGTAACCTGTTGCAATCTCCAAGTACCTCCATCTCCAAGTACGATGAGGCAACTCGATGCTCATCCATCAGCCACACAGCTTAATGCAAGCAGGGTCAGGGTGAGCTTTTAATGGCCCTGTATCACCTCCCTGACTGGAACTAGCCTTTTGCTACTCACCTCTTCACCATCTCCAGCAATCTCAGTAGCTGCAGTGGATGTTTGGACCCAGTTGGAGCAATTTGTGTCAAGGCTTTCATTTAGGCCAGGAAACTACCCCTGAGTTGTTCTGAGATCTGCTTGGGTCAGGGATGTTATGTTCAAGCATTGTGTGTGTTATAAATAAAATGGACCAGGGAAAATGTGTCTTGCCTAGGTACATTCACTTCTCGTAAAAGTAAAAGATACCCTTGAAGGCCTGTATGGCTCAATTTTAATTGCACCCCATTTTAGTACTGGGGTGACTGCCCTGACTATGGCAGACCTTCTCCCGATGGGGGTCGGGACAGAACCCACTGTGCTCACAGCTTCCTCGCTGGGAAGACGTTGCTGCCTTGGCTTGGTTTAGCTATTCCACAAAAGCTTAACAGAATGGCGACTTCCCTGCCATCCCAGTACACAGATCTCACGTGTATGGTATACACAGGAACACTTTGAAAGAGAAGTTAGAAAATGTCATGTGTATTGTGTACTATAAAAATTTCAGTTTATCTTGCATGTATTTTTAATGGCAGCCACTTTCCAACTTTCTTTTGTTTGATACAAACAGCAAACTTGTTCTTGAAGTAAATACTGTTTTAGTCTTCTTTTCTTTTTTTTCCTTTATTTCATTTCAGTTTAGTTTAGTTTAGAGCTTCTGCCTGAGCAGCCAGGGAATATATATAATAGGGCATGAATACATTCTTATAAGTATTAGAACAAGTATGGAAACACAGAGCCCTTAGTGACCTTGCTAGTCCTCTGCTGATCACTTGTGTTTGTTGTTGTAGGAAGGCAAACATAAGTATAGAAGTGTTATTGAACAGAAAACCCTTCAAAAATTTCACCAGTCTTTTGTATTCGAGTCGCAGAGCAATGGGGGGCCGCCCTGCTCAGAAAGCATACTTATGCAAGTATTAAGAACTGGCTGAGATAAGAAGTGAAGCTTAAGAGACCTTCATCATTAGCTGCTAGTGGTGGAGATTAGTGATCCTACTACAGGATTACAGATGGAAAGAGTGCTAGTGTTGGTTAATTGTTCATTAATGCTTGTAAAATAAGATAGCGGTAGTAAAACTTGCTATTGTCTGCACTCTCAAAGTGAAACAAAATTGGATCTGCTTGTCAATAGCTGTATTGATGTTAACGGGAACATGTTTAACAGATCATTTTACAGTGTAAACTGCTATCCAGCTCTTTCAACATTTAATTAGACACTATTATCCTAATAAGAAATAAATTATGTTTTAAATAATCTGTTCTCTACACATGAACATTTTAATTAGAAATGCCTTCACTAGGGTGCTTTTAAAATTTCAGAGTTTGCATATAAATCTCAGGTGGAACATTGCCTCCCTGTAGCCTCATGGGTTTATTTTATTTACAATACCTTTAGAATTGCTGTACTTTCCCACCAGTGTTTTTCTGTACCGTTCGGGAACGGCAGCCACGGTCCAGGTAGCAGAATCCTTCTCTCAGGTGCAGCCCAGGATTATGCAAACTTCTTCTGGCAAAAAACCTATGAGCAGAGCCCTGGGAGCAGATGTGCACCAAGGAGAAAAAGCTGCGGCTCTGACTCCGTGTCTCCTGAGGGGCTGCCACGCCACGTGAAGCAGGGTCGTGCTTGCTGCAGAGGGGTTACGCTTGTCCTCTGTGTTGGTGGGATGCTTAGTCCAGACTGAAAAATACAGCTCCTTAGGCTTCTCCCTGAGGTGAAGAGGTGCTGTGGTGGCTGCCTCTCAGTGCAGACATGCCTATTCCGCTAACAGCCAGCCACTGGCCGGCCTGTGACACCCACTAGCACAGGGGCACTGCCTGCCCCAGAGAGAGGCCAACTCCTGTACTTCCCGTGGTGCTCCCAGCATCCACCTGGAGCTGTTGGTGGGTGCCCAGCGCAGGGACTTGCAGGTCACATGTGTGTGCTGGACTGCCGGGAGTGGGACTGCCGCTCCTGGGAGCCATGNCGTGTGTGCTGGACTGCCAGGAGTGGGACTGACGCTCCTGGGAGCCATGACTCTCTCCTCCCACAGCCAAGGGGGCCAGCAAGGATGCCGCAAAGTGCACTGTGTCAAAAAAGGCCTTTTGACAAGGGCAAACTGGAAAAGAAAATTAGACTCTCCATTTTTTATTAACAAAAAGTAAATTTCAAATGAAATCCTGGAAAGAGAAAAAAACATTTTCAATGAGGTGTGTGTGGAGGATTAGTGTTTTCACAATACGTTATTTCACAGCAAAAAATCTTGGCTGTCCAGGAAATAAAAGTACGTGTTTGAAAGGCATGTCTTTTAAAGGCACAGGAAAACTCTGCACCTTCCAGTTTACTTCCCTGTAGGCACTTGAATGTGAAAATTAGACTCTGGGTCCTCACAGAGGACACACCCTGGGAGACTTCATCACACCCTCACCAGGTTTTCCTCTGTGTGTCTTGGTCAAGGATAATGGTACCGCCATCATTAATGATGATTTGCTCTGCCCTGGTCTAGAGTCTGCTTTACTGGTCCCTTGGCAGCAGTCAGAGGAGCCTGAAGGGCAGCTTTAGCCCGAGCCAGATGCCGCTGGCCCTGAGGGACTGCTGCAGTATCCAGGCACTGACAGGGCGCTGAGGAGTCCTGGCCAGCGTCCCTACGCAGGCAGCAGGAGCGGTGCGTGGTGGTGTGAAAAGCTGCTGCGCTTTGATAACCGGCCTGAGAGGGGATGCATGTATGGAGTAACAAATGCAAACACTTCTGCTGAGTGCCACTAACCTATCTTCCCCAATACATCATCAACTGATGCCAGAGACCATGTGAACCAGTGGGCTGCTGGTTCCAGGGCACCAATGGGTGGGTCATTTTTGGCTTCTCATTGCTTGTCACCTGCAGCCTTGTCTGTTAAAGCAAACAAGCAGGGGCTGAACTCTGGATGCATGAGGTGCCCCATGGAGAAATTCAAATGCAACGATGTCTCTGTCAGTTGATAAGAAGTGATACTGCTGGTTAATTGCCTCAAAAGTGTTAACCAACAGCTCATTAGTCTTAAAGATACAAACTTGATAACCTTTTTTATGTGGCATGGAATGAGAAATGAATAAATAATTGCATGCTGAGACCTGCCACTGAGAAACTTAAGATGTTGATTTAAGATAAAGAAAAACAAAACCTGACTGAAATATTTGGGAAGATGAGAAAGATACAAGTCACAACCTCAGTTTGCTATACAAACCTAAGCCCAGCTTTTCTGTAATGACTGTATCTGTTTTGATAGAAGCAACAAATAATAGCCAACTTGTCTGTGCTGAGGGTTAGCCCCAGTACAGAAACAAAACCACCCAGCTCTTAATTTTGTAAGTAAAAAAGAATACCATAGAGAGGTTGAGTGGGAGATTGTATCAAATGCTGGAGCTTTCCTTATTGCTCATCGACTTCTCCTCTTCTACAGTTTATGGGTGCTTCTTCAATCACTGCAGCTATAAATTACCTTCTTAGCAAACTGCCCTAGATCTGGTTTGGGCAGAACCCCTGGGCTTGGCAGTAACTGTTCAGTTCAGGCCATTCAGCGATAGTATGACAGGCAAGGAAAAATCAAGAAATCATTACTGTGGCTTTGTTACATTGATGGAAAGCTATGGATTTAGAGCACATCCCTCTGGTTCCTCCAGTGATATTAAGGGATGTGTAAATAGGATACACCACTGTATGGTAGCTGCTGCTTAGAATGAAAGCATGAGCAGCTGGACAAACATGGCTTGTATCCAGATGATTTAAGGAAAGCAGAGTGCTACATGGAGGTGTCCAACTTGTGACATGGCAAGGTACTTTCATTTGAATTTGAAGTGTACATTAAGATGTCCTTGTGTGCAAGCACCAGGACTACAGCCCTTATATGCAAGCAACGGGATTGCAAATGATTAGCAGGAAAAAAAGATTCATTTCTGGCAGAAATTCTCCAAACAGCTGCAGTTAACATGTATATGAGGTGCTAGAGTAACTGTGTGTGATGCTGGTAGAGACCTTCAGGAAGAAACTCTTGGTTTGTACTGAAATAAGTGAACAATGAAGCCCCTCTGTGACTAGATGAGAGGAAGACTCTGAAGAGGGGTCTTGCCATTCATTCTACCTCATTACAGGTATCTGACTGATAGCAAGGCTGCAACTCAGTGCAGCAGCTCATTAGTAAGAGAAGACTCTGACATTAGTTCAGATGTTGATCGACGTGACTGGTAGTGTGAAGTCTGGATTGTGTTGTCAGATGGAGCTTTATCATCTGCATTGCAGCCTGGTGGTGTATTCTGGAGAATCAGTTTAGGAAGAGTGTGTTAAACTGTTTGCCAGGACATTTAATAGCCATTGTCCGATAGCATGGACTGGCACGGCTTCATTTACCTACCATCTCATAAAAGGACAGGTGAAAATATCATTTCCAGTTCTGTCTGCTAGAGCCCAGGACCTGCTTAGTGCCATGTGTTGTGTGACATGAGAGCGACTGTTTGAAGGTTAGGTCATGGCAGTGTGCACATAGGTGCCAAACACATGCCCACATGCCCATGTAGCATGTGCCAGTGCATGTCTCCAGTGGGAATAATGTACTGCTGTTATTATCTACTCTTTTGACCTAATGCTGCACAACAGAAGGGAAAAATCTTGCGTATCTCAATTCTCCATTGGAGCATTAATGGCAATTTGAAATTGGTCTGCATTAAAAGATTATCAAGCACAATGTGGCCTTCCGGGGCTTTGTCCTTAGCGTGCTCTGGATCGCCCTGTCTGCACACAGCTCTGTGTCCGCAATGACTTCCATGGCTGCTTTGGAGGAACATACCAACTAGCTTCATGCAATGTTTTTCTCAGCAAGATCTTTTTCTAGCTCACCCGTTCTAAACAGTTGATGGTTTTCTGTGACCTTTTGGACCTACACTTCAGTTTCTTGTATGCTACAATCGAGCTCCCTCTTCTTGCCTTGTTATGAGCCAGCACATGATGGATGAGCCCTCAGCATGCCTTGAGGTGCAGCAGGAGCAGCGGAGGAAGTAAAGACAGCAGATCTACTTCAGCAAATTAGCAGCAACAGCAGGCTCTGTTGTGGCAGTTCTGTTGAATGCCATCATTTTAACTGTTCACTATGGAATAGTTCCTAAATGGCATTTATATTTAAGTCAGTTTATTATATTATTCCAGCCATGCAAAGCTGTACTACAAATTACCAGCTCAGGCGCAAAATCTATTCACCCACCCTTTCAAGATGATGATAATGGATCCCCTCCTTTTTCCCTCCTTCTTCCCTCAAATGATTATATTTTGCTTGCCCATCAAAACAAATCACTCATCTTGGGTGAATAAAATTTTGCAAGGCTGCAATATGCACGATGACACAGTTTGTTTTTTTTATTTTTTACATTTTTGCCATTGCTCTCTGCAGAAGATTTCACGCTCCTTGCTTAATTTTTGTATGCAAACTATCTTACTGAATTCTGACACATGTCACTTTGATGCAACTCTGACAATACACCACCATTTTTCTTCTACAGCATATACTTTTGACGTTCTTTTCTGATTATTTCTTAAATTAAATTAAAAAAGTAAATAGAAAAGGCATGGCTTAGGTCGAGCTTTTCTTTTTGTGCCCCCAATTTCAAAGTCATTCCACAGGTTTTTGCGCTCGATGGGCATTTTAACCAAATAAAGCTGTTCCAACCAGTGTTTGATGGTGGTGCTTGTACACAGACCAGTGTGCCCAGCTCAGGGCACTGACAAGTGCCTGGTTTAAAAGTACCAACCTTGGCCTGACGAAAAGGGCTGATGGCAGCCGGACAGGATGCATCCTGCTCCTGGCCTCTCTGGGCTTTCAGGCACCTCAATATCAACACAAAGTGTTTAACCATCGCCCGCTGGCCAGTGTCATGCTGCGGCATGTGAGGGGATGTGGATGGGGTCTCTTTCACTGATGTGTTTCAAAAGGAGCAGCGTGAAACCTGAATTACTGCCAACATTTCTGCGTGTCCTATGAGCCACCCGCCCTGCAGGTTTTCCTGCAGGAGGAGTTTTTCTCCCCTTTGTGAAGCAGCTCACCACAACAGACCTCCTTCCAACATTTGCCCCAAACAGAGGACTCGGCTGCGTGTTCTGCAAATGCATTGTTTTGGGCACTTCTATTCAAAAATCAATATGACACTTGCAAAGCGGGTCTTTTCCCCCACCCTCTTACCACCTCCGTCGTCAGAGGACCTAAAAATCAAAAATAAAGTAATCAGTTATTTTAAGCCGAAGCTTGAAAGGGTATTAATTCAATGGGATAAACTGCAGTTAAGAAACTTTTATCAAGCAAGCTGGGTTAGGTGGTTAAAAGAAAGAAAAAAAAACCCTAAAAAACATACAGTAGGTAGCAGTTTATGTGTCAAGAAAACTGAGAGAAATTTTGACACTCTGATGTCTAGCAGATAGCACTTAAATCATTTTTCTCCAAACTTCAGTCATAAAACTTCAAAGAGTTTTAGCCATAATACAAATTTTTAGACTAAGAAGCGGTGTTTGAAGTTATTTTATAGGATTTTGCTGTAAGGGCTCCAATTGATTTGTAGTAAGATAAAAGAAGAAAACTTTATTTTCGAAGCTTTGTCGGAAAAAGCTTAGCTTCCATTGGCCGTTTTGCCAATATGCCTTGAGGGGATGATGATGTCGACACGGATATTATATGCCTATACGAACTGAACTGAGTTTACACCTCCTGCTGTTTGTGTTATGGTTAAAATCTGTCACAAAACTGGCAGTGATTTATTAAATGTTTAATGAAGTAAGACAAAAACTTCAAGAACTACAAACAGAAAAGTAGAACATCACATTAAAGTATAATAATATAGGTTACATTTCTGATTTTTTCATATTTCTTTTGCTAAAAATGTGAAAAACACAATTAGAAATCAAGGCAGTATCAAAAGATTACGGGGTGTCACAGATCAGTCTACCAAAGGTTGTGCTTCTCTTGTTCACTTTTTTCTTTCTAAACAGAGGAATGAAAAAAACAATATGAAATAACTGTATGCTCACTAAAAAAACCCAACCAACCCAAAGAATAACCCAAGCTGCATTATAGAGTATCAAGCCTCAGCCACAGAAAATTTTCTCTATGAAGTTTTCAGAAGAGCAATATCAAATGTGACTCAGTGTTATTTCACTATTACGCTATGTCCCAGTTAGGAGAAAATTCTGTTCCGCATTGCATGTTTAAATAATATTTTTCTAATAAAACATTTTTAATTTTATCTAATGAACTTAGTTGGAATTATTATATATGTTAAAAAATAATTCCTGAATGCAAATCTCAAATTTATTTTATTTTCCAAGAGCTCTCAGAAATTATTATTACTCCTGATACAGCTTTATGTTTTCTACATTATAATAAAAGACAATATTTGTATAAGCTTCCCGTCTGTTGGTGTATGTGACTTTTAAAGCTGAGCAAGTGTACTCCTGCAGTTTTTGGCAGAGGTTATTTACATTTCCTTGTATAACAGAGACTTAGTCTATATTTTAGTTTTAATTATTTTTCACTGTAAAATGTAATACCTGTTGTTTGACTTGTCTGATTATTTATGTACATCCTGAACTAAAAATTCATTAAACACGGCAGGAGGGGGTTTAAGATTACAAATCCATGTTTATTCTGTTATTTAACTCAAAGGACATCAGCCATCAATATATCCATACCAACATGCTAGTTCACCCTGCAATTTATGGTAGACTTTGCCGGCACTGTTATGCCTCGTGAGCAGCCATAACCCAGGTTGCTCCTTAGGCTTCCTCCTCCCGGTTCCCCCTTTTGCTCAGAGACATTTTCAAATCCAACATTTTCCTTCTCCAGGAAAGCCAGCAGAACAGCAGAAAGCAGCGTTCGTCTCCAAGTCTACCTTGTGGTCTGCTTTGCAGAAGTGTTTGTCCTAGTGTGTTCCAATTTCACGCTCGCAGACATCCAGGGTATCACTGTAACCCTCGAGTCTGCCGGCCCTGACAGAGCCAGCTACCCAGTGCTGAGACACTCCTTTTACATTGCTGTTTAGCAATGATGGGAACAGTAATTTGTTAAATAAAGAAGGTTTTCACACAGTGTATTTAAGCACAACAGCCAATGTCACTGCCAGACCCCTCCTACCGTAAAGGACTCGACCTTTTTTTTGCCTTCCCACCCTATGCAGCTCTGCTGCTGTATTGAAGGTCCGTGGTTTTAAACTGCATTTTTGTCTCCTTTGGGATATTGGTAAATCAAATTAACTGCAATAAACCCAGGAAGCTCCCCTTAAAAAAAAACCCAAACAAACCAAAACCCAATAAACAACCCTTTAATTCGTCTGCTGCTGCTTTTTCCCTGCTTCGCCAGGTGAAGGGCTGGGTGGCAGTTTGCCTACAAACGCTCAACAGCCTGAGGGCTGTCACAGAGGAGAACCGTGTTTTGAGCTACTTACCAGGTAAGTTTAGAAGTTGGAAGAAAAGCTTGTAGTTGCTCATTTTTGCCCTCACTCCCAGATGTCACTGCCTATGGCTAGTGCAGAAATATTCAAGGGTGCCATAACACAGCACACCAAAAAAAGGCAAATGACATTGGAGATATCCTTAATCCCTGGCCTTATATAAACTAATCTGCTGGGGTTTTGAAACAGGTTTATTCTTTCAGCTAATTTTTAATCAAGTGAGTGTCATATTCCCTTTAATATATAAGCAGTCATACAATAATTCGTACTCCTTTTATTTTTTGCTTAAAGGGCAAGACATAAATGCTAGCTACATATTTTTTACTATCATGTCTAATTTTTTTTCAGCCAGTTATGTATTGTCAGAGGTTTTCCAGCACATAAAACAAATCCATGGCAATTGACTCCAGGTGACTCTATTCTCTTATTTTTTTTCACCCCTAGTGCGTGTGTGTTTGTGTAATACAAACTTGTCTCCCCATTTCCAGTCCTGTACTTCTGGGAAGCAATCTTCATGCTTGCTATGCCTGCCTCTCTGGGGCTGTCCTTCAGAAAGCACCGGAAAGATGTGCAGCGTTTTTGAGTTTATTTCCATATTTTAAATGGAATTTAAAAAATATTGATAAATGTTTCCTTTGCTTCCCCCAACCCCAGCATTTTTAAAAATACACGTGTTTGTTGATGTTAAAGGACGTCACTATGAAAAAGGATTTCTGGACCCCTCAGGCCCTGGCAGAGATCTAGAGAAGCTAATGCCAACTTCATGTTTCTGAACTGCTGAGCTGCCCCATTTTGTAACCCAGGACACCTGCCGACTATGAGAGAAAATAAAAACTATCTTCAATTTATGTTCATTCTCCTAGAAATTAATACAGAGAGCCTTGTGTCCCTCTTGTAAAAGAAAACTGTGACACCTGCTTCTATTAAAAATGCATGTCCTTGAAAAGAAAAGACAGGGAAAAGCTTGATCCCGGGGCAGGCGGTTCTGTACAGCTCAAGAGGTGGAGAAAACCATAACCAAAGCCTGGTCTTATCGCAGGAGTGCTCTGCGTATCGCCATGCAATGCAGCGTGCCTTAAAATTTGGGCTTTAAATTGGTCTGTGCAGGGTCTTTATAATTGTTTCTTTGCAAAATAAATGGCATAGTGTGCACACCATGGTGTGGAAGCTGTGCTACAGCCGTGAAGGTAACCCGTCTCCATCGAGGAGCCGCTGCTCCAACCGTGGTTTCATAAACTCAACCCAGTGTTATTAAACTTGCAAACCCTCATTGTCAGGCTGTTAATGCAAATGTAGCGATCCTTCCCTCCAGTTTAATCCATGGGACATCTAGTGGTGGGCTCCCAAATAGCACCGGGGGACTGGGACCCTTTGGCCGCAGAGGGGTCTTCCCAGCGGGGTGCAGGATGGGGCCCCTGGGCTTGGTAGGGCTCAGTGCCCGCTAGATGCAGGGGTGAACCAAGCCCCAGCATCTGCCAAGCTGGATTCGTCCGGCGTTCCTCTCCTCCTCCTCATGCATAGCTGTAGCTTGGATCTAGAGGAGAGCTACCAAAAATGCAAATAGGTGTCTCGGCTGCCCGGGCGCTGATACAGCCTCAGAAATTACTGGGAATGAAGGCGGGTGGTGTGTTGTTGGGGACCTTGTTAGGTGGAAAATAATGTCAGGAACATTTGAAAGAACATTAAATATATATATGTGATGTAAAAAGCAAGGTAATGAGGGGATTTGGACTTTAACCTGACCATTTTCTTTAGGAGGATTTGTTTGGAGTGCAGTTATTTTACTGGGCTCTTTATGGAAAGCATGTTCCACCACTAATGTATGTGGGGAGCCACAGACACTTTGATAGTATCCTATCTGGCCTATTAATGACCCCAGTCCCCCGCTTTTATTCTGTACATCATATATTTATTTTTAAGGAACGTAAAATTATAATGAGGCAGGAGACATCATAGCTTTCCTACTCACGTAACCTCATAGAAATCTCAAACAGCAGTGTATTTACCTCATGTATTCTGCAGGGGGGACCTCCACTGCTCTCGCCTACACTTCTTGTGTACCCCAAATTCCTAATCACTTTGAGGTCTAGATGTGCAAGGTATGCAGTCCCAGCCTGTCTTGATAAAACAACAGCAAACTCATCCAGCAGCATTCAGCTTTCCTCCAAATTTAGTTTCCTAAAAGAGCTCCTGCTTATTGGAATGGATTTCAGAAATCCACAGAATCGTACTTCTCCCCTTGATTTTTGTATAATTACAGACACGAGTCCTGCGATGTGTCCATTAGCAGGTTAATGAGGTAGTAATGAGTAAAATGCCAAAGGTTGTAATAGATTTGTTTCAGCATGGAATGAAGCTGAGTGTTAAAATGTGATCTCTCCATGCAAGGGTACCTGAGCGCACCATGTTAATTATTGCTAAAACAGCTGGCCTGTGTCTCCCGATTAACAAACAGACAATTCCTTCAACAGAACAGCCTTCCTTTGGGAGGTGTCGGGGTACGCATGGCTGCATGCAGCCCCTGAAAGCTGCCCAAGGCTGAGCTCAGCGCAGGCAGACCCGGAGGCAGACCCTGCTGGGCTGTGGGCTCCCACAGCTGACTCCTCTGAAAGGGATGCTGATTTGGGAAAAGACCCATCCCACATCTTTTAAATGAAAAGATTCAGAGTACTCTTTCCTTCAGGGAAACTGTAGAACATTTACTGCCTTGCCTGGTAAAGAGTCTAGCTACAGGATTTTATTTTGTGATTTTCATAGAATCGTAGAAACATCATTTTGGCCCATTAAGAGTCACATTTCTGTGTGGTATCATGCCATGTCCTCATCGAGGCACTAGTGAAGAAATTCCCCGATGGTGTTTCCGACAGGGAAACTCCCCTTCTTAGGAGGAAGAGGAAGGGCTTGAAAAAGACACAACGTGGCTTCCCAGCCTCAGATCTATCAGAAAAGACACTAATCCTGCATGGAGGCTGTCACCTGCAGGATTTGCTTAGGAACCTTCCGCTATTAGCTCCGTGGCTGTCACTGCACCCTGATGCACAGAGCACTGACTTCTGCACAGGTACCTGTGCCTCCTGTAGTAGCATCACCCTCGAGGACCCTCGTTGCTGGCTGCAGGCTAAAGGGCCTCATAGTGCCCCTTGCCTGAGCCACATGTGGAAAGGTGCATCTCTTTTCCCCACATCAGAGATGGCAAACTGTTTGCACTCAGAAAGGTTTGGACTGGCGCAAAAAAAAAAAAAAAGGATTTAAAAAAAAAATAGCATCCACTACCAGAAAGATTTGCCCTACCTCATACACTGTTACTGGATACGCATAACTGTTACTGTTGTACTGTACGTATAAATACTTACATTCGCATCCTTCTTCCCACCCCTACTGGAAAAGCCCCCTGAGCCTTCCATGAGCTGAGGGAGAACTGGAAAAGGCAATCTGCAGTTTCAAGTCTACGCAAAGCTTATGTTTCCATGCTGGATCCGGTTGACGTTCCTATCGCTTCCCAGGCAGTACTCAGAACCGGCATGGTCCACACTCAGACCCATGCTGGACTGCAGCACAGCATCCCTCCACAGCTACCAAGGCACATACACACACCTCAGAATGTGTAATGGGAATCCAGCATGTTCATTAAACTTCAGTTAATGCAGTAATACAGAAGGGTTCGGTTTTTTTTGCACTAATAGATATTGAAAACAACTTCTGAAACCTCTTTTACAATGCGCAACTGTCTGTTTCCAGACAGCTGTAGTTAGAATCCTGGTAACAATGTCAGAGCCACAGGCACAGAGTATTGACCAATGATTGAAGTCAATATACATGACATCAATGAAGGTATTGCATAGATTTTTCTCAGGGAAGCAAAAAATTCACAATTTGAAGGGTTCTGGTTAATCCTGTGCTTGCCCTCAATTCGGGAACTCAGGGGCATTAGTTTGAAATGCCATGATTTCTAATAAACTTATTTTACAGTGCCTCAAAAACTTACATAAGAACATACATATTTCTATGAGAAGTGTTTTGTTCCTCCTGTAGGCTTTTATCTGACTAAATCTGCTCAATATATTAATTAAATATAAACCTCAAAGCTGATCTTGCAGTGTTCATCGACCGACAGTAGCTGATTCTCAAGTATCCTCTATTAAATGCATTGTTCTGTTTCCCGTGTATCAGAATACACAACCAAAAGGGATTTGTAATTCATCTTCTTAATATTATCTCTAATAAATATGTGTCATTCGTTTATCTTTTTATCATTTATCTGTTTCAAACAATTCGTGTTTGAAGTCATGATTTGCGAATGCCTTTCTCTCCCATGAAACCCACATGGAGCCAACTGTCCTTTTGGGAGTCACGAAGTCTAAGACTGCATTTCTCCCTCTTATTGGGCAGCTCCTTGTTCACTGTCTCCATAAGCTGTTGATCCTGCACTACATTTCAGAGGCAAAGTTAATCTCGTATCAACAGCTCATTTGTAACAGCCCAGAGCATCCATGTAATCAGTCGCCTGCCCTCATTCCCACATCTTCGTGAAGGAACTGCCCCATTCAGTCATGGTTGTCTTTTGTGTCCCTCCACTGTCAATAGGAAGAGAGAGATGCCTCAAGGCAGTTCCTCCAGGAACTGGCCATGGGCCTGCTGAGAAGAGGACACAGATAGCATTGCACAGCATGTTCAATGCTGTGTGTTCCAGGTAGACTGCAGGTCTACCGCAAGGCTGGGTATTGCACAAAGGAATTGTGCCACCTCTGTGAAGGCACTGTGCGTGTGATGTAGTGTGTTATCTCGGCTGCATGTGGGCAGCTGGAGTGCCCAGGACTTCCCAAAGACCTGTGATCAGAAAGGATGAAAGTCCCACCAGGACGGGGGAGAGGGAACCTGTAGGAGCCTCTCTGTCTCCATTGACTATTGAGGGAACCTCAATTGCTAGTTCAGACCAAGTGCCTGGTTGCAAGTAAGATGAATTCTCCCCAATGTCATGAGTACATGAACTTGTTACAAGGGTGAGAGTTTGTGGAGAGTCAGCTCTTCTGCAGTAATTGCCTGCGTCCATGCTCTTGCCCCCTGTAAATGCAAAGTACCTTACTCCTCAGAGAAAGGTAACCTTGCATTTACCACAGTAAGAACTTGCACACATGCAATTACTGCCAAAGCACTGTAAAATTATCCCCTAGCTGTCTCATGGTATCTTATTCAGACGCCCATACCTTTAATCTCGGTGTCTCCTGGCTCCCAGTTTTGCTAATACACTGCCTCTTTTGCCTGCCACAGTTCACTGAGGCTGCGTACAGGTGTTAGATCCACCTGCACGAACAGCCTGAGGCTCCGGTCTTATCAAGTGTAGAAAAACCTGATCCCTCTCTGTGCAGTCCTCCACTCTAAATTCCTGCTGGCAGTCACCTGGTCTCTTAACTTCCAGTTACAGGTCTGAGCTAAAGCCCGCTGAGGCTGTGGGAGCCCTTCCATCGATTTCCACGAGCTCTGGATCACTACTCCCTCTCAGCCACATATGTAGACAAATATCTGAACACCTTCACGCAAGTAGTTCAGATAATCACAGTACTATTGTATTTATATATGCCTTTAAAAAGGAAGACATTTAGAGAGATTATTTATTCTATTTCATGATTAAAAACAAACCACCTCCTTCTATGTGATTGGAAAGGGCTCAGAAGACATCTGTTTACCAATTTCCTACTGGTAACATCACCTCCACAGCAATAACTAAATCACCTTCACATTCCTCTCAGTGAAGCCATTAAGCCTAGAAACATGCTGGTTTTGGCAATACAGAAATCAAAGTGGTAGCACAGCAGAGAAGATCTGTGTTAAAGAACAAAAATCCACAGGCTGCTTCAAATATCAACAAGGAACCCTGAAATTTTCTATCAATTTCTTTTCATGGCCTTGTGACATTTTCAACTAAAAACTATATTGCTTAACATCAAGGCACTTTGAGAGAGCTTCAGTTGGAAAAGGTAATTTTTGAGTGAGACTCAGCAGAAAAAGGTAATTTTTCAGAGAGGTTCACTGGAAAAAGGTAATTTCAGAACCAATTGCTGCATTCTTTTGCTGTTATTTTGTCTCTTTTCTAAGTAGCCCTAATGTCATTCATGGGCACACTATGTCAATACATCAGTACTGGCTAAGTCGTTTGTGCAAAGTAAGTTTACAGAAACTGTAGCTTTAGGCTATGTTATTCCAGGACTGTGAAGATCAAACAATGCAATTTCACTTGGAAGTTTCATCAATTTTGCATCAATGTTGATGCCAGTGCAGGAGACCTGCTCACAGAATCATAATTTCATCCAGATAAAACTTTTGTTTTCGATAAAGAATCTAATTTCATATGATGATAGGTTATGCAGTAATACCGTGTATCCATAATACCGGTCTACCAGAGCCATATTGCTTTGCTGTAAATTGAGGAATTGAGGTAGAGAGGAATTTTTAATAGCTGATCTAAACCACATCAATTTATACTGTTTTGGGATATGAAGGGCAAAACCCCCAGTTTTCGAATGCAGGTGTTATTATATGTTATTTGTACAAGTGGGAGAACAAGAACAACAAAAAGCCCAGAGCTTTCATCTGCTTATTTTCTGAAAGCTTTGGAAAGGGAGTAATGTATTTCAGCTTTAATGGCTTGAAACAAAAATCTCTGAAAATTATTAGGCCCCGCATACAGGTATCCTTTGATTGTAGCTCTATAGAGAAATGAAATAACTCTTGCAATGTGAGACGTGAAAGTTGCAGTGTGCAAGAAACATTACAAAGCCTCACATTTTTAAGTAAAACAGTGAGAACGCCAGTCAAAGAGTTAATTCCACCCTTTCAGTTATGCCTGCCAATATGTCGAATATCAGATTTTCATTCATTTCTTCTTTGCCACCTAAACAAAAAGCCTATTCAGAAAAGTGTAGTCAGTGTTTAGCATGTGCACTGGGCATTGAGCTGGGATCCTGCACACAACATCTACCTCCGGCACCTCCGCAGTGAGATCTGACACGGCAGGAACACGCTAACCCAAAGGCCAGGAACTGTCTGCAGTTTTAAACTGCTCAACTTTCCGAAGCTCTATATTGGCTTCCTGCAGAAACAGGTGCAGGTAATGCCCTCAGCTTAGCAGCCACGTGCAGAACTGGGACAAGAGGGATAAATCCACTCCAAAGTCTCACACATCATTTAAAATTACTGGTTCTATATCTCCTGCTATTTAGGTTCATCCACAGCTGTCACAGCGGTTTCCTGGAAGCACACAAACACCGGCTTTCTTACACCAGGAGCCGTCAGGATACAGTATCGTAGTAGTTCAAACCCATTTTTGGAAGTTCAGCCTAGCTAAAGGCCATATTCATGAAAAAGTTATGTAGCATTTATAGATTTTTTTTTTTTTTTTGGAAAACTACTCAGAAACGTGTGGATGAACTTTTCAAAGTGAAGTATACGCTTTTCCAATCCATTACACTTTTTTTTTTCCCCTGAGCCCCAGTAGCTACCTTTCTGACACGCTCCCTGGAATATACAGGGCAAAAAGTGGGCAGGAGTCATCTCAAAATCTATTCCCTCCTTCAAACACACGAGCAGTTGTACAATTATTAAAAACAAACCTTCTGAAAAGACGAGTCCATAGTGTAGCTGGCACAGGCCTGCTGCAGCTCCGGCTCCGGGCACTTACAGTACCTGGGCAGGGTGCAACTCTTCCCCTCTGCTGCTCTGTAGAGAGAAACGCATGCCTGACGTGCCCCGCACCGTCCCGTCACCAAACACACATAACAAAGTTCAAAACTCTTGCCTAAAAGAAAGAGAAGAGCCTGAAACTCCAACCGGTGCTTTGGCAGAGGCATACCTCTGTTGTAAGCATACATATAGTCTGTACCTTAACTGCTTTGGGTGGCATTTTCTGTCATAGGGCTTGTTTGTTTCTGCGTCAAACAGCTGTGACGCTGGGGTTCTTAGCACAGGGCGTCTCTTCCTTCTACCCTCACTTCTACTGTCCTCACATCAGGGCTTCAAGGGAAAAATTGGGATTGCTCACTTCTTCCAGGACTGTTTATATGTCAAAATAGGCTGCACTCTTCCCAATTGTTGGTTGACTCAGATTACATACCTTCTAATTTATTTTTAATTTGAAGGATGAACATACCTATCAGATCAGAAGAAAAAAATCGAACTAATCCTTCCGAGGTAGAATTGAAAAACGCCCATTCAGAGTTTCAAGTGAGGTGGCAGTTTCACTTCAAAAAGATTTGCTTTCAGATGTGGGCTATGTTGCAGTTAACACCCATGAGCACGGCGGGTGGCCAGCCTGCCCAAGGTCCACTCTCAATAAATCCCATCAATAACATGGGTAACATGGGTTTATTAACAGAGCTGAATGCAGAGCAGGGGGGGGTGACACCAGATGTAGAGCATCCCCATGGCTCCTGCTGCTCTCCATCTCCACTCCCCTTGGAAAGGACAGCTTTTGCAGAGAAACCTTTTGCCATGAAGTAAAATTTCCAGAGAGTGAAAGGGGAGCACGGGTCTCTCTTAAGGTTTGTCAGAGCTAAGGAGGACGAGTCGTCTGTGCTGTGGGAGCAGCGCTTGCTCACTCTTCGGGTGGAAGAGCTGCACAACCTCCAGCTGCTGCTCTCACCTGCATGGGCCAGGGTTGTGCCACGTATTTGGGCTGTTGCTGGTCTATCCGCAGCCCGTACCGCACACCAGTCGCTCGGCAGAGAGAACGAACACTGGGAGGACGATCGATTAGCGAGGGAGGGCAAAAGTCTGAAGCACAGACTTAAGGCATTTTATTTTTGCTTTCTGCTTTCTTTTTATCTTCTCTTTCTCATGTGGCTGGCTGGGCTCCCTTTAATCTGCGGCCGTGGCGCTGAATGCTGATGACAATGTGGCATTCATTTTAGGGGCAGTACAAGCAGGTTGCGAGTGTCTGACCTTTAGAAGGGAAAACGGGTGGTTTTATGGCTGAAAGATAATGATGCTTTACCTCTTGACACTTACTTGGGTAAGGGATGTTGATATGCATCTGGTCCTAATGTGTATATTCAAGCAGCACAAATCAGGTGTCCAAGGGAGCAGTAGCATGTGTAATTGATAGTTCCTTTGTGTTTTAATGTTGCCCTATTTTTATGAGTTTTTCCCTCAAATCTTGATGCTAGTTCTAGGCTGTTGATAATTTGATACTATTCAATCTCAGATGTGATGCTATAAATATAATCCAAAGATGGGGTGATCCTCGGACCAGAACATTGAGAGTATGTGGTCAAAGTTTCTCCAAACTGACCAGTGCTGGAGACCCTTATCTCTTGGGTTGCAGTAGGAGTCCCAGTCCCCTCCTCAGAATGTACCATGTTGAATCACACAACAGGTTTCATGCCATCTCAGCATGAACTGAGCCTCCAGGGACGTCACCTATTAATATATTCCTAATCAACATAGACAAGCGTGCAAAAATGCAGAGGAAGACTTTCAAGACTGGCAGTACTGGGCCTGCTCAGGTCAATATCTAGTCTTTGACAACCATTAACAGAGAGAACTTAGAGGAAGCCAAGATGCCAACATCAACGTGCCCAAAAAGACCTATTTGGCAGAAGTGGAAAGCATGCAGATGTGCATCTAAACACGCCACTCACTTTCAAAACCTTAAATATAAAAAGGATGCAGTTTAGGTCAAATCTAGAGAAAAAAAAACCATTTCATGGAATTTGAAATCTTATAATATTATGTGAAGTACCTTTACTATAAATAATAGACACGTACATGTATGTATATATGTATATACACATGTGTATACATATGCACACACACATTTATGTGTGTATGTGTGTGAGTATATATATATATACACACACACAATCCCAATAAAACCCATCAACAACAGGGGTTTATTAAAAGACCCTAATGCAGAGCAGGGAAAGATGCCTATAATATGCATATATAATAAATATACGAAGTACCTACAATTTTTAAATATATGTATAATATATATGTAAGGGGGAGGGGAGAGTGAAAGAGAGTGAGAGAGAAAGGTTATATTGGAAATGCAAACAGACCACCAGCCCAGGGGGTGAGAGATGCTCCCATTACTTATCTGGAATATGCTGATGGCCTCAGCCCAAGTCCTGACAGACATGTCTGCCACGTCATTTCAGTGGCAAGGCTTGTCACAAATTGAGGGCACATTTGCTCGCAGACAGCAAATAAAGCCAAAGACTGAATGGCTATGGAAGCATTCTTACCCTGGCTATTAATTTAGGTCTCTGGTATGTCCCAGGTCCATTGGTGACGAGGACTATCGAACTAGCATCTGTCAAACCAAACACTAATTGCACTGAGACAAATGGAAGAATATAATTTGCAGGTTTTGTCACGTGGCAAAGTACAGTACGACGACCTGGCTGAGAAATACTCGCCTTTGCTTTCTGCTTCCCATGGAAAGCACACTCTATTAACATTTATGTTTATAATTATCCTGCAATTTTATTTAGGTTCAGTTGAACTGAGGCAAAACATGGCACTTTTCTCACAGATCCGAGCAGCTGATGGGCAAAGGTTAATTTGTCAGTACATGGACACATTAGCTTGTCACATCTGTTATTAATTGCAAACAGATATATTAGTCTAATTAAACATTGCAAAGGACTGACCTAAATTGTTCAATGGTCTGTAGCTACATATATTCTGCTATTAACACACTTCATGTTTCATGTTTAGCTTTTGCATACTGATGAGAAGTAGCATTCTTAATTGTAAAGCTAGTTATGCGTCTTGCAGTCACCACTTACTGCTGGTACAGTTAATGTGCTCCAAATGTAAAAATAAAACACATGTGACACAGCCATGTGAATTTTCTGTCAAATAGCAGCCATTCCTCCTCTGCCGTCTCCATTGCTCGCCTTCCTAAATGATTATTTTCCTTGGCAGCTGTCTAAGTGGCTTGTCGCAGTCTAATTTCAAAACTCATTATTAGGACAAACAGTTGCAGCGCATCAATAGCCCATCAGGATTAATTAAACTGGGAATCAGCAGCTGACTGTTAATCAGATCATTTGCAGTTGATCAGTGTAGGGACTATCATCAAGATATTACTGTAGTCATTTTTTATTATGTGTCCACAGCTTGTAACAAACCCAGTAATGACTTGATACAAAATATTTGCCTTGCAAACAGCAGCTTCTTAGCAAGTGTTGGGCAGTGCAATTACTGCTTCAAACAAGATAAGCTCCAAACTGCACATTCATGACCTGATTCACTTTGTCCTACTGGCTTTAGATGCTCCATTGCACAGAAATAAGCAAACCTCTCCTTTGGCAGAGGCATATTTGGTTTTAAAGCGCAGGACGTCAGTCCGTTACATCCTCTACTTTCGGTCTCACTTTGCTAAATCACAAACAGGTTCCTGAAAACAAACGGAAGGAAATTTTTATTGTAACACTCCTATTTCTGTCATAATTCTCTAGAAGAAAATATATCTAAAATGCTGAAGAGCTGTATCCGCACATATAATTCGTGACCAATATAACCTGCTACAATGACATGCAAGGCCTAGGAAATCTGAAAATCACTAGTGAAAAAAAAAACCCACCTACAGAAAGAAAGACGATTCAATTAATTTCTATAGCACAGAATCTTTCTTCATAAAGAAAATTAGCAGATATGTTTCCTAAAGATGTATTTTGCCTAAGTACTTCCCAGACAAGTAGCTCATTTTTAACTTAATATAGCAATAATTTTTAAAAAGTTCATTTTTATATAAAAAGGCTATGATCTGATGTGATTGAAAACTACCTTTAGCTTGTAGAGTGACTTTTCACAAAGACAGCTGGTGCTTCTGGGAATGGCTCCTTATTTACTCTTTGGAGCAAACCCAAACACAAATAGGAAGTTAGCAACGGGCAGACACACAGGCAAGTTTATTCCTGGTGGAAATGTCAAAGGAGAAGGTTTCTATATCGGTTTCTTCTGTTGTGTGGACAGACAGGTAGGGGACCACAGCAGATGATGAAAGCTCATCTGAAGGAATAAAGAAAGAAAGAGCATAATTCAAAGCAAGTCCGTATCACAGAGGGTATAAAACATAAGGATGGAAACGTTCAACTTCATCATCATGTAAACAGAGTCAGAGTCAGGGTGGAAGTGATATATTTGCTCCTCTTTGCACTCATGGGAGGCAAGAAACAACCATATATTTATCTACTATACATATGGTTATTAATAATAAACAGCAACAAAATGATAGACTATGGGATTTGTGGGAATCCACAGAAAAAGAAATCCAGTCAAGGTGAACTTTCTGAGGAAAGTCAGATACGGCAGGAGGAGGCATCACTTTTGATACATGTCTACATGAAAACAAACAAGGAGGTACGAAAGGCTGCATGTCTATGTGCACTCTACTCACAAATGATTTTTAAACAAGCAGCATATCAATCAGCAAGCTTTCTTGTTATTATCTCTGCAGCCCTCACGGAGTTGATGAGATACGCAAATTCCTCTGCGTATTATTTTGGGTGATCAGTGGCTACTTTGAGGTGATGCCCCTGTGCCTTATAAATCCTTGAGGGCTCCAAAGAGCGACTTGGACTTTGCTTTGGGCCATCCTTATGCCAAGGTCGGCTGCCCCAGAAGAGGATGGAATGGCACAAAACAAGCCTTTGCCGCTAACAAGTTTCACACTGAGCACAGAGCCTGACAGGACCCTCAGGCCTCTTCCTTCCCCCCAGCTGGTGGCTCACCGCATTTCCAGGGCTCCAGCGGTCCTTCCCAGCCCACACCCATGCAGGGTGGCCACTGACATCCCCTCACTGCGTTTCATCCCTTGTTGTAGCCAAGATGAGAGAACAGCTAAAAACCAACTCCCGATGGTCAAGATCCCCCCAGGGCCCTGAGGAGAGGGGCAGCAGGCGCTTTCCCCAGAAAACTGTGATTTGAGCGTGTTGTAAAGGCTACAGCCTTTTTTGGTAAACTGCATTTCTGCACTTTAATCAGCATTTTTCCTGTTGCAGAATAAAGCCAGGGGAGAAGTCTACCCAGGACCCAAACGTCTACTCGGGGCAGCGACGCTAATTTTAATATGTGCCTGGTGGCTTCATTATCTGAGATTACAAAGATGGTTAAGTAAAATGACATACTTTATGTTGTTTAGCCAACAGAAAATACCCCTTGGTGTGAGGAGTGTAAGGAATGTGTCATTCCTCAGTATGTTAAGGCAGAAATAAGAAGCTGGTATTAGAAGAGGAAAAATCCCAGCCCTGCTGTTTCTTGCCACCCCATCAGCCTCGCTGCCCTAGGCAGGAGCTGTGTTTGCTCGCACCGGAGGGCTGCCCCCAAACAAAGTGCACGCAAGCGGCTTATAACACACATGCCCTGGGCACTGCGGTTTACGTGACAATGAGGTCGACTCTTTACGTTACAGATTTAAATAAGGCTCAATTTCTGACTTCTCCTGCCGTACCAGAATTAGAGTTGTTTGCTATTAGGAGACATATTGGGAAATGCACGTCTTCCTTTAAAGTACATGACATGCCTCTTCTCCTTGACGATAATCGCTGGAGGAGCTGTGGAGGCCATGGTGACTAATGCTGTGCCCATATGTTCTGGATGCAGCCAGTAGCACAATAATTTTTTGTGGGCAATCTTTGATCAGCTTCTGACACTGATGAGATGGAAATTAAATTTTACATGCTCTAATAGCACTGTCTGGAGAGCGCATAGTGGAATTACAAAAAGAGACCCAGCACAAGGAAATGTACAGAATCTGCCTTCCTGCAGCCTGCTGGAGCTCACTGGCTGGTGAAAAGCTTGTAAGGTGGAAAGGACCGACTCCTGCCCCTTTTCCAGTCAAGTACTCCAAATGTATTCCAGACATTGACATATGAGAGAAATACACAACAAAAAGAGATATGGCCATATGGTTTACCTTTAATGATTGGCCACGTAAGCAATGTCCATCTGGAAAGCCATCAAGTCTGTGCATGATGGTTTAGGTTTTTTTAGAAACAGCCACGTATTTTGGATTACTTCTGGACCTGCGGGGTATGCTTCAGGAATCAGGGTGTCTCATACTGCCGCTATGAAACACAAACACCCATGTGCAGCAACCCTTTTTAATGGAAAACTGTGTGGCGTTGCCTTTCTTTGAGATAGAGGAAGGTGTCTTATAGTCTACAGACAGCCGAACGACATCTGCTCTGAGAAGCTGTGTGTGTGCACCAGGCAGTAGCCCTGCTGCTAGCTGTTGTTTCTGAGGTTACCACCACTGAAGCTGCCACCCAGCCCTTCACTGCACGCCTGCTGGAGCCATTTCTGAAGCAGAGCAACTCTGCCACCACGAAGGGTGGAAGCATCCAAAACCAAAGCGCCTTTGTGGATCTATGCAAACTGTTAGACTACAACATTGTTTGCAGTATTTCCCATGGATGTTACAGTTATTTGTTCCTTTTATCCCTCTGGGCCTCAAGTGGACAGGATTTGGAAGATTAGATAGCCCATTCAAGGGAAGCGTTCAGTGATATCAAAGGGACACCAAGATGCATTGCCAGGGAGCAATTCCTTTTTCCACTCCTGGACTCTACGCTTCTGCTACAGGGCTTTTCTCTGGCCTGTTTTCCTGGGGCTAATGCAAGCAAGGTACTGCCATTGTACTGGTGTTGCCGCTAATGAGAACACGTGGCTACCACAGTAGCTGGCAGAAAACCACTCACTAATCAGCTATATGGCAGCCCTCCTCCTCACTCAGATACAGCCTGACAGTGAAAATGCTACCAAGTCCTAAAAATGTAACAAAAACTAGACCATCTTAACCTAAATTCCTGCACTAAGGCAGGATCTGGTATACTTGGATGATCTCTCAAAGATGTCTTTCTGTTCCTTCTGTGGCTATATTTGAGACATGGTTTGCCTTTAGTGAATGGCTTCATCCTGGTGAACAGCCAGGGATAGCCAGGCCCTGGACTCGGCCAAAGACCCAGCATCTTCATCCCCCACAACACAAAGCACATCCTGCCATACTCTGTGGTCATGTCTCACCATGATGGAGAGTAATGTTATCCAGGTAATTCAGCTGGTGGTGGGTCTGAAAAGTGGTGTTGGCTCCCCAGATACCAAATCTTTTGATATCAGCTTTAGGAATAATATCCACTTGTCTAAAAAAGGCACACCCGTATTAACAACGAAACCTTACTGAAATCCAAAAGAGAGCTAGCCAGGCAAATCTGAGGGAGATTATGAGCAAGGTTATTATCTGCCTCACAGCCCAGCAGGGATTTATCCACTGTTGGCAGTGTCTTGTGGGCCAGAGGAGCCTGCCTGGGGTGTGGGAGACCTGGCCCTGGTGTTCCCTGTGCTGGAAGCACGTCAGCTGGCAAATGTTCCTCCATACTGCCCCTCTCTCTCCTACCCCCTTTTCCCAGAGGAGATCCACATTCCTACGGTGCAGAACAAGAGTTTGGGAATCCCACTGAGTTACATAGCATAGGGAAACCATTCCCACCACATCTAATCCAGCTGTACCCATCTAATCTCCAATGACCAGCTAATAAAGATACCTTAATCGCAGTCACTTGTAAGAAACATGTAGATTTTAACCTAAGCAGACCTCACCGGAGCTGCTCCCAACACACCTACAGTGGGACCAGACGTGCCAGACCCTCAGCTGGTATACATTAACATGACACAGCAAAGCCCCAAGAGCAATACCAGATGACTTGAGTAAAGGATTTCACACAATGCCTAACATCAAACAAAGCCTCAGGTGACTCTAATATGGAAAAAAAAATCCATTAAAAGTAATCAAACTGCAAAACTCTTCCTTTTAGTCTATTTTCAGTCCGCTTCTTAGTGTAGTCCCACAGTTTCCCCATTCCCAGCTTAAATGGTAACAAGGTGGGGTAGGGATTACTGTTGATCTGCAAACCAGAAAAGGGCGGCGGGCTGCAAAGAGAAGACCCAGCCCATTGCCGAGAGAGAAGAGTGAG